>CM050918.1:7561809-8761809 GCA_027742785.1 Vigna reflexopilosa | reverse complement strand
AAATGAAACGTCAATTGGTTCAACGCACTAGACGTCGGCCCCCTGGACACCGACGTCTAATGGCATTCAAAAAGTCACTTTAAATGTTATCTTGGACGTCGAATTAGTTAGATAACCAACGTCTCGGTGACTATAGACGTCAGTGTCCATGGGGAACCGACGCTCCATTTCATTTTAAATAAACCGTAGACCCTTTGCGGCATTGCAGTTTCTGATATCGTCTTCCTCTTCTCCTTTTTCTCTTGCAGCACCTCTTCTTTTTCTCTCTTGCGGCATTCTATTGTTGTTTCTGATATCTTTATTGTCTTCCTCCTCTCATTTTTCTCTCTTGCGGCATTACATCCCAGGTGCGTGGTTTTTTTTTATGTTTACCGTTTAAACTTTGTTTAGTCTTTCATCGATTATCTTCTGGTTCAACTGATTAAAATTTGCTTTCCTTGTGTTGTGTTTTAGTGCAGTTTTGTTCCTTTCTTGGGGTAACGTAGTAACACATTCTTCATTTGCTAGCTGCCACCCAGAAAAAGCGGCGTCTTGTGAATTTCTTTTGGTCGTTTCAACCCAAAAACGACCCTGGGTTGCCTAGTTATCGTTTCACCGTGATTTTTCCCTCTTGCGGATGAAAATGAAACTAAGCAACAACCCATGTTCGGTTTTTGGATTGAAGGGACCCATAAGAAATTCAAAAAACGCAACCTTTTTTTTGGGGGAAACTAGCAAAAGGAGATTGTGCTACTAGGCTATCCAAAGACGGGAACAAAATTGCACTAAAACACAACCACTGTATTAGACGTCGGTTAATGTGTACACCGACGTCTATAGTACCTTTTAGACGTCAGTCAGTGTCAATTTCGAAGTCTTTAGTGCCTCATCGACGTCGGTTATTGCGCAAACCGACGTCTATATAATGTCTTTAGACGTCCAGTTCATCCTATTCCGACGTTTAGTGACATCGGACATGACAATGACTGATGTCATTATAGACGTCGATTATATGCTTGTTTGTCGTCCCATTAACGTCACCGAAATAAACATCGATTGTTTTGTAGACATTAAAAACTCAAAATAATCGACGTTAAATATCATTTTTGCACTAGTGGAAGTAGATCCAACAGTAACCAAACAAACCATAGTATTCGAGACAGTTTTCTTTTACACTTATTTTTAACATTATTTTTCATTATATTCTTTTTTCCCCTTTACAATATAAATTTTGTTTTATTATGATATGTATGAAATAAATAAAATATTTCAAAAGTATCATTACTTCCCTTCTTTTTGTCACATTCTGTCCAATGAATGTGATATGAACAGAGTTACAACAGCTGTCATCAAACACAATGTGTCGCCAATTGCCAAACAAAGAATGAAACTAAATCACATTTTAGTTTTCACTTAAACTCAACTCACTTTTTATCTATTAGTATTGTTAACCATTGAATATATATAATCTAGTGTTTTAATTTAATAGTTACATAAAGAAATTGTTAAATAGATTATCATATGTAAAATCATATTAATGTACTCATTAACATAGTTATTCTCTTATAAATTATCAATATATATATATATATATATATAACACATTTTTTATTTTATATAATACTTAGTGTATTATAAAAAAAATAGTTTTTATCTTATTTAATAGAAAAGTATTCTTTTGATACATTTAAATTTTTTATATTCATTTCATATTATTTTTACTTATTTTTTATTTTTTAAATACAAAAATTTATATTTTTATAATTATTATACCCTTATATTATTTATCAGAAATGTGTCTCTGGAAAATGCGTAACCACATAAAACCACATAAATACATAACAGAGAATATGAAGATTCAGATCCATAATTTAGACACACAGTATTTATTCTAGTAGTTGTACGTACTTGTCCAGAAAAGATAAAATAAAATAAAAAATACGGAATATTTAAGAAAAAAATACTAAAAACACAAAATTATTTAATATAACACCCTAAAACATATCGATCAGCATTTAACATCGTTGGAGAAGTTCAACCATTGGCAAGCAACAGTAGAGAAGAGGAAGAAGAAGATTTAGAACTGCAGATATGGCCGAAGGAAGCGAAGGAGAGAAAAACAGAACCATGAAACGGATTCTTCTCATAATAAACTGTCTCTTACTCGCCGTCGGAACCGCCGGCGGCCCCCTCGTTATGCGTCTCTACTTCCTCCGTGGTGGCAACCGTGTCTGGCTTTCCAGCTTCCTCGAAACAGCCGGCTTCCCCTTCATGCTACTCCCCCTCGCTGTCTCTTACTTCCGCCGCCGCGCAGTGGCTGCAGCGGCGGGAACCGCTAAACCCAGTCCGGTCTCGATGAAACCCCCTCTCCTCGCGGCCTCCGTCTTCATCGGAGTCCTCACCGGCCTCGACGACTACCTCTACGCCTACGGCGTGGCGCGCCTCCCCGTGTCCACGTCATCACTCATCATCGCCACACAACTAGGCTTCACCGCGCTGTTCGCGTTCTTGCTGGTGCGCCAGAAGTTCACCTCGTACTCCGTGAACGCGGTAGTTTTGCTTACCGTCGGCGCCGGAGTTCTGGCGCTCCACAGCAGCGGAGACCGCCCCCCCGGCGAGTCCGTGAAGGCCTACGTGATGGGGTTCGTGATGACAGTAATCGCTGCAGCATTGTACGGCTTCGTGTTACCCATGGTGGAGTTGGTGTACAAAAAAACCAAACAACCTATTACCTATTCCCTTGTGATGGAGATTCAGTTCGTGATGTGCTTCTCCGCCACTCTCTTTTGCCTCATCGGCATGATCATTAACAACGACTTTAAGGTATAGTTAACAACGTATTAGCAATAAAAATAGTTAATTTTGTTATTAATGATCTGAATTTATGGCAGGTGATTCCGAGAGAAGCTAAAACATTCAAGCACGGGGAAGTTAATTACTACGTTGTGTTGGTGGGGAGTGCAATAATATGGCAAGCTTTTTTCTTGGGAGCTATTGGGGTTATTTTTTGTGCGTCGTCTTTGTTTTCTGGTATTTTAATTGCAGTTTTGCTACCCGTAACGGAAGTGCTGGCGGTTATTTTCTACAAAGAGAAGTTTCAAGCTGAGAAGGGTGTTTCTCTGTTGCTGTCGCTCTGGGGCATGGTGTCTTACTTCTATGGGGAGATTAAACATGAGAAGAAGATGAAGAAAAAGAAGAACAGTGACATGGAAGCAACAGATATGCCTGAATTGGGAATGATTGAGAAATGAGAATGTACTGTTTAGGTTATTGGTTGTTGTGAAATCACAGAAAACATTATGGTATAGCTTTTTTCTACTATGTTTGGTTGTGGTGTTGTCCAAAGTATGGTCACAGATAAGGCAATACTAGATAAGAATCATATACATTCGAATTGCAAGTATGCCGGCTGACATACTCACATCAATTATTGTTCATTACAGAGCATGGAATTCTCTCACACGATCTGCTTTAAAAAATATTTCAGAAAATATAAAAAATATATATATATATATTTAAACTGATAGATCTTGACTCGTGTAGGAATATTAGCAATTTTTTTATTCTTGTTCAAAGGTTTCATAAAAGTTTCATTCGAATCAATTTTATCTCTTTGTAGTAAAAGTTAAGGTATGATGTTTTACTATAAAATATATATATATATATATATATATATATATATATATATATATATATATATATATAATGGTTGCTTATTGTACTCTCTGATTTGGATCCGACTTTAGCTTATCAATAAATTAAAATTAGTATCAAAATAACTATCGTCACTGATCTAAGAAAGAAAAGTTATCGTGCTTTTTCGTCCGTAGGTGAATGAAAAAGGTGACGATAAGATAAAATCACGCGTCGTATATATTTGACATTCTTAACTCTTTAGTGGTCTTTTTGCTGTTAGGTTTTAGTGGTCGTATTATCTTTTCAAATTATATTAAATAAAATTAATTACAACAATCTAATACATAATCTTATATAAAAAACACTCTAACAACAAAATTTAAAATAAAATTATTAAATTTAATATAAATTATTTTATTAGTAAATAAAAATAATAATCTTAATTTAGATTTAGACCCTTTTTGTCATACTACTATAACACTTTAAAGACAAAATAATATGTTAGGATTTAATTTGATATTCAAAAATCATTTTTTGTCATAGTAATAAATTTAAATTAACAAATACATGTTTATAAAGGTTTTTTTTTTCTAATTATAATTTCTTTTTATTTGACAAAAATCATTATGTTCTCATTTAACAAGAATGACTTCATAATATCTTTTTAATTTATTTTTTATATTACTATTGTTGTTATTGTTATATAAGTTTATGTAAGATTTGAAGTAAATAAGCAAGTTTATGTTGATTTAGACATGTACGAATGTTATATGAATTTGAAGGCATTAGTGTATATATAAGTACTGATATAACATTGATCCAATATTGCATGATTGTTTCCTCTTATTGCCCCATTATCGTTTTTATTGAAATAATACTTATTTATTTTTATTCATGGAAAATTTAATAAGTCTTATTAGATTATGTTTTTTATTAATTATGTTTTTTAATATATATATATTAAGAACATGTTTATAATGAAATGGATGGAGAAAATTAAAAATAAAAAATTAATCAAAATTCATTTTTAAACTTTTATATTAATTAAGTGATCTAATTCAAATTTCAGAAAATTAATAATAAAACTATTTATTATATTTAAGCATAATTTTAAATAATAAATATAAGATTTTTGGCATAAGTATATTTCATTTGTTTTAACTTCATTTTATTAGAATTAAAGAATATATTTCTATTTATGAAAAGTATACTAGCAATCTGTATTTTCATTTTTAACTATAAAATTAAGTATTTTATTTATAATCATGAGAACAATTAAAATTATGAACATGATAATAATCATAAAAATATTTACAATATATTTATTTATTCCATAAATTCGATTAAAAAATGTTTCACTTCGGTTAGTAAAACAGTTTTAACAATAAACATTTTTAAAATCAAGACTTAAACCCTCATTTAGTCCTCATATTTGTGTGTCAATCTTAATTTGGTCATCGTATTTTTTTTTTGTCTCAATTGGGTCATATTACTTGTAAAAATGAGACAATTAAGTCATCTTCGTTAAGTAATCAGTAATGCCGTCTGTCTGTGATGAGTTGTAATTTGTTTTAGCTGTCGTGACAATATATATTAAATTAGATGGGTGTTAGTTATATAATGAAGTATTCCACATGGCAAACATGTGTTATGTTGTTAGCCCTAAAGAGAGTTCTTCTCCTTCCTCTACATCTTCTCCTCTCTCCCCCTTTACGTCCTCCCCCGTCACTGCTCCACTGGTACCACCATCAACAACCACCACAGTCCAACCACAATCTAACGATACAGACATGAAATTAAATCCAAAAAAAAGCAAATTCACAAATTCAAGCTAACAAATGCGAACACAGAATCAAAATCCCAATTCAACTTCAATGATAAAAAACCTGCATAGAAAATCCAATGAATATCCCATAAATCTCAATTTCAAGACTGCAATACATTAACAGGAAATCCCAACAGAACCAATAAAAAAATCAGAGAAAAATGGAGGGGAAAGGAAGCTTGCGTCCCGAATCAAAACGAAGGGAAGTAGAAAACCCTAGAAATTAAAAACCCATTGTCCAGAAATCCCTAAATCCCCTCGTAACGTCCAGAAATCCCGCTTTGATCCAAAGCCTTGGATGTAATTCCAATGCCTCCAATGACCTTGCTTTAAGCAAAATTTCCTCAAGAAGCAGGCTAACAGAGACATCACATTTGAAACCACGATATTTGCCTTAGAACGTGGTTTCCTTTGCTTGATTCTTTCAGCAATAGCCTTGATCATTCTCGAGGTCAAACCCTTGATATCTATACCCTGAAACACTTGAAGTGCAACATCGAAATTCCCTCTTTGGTATTCAAGTTTCCCCAATAAAGCCATGGCCTCCTGGAATCCATTCAAAACACACCACACGTATAAACCAAATTAAATTCACACGGACACACAAACAGAAAATCTTGTAAGAGATGTTCCTAAACCGAGAATCTCTAACTCGCAATCTGGAAATAAAAAACCCTAGAAATTAACGCAACGTTACGAGGGGAAGAGGAAGGAAAAGTGAGCTTAGGCGTTGCCATCACCGTTGTTCACCATCAGAGGCATCGCCGGCTATGGCGTCGGGTCCTCCATTCTCCGTCTTCTATTTGCCCAATGGAAGAACTTGGAGGCCAGAGCGCTGAGACACCACTTGTTGTCGTTTTTGCGAAAGGCGCCTACGATGAGATGCTCAATCGGAGAGAGGCAGATGGTGGGGGAAGGAGAAGACGAGGGAGGAGAAGGTTTGGAGAGGAAATGAGGGTCCCAACCTTTGATATTGAAAGGTTTAGGTTTCTGTTTGGGTGTGGAAGAGGGGTTTATGGTTTTGCGGCTAAAGAAGACGCCGCCATAGCCAATGGGGCGATTCTGGGAGGGATCATCCCTCTACGTGAAATTGTTGACTTTATAACATATCACCAATTATTTTTAATACACAATGTCATGTCATTTAATAAAAAATACATTTCAGCAAAGTTTAACGCCGATTACTTGATGGAGAAGACTTAATTATCTCATTTTTACAAGTAATAAAACTTAAAAAAAAAAATATGATGACGAAATTGAAATTGACACGTGTATATATATATATATATATATATATATATATATGAAAACAAAAGGAGAGCTTAAATCTAAAATGAATGTAATGTATCAGGACAAAAACATTATTTTGGTTTAACTTTTATATTAAATGGAAAGGAAAAGGAAAATTGGTCAAATCCATCGATTCCTATAGAACGAATCAGCACCGTCCGTTCATCTGCCCGGTGATGGCAAACCACCCCCTCTCCGCCGGAATCAGACGGTAAGCGCAACCCCTTCTTCGCTCTCAGCTTTCCTCATTACCATTTACCTTCTTAACAGGAAAATTTCACTGCAACAGTTTTGTGTTCGGGACACGAACTCTTTGTAGCACCGTTGCTTCACGCGCTTCGACGTTGCACGTGCCGTTCTTGCGCAAGCTCAAATCCCCAAAGCAGAATCCATTGCTGGTGCTTCAAAATTGGGTGGACGAAGGCAACGATGTTTCACCCTCCCAGTTCAGAAGCATCGCCAGAACCCTAGTCAAATCGAAGCGCTACCACCACGCCCTTGAGGTTCGATTTTCTTCTGCCGTTTATTGCTTCCAATTTTGTTCATCGCTTTTGGCACCGGATTTTGAGAATATAGGTAGATTTAAATTTGTCTACGTTATTAAGTTTCTTATAGTAATAGTAAAACAAATATTCTTGAAGTTATACAATAGGTTCATATAATGAAGAGAAGCAAGTTTGAGCAGCAACAGATGGAAGACTTGGTTTTGATCTAGTATAGCAAAACTCTTAACGCAGCAATTTGACGTTCTTGATGTGAATGGTCCCATTCTAATAAATGACATTGTTTACGGTTGTTATGAGTGACCGGTTGCAGAAATGGGTGGAACGGAGAAACTGATAAAGAGGAGCTGGGTTTTTGTGAAAATATTTTTGTCTTGGGAAGTTTTTGCTCACATAATTGGGGCTGGGGAGGGTACAAACAACCTTTACCAAACTACAAACAAAATTGAAGAGAGCAACTTTGAGGCATTGAAGCTCTAGCTCAGGGGATATTATTGAAGATGGAGCGGAAAAAAGGGGCGCAAAATGTAGAAGTTGAGAGAAATGGAAAGAAAGAGGATGAGATATGAGTATATTATTGATGATAGCAATAATCTTTAAGAAAGCTCAAGATATATTGGAGATGATGAGTTTGATTGAAAAATAAGGATAATTCTTGCTTATATTTGTTTTTAGGCATCGAATCTATAGGTTATGCCTTAGAGGCCTAAACTTATTTAGCAATTGATTTGGTGCTGTATTCTTTATTTGACATGCCTCTTGTTGTATTGACTTATTGCTTTTATAATGCCATAGGTTAACTATGATTGTGTCTTTTAAATAATGCGTTTTGAGAATTAGGGGTGAGAATGTCTTAAAGTGCATTAGTTTGCATGTAGTATAATTTGTTGGCATTAAGTCTTCTATTTTTGCATTGACTGCTCTGCACTCCACTGTACCATTAGTGCTTTTGGGTCAGCTACTTTGCCCCACTTTCAAGGATTTACTATGCAAGGCATTTCATACCCGACATTTTCCATAAGGGATTCTTTCAGTCTGTGGCAAGCATATCATTGCAATGCAATTAGGTTTTGAGACAGTGTATAGTAAATTAGATTAGCAATTTAAATTTGTCAATTGTTGTTTTACAGTTATTTAAGTGGATAGAAAATCAGAAGAATTTCCGTATGATCCCAGTTGATCATGCTATGAAATTGGAGTTAATCATTGAAAATTGTGGTTTAATGGAAGCTGAAGAATATTTTATGAATCTACCTGACTCAGCTGCAAAGAAGGTGGCTTGTCTCACACTTCTTCGTGGATATGTAAGATATAGGGATACTACTAAGGCTGAGGCTTTAATGGTGAAGCTCTATGAGTTGGGGCTAGTGGTGAGTCCTCACCCTTTTAATGAGATGATGAAGCTGTATCTAGTGACCTGTGACTACAGGAAGGTACCCCTTGTTATCCAGCAAATGAAGCGGAATAAAATACCCTACAATGTTCTCTCCTACAATCTTTGGATGAATGCCTGTAGTGAGGAAGAAGGATACGGGATTGCAGCAGTAGAGACAGTTTTTAGACAAATGCAAAATGACAAGAACGTTGAAGTGGGATGGAGCAGTCTTGCTACATTGGCCAATGTTTACAAGAAAGCAGGGCAACCTAAGAAAGCCATTCTTTTTCTCAAAGATGCTGAAAAGAAACTGTCTACCTGTAAGCACCTCGGTTACTTCTTCCTCATAACACTATATGCTTCTTTGAAAGATAAGGAGGGAGTCTTGCGGTTATGGGAAGCTAGTAAGGCAGTTGATGAAAGAATCAGTTGTGCTAACTACATTTGCATACTAACATGCTTGGTGAAGCTTGGGGACGTTTTGCAAGCCGAGAGAGTCTTCTCAGAATGGGAATCTAATTGTCAGAAGTATGATATCAGAGTCTCTAATGTTCTTTTGGGTGCATATGTGAGGGATGGATTAATGGAAAAAGCTGAATCATTACATCTCCACACATTGCAAAAGGGTGGCTGTCCAAACTATAAGACAATGGAAATTCTTGTAGAAGGATATGTGAATAGGAAAAAAACAGACGAGGCTTTTATTGCAATGAAAAAAGCTTTGGCTATGACAAAAAATTGTCATTGGAGGCCACCACATGGACTTGTGTTGGCCATTGCGGAGATTTTGGAGAAAGATGGGAATCTTGAATATGCAAACAATTATATTACAGATATCCATAATTTTGGTCTTGCTAGTTTACCATTGTATAAAATATTGCTAAGAATGCACCTTTATGCCAACAAACCACCTTTCCATGTCCTTAAAATGATGGATGAAGATAAGATTGAGATGGATGATGAGACACATTCCATTGTTAAAGCTTTCACTTTGTAGGTAACATCTGCTCCATTACGTTTTCCTGATTGCTTGTTACAAGTTGAGCAGTTTTCCCTCCTAAGAATAATTCTTGTTTTGTGGATGTGTTCAGGTTAAAAAGTTTGGAGGTGAAGCAGTAACCAGGAAGTTGATTTCATTCTTGGTAATCCTTTCCTTAGTAAACAAGTTTAACTTTTTGGTACCTAAGAAGATAAGACCATTTTTTAATCAGTCAAAGAAACCAACATGTGTTCTTTTTTAATATTAGCTGCTTACTAGATACCCAACATCTTTAGTTATATATTTTTGTAAGTTCCATAAGTATCAAGCTTTTTCGTAATCACGTTGATGTTCAATTTCCATAATTTTCAAACTTGTTGAAATATAATTTTCGTAATTATAGAACAGTAGTTTCAGTATGGCATGGGTCAAGTCCATTTCTTTATGCTTTGAAGAAAAAAGCCTTTCATAATGTTTTTTTTTCAGCATTTATTGTGTTTTTAGAAAAGCACTAAATTTTTTGAGAAGTTTTTACTCTTTAAAGTTAGATTTTTTATTTTATTTTTTCAAAACTTATTTTATTGTGTAGTTAGTCATTGATGTTGGGATGACTAAAAAATACTGATGCAATTGCACTGCCATTTAAAAGAAGGGAATAAAAAACTAAAAAAATAGTGGATTTTTGAAAAACCAAATTGGAAAGAACCTCTCGAGACAGACTGTGACTGCCGTAAGTGCTCCATTGGACTTCTATGATTGCTCAACCAATTATCCTCATTTTTACACCAACCTTTCTTCTTTCATAACCAAGTAGCTAAACCTTATTTGTTAGGATTTTACGAAGCTAGACTCTTACTCATGCATCTACTCTAAGATTTAATCTAGATTTAGTATTCTTTATCAGACTTCATTCATTTGTTTGTATTTGGTTGATGTCCTTTACATGGCTTATGGTTTGAAAATTGTGTTTAAATCTTGATTGATGAAGAGTACCTTATAGGTTGTCCATCTAGGAATAGAGCAAAACTTTAGTAGCTTTTGAAAAAACCTTATTCTTAATGCAAGTTGTTTAGTTTTTCCATTCAAGGGATTTACAATTTAATTAAAAACCTTGTGCTTTCTCACGAAGGCATTAGGTTTGAGATGTATTATGGATTGATGCTAAAGTGAACTGTCAACTTGTTAGAACTGGTTTACTGCACAGGGAAAGGGTTTGGTAAAATTAAACTCTAACATGTTATTACCATGGTCAATTCGTGTTTTGCTACTTGCCACATGTTTTACAAAATACCTTTATAACCTTTACATCATCATTTTTGCTTGTTGATCTATTTGTTTATTTAAATTCTTGCAAATCAATTGAAATCATATTTCTCATGACTGTAGTTAGTGAACGGTGTGTTTATCAAATTATCATGCGAGTCTCCATGGAGACTATCGCTTACTTATTGAATATTACTGTGCTAATTGGTATGCTTGCTAATCATAGTGGATTTATAGGGTTTTACCATATGATTGAAATGTTAAATTTTTATTATATTCCTGCGGTATTAGTAATTATATGGCAAACAACCAAGATTTGCTACACCAATTGTTTTTATCTTACCATTCTAGATTGCACCAACTGTATAAAGATACAAGGCCAGTCATGGTATAGATATTTGTTTCTACCATTCTGTTGATCACTTTTTTTTCTTGAGTTTTCTGCCTGCAAATTTTTTTCCCATTTCTCCTATTTCTATATACATGAATATTCGTTTTTTGTTTTTGATGTTCATGCATGTATTTATGTTTTACACCTCAGCATTATTGTCCAGTTGAGGTACACAGCCAAATGGAATGCATTCAAAGGTCATAGGCAATAGAAAACTAGAGAGATTGGCAGAGCTTAGGCATGATTGCAGAACTCCATCTGACTTTTGGTAGTTTTTGCTGAGCACAGTATTTTGGGTAGCATGTTGAAGGTCAAACTGCAAACGAGTATTAGAATTGACAATTTTGGTCTTTCAATTGTACAAATTATTGCTTAGGGTACACTTTGTTGATGATGAACTGGCCTTTCCATCTTTATATTGTTTGAAAAGTGTTGTGAACCATCTAACAACCTTTTAGCATTTGACAGGGCTCATTTTAATGGAGTAATTCGTATTTTATGGAGCATTTGACAGCCAATGGCAATATCAGCGAAGCCTATTTTTGGACCTCAAAAGCAGTGTTTTCCCCCTAATTCACCTTCAAAGGGTCTTTAGATTCTCTCGTGCTTCTTGTGCTGCCTTCTGTTGTTCCTCCCCTCCTTTGGAAAAGGTGGCCATAACAGCTGGTACCCACTGAGAATAATAAAAGTGAGTGTTAACAAGGGGAAAAAAGGCACATGATAGAATTCAGTGTTCTACATTATTACTACCTTTTATCAACGTATCTGGACCAGAATTGTGCCTTGGCCCGCTTTCATAGTGATCATATGGAAGAAGAGGACTTTGCTTCCAGCTCTCTCTAATATACTTAATAGTCACTGGTGATTCTGCCGGGGCCTTACCTTTAGGGTTATACTGCAGGAGCATGGACCCTGAGAGTAAATTGACTACCCCATAACCCTAATAACGTCTCTGATTCTTCTTCTATCATCATTTTCCTTTCTTTTTGACTTCCGAATTAAAATCCAAACACTTGCAGTTCTCTCATTCTCGTGTCTATATATGTATTATTTAGTTATTTGTTATAAACCAATCAATCAGAAGTAGCATACATCTGTACACGTTGAGGCTGAAATAAGTGTTCAAATAAATAAATTATCTAAGAGTAACGAAAGTAGATATTGGAAGAAAAAAATGACTAAGTGTATTAGGTGGTTTTATCTACAACCTTCAATCTTTTTGTCTTAGTTTCGTTCCGAGGACTAAAGTTGAATAATGTTAATTATATCTCAGAAATTAGTTTCTGAAATTGGATAAATTTTTAATGATTTTTAAAAACTGTTTTTGAATTTAAGTTTGTTTTAAAATATTATAAAATTAATTTTTAAAATAACTTGATGACTTGAATGCCTTAATACATAAAATCAGAACCTTTTAGGTTCAATTTAATGAAATTCCAAAATGGTCATTTGTGGATCTTGTTTCTCTTCTAATATTTATGACTGATGTCAATGTTAATTAGTAAGATATTCCATGCTTCTACATGGGATTTTTAGTAGGATCGTAAAAAAGGATCCTTCGGTTCGATTGATCTCTCTCTTACTATGCATTACTTACTTAGTAACTTAGTTTAATTCAGGTCATTTATTAATGAATTCAAAAATTTGAATTCGGTTGTGGTTTATTATGGATTGGTGAGTTAAATAAATTTATTTATTTTATTTATAATTTTTATATTTTTTTCAAAAAAAGGTTATAATTTTTTTTAATTGAAACTAAATAAAGTTGTATCTAAATATTATCTAAAATGATGATAAATTTTAAATACTATTCAAAATTATAAAAATATAATATGATAGTTTTCATTGTTTAATATAATTTAAAATTTAGAATTTATGTATGAAGGTGAATTTAGCTTACTACGGGGTTTAATTCAGATTGGGTTTTTAGTGGATTGGGTTCA
Source organism: Vigna reflexopilosa (assembly GCA_027742785.1). NCBI lineage: Eukaryota > Viridiplantae > Streptophyta > Magnoliopsida > Fabales > Fabaceae > Vigna > Vigna reflexopilosa. The sequence goes on along the minus strand of CM050918.1, from coordinate 8,748,625 downwards.
TTTTTAACCTGTGTAAAAATTTACAATTTTCCTTTAATCAAATCCGACTCGAACCTGTAGTGGTCAAATTAACTCGCGAATTTTTAACTCATATTGATAATTCTAATTTTAAATGTAAATCTCCTTAAAAAATCTTTTAATTAGAGGGCTTACCAAACTCATGGAAAGTTGTTCATGCTTAAGAGAGAGATTTTAAATAAGGTCCAAATTAAATTGCAAGAAATTAAGATAATAGAAAAAAGCAAAACTATAAAGTCTTAAATAATTATTTGAGTGACAATAATATCAGAAGAAAGCAAAACAAGATTCAGACACTAAAGGATAGAAGTTTGATTATAACATATAGCGATATGAGCAAAGAACTAACAACCGCTATATGCAGGCATGAGATGTGTTGAACGTATAAATTTTGAATTCTTATACCATATAATGAATGAGTTTGACGGGGAAACACAAGGGTCTATATCTCTCCGATTCCTAAACCATTTAATGAATGGGTTTGATGGGCAGCGTCTGACATTTATATGTTACATTGATTGACGGTGTTTTATGAATTATTAGTAGCAAAAAATATATCTTTAGGTAAAACCTCAACAACAACTTAAACTTAATAGGAATAGTATAATACCTGAATCTGACCCGTTAATAAGTATGTACTTTTGTTATAAACATAACTACTAACTGACTTTCTTATGTCAGCTGTTGTATTCATGCACACATTAAATACCCCACTTTGTATCTTTCATAATATACATAATACAACACAGTTTTTCAGACTTCTTCTCTCCTCTCCTCTCTCTCACTCTCTGATATTCATGCTCTGCTTCTCTACATATTCCTATCACAGCACAACAACCTTCCCGTGTTCGACGGAAAAGGGTTTGACGATTGGTGTGTCAAAATGGAAGCCATTCTTAGCTATCAAGAAGTCGATGAGATTGTCAAAAAGGGCTTCAAAGAGCCAATAAAGGTTGAATCAGCGAAAGGCGACTCTGAAGAAACAAAGTGATACAAAGAAAATAAACGTTTAGATTGTAAGGCACGAATGCTTCTACATCAGTGTGTGTCGGCTGCCATTTTCCAGAAGATTTCGAAAGCAAAAACTGCAAAGGAAGCGTGGGACATCTTGTAGGAGGGATAGGTAATTCTGGCAAGGTAAAGAAGGTTCATTTACAATCCTTGCAGCGTCACTACGAACTTCTTTGCATGAACGACCAAGAAACCATCGTTGACTACATTGGAAGGATTCAAGTTGTTGTAAATGCAATGAGATCTTGCGACAAAGTCGTGAAAGACAAGAAGTTAGTCCAGAAAATTCTCGGAACATTGACACCCCAGTTTGATCATATCGTTGTTGCGATCGAAGAGTGCAAGAATCTTGAAGAAATGAAAGTAGAGGAACTACAAAATTAACTTGAGGCACTCGAACAAAGGTTAATTGAAAGAAGAAATGCACAGAAAGAAGTGGGTTTAGGTACAAACCAAACCCTACAGGCCAAGAGCAGTTACAAAACTAGAGGACGTGGAAATGGAAGAGGAAAAGGTCGTGCTCGGGAAGGTCGAACAGGAGGAAGAAACTCAAGTGTTTCAGACCAAAACGATGAAGATGAAAATAGTGAAAACAAGAACGGAAGCAAGAGAAGCGGAAAACCTTCGAGAGGACGAGGAAGAGGTAAAAGAGACAAAAGAAATATACAATGTTACACATGCAGCAAGTTCGGACATTATTCATCCGAATGTTGGCATAACAAAGCTGCAGTAAAGAAAAACCAAGGAAATGAGGAGGCTAACCTAGCGCAAGATGCTGATAACTCTGACTCGGATCACGTGATGTTGATGAGTACTATTGATCTGCCCAAGGAAGCACAACAGAGGAAATTAGAACAAGACAAATGTTCTAGTGAATGAAAAATGGAAACATGCAGTAAAGGCAAATGTCAAAAGGAGAAGATAAACGAAGTGCTCAGTACAGACAGGTGTCAGAAAGGAGATGAACACGTATTGATGTCACATAATCCTGGCCATGCAGAAGAAGATGATTCTTGGTATTTAGACATGAGTTGCTCCAACCATATGACGGGCAAGAAGGAGTGGCTGATTGATCTTGATCCAAAAGTCAAAAGTTGTGTAAGATTTGCAGACAATAGTGTGATAATGGCTGAAGGCACTAGTAGGGTTCTGATCAGACATAAAGATGGACGACTCGCATACATGAACAACGTCTTGTATGTTCCATCGATGAAGAGCAACCTGTTGAGTTTGGGACAACTTCTTGAGAAAGGCTATGCGATGAACATGCACCAGAAACACATAGAGATATTTGATCAGAAGCAACGGCTTGTTCTTAGAGCTCCCCTTTCAAGGAATAGAACCTTCAAGGTAAATCTTAGTACGATTAATATACAATGTTTGACTGTTGTTGATGACAAGGACGAAGCTTGGTTGTGGCACGCACGGTTTGAACACTTGAACTTTAAAAGTTTAAAGTTGTTGAAGAGCAAAGATCTTGTAAAAGGAGTTCCAGAGATACAGATCCCTGACAAAGTGTGTGGAGGATGAGCTGTCGGGAAGCAGACCAAAACTAAGTTCAAACAAACCATGCACAAGAGAGAAAAACAACCACTCGCAGTTGTTTACTCGGATGTTTGTGGCCCATTTGATGTGGAAACCATAGGAGGTAATAAATACTTCTTACTTTTCGTAGATGAATGGACTAGAAAGTTGTGGGTTTATTTGATTAAAGAGAAAAGGAATGTATACTTACGATTTGTTAAATTTTGTGTTATGGTTGAGAGGGAATCTGGCATGCAAGTGAGGATTCTCATAACAGACGGTGAAGGAGAATTCAATTCACTTGAGATGAATTAATTTTGCACCAACAGAGAAATCGTGCACGAAGTGGTGGCACCTACACACCCCAATACAACGGTCTTGCAGAGAGAAGAAACCGAATTTTGCTTGACATGACCAGATGCATGCTCAAATCAAAGAAGTTGCCACATTTTTTTGTAGGGAGAAGCCGTGTCTACAGCAGCCTATCTACTGAATAGGTGTCCAAGAAAATCCTTGCCTAATTGCACCCCTGAAGAAGCTTGGTCAGGTGACAAACCATCTGTTAATCATCTGTGGGTTTTCGGGTCTGTTTGTTACAAACATATTCCAGAGGAAAAAAGGAGAAAGCATGATGACAGAAGTGAAACATTGATTCTTATGGGCTATCACTCAACAGGAGCATATAGATTGTTCAACTCAGAAAAGAAACAGGTGATCATCAGCAGAGACGTAACAGTGGATGAAGGGGTTGTTTATGATTGGCAGAAGGCAGATGACAAACCAGAATTAGGTTCAAGTTGGCTGGAAGAAGATGATACGAGACAGAATGTTGTTAATGATGAAGGCAGTAGTAGGAGATCTCAAAGAGTAAGGTTTCCCTCCACCAGACTAGCAGACCACGAGGTGTTCGCAGATAATGACATAGCAGACTCTGGGGACTTGGTTCACTTTGCTTTTCTGGCAGATGCAGAGCCTATCACTTGGAGGCAAGCTATTGACATGAAGGAGTGGAAGGAAACCATGATTGAAGAGTTGAGATCTATCGAAAGAAACAGAACATGGGACATGGTTGAACTACCTCAGCATAAGCGAGCAATTGAGGTAAAATGGGTTTTCAAGACTAAATAAAAACCAGGTAAGATAGCAAAATTGAAGGCCGACATTTTCACTAAAGCACTCAGACCATCCAAGTTTCATAAGCTAAGAGATCTGTTAGGTGTAAAAGCTTTAGCTAGTTATGTTTAGGGGGGTATGTTGTTATAAACATAACTACTAACTGACTTTCTTATGTCAGTTGTTGTATTCATGCACACGTTAAATACCCCACTTTGTATCTTTCACAATATACATAATACAATACAGTTTTTTAGACTTCTTCTCTCCTCTCTTCTCTCTCACTCTCTGATATTCATACTCTGCTTCTCTGCATATTCCTACCACAGCTGCGCTAACATGTACTAATTTATCCGCTACCTATAGGTATTTATTACCTGCGTGTACCAACTATCCGTAACAGATTTTACATAGAGGCGTGAGTAATAACTCTCAGATTTTGCACTTTTATTTGTGTTTAAAAGTCTAGGTTAGTGTATTTTAGTCTTTAATGGTTTAGAATTAGGATAGATTTAAGTTTTTCTTTAAATTCTTTAGTTTTATAAAATTTTAGTTATAAAAAGATTTTTAGATGTAATTTTTAGTCTTTGTCAATAATTAGAAAATTTATATTTTTTTTTAGAAAATCTTTAATAAAAAATTTTCTTTTATAATTGTTAGATTTCTTTTTCTTTTCTTTAATTTGATATTGATTTTTTTTTTCTTTGATGCAGATATGAAAAAGAGTGGGTTGGTGCCAATATATTGGGCCGATACTCCTTAAATAAATTGGGCTATTGAGCTATTGCCCTTTGATGGGCTGCACTGCTGCTGACTGAGATTAAAGGAAACGTTGCTGCCACACTTGCTTGTGCTGGGCTACAGTGGTGTTGAAAAAGAATTGGGCCGTGGCTGCTACATTTGGAGCAAAAGCTATGCTGCAGTGCTGAAATGGCAATTGGGCCGTTGCTGATGATTGAAAGCAGAGTGGGCTCGCCATTATTGAAACGCTGCAGCACCAGCACCACTTGCAACTGGACCTTGGGCTCCAATTAGTAGGACGACGTCGTTTTGCTGCAGCTGCTTGGGGGTTTGAGATTTTTGATTCATTTTGGCAAAACGAAGGAAGCCCTCAAGCATTTGACTTAAGAGGAAACACACCCACGGGCTAGGGGCGAAAGAGAGATTCATGGCTCAAGTGCTTTACCTGCCCAGAGAAGACGACGCCAAGCTCACACCCCTGACCGGCCTTGACCGGAGCTGACCAGAAAAGATGACGTGGAGATGATCGGAGGGCTCGTGATCAACCTGGATAAACGAAGGCTGGCCGTCCGATCAGAGGACATAAAACGTCCAGAGCAAGTTCCCTTTTTCCCTTTTTCCCCCTTTCATTTTCTTTCTTTCGTTTTCTTCAAACCCTATAAAAAGGGGCTCTATGTAAATAGTTGACAGACTCTTAGACTCTCGAACAGACTCTCTGCAATTTTACATTTCGTCTTTAGTTTAAGGTTTCGTTTTTCCTTGCTTTTGGAGCGCACAACCACGGTGGTGACAGCCCGTGGTGGCTCCGATTGCGCGTTGTTCGGTACTGTAATTCTCATTTCATGTTAATAAAATGTTCTTTTTCTTTGATGTGTTTTCTTGTTTTATGTGCTTATTGATTCTGTAGATTTGATTGTTTTTTCTTCGATGTTTTGTGTTTCTTGTGTGTTTTGATTTGAGATCGAGTTGAACTCGTAACTCTGACATTGTAATTCCTTTTTGGAATTAAACGACTCCACAGTGAGCGTGCATGACCGAGATGTCTTCTCGAGTTAGAGTGAGTTTAACGAGAGAAATTATTGTTTTTAGTATCTGTCAAGTTATTGGTTTTGTATAAAATCCGATTTAGACTCTGTGACTCCACACAGTTTTGGAATTTCATGACTCCATAATGAGCATGACATATCGAGATGTCTTCTCGAGTTGGAGAAGAGTCTAATGAAAAAAAAATATTGTGAATTCATTTCTGTTATTGTTGTCTTTTCAGAATAAAAATTTTTGGTTTGATCTAGGTTTTGAAATGTGAAACTGCACTTTATTTTCTCTAATCAGAGAAACTGTATTGACTCCACAGTGAGCTTTTCTTTCCAAGATGTCTCCTTGAGTCAGGGTGCAATTCAAAACACTGAATGAATCAAAGTAATTGATCTGGATTTAATGTTTGAGAGTGTTAAATGTTAGTTCCTTATTGTTTTCTCACTCAATTATTTTCTTTGTTTTCATGCATCAGTAGTTTCTATATTCAGTTTTAATTTTAGTTTTCTTTATTAATTTTTAGCATTCATAGGTTAGTTTTAGTTGCATTCACTTCTCCTTTTAGTTTAGATTCTGTTCTGTTTTACATAGATTTATATTTTAGCTTAGGTTTCAACTTTTTTAATTTCTCTTACACTTTATTCTTTTATTTTTCTTTCCTTAATCAGAATTTTTTTTTTCTTTTTCATTCTTTCATTTCTTTTCCATCTTGTCGGTCGGTTAGTTAGTAGTAATTAAAAAATAAAAAAAAGATTTAACTATACACTTTAATATCCTTGGTTATCTCTTTATACATTATTGAGGAAACTTGATTTTGATGCGACTAAAAGTGATTTAACGGTGAGAGATACAATACATATATCACTACATTAATACCAGTAACATTAGTACTATATCATCATCTATTGATTTTAATATTAAAATAACTTTTATAGGAATCATTCAAACACTTTGAACAAGATGTCACTGATTGAAAAACGATGATTGATTTCACACTCGAAACATAATATATATATATATATATATATATATATATATATAAGTTATAAACTCAATTATTTACTCTATAATATACACATAAATTATATATAATTCTGAACATTACGTAGTGTAAAAGAAAATACTATATCATAAATGGCAATGGAGAAATTTGAACTATGCAAGCTTCTCTTTCTTTCTATTTCTCGTCAATTTCAATTGTATTAGATTTTAGGTGGACCTAACAGTTCATCCTTTAGTTTCTTTCCGTATTCGGCTTTTTCATTTCTTTTCATTTTTTCTTGAACACGACATGGCTGAATAGGAGCTTAAAAGTTAGTCCCAAAAGACATCTAAATTTTAGAAAGTTCATGATATGCACAACAATTTTAGGGAAGTGTCATATCATCAAAAGTAAAGCATACTTTAATTAAAAAAATATTTAAAACTAATACCTCCTGAAGTATTTAAAAGATTTTAAATTCTTTAAGATGTAGAATTCTCAATAACACAAAATATACCAAATTTTCACAATTACATTTATTTTTAGAGAACACTTGAACTTAGGATTGAAAAATATACTCACAACCAATACAGTTTAAATATATTATCAAAATATATTTTTCACTATATTTGTCATACAAATCAGAAAAGAAACTCCCTGACTACAGCTTCCTAAATCCAACTTGTGAATAACGTCAGATTTATTTTATTTAAGCTCCCTTTTTTTTTCTCTATTTTAATTGTATTTAATGTGATAATCTTTCTGTTTCTTTCTAGAGTGAGTCAGTCCACATGAATATAATTTTACCTCTTTTAGGCATGTGTTGTCCATATGGACTGTTTATGCCAATTAAGGTTACTCTCAAATTTAATGATCTATTCATGGTGTTTTCACCGAACATGCTCAACCCTCAATTACAATTATCAATAACCATCAACTTAAGCTAAAAAGTTTAGTGTCTCACCTAACCAATAGAAACTACAATCCACATAAAATTTTATTCAGATATATTTTTTTAAGAAGTGGAAGCATACATGAAAACCGTTATAATAGTATTTATGTAAATTCTAATTAGTTCATTACCTATTATAGTAATGGTTGATAATAAAAAATCTGAATACTTAATGTAATAGGTATATTAGGAAGGTATTATTGGATTTGATGGTTTGGCTTAATGATTATACTATTGACATTCAGTTAAAATAACCTTGAGTTATCCTAAATAAAATATAGATCTCTTTATACAACATATTTGACGTCAAAGTGTCTTTTGCAGGTTCACCATCCACCGGATGATTGTGTTCTTAAAAAAGATTAAAACAACCAAGAGAGAGAAGGAAGGTCAACCGACCCTGAAACCAATTCCACTTAAACTATTAACAAAAAAATTGAATATAATTTTTTCTTTAACTCTAACTTTTTGAATTTACAATTTTCCAAAGCTTCGGTGATAAACATTATCTTATAAGAATTAAATTGAGTTAAAAAAAATTGTATATTTTCTTAAATATATGTCAACGGTTTAAGTTACATTCAAAGTTTAAAAATTGTCATAAAATTAGATATTTGATCGAACCGATAGTTGAAATCATTCTGAAAATACAAAGCCAATATCAAAGTCAACCCAAGGTTGACAATTAAAAATTAATAATTCATGCAAAATCACATATTTTTTACTTCAAACTTCTAATTATAATTTTTGAGATAAAATTTTAATTAATATTAATTTAATCATGATCTAATTACAAATAATTATATCTTTCTTTAAGTTGATTAATGTGGTATGATTATCGATCTGTTGTTTAGTAATCGATCAAGTTCATTGGTAGGAGCTAAACTATCCGAATGATAAGCAAAAGCCAGATTTGTGACTAAGACATCTTGCATTCCATATACTATAAAGTATAGCTTAATGTAGACGTTGACTGCTCTTTTATCCTCAAAACGTAATACTAAATGAATATATATACTTTTAATTTAAATATATAATAATATAATATTAAAAACGAATATATTAATTCATCTTAGCGTATTTTGTAAAATATCGTGCATGATTAACAAAATCGCATGAAGGGAGGTGGAGTCACGTGAGGTATGGGCCGAAGAACAGTGGCATTAGCAGTCCCATGAACTTAACGTGGATGCGGGCACAGCATAAGATAACCCTACGGTGAAGCAAGTTAGGTTTGGTTTTTGGAAAAGAAAAAGAACAGAGTTCACCACACCATACACGACACCAAGACTTCCCTTTTTCACCAAACATAACACAATCAAGATAACTCTTATTCACCTATTTTCCCCAATTCTTGGATCCAAGATTTTTAGGGTTTCTGCACCAATCTTCTTCGCCATTCTTCCGTTTCCCTTTTATTCTTTCTCCAACGCTTTTTTTTTTTCGATTCTCTCTTATCTTCCATTGGAGACCCTCCTTCGCTCCAAACCTAAGAGGTTCGTTCTTTTCGCGCTAATTTTCTTGTGTCCATTTTTTGCTGTTTTATTATTAGTAAGCCACCCTTGATCATTGGGAAAATGTTAATTCTCACACGCAACCAAAAAGTTTCTGGTTCTTCTCTTCCTCATTCTGCTGGCGGGGGAACGGGGGTTTTCCCTTTTCCCTTTGCCTTTCCCTTTTTGTATGCCGTATAATAATGACGGTCTTTTCTTGAAATTGGATGTGATTTCCAATATAATACATATATGTGTATGTATGTATCGAACGGGTTTTCGATTATTGTTGATGCTCTCTGTATTGATTGTAGAAGACGGATCAAGGTGTGAATAGGGGTTTGCTTGGGGGATGGGGTTGTTGTGATCTTGAGATTTTTGAGAGTGGTGATAGTTTGTTAAGGTTAACCGATGTAATGAGGAAGAAAAGGAAAGGAAGCGAGGCCGATGCGTCTGCTGATCTGCCTGTTATTTTGTCTCCAAATCTTGGCTCTGCTTCGTCGAATTTGAAGTCCCATTATTCGCTAGAGGATTGTTCTAGGCTGAAGAAGAGGTGTTGTAAGGAGGAGGGTGCTGCCACTGAGCCAGCTGCTTCCTTTAAAAGGAGGCTTGCCGGCATTGCCACTGCCCCGCCTTGTGGGACGTCTTCGTTGATCACGCCGGGGCGAGGGCTTAAGAGGAAGATTGGATGCATCGATGTTGCTACCCAGATGGGCAGGAAGAAGAAGATTGAGGATGATTATGTGACTGGTGAGACGATTGGGCAAGGCAAGTTTGGGTCTGTTTGGTTGTGTCGGTCCAGGGTTAGCGGAGCAGAATATGCATGTAAGACCTTGAGGAAGGGGGAGGAGACGGTTCACCGAGAGGTTGAGATAATGCAACACTTGTCCGGTCATTCTGGGGTTGTGACACTACAAGCAGTTTATGAGGAAGCTGATTGCTTTCATCTTGTAATGGAATTGTGCTCTGGGGGACGACTAATCGATCAGATGGTTAAGGATGGTCCTTATTCAGAACAGAGGGCTGCTAATGTACTCAAGGAAGTGATGTTGGTCATCAACTATTGTCATGACATGGGAGTTGTGCACCGAGATATCAAACCTGAGAATATACTGCTCACAGCATCTGGGAAAATAAAGCTTGCAGATTTTGGTTTGGCCATGAGAATTTCCGAAGGTAACATGTGAAACTTGTCTTGATTATTTAACTTCGATTCCATTCTGACTTTTGTGAAAATATATCCAGTTCAGTATCTATCAAGAAAAAAAAAATGTATGGGGCTTACGTATATATGCTGCTGTTCCTACCACATGTTTATTATTACCGTTTCCGTGCTTTAATTGAAGGAATTCATCATAATGAACCTTCATCTTAAAACAGTGACGAATTTTGAAAGCGATAGGATGCACATTGTTTGCATTTAAAACAATTGTAAATATCATTTTTTTGTTTGGCAATTTTTTTCCGGTCTGGCTTCACACATCAAGCAGTTATCCATGTCTTGTTTACTAAATAGTTGTATTATCTCAGGTCAGAACTTGACTGGTTTGGCGGGAAGCCCTGCCTATGTTGCCCCAGAAGTATTGTTAGGCAGATACTCTGAGAAGGTGGATATATGGAGTGCTGGAGTGCTTCTGCATGCTCTGTTGGTTGGCAGTCTTCCATTTCAAGGAGATTCATTGGAAGCAGTTTTTGAGGCTATTAAGACCGTCAAATTAGATTTCCAAACTGGAATGTGGGAATCAATATCTAAACCTGCGCGAGATCTTATTGGGAGAATGCTAACAAGGGATATCTCAGCTAGGATATCAGCTGACGAAGTACTTAGTAAGTTCATTATATATTATGAATGCATTGTAGATTGCCTTTTTTTATCTTTCACAGGTTATTTCATTGAAATAATCAAACCTCGGAGTATATGCAAGTTTATTTCAAATTTATCTTTGTTATCACAATGACTTTAAGTAAATAGCCTTGTTTTATCGGTCTTTAACTAGCTGTTAAATGATTGTACCCTAATATTTTGTGGTAAAAGTGTGTCTAATATTTTTTGGACGAGAAGTTACAATACCTTCAATGTTTGAGATAGTTTTAAGTTGACTGTTTGTGTATTATATTAACCTTATGGTTTAATTTCTCAGGACATCCATGGATATTGTTCTACACTGCACAGACATTGACGATGCTGCCCATCAAATCAAAATTGAAGAACCAAATTGGCGCAACAACTCAACAGTTTATTGCTGTTCCTGAACCAGGATTAGGAGGAAATAGAATAGATAATTACTCACTTAGCGAGGGTTCATTCTCCGAAAGTTGCACTTCAGATGACCAGGATGAATCTGTGTTGATTGATGTGCTTGCCTCTGCAATTTCGCAAGTGAGGATATCTGAACCAAAGAGGAGCAGGGTGTGTGGTCCCACAGGTCCGATAGTTCAACAAGGTTCATCTAACATGAAGCCTAACAACCTTTGTAAAGCATTTTAACCTACTGACAGGCTGACACCAAATATACCACTTCTCTTGACTGTTCTTGCTGGGATTATAGAATCTACTTTCCTCAACGCATCACACAGTGGGCTTAACTGAATTTTACATGCTGACTCCTATGGTAGGTTGGCTTGGGTGCCGCTTTATAGTGAGATCTAATTGCAATATTTTTTTGTCCCTTTGCTTGATAAACTAATAATGATTAACTGCAATAATTGTACAGCATTTGTGAATAGAATGGTAATGTATCATTTTCTTGAAATCGCTACTTTTTAGCAAATTGAATATTTTATCCTTTCTCATTATCGAAACCTATTGACATATCTTTTTTACATATCCGATCCGATCGGGTATTTTTACCTTTTTTAACTTGTCTCGTGAGACTTGCATTCCCTTAACAAGCAATGACAAAATTGAATTGCTATAAAGTTCTTATTAAGGCAAGAAATTGCTATAATACTTTTCTTCTTCATCTGTGCTATGGTGGTGGATGCTTATTTTCTTTTTGCCTTGATTGCAGTATTATTCAATGATTTCCGATTTAATGGTTATACATGTTTATACTATAAAGTATTTTAGAAAAACTATTACAAGTTTCGTACGTCTTTTAATATATTGAATACGTCCCATCTATTTTTCTTCTATTTTGACAAATAACAAACCTTAAATAAAAAATAAATAAATAAAATCTTGTCTTTCAAAGTCTTATATTAAGATTTCATTCCCGTCGTACAAAGATTCGCAATTTGCTTTTAGCATGCAACAGTGCACTTGGCAACAAAAACAATCCAAGATAGCTCCATTTTGAGGGCTTTCAATCCAAACAGGTTATTATCTATTGTCGCACCATAAACTCAGTGAATTTCGAGGATGCTATTAACTGCATTTATCAAATATAAATAATATATTTTGAAGAGAAAAGAGGATTTTGCGATCCACTAAGCAAACAAACTAGCTTTACTGCTTCGACCCAGAAACATAATTCGGAAGCCGAAGAATTTTTATCAGTAAACTGCAACAGGTAATGTAGCTTTTATGTACAAGATGATTAGGCATAACAGCGACTGGTGCCCTGAGTACAATCTTTCAGGTACGAGCCATCATTTTCTGGACACCTTTGACCAGAGGTATACTATAAAGAAACAAAGTAATGCAAAAACAATCACGTGAACAACATGGTTGGCACCATTTCGGACGATGCTCTTGTTCAATCTTCTCAAATTATTCTTCACTCCAGCTTGAGCTTTTAACATTGTCATTTGCTGTATTGAAACGGACAATCAAAATATTAATGAGACGATGGGATAATTCCTTGCCAAAAAGGAGAGAATGTGCCGATGTCTGATCAATTACTATAAAACAACATTCAACAGAAAATACCCAAAAGAATTTCATCTGTACTCATTTCGCTAGTAGAAAATCATACTACTACGAAAATTATAAAATATTGGACAAAACAAAAGTGTTCATCAATTAATGAAAAACCATTATTACTCGTAACTTTCCTTCTTCCATTAATCAGTTATCTTAATGCAATTTAAAGCAAAATAATCCTTTGTAACCAGCCCAAAGCAATACCGGCCCATCTGACACATGGTTAAAAAAAAGGCTTTTACTTCCTACATCCCCAAAAATTACTATCTGCACCCACATAACTTTTAAAATGTCCGTTCTACTCTCCATGGTATATTTAAATGGTGACTTCTGAATTATCTATTCTGAAAATCTTCCAGAACAAGCTTTTTGGAACAATGCTTCCCTAATAAGATTTTCAAAACACACACTTTCGAGGACATATGATAAGCTTTCCGGAACTACATAAATATCTTTGTTTAATCCGGAAACATTACAAGTTGAGCAATCCTGAAGTTTTCGGATTAGGCAATCTAAAAGGTAAAATAATACTTCAAAACTATATAATCTCCATCAAACCCAACGTTTTTCTCTCTCTCTCTCTCTCTCTCTCTCTCTCTCTCTCTCTGTCTCTCTCTATTGTTGTAACCCATTTAACAAAATCTGGTTTGTTGGGAAATAAACATATAACTTCTAACTTATCATTTCAATATTTTATGTGCAAACTTACCAAAAACAAAATTCTTCCCTTTCTCACCCATGCTCATCGTGCTGAAAAATGTTTTCAAATTATTCGTAGTGATGTCTCTCCTGTCTTATCCCATGCCAATTATAAATACTTTGACGTTTATTGATGACAACAACCCCTTCACCTGGGTTTACTTTCTTCATTCTAAAGCTGAAGTTTTTACAATAGCCGCTTCATTTTGTCTCGGCATTCTTGTCCCTACACGCCTAGGCAAAATGTCATCGACAAACATAAAAATCAGCATTTCATTAAGGTCACACATCCCTTGCCTCTTGCAGCCTCTATCCCTCCCAAGTTTTGGGTTGAAGATCTATCAGCAACTATTTTTCTAATCAATCACCTTGCTTCCCAGGCTATTGGGTATGATTCCCCTTTCTTTGGTTTGTTTCATTTCATGCACATCCTAATCACACTAATCTTCACCATTTTGATTGTTTATGTTTTGTCCACCTTCCACCTTTTGAACGTAATAAGCTAGGGGCTTAACATGTCAAGTGTCCTTTTCTAGGTTATAGTACAAAGGGCTTTTATGTTATGATGCTATTGTTAATTGTTTACACATCTCTTGGAATGTTGTTCTCTCTGACCCCCAACATATTGTCCCATGCATGTCCTAGTTGTTCTTCGATTGCTTGTTTACACTTTCTGATTTTTCTGGTGTTTTTCATTTTAAGAACGATCTAAACTGGGCAAAGTTTATGCCAAGTGAAGTCCTAGTATGTCCCTTCTCACACCTGATCCATCACCCATCCTTGCTCCAGTAGTTTTGTAACGCTCACAACAGGTTTCTCGTGGCTAAATAGGTACGAATTTGGACTAATTTATTTTCTTATTATTTAATCTGGCACATTTATTCCTACATGTTATTCCCTGATAGTTAAAGATGTTGATTGGGTCAACGCAATGAATGGTTAACTCAAAGCCCTTCAAGAGAAATTCACTAGACATTATTCCTCAACCATCATGAGTTAAGCCCATTGGTTGCAAATGGGTTTATTCATTGAATTCTGACAACACCCTTAATCATCATTGTAAAGCCCATTTGGTTGCTCTTGAAAATTGTTAGAAATCTCACATCAACTAAAGATATAATCAAATCATAATATATATATATATATATATATATATATATATATATATAAATTTGATGTAAATCTCATCTTTCAAGTTGGTTTTAGGAGATTAAGTCAGACATATACCCACTTGCTGAGATGGTATCAAAATTTGTCCTAGTCAAGTTCATTTGGGGTTGTTATGCTACCTAATGACTGGCTCCCGTTGAACCATCCACAAATATTTAATCACATGCTCAAGATGTTTGTTCCACGAGGTGAAGGGTTGTGTTGAAAATCCTATATTAACTAAGAATAGGGCCAAATTACAATATAGAAGTAGAATGCAAATCTGAAAAGTCGATTTTATGAAATTAAATTAAGCATAAACTTACTTATTGAGATAGTATCAAAATCATTCAAAGCCTATCTTAGTCAAATTCATTGTGGTTGTTCTGCCACTCATTATTAGGCTCCTTTTAGACCACCCACAAATATGTAATCCCATGCTTGAGATGTTCATTCCTCGGTCAATTGATGGGTGGCCTCAATTATCTAATCATTATACGTCCTGACATTGCCTTCTCTATCTAGCATGTGAGTCAATTTATGTAGAGTCCTCACCATCTTCATTTGATTGTTGCTCATTGCATCCGTCATTAATTGAAAGGTACCTATACTTGAGACCTAATCTTTACTACTACGCAATCTCTTAGTTTGATTGGCTATAACGATACAAATTGGGCTGGTTGTTTTGATGTATCGAAATCAGTCAGTGATTGGTATGTGTTTATTGGTTTTTTGTTAATCTCTAGGAGGAGTAAAAGGCATTCCCGGGTCTATAAGTCCTCAATCGAATCTGAGTATGGAGCTATGTCTATTACTTGCTCAGAAATCATTTGACGTTGTGGTCTTTCGGTTGTTTGGCTTCCCTCACCACTGTTTAACTGCTGCAGGATTTCCACACCGTCCTCCCCTCGAGCAACCACCATTCCATGTTTATCCAGAATTGTTTTTCAGGTCAGAAGTTCAAAATGTAGTAGCAGCATTAACACTATGGTTTTCCATTTCATGTCCTACGATCCTCAACATTATAAGAAATTGGACCTAGAAGCTAGACTTTTTTATTGAGAAACATTTCTTGCCAGACAGACCTATTATTTCACATTTCAATATCTGTAGAATTTAAAACGTCTAAAGCACATAGTTCCAGTATTGCCTGAATCATAAAGCAGACAACTCTGGGGTCCTAGGCCCTCAAGAGCACTCTCCTCTCCACCCAAAATTCGAAACAAGCAAAAAACAACAAAAACTGCAAAATTACATACCACTTGTTCCAGAAAATCCCTCTGATACTTGACCTCTGTACCAATACCTTCAGCAACCTGCGGCAGACACATACGAAGTTTCATTTCACGTGAACATCATTTAAGAATCAGAAAGGACAAAAAGGGGCATAAGGAAATAAATAAATAGCGATACATTTCTCAATCTTCTAACTTGGCCACGAAGACCGGTGATTTCGTCGTCGAAGTCGATGCCCGGGTCGATACTCAATTGGATTTCATCCGAAGATGCAACGGGTCGGGTGCTAAGTCCCTCACTGCAATTGTCGAAAAGTCAATTTTAATGCAAAATTTTTTTGTGATGAATGTAAGAGAGATAATACGAAACCTGGATCGATAATGAACAGCATCACCATAGAAGGAGGCACCTTTGTGGGGATTGGTGGACATTGAAAGGGAAATTGCAAACCCCAAGAAATTAATTCAATATTTCAGAGAATGAGAAACTGAGTTGCACACGATTCAACTTTCAAGGTTTCGTGTCAAAGCATTCAATTCATTGCAAATTCCAAAGTTACAATTCTGCCCCCAAATGTACCTCAAATTTACATAACCATGTCCACCCTAATTTGTTAAATGCTAGAATATGAAAATATATAAATTTTCATTCTTTATTTTGTCACCTAGCTGTCCTTCCCTATGAGTTAATTAAACTTTATAAAGTAAATTTTGTTTCTGTAAAATGTACTTTATGGTCCCAAATGTATTTTTCAAACGTCTAAGCCTACAAAACATCATTTTGTTATGTAATTTAATATCAATTTTTCTTTCAAATATCCTAAACCCTAATACATATACATTAACTCTATATAATACTCCTTTTTTTTCGTTTTTTTTTTACTTTGATTGAAAAAAACTTTTCTTTTTCAAAAGTAGCAAGTTAGAAAAAAAAAATAACATGTTATTTACAAAGATTATTCAAAAAAACATTATGTAAAAATGATTCCTTAGAAACTGAAATCCATTTTCAATTTTTTTTTTCTAAAAGTTAAAATGGTGAGAAATTTATTTTCTTAAAAATGTTTTTTTTTATAAATTTTACTTAAATTATTAAACTAATAAATTAGTACAAATTTATTTCAATAAAGTTATGAACTTATTTGTCTACCTTATATTTATTATTGATTACTGTTTCTAATTTGAAATTGTGAGTTTTTCTTACCTTCTTAATATATAGCCCTTCTAATATTTATTTTAAATTTTAATTTCAATTCAATAAATAAATACATATTTTTAATATTATCTTAAATCATTAATTTAAATTATAAAATAATTTTCAGTTTGTATTATCAAATAACTTTCTAACTGTTCAAATAGTCTAAATGTTACATATTTTAAATCATAAAGTTTAATTATAAAAAATCACATTTTTCAACTACTTTATGCCAGACCAGAGTGGAAGATCATGGAGGCACTGAAGACTTGCCTCCTCTCCAAATTATATCTATATCTAAATATAAAAAATTCTCCACATTCATTTTCCAGTTTTGATTTTTAAATAAAATTTTAAATTAAAATAATTATTTTATCAATGTATATTTTAAGTGACTTTTTTAAAATTATTTTATTATTTTGTAAAATTGACCATTTTTTAACATACAAAATAAATAAAATTATTTACAATAAAATTATAAAAAATATTTATATTTAATTTTATAATCATAATAATTTAATTAATTTTTATTATCATAAAGAAAAATAAACACGCGCATTGTTATTTATATATATATATATATTAATTACAGCTAAAAAATATTTAATCTGTTATAAAATAAAGTTTAATATCATCAATGTTATAAAATATTGTTTAGGAAATTTTTTATACAGATTGACTGACAATAAGATGGACAAAAAAATCTAATTCGCAATTTTTATGTCAGACGGGTTACTCTAACCTTTTATTTTATTTTATTTTATTTTTTTATTTTATTATTTTATTTTGCAAATGAAATTTGGGATGAAGCAAAACAAAGTATACCAATTTATTCCTAATTTGTTCACTTTATATTATTCTGTGTGTTGATTTGATTGGGCTTTTTGATTAGAAAATATTGTTGTGATTGTAATCTACATAATCGTTATAATGCAATGATAATGAATAAAACAATTCAAAAGAGAGTGTATGATTCTATCTGTAAGATTCTAGACACATAAAATCTTATCATTCTTTTATTAGTGCAAAAATTCCAATCATGTCATTAATTAGTTAAATAATTGTTAATGTATTGTAAATATCTTCAAACCAGTCACTAATATTGTAAACAGGTATAAAAAAAAGCTTAAAATATATGTTGTGAAATCAAATAATCAAAATTTCATTTAATAAAAATGTAATATTATATATATTTTTACACTGTCTAAGTAATATTATTAGATTGATCACTATTATCTAAGTAATGTTAACAAAATAGTGTCATGATACGGAAAATAAAAGGTGACATGACTTAATGAATTTGTTGAAGACTTCCTGCACTTTTATTATATCCTACCTTCACAAATTTTTATTTTACCCCTTCTATTAATAATCACCAAGGTTGGAATGTCAGTTAATATTTTAGTAAAAAAAAAAATTTAACTGTCGTCTGAATGTCGATAGTTATTAATAAAAAGGTAGAATTTTTGGAAATAGAATCAATGAAGATTCACAAAAAAATTTGAGATAAATTAACTGAATAGATTTGGATAAGAATAAATTTTATAAGAATTAGTGTAAAATTATTTTTATTAAAAATTATTTTTTATAATTAAAGAGACTCTTTATACCGTTGAATTAATAATTTGCTGTATAATATACATTATTGTAATTTAGATATAAAAAGAATTAAATCAAATTTGACAAATTAAGTTTTAAAATTATAAAAGATAAGATTTTTGAATTGGATTAGAATTCGAATTTTTTTAGTATTAGTAAAGTATTTACAGAAAGAAATATACAAAGTTTCTTTTTGATAGTAACTAAATTTTTATTTTTTTTATGATAGATAAAAAAATTATTTAATAGATAAAAATGAAAGATTATTAAAATATTCTTAATAGTAAAAATAATATAAATTAATAATGATTAATATTATATATAATTGTAAAAATTATTATAAAGAGAAAAAAATAAAAATTAATTTTTAAAATTCCATTATTATTATTATTAAAATTATTAATATTATTATTATTATTATTATTTTCATATTTTCAGTTGAAACTATGTCTAAGGATAAAATTGATATTAATTGAATTTTTCTTCAAATTTTCTCAAATTAGACATAATTACAAAAGTTACTTTCTCGCAAATTTTCTCATTTCATTGTCTTCAAATTCTTTAAAACAAACATCAATTAACCTCCAAATTCATTTGTCCAAATTTCCTTAACAATAAATAACCCCAAATGAAGGCAACATTAAAAAATTTAACATATAAATTATTTTATCTTATGTTCATTTTATTTATTTTTTAATTATATTAAACATATAAATTGATAATGCCATAAAAGATAGGTCAAGATATTTCGGACAAAAACACCATTTTGGTTTAATTATCTTTTTGAAAAGTACTTAAACGAGGACAAATCTAAAAAAAAATTATAAAAATAATACATAATTTTATTGTAAATAAATTATGCTAAAATAATAATTTTAGTTCAAGTTAAAATTGGGTAAATTAACACAATTTTAATTAAATCATTTTAAATTGAAGTCATCGCATTTTAACACAATACCGGTTTAAAATATATTGTACTTTTAACACGATTTTTATTAAAATTATATTAAATTTACATAATTTTAATTTTAAAAATATTTTAACTAAAATCGTATTAGTATGACTTCTTTGCAGTCGTTTTATCTTAATACGACTTATTATTTTTATAACTTTTTATAATTTTTTCTATTTTAATAACTTTGAAAATAAATTTCACGATTTTTACCTCAACTTTCACCAAAATGTCATGTACAAATTGATATATTCATTCATTCGACCACTTTTAACTTATTAGATCAGGTCAGTGGTTAATTAATACTGATAACAATTTAGAAAGACTCTTATACAAATAAATAATTAGTTCAAATACAATATTTAGTAATGAATACAGTAAAAGAGCTTTTCATCATTTTTCAATGCACACACATATATTATTTTCTTGAAAAAATGCTAAATCTTTTTCATGTTCAAACATATTAATTTCACAAGAAATTTCAAAACTCAATCAGATTAGTCTCTCTCACCAGTTCAACCAAAAATTACACCATGATTGGTCAAATGTGGTCACATTCAATGCATGCAATAAATTTTCATTGAAATGTGTAATTTTTTTCAGGTATTATGTTAAAGTCCTCTCTTAACAAATTTGAACATATTATTTTATTTTTTTTACAAAAAGTAAACAAAATTTTCTATTTGTATAGAAATATAATCTAACTTCATGAGATTGAGTGTGTATAATTATTGTTAGAATTAAAATTTCCTAAAACACAAAACCTAAGAACTCATGAATTGTTAATAGTGTTAGAAGTTTTACGTCGATGAAAAATAAAACTAGATTATAATTTATAATAGAAGTAAATTTTATTATAAAAATTAGTTTTATATAATTGAGTTAGAATTAAATCTGTTCTTTTAATAAATAGTAAATAAAGAAAAAAATTTATGAGTTTTTTTTCTTAGTTATTAAACAAACTAAGAGATTTTGATTATTAATCAAACTGACAACTATAATTTATCTAAAATAAATTTTGTAGTTTAGAATTGATATTCTTTTAGAAAATAAAAAATAATATTACAACTTGCAATAGTATTTTAGAACTTTAAATATTACAATTAATTGATCCAATAGTCTTCAACAAGCCATGCTTAAAATATCTCGACATAATTCTATCCGTTAAATTTAAACCAACCAGGTCAGATTTTTTTTAAAAAAAAAACTCTTATAATATCATTACTTTTTGTTTAATTACATGAACACCAAAAGAAGTAAAGATATGTACATATCCACAACATTAAAAAGGAGAAACAATACTATGGAGGAAAAATGAAAACTGAAAACTGAAATAATACCATCTGTTAATTGAATATTCAAAACGAAGTAACAAATATTAAAACAGTGTTGCTGAATTTACATTTAAAATAAAATGAATAAATGATGCTGTTATATTTTTGGAAATGTATAAAAAGAAATCAATTATAAGATGATAAAAAAAATTTGGATGATGAAAAATAATATTATAAGAATAAAAATAAATGCAATACCTCAGAATGCTTGGCTGTGCTGTGAGTCAGAATTTGGGTTAACATATTGTGAATGAAAAAAAGAAGAAGAAGGAATTCCACAAATAAAGTCCAATAATATTATTATTTTCAGCAAAAAAATAATACTGTGTTAAGTAATAGAAAAAGAAAAAATCATTATTATATATTAATGAAAATATTGTGTCATTTTTTATATATAATTATAAAAATAAATATAGTTTTTTTTATAATTTTATTATGAATAGTTATTTTAATTTTAAAATATTAAATTTAAAAATAAATAATAAAATAAAAATAATATTTTTTTTAAAATAGAATATTTAAAAAGCGAATATTAAAAAGTTAAAAAAAACCTTTATATAATAATAATAATATAGATAATAGTATAAATTTATAATGAAATTCATGAGTTTTTTCCACTAAATAACAACTTTACATGATTTTTACACCAGAAAACCACAGAATGCAACTGATCTTAACGTTACAAAAACATCAGATATTATTATTTTTATTTTATAAAATAACTGATTAATATTAAATAAATAGTTTAAAATTTTTATGTAAAAATCTTATGGAGTGTCTTACATAATAAGATATAAGATTATTAACATTGCATAATAGCAAAAGAAAAGAAAAGCGGAAAATCCATGGAGGGGCAATAATGGAAAACGTTGGCAGTCCATTCTTGGAACACCGCCTGCACCTGCAAGCAATACAAAGAGCCTCTTCACCGTTTCTCACTATTTATACTCTATTCTTTGCTTCACAAAAAAAGGGCTAATTTTTTCTCTTCTACAAAACACAACAATTTTATTCTAACAAAGCCGATTCCCAACCCCAACCCTTTCTTCTCTCACACTCCTATGTGTATGCTCTCACTCTCTCTTCTCTCATCTCTCAGGTACCTCTCTCTCTCTCTCTCTCTCTCTCCTTCTTCCAATACGATCTGCGTTTTCTTTCCATGGCGAATTTTCGATTTCTTTCAATTTTCTGCGCCGGTTGTAAATACTGCGGGGGATGGGTGGATTCTGCGGTGTCGTTTTATTAATTGTTTTTGTTTTGCGGTTTTGCTTTTTTTTTCTATGGTAATTAAATCTGCAGTTCAAAGTAGCGAAACTGAGGGGAGATGGCAAGCGTGAGATCGAGTTTGCCTTCGAGGCTGCGCCAACTTCTATCGAGCGAGGGTTCCATTGGCCCTTCCGTCAAACTCGACTATGACCCTGTCAGTCTTCTATTTTTCTATCACTCGTACTTTTTTTGTTTATTTTTTGTGTATTTTTCTTTCTCGTTCAACTGTTATCATAATTGGGAAATGCGTTTTCGAAAGGCTTTTTGTTCAGTCTTTAGTTGATTGTGTGTCTATTTTGCTATTCTGCAAAGAAGCAGTTGTAACCTGGTGATGTTTGAGAATTTTTTTATTGGTTTTCATGTTCTCACTAATTCGTTGATTTGGAGTCATCAAAGGCTCTATTATGCATGCGTGAGAGAGATTGAAGGAGTAGGTGGCGTCCTTGTTTGAATTTAGCATCGGTAGACCTGTGATAGCATGTGCTGTAGTTAGAAATTGAAATGGTGTTGGAAAGTAAGGGAGTGAAAAAGGAAAGAAAGAGAAAGAAGGAGAGTTAAAAGAGGGGAAAATGAATTTTTCGCAATTATTAGAAAGAGTGAAAATAAGTAGAAAGCAAGATGACTTTATGTTATTAATTATTGTAATCATTATAATAAAAAATGAATAAAAATAGCATTATCGATTGTGTCAAGTTATAATCAATTATGTGTTTAAAATGAATGTAAATATCAATAAAATAATATTTACTACATAATCTATTATGTCATCTTTCTTCAACTTTCGTGCAGAAAGTTTATTGCATATGTCCTTCTTGATTTTCTCACTTTCCATGCACATCACACCATCCAAACTCCCATTTTCACACTCTGTGCATTCCCTTTGCCATTGGTGGAATCAAACGGAGCCTAAGTGAGCATTTGGCTACAGTCTTCTGGTTTAATAGGAGTATTTTTGAGAAAAGATTAGCTTGTTAGCTTTTAGGAAAGTGAAATGATTTTTTTAAGTGAAGATGTGAGGTTCAGATTTAGCCTGATTTGTTGCAAGTGATAAAAATATTTTCAAAAATCAACAGCGTGTGTTTTAGAAATCTATAGGCTGCTTTAGTTTTAATTTAGTTCTGTTTGAATAGCAGAATATGGTAGTTGACTTTGGCTGAAGATAGACTTAACAGGAACTTGTGCGATTCTATTCGTACCTAACAAGCGTAACTTGTGACTTAAGTTTGAATTGCTCAATTGCATGTGTGGAAAAAATTTAGATTCTCTGCTGAGTTTTTGGTGTTATGTCTCTATTGAGTCTTTAAAATACACTTATGGACACTAATTTTGATGTTTAAAATATTCTAAAAACTTTTTTAATATATTAATATTATGTATTTTAAAGTTTTTACTAGGAAAACAGTACTAGAATCTCAGCAGAAAATCTAGACTGCTGTGGGAAAGAATAATTTTGGGGGAATGATTGTTTTCTCTCTCACAAAAGATCTCTGTTCTGAATAAAGGAAAGGAACCATCTGTTTCCCACCATAGTGCATGTGTGGAAAAAAATTATGGGTAAATTTTGCTTTTTTTCTGAGCTCGCTCAAGAAGTTTTGCAAAACTTGCATCTCATATTGTCTTTTCCTTTTCTTGTATTCATTATTTATAAAATTGGTTTAGCTTCCTTTCACAACAAAGAACAATGTTATACAAGATGCTTATAAAGCAGTTACTTCGGGGAAAGTAGAAAATCTAATAAAGAGGTTTTTAAAATATCCACTAGAGCAAAAATGTCAGTTACAATATGATTGCCTAGCATATAATAGCTATGCTACCTTAGAATTTGATTTTGATATACTTTAACTGTGTGTTGTTGATGTTACTAGCTGCTTATTCCATTAGTCATTCAGTCACATACTATTTTTGACTTGACCAGCATGTAAATAAGTGACGAGGGGCTTAAACTTATATAGTAAATAATAAATTAGCAATGGAGCCTTCTATATCATTTTTGTTGCGTGGCCAAAATTTCGTCCATAGAATGTTTGAATATTATTGATGATTGATGGGATATATAGCCTCATTCTTGTGCTTCCAAGCAGTAGTCAATTGTCAGTGTATGAATTGGAGTGCCACACTATCAATAGAAGTGGTGGCCAGATGAAAATATTTGCTTATAGTTTAGAATTCTTAAATTACTTCCTGGTAATTGTAGGGATTTATAACCTTTCATGCATATATTTCTTAAACTTAATGGTGGCATTTCACATTTGAGTGAATTTTTGCTTTTGATGACATTTTGTGATTGTGACTTTATATGCATGTGAAAGTGTTAACATGCCTACTTAGAATATGAGGAAGTATGGCATCTTCTAGCTTTTATCCAGGTTTGGATTTTGACGTTCTGTTTTCTTGTGCATTCATTGTTTTCAGTGACAGTGTCCTTTGGTTTCTTATAAATTTTGTGTGCTGCATGCTAGTGTGCACATGCTCATTTTGGTAAAACTAATATCTCAATGCCCTTTGTTCATATTCTAAAGATGAGTGTTACTATTGTTATTATTATTATGATTATTCTGCTAAATTGATCAATACTGTTTTTCCTTTTCCGAAATTGATTAACATGAATGGTTTGTAGACATGTAATAAGTATGATAGGAATTTGCTTCAACTTCGCTTCACAAATTCCATTTTTAGATGCACTAGCATTAATATATGTGTTCATCATGTTCACTTCTATCTATTCACATGTCCTGATGATTCATGGTTGTGCATCTCAGAAATTCTTTTGGCTTAAATTTTTTGTTTTCATCTCCCTTCTTTTCTATCTAGCTTATAAGTTATGTGATTGATTGATTTCAGCCTCCCAAGATCAAAGTCTTCATTGAGAAGGTCATTCAATGTCCATTACAAGATATAGCTATACCCCTCTTTGGCTTTCGGTGGGAGTATAATAAGGTATAGAATGACGAGTTGCTGCAGATAGTATTCTTCTTTTTCTCTTCATAGACTTATGTATTTGTTTTATCAGGGGAATTTTCATCACTGGAGACCATTGCTGCTTCATTTTGATACATATTTCAAGACATATTTATCATGTCGAAATGACCTGACATTGTCTGATAATTTAGAAGTTGACGTTTCATTACCAAAACATGCAATTCTACAAATACTGCGGGTGATACAAATAATTTTAGAGAACT
Source organism: Vigna reflexopilosa (assembly GCA_027742785.1). NCBI lineage: Eukaryota > Viridiplantae > Streptophyta > Magnoliopsida > Fabales > Fabaceae > Vigna > Vigna reflexopilosa. The sequence goes on along the minus strand of CM050918.1, from coordinate 8,723,280 downwards.
GTCCAAACAAGAGTTCTTTTGATGGCTTGGAGGTAATTTGAAGAGAAACTGGGTCCTATTTTAAGATAATCTTATTTCTTTTTCATGTTTCACTCTATCATTAGTTTTTAGTCAAGTGATTTATTTGTGGATTATCTATTGTTTTCTGATTTATCTCCCTTCGTTTTCAGCACTTCAAGCTTTTACTAGCATCAACAGATCCTGAGATTATTATTGCAACATTAGAAACTCTTGCAGCACTTGTAAAAATAAATCCTTCTAAGCTTCATGGAAGTGCGAAAATGGTTGGCTGTGGTTCAGTGAATAGCTATCTCCTGTCCCTAGCACAAGGGTGGGGAAGCAAGGAGGAGGGCATGGGTTTGTATTCGTGTATTGTAGCAAATGAGAAAGCTCAGGATGAAGCACTCTGTTTGTTTCCATCAGATGTAGAGAATGGTAGTGACCAATCCAATTACTGCATGGGTTCTACTCTTTATTTTGAATTGCATGGACCCATTGCTCAAAGCAAGGAACAAAATGTTGATACAGTTTCCTCAAGTTTGCGAGTTATTCACATAGCAGATATGCATTTGCGCAAAGAAGATGATTTGACAATGTTGAAGCAATGCATTGAACAATATAATGTTCCCCCAGAGCTCCGATTTTGTCTACTCACAAGAATTAGATATGCTCGCGCCTTTCGGTCTGCGAGAATAAGCAGGCTTTATAGCAGGATCTGTCTTCTTGCTTTTGTTGTGTTGGTTCAATCTAGTGATGCTCATGATGAGCTTGTGTCCTTTTTTGCTAATGAACCAGAATACACCAATGAATTAATTAGAGTTGTGCGATCTGAAGAAACCATATCTGGATCCATCAGAACACTTGTAATGCTTGCATTAGGGGCCCAATTAGCAGCATATACCTCATCTCATGAACGTGCACGGATATTGAGTGGATCTAGTATGAACTTCACCGGAGGGAACCGCATGATACTATTGAATGTACTTCAAAGGGCTATTTTGTCATTGAAGAGTTCAAACGATCCAACTTCCTTTGCTTTTGTTGAGGCACTTCTTCAATTTTATCTGCTGCATGCAGTGTCAACGTCATCTTCTGGGAGTAACATCAGAGGTTCTGGAATGGTACCCACATTCTTGCCTCTTTTGGAGGATTCTGATCCTGCTCATATTCATCTTGTTTGTTTAGCAGTGAAAACCCTTCAGAAGCTTATGGATTGCAGTAGTTCAGCTGTATCTTTGTTTAAAGAGTTGGGAGGTGTCGAGCTTTTGGCTCAAAGATTGCAGATAGAGGTTCATAGAGTCATTGGGTTGGTTGGAGAGAATGATAATGTGATGCTCACCGGTGAAAGCTCAAGGCTTAGTACTCATCAGCTTTACTCTCAGAAGAGGCTGATAAAAGTGTCTCTTAAGGCTCTTGGTTCTGCAACGTATGCCCCTACAAACTCTACTAGATCTCAACACTCCCATGATAGTTCATTACCTGCAACTTTAGTAATGATTTTTCAGAATGTAGATAAGTTTGGAGGTGACATTTATTACTCAGCTGTTACTGTTATGAGTGAAATAATTCACAAAGATCCTACATGCTTTTCTTCTTTACATGAAATGGGTCTTCCCAATGCTTTTTTATCTTCAGTTGTATCTGGAGTACTTCCTTCGTCAAAGGCTCTAACATGCATTCCGAATGGCCTCGGGGCTATTTGTCTTAATGCTAAAGGCTTAGAGATTGTTCGAGAAACTTCTTCACTGCAGTTTCTTTCCAACATCTTTACAAGCAGAAAGTATGTCCTTGCCATGAACGAAGCTATTGTTCCTCTTGCAAATTCTGTGGAGGAACTTCTTCGACATGTGTCTTCTTTGAGAAGTACTGGTGTTGACATTATCATCGAAATCATCCATAAAATTGCATCCTTTGGAGATGGAATTGATGCAGGATCTTCTTCAGGGAAAGCTAATGAGGACAGTGCAATGGAAACCAATTCTGAAGACAAAGAAAATGAAAGCCATTGTTGCCTTGTAGGTACCACAGAAACTACTGCTGAAGGGATAGATGATGAGACATTCATTCAGCTTTGCATTTTTCATTTGATGGTATTGATTCACCGTACTATGGAAAATTCTGAAACATGTCGGCTATTTGTAGAAAAATCAGGAATTGAAGCTTTATTGAAGTTGCTTTTACGACCTACAGTTGCACAATCCTCAGATGGCATGTCTATTGCTTTGCATAGCACCATGGTCTTTAAGGGTTTTGCTCAACATCACTCCACTCCTTTGGCGCATGCCTTCTGTACCTCTCTTAGAGAGCACTTGAATGTAGCATTAACCGGGTTTAGTGCATCTTCAGGACCTTTGTTGCTGGATCCAAAGATGACAACTGATAACATATTTTCTTCACTTTTCCTGGTTGAGTTTCTTCTCTTTCTTGCTGCATCCAAAGACAACAGATGGGTGACTGCTTTGCTTACGGAATTTGGAAATGGTAATAAAGATGTTCTTGAAAACATTGGACGCATCCACCGTGAAGTTTTATGGCAAATTGCTCTTCTTGAAAATGCAAAGCCTGATATAGAAGATGATGCTTCTTGTTCTACTACTGATTCACCACAGGCCGACGTTGATGCAAATGAAAGTGCAGAACAAAGGTACAATTCTATCAGGCAGTTTCTTGATCCTTTACTCAGGAGGAGGACTTCAGGATGGAGTGTAGAATCACAATTTTTTGACCTTATTAACCTGTATCGAGATCTAGGACGTGTCCCTGGTTCTCAGCACCGACCAAATTCTGTTGGTGCTACAAACAGGCGGTTAGGATCCAGTAATCAGTTGCATTCTTCTGAGTCTGCAGATGTTCCAGGAACTGTGAATAAGAAGGAATGTGATAAGCAGAGAACGTATTATACCTCCTGTTGTGACATGGTTAGATCACTTTCTTTTCACATTACACATTTGTTCCAAGAGTTAGGAAAAGTAATGCTGCAACCTTCTCGCCGTCGTGATGATATTGTGAGTGTGAGCCCTGCTTCAAAATCAGTGGCTTCTACTTTTGCTATCATTGCTTTAGATCACATGAATTTTGGTGGCCATGTTGAGGAAGCATCCATATCAACAAAATGTCGTTATTTTGGTAAAGTCATTGATTTTATAGATGGGATTCTAATGGAAAGGCCCGAGTCCTGCAATCCCATTTTACTGAATTGCTTGTATGGGCATGGAGTTATTCAATCAGTATTGACTACATTTGAAGCCACTAGTCAGTTGCTATTTGCAGTTAATCGGACTCCTGCATCGCCAATGGAAACTGATGACGGGAATGGAAAGCAGGATGATGACAAGGAAGATACAGATCATTTGTGGATATATGGTTCTTTAGCTAGTTATGGTAAATTTATGGACCATCTAGTGACCTCCTCCTTCATATTATCTTCTTTCACAAAGCCTTTACTTGCACAACCCCTTAGTGGTGATACCCCCTTTCCACGAGATGCTGAGATATTTGTTAAAGTCCTCCAATCTATGGTGTTGAAAGCTGTGCTCCCAGTTTGGACTCATTCCCAGTTCGTTGATTGTAGTCATGAATTTATTTCTAATGTTATCTCTATCATTAGGCATGTTTATTCAGGGGTTGAAGTAAAAAATGTAAATGGCAATGCTCGTATTACTGGGCCTCCTCCTAATGAAACAACAATTTCAACCATTGTAGAGATGGGATTTTCCAGGGCAAGAGCTGAAGAAGCTTTGAGGCATGTTGGATCAAATAGTGTGGAATTGGCAATGGAATGGTTGTTTTCCCATCCAGAGGACACTCAAGAAGATGATGAACTTGCACGTGCACTAGCCATGTCCCTTGGAAACTCTGAATCAGAGCCCAAGGATGCTGCTGCAAGTGACTCCGTTCCTCAACTTGAGGAAGAGGTGGTCCATCTTCCTCCTGTTGGTGAATTGTTATCAACTTGTACTAAACTTCTTCAAAAGGAGCCTCTTGCTTTTCCTGTCCGTGACTTGCTCATGATGATCTGCTCTCAAAATGACGGTCAATATAGATCCAATGTTGTCACTTTTATTGTTGATCGGATCAAGGAATGTGGATTGGTTTCTGGTAATGGAAATAATACCATGCTTGCTGCTTTATTTCATGTTCTTGCTTTGATTCTTAATGAGGATGTTGTTTCACGGGAAGCTGCTTCAAAGAGTGGTTTGATAAATATTACTTCAGATCTTCTCTGCCAGTGGGATTCTAGTCTTGGTAGCAGGGAGAAACATCAGGTGCCAAAATGGGTTGCAGCTGCCTTTCTTGCACTGGAGAGGCTTTTGCAAGTTGATCAAAAATTGAATTCTGAAATTGCAGAGTTGTTGAAGAAGGAAGCTGTGAATGTTCAGCAGACATCAGTTCTCATTGATGAGGATAAGCAACACAAATTACAATCTGCATTGGGACTTTCTACCAAGTATGCAGATGTACAAGAACAGAAGAGGCTTGTCGAGATAGCTTGTAGTTACATGAAGAACCAAGTTCCCTCAGATACAATGCATGCTATTTTGCTACTTTGTTCCAATCTTACGAGGAATCATTCTGTTGCTCTTACCTTTTTTGATGCTGGTGGTTTAAGTTCACTTCTTTCTCTGCCAACCAGTAGCCTCTTTCCTGGTTTTGACAATGTTGCTGCTGGTATTGTACGTCATGTTATTGAAGATCCACTAACTCTCCAGCAAGCAATGGAATCTGAGATAAAACACAGTCTTGTAGCCGCATCTAACCGCCATCCAAATGGGAGGGTCAATCCACGAAATTTCCTTTTAAGTTTGGCCTCGGTAATTTCCCGGGATCCAATAATATTTATGGAAGCTGCTCAATCTGTTTGCCAAGTTGAAATGGTGGGTGAAAGACCTTACATTGTCTTGTTGAAAGATCGGGATAAAGAGAAGTCCAAGGAGAAGGATAAATCACTAGAGAAAGATAAATCACATAATAATGATGGGAAAGTTTGTTTAGGAAGTACAATCTCAGCAGCTCCTGGGAATGTGCATGGAAAACTTCACGATTCAAACTCAAAGAATGTCAAATACAAAAAGCCCACTCAAAGTTTTGTTAATGTGATAGAACTTTTTCTTGAATCTATATGCACATTTGTTGCCCCCCCTCTGAAGGATGATAATGTTTCAAATGTCGCCCGTGGCTCCCCTGCATCAAGTGAGATGGACATTGACGTTTCTGCAATTAGGGGGAAAGGAAAAGCAGTTGCCACTGTGTCTGGGGGAAATGAAACCAGCAGCGAGGAAGCATCTGCATCACTTGCAAAGATAGTATTTATTTTGAAGCTTCTGATGGAGATATTGTTGATGTACTCATCGTCTGTGCATGTTCTGCTTCGGCGGGATGCTGAAATGAGCAGCAATAATAGGGGCTTTAATCAAAGGAGTCATTCTAGTGTTGGTGCGGGAGGTATATTCTACCATATTCTTAGGAATTTTCTTCCTTATTCTCGAAATTCCAAAAAGGATAAGAAAGTTGATGGTGATTGGAGGCAGAAACTAGCAACCAGGGCTAATCAGTTTATGGTAGCTGCTTGTGTTCGGTCTTCAGAGGCAAGGAGGAGGGTTTTTACTGAGATTAGCCACATTATTAATGAATTTGTTGATTCATGTAATGGCATTATGCCAAAGCCTCCAGGCAATGAAATTCAGGTTTTTGTTGATCTACTTAATGATATTTTGGCTGCCCGGACACCTGCTGGCTCAAGCATATCATCTGAGTCCTCTGTAACTTTCATGGATGCTGGTCTAGTTAAATCTTTTACTCATACATTACAGGTTTTGGACTTGGACCATGCTGACTCGTCTAAAGTTGCTACTGGTATTATCAAAGCTCTTGAATTAGTAACCAAGGAGCATGTTCATTCAGTTGAATTGAGTGCAGGAAAGGGTGATAATCAAACAAAGCCTTCTGATCCTAGTCAATCTGGAAGAATGGATAATATTGATCACACATCTCAGTCTCAGTCCATGGAAACAATATCTCAGGCCAATCACGATTCCCTTCAAGTTGACCATGTTGGGTCGTACAATGTGATCCAGTCTTATGGTGGGTCTGAAGCTGTTACGGATGATATGGATCATGATCATGATCTTGATGGGGGCTGTGCTCCTGCCAATGAAGATGACTTCATGCATGAAACTGGTGAGGATGCTAGAGGCCATCAAACTGGGATTGAAAATGTGGGGCTACAATTTGAAATCCAATCTCATGGACAAGAAAATCTTGATGATGAGGATGAGGGTGACATGTCCGGAGATGAGGGTGAAGATGTAGATGAAGATGATGATGATGAGGAACACCATGATTTGGAAGAAGATGAAGTCCATCATTTACCACATCCTGACACTGACCATGAGGATCATGAAATTGATGATGATTTTGATGAAGTGATGGAAGAGGAGGAGGAGGAGGAGGAGGAGGATGAGGATGATGAAGATGGTGTTATACTAAGACTTGAGGAGGGAATTAATGGAATTAATGTTTTTGATCATATTGAGGTTTTTGGAAGAGACAATAGTTTTCCAAATGAATCTCTTCATGTGATGCCAGTTGAAGTTTTTGGATCTAGACGTCCAGGGCGTACCACCTCTATTTACAGCCTTTTGGGCAGGAGTGGTGATAATGCTGCTCCTTCACGCCATCCACTTTTAGTTGGTCCTTCCTCATTCCACCCATCTACTGTTCAATCAGGTCACTTCCTTTATCAAATTGTTGATGTTTTATTATAATAATGTCTTCCCCTTCCTTTTATTTTGCGATTCAGTAATGCCACAGTTATGTTTTTTTTTTTTCTAATTTACAGATAGTATAATTGAGAGCTCAACGGGGTTGGATAATATCTTTCGATCACTGCGGAGTGGACGTCATGGACACCGCTTGAACTTGTGGAGTGATACTAACCCTCAAAGCAGTGGGTCAAATCCTGGTGCTGTACCGCAGGGCCTTGAGGAGTTCCTTGTCTCTCAATTGAGGCGACCTACTTCTGACAAGTCATCTGATAATATTGTAGCAGAAGCAGGTCCTCAGAATAAAGTTGAGGTCAGCCAGATGCACAATTCTGCAAGTTCACAGCTAGAAATTCCAGTAGAAAACAATGCAATTCAGGGAGGTGGTAATATGACTCCTGCATCAATTGATAACACTGACAACAATGCTGATATCAGACCTGTAGGGAATGGAACTCTGCAAACAGATGTATCAAACACTCACTCTCAGGCAGTTGAGATGCAGTTTGAGCATAATAATGACGCAGCTGTGCGAGATGTCGAAGCTGTGAGTCAGGAGAGTAGTGGTAGTGGGGCAACTTTCGGTGAAAGCCTCCGGAGCCTAGATGTTGAGATTGGAAGTGCTGATGGTCATGATGATGGTGGAGAAAGGCAGGTTTCTGCAGATAGGATTGCAGGTGATTCACAGGCTGCACGTACAAGAAGAGCAACTGTGCCTTTTGGTCATTCTTCTCCTGTAGGTGTAAGGGATGCATCCCTCCACAGTGTTACTGAAGTTTCAGAAAATTCAAGCCGAGATGCAGATCAGGAAGGTCCAGCAGCTGAGCAGCAGGTGAATAGTGATGCTGGATCAGCAGCAATTGATCCTGCTTTTCTGGATGCTCTTCCTGAGGAGCTGCGTGCGGAAGTTCTCTCAGCCCAGCAGGGTCAAGTAGCTCAACCATCAAATGCTGAGTCACAAAACAATGGGGATATTGATCCCGAGTTCCTTGCAGCACTTCCCCCAGACATTCGAGCAGAAGTTCTAGCTCAGCAACAAGCTCAGAGACTACATCAATCTCAGGAGTTGGAAGGGCAACCTGTTGAAATGGATACTGTCTCAATAATTGCAACATTTCCTTCAGAATTACGAGAAGAGGCAAGCTTGTCTGTTGAATCCAGGTTTTTCTAAAAGTGAGCATGTATCTGAAGATTTTTTTATTTTTTTTGGTTCAGGTTCTGTTAACATCCTCTGATGCTATCCTTGCCAACCTTACACCTGCCCTTGTTGCTGAGGCAAATATGTTGCGGGAAAGGTTTGCACATCGATACAGTCGCACCCTCTTTGGTATGTATCCCAGAAGTCGCAGAGGTGAAACTTCTAGGCGTGAAGGTATTGGTTCTGGCCCAGATGGGGCAGGGGGAAGCATCACTTCACGCAGGTCTGCTGGAGCTAAATTTGTTGAAGCTGATGGAGCACCTCTAGTGGACACTGAAGCTCTGCATGCCATGATTAGGCTATTTCGCATAGTTCAGGTATTTCTTGATAATAGGCACTTTCAAAATAAGCACAACTTCATTAGTTACACATTTTTTTCTTAATTTTTTCAGCCACTATATAAAGGTCAATTGCAGAGGCTTCTTTTAAATCTTTGTGCCCATAGTGAAACCAGAATTTCCCTGGTGAAAATTCTGATGGACTTACTGTTGCTTGATGTAAGAAAGCCGGCTAGTTATTTTAGTGCAGTTGAACCTCCATACAGACTATATGGTTGTCAGAGCAATGTAATGTACTCACGTCCTCAATCTTTTGATGGTAAGAAAACTTGATTAACATTTATTTTTGTTTGTATTTACAGTTATAGATTTAGTCAGTGCACAGCTTTTGAATTTATCTTCCTGGTTTTAATTTCTTAAAGGGACTTGTGTTTTATTATTGTTCATGCTTGTTTTAACTAGTTACAGTTGATGTTATTTGAAAGATGTTCCTCGCACCCTCCTCCCACTCTCCAATGGTGGATAATTATTAATACTGTATATTTTTAATTGTGTAGGAGTTCCCCCATTACTCTCTCGGCGAATACTTGAAACACTCACCTATCTTGCTCGCCATCATCCATATGTGGCAAGAATTTTGCTTCAGTTTAGGCTGCATCATCCTGCAGTGAGACAACCAGATAATGCTGATGTTGCACGTGGCAAAGCTGTGATGGTTGTTGAAGATGAAACAAATGCAGGATACATATCTATTGCAATGCTTTTGGGTCTCTTGAAACAACCCCTTTATTTGAGGAGCATAGCTCATCTTGAGCAGGTGATGATTTGAATTTATTGATATCTTTGGCACATCCATTTGTGTACATGCTTGGAGTGCTGACACGGTTTTCTGTTTTCAGTTGCTAAATTTGCTTGATGTTATCATTGAAAGTGCTAGAAGCAAGTCTGGTTCATCTGACAGGTCTCAAATATCTACTGAGCCAGTATTGGGTCCGCAAATTTCTGCAATGGTGGTAGACGTGAATATTGATTCAGCTATATCTTCTGCTCCAGAGGCGTCTCCTCAAGTCAATGAATGCTCTAAACCCACAGCTTCCAGTAATAAGGAATGTCAGGCTCAGCAAGTATTGTGTGATCTACCACAAGCAGAACTTCAGCTTCTTTGCTCGTTGCTTGCTCTAGAAGGGTATGGTTATGATTATGATTTTAGATTACAGTTAATTCTTTTATCTGGGATTTTTTCAGTCTGCCTTAATTTGGTGTATTTTTTGATATCTGAACTTCTTACTTTGAGAGAGTGGTACGAGTTTTCCTGGCATGAGGTTCCGTTTTTAAATTAGACCATTCATTACTTGGGTCTTGACACTTGTTCCAATTTATGTTTTATTTTATTATTACTTCATAATTAAAAGTCTATTGGGTCTGGCTATTGTTCTAAAAACAATGTTGTAGAATTTAGCAATGTAGATTTCATCTAATGTTTCTTGTATTTGTTCCAGTTTGTCTGACAATGCATATGGTCTTGTTGCGGAGGTAATGAAAAAACTGGTGGCCATTGCTCCAGTTCACTGTAAGTTTTTTGTCACTCATCTGGCAGAAGCAGTTCGAAATTTGACTTCATCTGCAATGGACGAGTTGCGCACCTTTAGTGAGGCAATGAAAGCTCTTCTCAGTACAACATCTTCTGATGGTGCTGCAATTTTAAGAGTTTTGCAAGCCTTGAGTTCCCTTGTTACCTCATTGGCTGAGAAAGAGAATGATGGAATAACTCCTGCCCTTTCTGAAGTTTGGGGAATCAATTCAGCCTTAGAGCCCTTGTGGCATGAGCTGAGCAGTTGTATAAGCAAGATAGAGGCCTACTCTGAGTCAGTATCCGAGTCTATTACCCCTTCTAGAACATCTGTGTCCAAACCATCCAGTGTCATGCCTCCACTTCCAGCTGGTTCTCAAAATATTTTACCATACATAGAGTCATTTTTTGTTTTTTGTGAGAAGCTACATCCTGCTCAGTCAAATGCCAGTACTGTTACAAGTGTTCCTGTAATATCTGATGTGGAAGATGCCAGCACATCTGGTACTCGGCAGAAAACATCTGGACCTGCTACAAAACTAGATGAGAAACATGCTGCTTTTGCCAAGTTTTCAGAAAAGCATAGGAAACTATTGAATGCTTTTATCAGGCAAAATCCTGGCTTGCTGGAGAAATCTTTTTCTCTTATGCTGAAGACTCCAAGATTTATTGATTTTGATAACAAGCGATCCCACTTCCGATCAAAAATTAAACATCAACATGACCATCACCACAGCCCATTAAGAATATCAGTGAGAAGGGCGTATGTTCTTGAGGATTCATATAACCAGCTTCGTATGAGATCAACTCAAGATTTGAAGGGAAGGTTGACTGTTCATTTCCAAGGTGAAGAAGGTATTGATGCAGGTGGGCTTACACGGGAATGGTATCAATTGTTGTCCAGAGTTATTTTTGACAGAGGAGCACTGCTCTTTACTACAGTAGGCAATGAATCAACATTTCAGCCAAACCCTAACTCTGTTTACCAAACAGAACATTTATCTTATTTCAAATTTGTTGGTAGAGTGGTGAGTTCTTCTTACAAATGTTCTTAATGTATGCGTTTAGTGGTCGCATATACCTTTTACTTATCCCTTTCTACACTATCCAGGTTGGAAAAGCTTTATTTGATGGTCAGCTCTTGGATGTCCATTTTACTCGGTCATTCTACAAGCACATCCTAGGGGTCAAAGTTACATACCATGATATTGAAGCTATTGACCCTGCCTATTTCAGAAATTTGAAATGGATGCTTGAGGCAAGTGTCCTTTTGTAGTTTTTCCTTTAGCCTTCTCAGTCTTTGCAATAGTTACTTTTGTATTCGTTGTGAAAATTGTCTCATGTTTATGGTATAACTGCAGAATGATATCAGTGATGTTCTGGATCTTACTTTTAGCATTGATGCAGATGAGGAAAAGTTGATTTTGTATGAGCGGACAGAGGTTCTGACTTTATTTCAAAACTATTGAGATGATTTTGTTTATTTATTGGACTTGCACACTATTTAGGATCTAATTTTAATGAGCTTTGTATAGGTGACTGATTATGAGCTGATTCCTGGTGGACGGAATATGAAAGTTACAGAGGAGAATAAGCACCAATATGTTGATTTGGTTGTTGAGCATCGATTGACTACTGCTATTCGTCCTCAAATAAATGCTTTCTTGGAAGGGTTCAATGAATTGATTCCCAGGGAGTTGATATCTATATTCAATGACAAAGAGCTGGAATTATTGATCAATGGACTTCCTGATATTGATTGTGCGTCATTTTCAATATACATCACCTTTATTGATGCCACACTTTTATTTTCTCTCAATGCTGGCTATCTTTATTAGTGTTCAAATTCTGGAAAAGAAAATTTAACAATCTTTTCTACATTTCATTTCAGTGGATGACTTGAGAGCAAATACAGAATATTCTGGGTATAGTGGCGCATCACCAGTTATACAATGGTTTTGGGAAGTTGTTCAAAGTTTCAGCAAAGAAGACAAAGCTAGATTGCTGCAGTTTGTGACAGGCACATCCAAGGTATCGGTTTTGAGCTTTAAACCTTTATGATCTTTACGTCTTGTTTTCAATAACAATTTTCAGTGACTTTCCATCTTGAATCATGGCCGCTTTGCTGCTTGTGCCTTTACATTGGAATAATTTTCTTTTCTACTCAATATCTTGGTTTTTGGATGCAAAAGATGAATTCAATTAAATATTAGCAACATTTAATCAAATCCAGTTTCTGTGCGTTGAATTTATTTCAAAACATCGAGAATCATGTCTCACAATATTGAGAATGTTGAATACTTGTTTTTCAATGGAAATGCTTTAGTGAAAAAACACTCCTCAGGTTTTCTATATATGGAAGAAATTATGATTCAAGTTCTTAGTCTAAATAATACAAGAGGATACGTTATATAGAATTCGACCACCATAGAAAATAAATACAATAATTAGTGACAACACTTTGTATCCTTACGAATATCTCAATAGACACAATAATTAATATTATGCTCTCCTAACTCAACATACACATTTCAGAATTAATTAAGTTTTTGATTCACAATTGCCTTTACCTTTTAATGCAGCAATTGCCATTCCCAATAGTCAAGTTTCCTGTGGATAAGTTTCCAACAGACAACTTAAGGGAGAAGTATAAGTAGTTGGATTTGTTTTCATGAGAACTATTAATTTAGTGATTTGAGTTGTGATGGAGACAAGATGCGCTGATTGTTTTGTTCCTGTCAATATACACTTTGATCTAATCTATACTTGTTTACATCAAAAAACAGTATCTAATATCATTCTTATAATAACCAAATTATGTTGGTTCCTTGTTTTGTTTATTTATAATGCATTATATAATTAAGGGTTCTTATTTGCGCTACCAAAATTTCAGGTGCCTTTGGAGGGTTTTAGCGCTCTTCAAGGAATTTCAGGTTCCCAGAGGTTCCAGATACATAAGGCATATGGCAGCTCTGATCACTTGCCTTCTGCACATACTTGGTACCTTTTTTCAACTTTTCATTTTATTGTATCAGGCATTTTTTTAAGAGTTCTGAACTATATTTAATCACTTAGATGGATCGATTATTATACGTCTTGACTTTAGTAGTAACACGAAGTCTTTTATTTGCAGTTTCAATCAATTAGATTTGCCAGAATATCCATCTAAACAACATTTGGAAAAGAGGTTACTGCTTGCCATTCATGAAGCAAATGAGGGATTCGGATTTGGTTGACAAGTTTTTTGTTTCTTTCTTTTTTGGGAGGGGTGGGGGACGAAATCAAACTGTATTACATTTTAGGTTACAAGCTATTTAAAAGCTTTTACTGGGGGTTGACAAGATTTTCAACATTATATCATGTTAATATGCTGTACAGTTCTATATTTGCAATGGGAAATGCTTCGGCAGTTTTTCAATAACCTGTTCAGTGTGCCTTTGGCATCAACGGGTGACTCATTTTTCCACAAAGACAAGTAGATCTCCTCAATGTTTCCATCACTCCTAAAATTTATTATTAGTTGCAAGATAAGCACCACGTTCTTTCTCTATTTTAGTTTTTATTTCTTATTTTTGCTTTATAACCATGTTCTTGTTCTGTATTTTTTTGGTAGTAGGAATTTTAATATTGGGAACTCCACGTGTATGTGTGTGTGTCTTAAAAACTTTGTTTTGCATAAAGTTGAATAATGTAGATAGTCGTGTATAATTTGATGTAAGGGAAACTTAAATAAAACATATTATTCATTCACGATTAGTGTTGGCATTTTATTCTTGAATACCATAATTAGAGTGTTTCTTGTATTTTATATAATATACGCGTTCATTTTTGTGATTATTTCTACTTAATTAGAAATGAAATATAGTAATGAAAAAAATTAATAATAAAATTAAATTTCTCATTTCGTTTCTTCTATTTCATTTTCCTCAAATCTTAGCATTTGAAATATTATAAAATAACAAACGAATATAAATGTTTTATATTGCTTGAATTATTTTATTTATTACTATAACTACTATTAATTGTTATTTAATATTAAAGTTTATATAGAGGAAAAAAATGGGTATTGATTTAAATTGGTTAAATTCTGCAACAAATTATATGTTGAATATTTGTGACTACTATATTTTTATATCAATTAAAATTGTGGAAAAATATCTAACAAATGACCTTAGAAGTTAATTGAAAATCTTATATTACATTTTCTATTTAATTATCTTTTAATTCTTTGTATACATCATCCAACAATATTGTTTTTTTTTTCATTCAACGGAAAAATATATACAAGGTTAATTAATCTTTTCTCGATTGGAGAAAAGAATAAAACTGATTATTTACCTTTTCAAATATCGAAGTTAGATTAAAATGTCATCCTTAAAATATGTGTACTTTCTTTTATATAAAACTGAAAACGAAGAGTATTTGTTTAGTCCTTTATAGTTTTCAAGAAAAAAATTAAAATAAATTCAAGCCAGGTATATAAGAAAGTACAGGATAATTTTGTTCATCAGATGATGAAACTCAAGCTAAACATTTTTTGGTTCGTTATTAAACGTTGTAAATATATCAGAAATCTTCCTGCATTTAGTTTGCTTTCTCTCATATTCTTTATATTTTTTAATGTTTTGTTGTTTTTTCTTGAAAGACTATTATATTATCTGTTTAGAATAAGTCAAAACTTTGCTTCATTGAAGCATGACAATTTTTTATATGTATGGAAGTTTTACTTCACTAAATTAAACTGAAAATGTCGACACTATTGGAAAAATGTATCTCCACCACACACCATTCAATCAATGCCATATATTATAAGAGATCATACATTTCTTTTGTCAACAAAATTAAATATATTATAAGAGATAAGATAATACATGCGTTTACTAAATTGAATTCTTTTCGAATTAAAAATACCACTTTTTTTATGTTATTTTAGAGGTTTAATTATTTAGAATGTCTTTACGTAGGGTTTTTTCAATTAGGTTTTCATATTTTAAAAGTTTTCAATTAAGTCCTTAAATTTGAAAAATTGCATCAATTTAAGTCTCGTCGTTAATTTCACTGGACGAAGTTAAAAACTGTTATGTCTGTCAGAATTACATGACCAAGTTTTACTCATGTGACGTGGCAATGTGACATCTCCAACCCTAATTGATTCTCTAGCCTCTGCCCTTTCTCGTCTCATCTCTCACACCACTCCCAGGTCCGTCCTCCTCACCACCGCCCAAGGCAGATTCTTCTCCGACGGCTTCGATCTCGCCTGGGCTCGCGCTGCATCACCCTCCTTCGCCGCCTTCGATCGCCTCTGGTCACTCGTTGCCTTCTTCAGGCCCATCGTTGTCGCGCTCCTCTCCCTTCCCATGCCCACCATCATTGTCGTCAACGGTCATGCCTCCACAGTCGGGTTCATGCTTACGATTAGCCATGACTACGTTCTGATGCGCAGCGACCGCAGTGTGCTCTATATGCCGAAGGTGGACCTCGGGCTGCCACTGTCGGACTACTTCACAGCCGTGATGAGGTTGAAGATGAAGTTGCTGGCGGTGTTGTGCGATTTGCTACTAGGCGGCGCAAAGATGATGGGAAGCAGACATAATGAAGTGATTCAGTCTGAACCATTTTCAATTCCGGATTTTTTATCCACATATAGTTGTTGGATTCATTACATGTGTCCGGATTCACTTGTTTGTTCAATTAAAGTTTGCAGCTATTTATGCTGTTTTGATTATTGGGATCTCTATGTGAATTTGGTTTGGAAGGGCAGTTTCCCCTTTTCTCTTTTCTCTATTTAGGGGTTCATAAAAAAAAGTGACTTTGAATGGATTCCAATATGTAATATTGTTGTGTTGGCTGGGCATTTAATTTAACAAATAAAATTGTAGGGAGAGAAATGCGTGGAATTTGTAATTGAAATTGATTACTTCCTTCTTGCACCAGTTCTTGATTTCGAACTGGTTCTTGACTTCGAAGGTAGTTCCTTATGGGTGCGTGTTGAATGGCAAAAACGAAAACTTAACAGAGAGTCAAAGTCGAGCAACACTCTTCACCTTTGGGGTTATTGTAAAACTAGTTTAGGAAATGATTAAACCTTCGATTTTTATTTAAACGTTGCATTTTTGTTAAACGTTGCGTTTTTGTTAAATGTTGTGTTTTTGTTAAACGTTGTGTTTCAATTTCAATACAACTTAATTCCAAAATCACAGAAATCCAACTCAGCTCAGCATACATTACTAAATAGTGTCACGTTAGTCAACACACCTTGCCACGCACACTCAATTTTAACGCCATCCACCAAATTTAACGGCAAACCTTTAATTGATTCAATTTTTCATATTCAGAGACTTAATTGAGACATTTTAAAAAATCAAGACCTAATTGAGAAAATCCTACGTAAATAAGGACATTCTAAATAATTAAACCTATTTTCAAAAGCATACTTTTATATATATATATATATATGAAAACATTGTTTTTATAATTACTAGTCATATCACATTTAATTTTTTTAAAACAAATTGGTAATGTAGTTATTTTTATAATTGCATATGAAATTTAAAGTAAAAAAAAAACAGTGATGACTAATAGATTGGAATGCAAGTATTCAAAAATTGTTACGGACATAAGTATATTGTGACCCTTTTTATTTTTTTTAAATATAAACAAGAATAGTTATCTAAAACGAAAATGGTTCTATGATATGTGTTTAAATAAAAGACTTTAAGCAGATATTCTACTTATATATTTAATTTTAGGTTTAAACCCTTATTTGGTCCTCATATTTGTGTGTCAATCTCAATTTGGTCATCGTTTTTTTTTGTCTCAATTTGGTCCTATTACTTGTAAAAATGAGGCAATTAAGTCCTCTCCGTTAAGATATCACTAACGCCGTCTAACTTTGTTGAGCTGTATTTCTTTTACATTATGTGGCATTGTAAATTAAATTGAAGGGGTGATATATAATATAATCAACAATTCTACGTAGATCTGTTAAATTTTTACATTTTCTGTCATGGAGCTGTGGAGCTGGGTCGACATCAACCTACTGAGAGAATTTCAGGTGGGGTTTTTGCTCGGTGACATCAACCTACTAATATGTGAATTGAAGATCGCGACTTAGGGTTTCTGGGAGACTCCTTTCTTCTACTTTTTGTTTGTGCGTTTTTCATAGGAAGGAGAGGCAAGTTTCAGCGGCCAGGAGCGATCTCCATCGTCATGGCATGATTGGTATGATGGCGGTGGGGTCTTCGCGGCGTGGGGGTCTGCGTTCTCCTACGGTTTTGTGGCAACGGTGGGGCATTTACATTTTGGGCGTTGGGGTTTGATTTGGGTTTTTGGTTTCTCGCTCTCGCGATTTCAGGTGATTCTGCTCTGTTCTTGCATTTGGGTCTGGTGAGGGGACTTGCGAACAACATGCGGTGCTAGCAAAGGCAGCGTCGAGCATCGAATTTTGGGGAATTTGAGTTTTTGTTCTTGCTTTCTTGATTTGCAATTTGCGGATTTTGGAGTTTTTTGATTTTGCGATTTGGGTGGGTTTTCTGTTTCCTCTTTGTAGATTGGTGGAACGAGATTAGGGTTCATGATCTTGTATTTTGGGATTTTTTGGTGATTGGACCATGGGCCGATTTTTTGGGGTTTCTTCCACACTTTGGCTAGATCTTGTATTCAACAAGCTCTTAAACCTTCTATGCCTTAAAAGGACACCACCTTCAGTATTCACCATGACAGAATCTGTGAGCACTACACGCTAACAAAGGCCACCTGAAAAAACTAAAACCAAAAGCAGAACAATTCGTATGTTGTCACTTAAATGTGCATTGAGAAATCCCATGAACAAAAACCAGTACTAATATCTCGCATAGAACATTACCAAATAACTTTCTCCCAGTTCAACTGAAGGATCAATCACAAGGGTCGGTGGTCAATTAAAAAGAGAATGGATTTTTTCAAGAACAAAATATACCAACAACTGATAAAATTCAGTTTTTTTTTTCTAGGAAAACTGATGGATAAAACCCAGAACTCCCATTTTTAGTTTTTTTATTTTATTTTGGGATTGTCTTTTCCTTGGGCAACGAATCGATGTGGTGATTGGACCTGGGCCGATGAGTGAGAGCATGGAGGACAACCGATGAGTGAGAGCATGGAGGACAGGGAGCAATGGAGGGCTCTGATGGAGCGTGCTGGGTTTGAGTAGTGAGTGGAGGATGATAACATTTCTAATTAAATTTTGTACCATGTCATTACCTACAAAAATTTCACGTAATATAATATTCTTACATCAACATTTTTAATATGCATCATGTCATCACAATTAAACGGCATTAGTCATTACTTAATGGAGAGAGTTTAATTGTCTCATTTTTACAAGTAATAGGACTAAATTGAGACAAAAAAATATGATGACCAAATTGAGATTGACACATAAATATGAGGAGCAAATGAAAGTTTAAACCTTAATTTTACTAACAAATTATTTCTTTAAATATATATTTTTCACACATATTACTAAATTAAATTTCAATATATTATTAATTAGTTTAAAATAACCGCGTATCGTAGTATAAATTTAATACACAACTTATGTGTTAAAAATATTATTTATTTATAATAATTTATAATAATAATATAATATATTTAAATATCTATTTTTAATAAAATTTAGTTATAGAAAACCGTTATTATATATGTTAACAGTACTAAAACTCTAGCTTGCAAAAGGATAATACATAAACAAATATTACAATACCCTCCTTAAATCTTACATTTTAAATTAGTATCATTTTCATCTACTAGCATATCTTTATCATAAATATAGTATCTGGTTCATAAATGTAAAACTTAAACTTTATAAAACATTCTTATTTAAATTCGATATTGATATGCATAAAATTTTAAACTCTACATCTAAATAAATCCTTAAGATCCAGTAATAAAAAAGAATTTTTTTCAAATACCAATAATCAAACAAAAAATTATAATTATGAAGAACTTTCATCAAAGTAAAAATTCATAAAGTTTTTAAGAGTGATGTAACACATTTAATTCAGCAACAAAAAAGTAAATTAAAATCTCATAATATAATTCCTCAAATGTGATCATCTTAAACACCATAAAAATAAAGATATTGCTATCACTTTAAAATGAAGATCTTGTGTTTTACTATTAAAAAAATTAATATACTATTTTATTTTATCGAATAATAATTTTAACACCACTTCATTTTTTATTATTTTTAAGTGAAATTTACATAAATAAAAAAGTGAAGTTGTTTAATAAATATTTTCATAAATTTCATCCAACAATAATCCAATAATTACTATAAAAAAATATATTAAAAATACTTATTTTAATATAATAATACTTTAACAATATTTTAATATTATTTGTGTGTATCATTTATTAGTATTTATAATTATTATTATTAATTACAAAATAATTTTAAACCAATCAATTAAAATGTTGTTATTTTACTTAGCAGAAATTATTCAAGTTGGTTGAAAGTAAGAGCAACACTGTTTGGCATGGCATTCTATTCAACGTCGTCGTTCCGTTGCAGTTTCGCGCTCTCCAATCCGAAGCTGCAGCCTCTCGTTTCAATGTCACTCTCTTCGAAGCTACCGTTGCACTTTTCCGGCAACGCTCGATTCAACCGCAACCATGTCCACCACCACCCAACCGGACTCAGAATTCGTGCTTCAAACTCAAGTTCATCGGGAAGTGGCACCAACCTCGTCTTATTGAGCTCCACCGTCACCGTTACAACAGCGGTAGCCAATCGCGTGCTTTACAAATTGGCCCTTGTTCCCATGAAAGAATACCCTTTTTTTCTCGCCCAGTTCATAACTTTTGGGTAAACCTCTTTGTCGCTGCCTGTAATTGCATTTGTTTGCTGTTTTAACTCTAGGAGAATTTGTTTCTTTTTTGGGATTTCTTAGTGCGTTGAACAGTTGTGGTTTTTGGTTTTTGTGTAACGTAGGTACGTTGTTATATATTTCTCCATCTTGTATATTCGGTACCGGGCTAGAATAGTAACCGATGAGATGATGGCAATTCCGAAATTGCGTTTTGTCGCCATTGGACTTCTGGAAGCTTTGGGATTGGTTGCTGGAATGTCTGCTGGAGGTACTGACTTTGCTTGTGTTTTAGTCTTTAACCGTGTTTTATTTCCATGCCACTGAGATTTTTATACTTTCAATCAAGCAGAGATGATCTTAGAATAGTTACTATAAAGCTCAACAAATTTTCTATACTTGACTGTAGATGACAATGTAAATATTTTTATACTGTCACTGAGTGAATGAAATTAAACTCCTTCTAGTGGTTTTTTAAGTGATTAAAAGCATTTAATGGTGTCTATTGAGTGTTCGGCGTCCTTAGCGCACTCCTATTTATAAGACCGATTTTTTTTTTATAATGTTGAGGGTGTGCGTGTAGACAACTAATGTACTCCTTCCTTTCCAGAATAACTGCAGTTTTAGCCACATAAAAAAAAAAGTTATAAATTAACTTATGATCTCACATTTCGATGAAGTATTAATTCTTTTCTTCAAATTAATTGGTTTCTATTTCTTATTAAAAGTAATATATTTATGGATAGAGCGAAGCTATTTCAGTAAAATTGTTTCAAAAAGTTATATAGCTATCGTTGCTCTTAATAGATGTTCAATACCTTAGAGTGCAGCCATTGTGGAACAAAGGGAGTACCATGGTCGCACATCCCATTGGAGTTGTCTGAATTTTTGACTAAATAAATAATATGTTAGGTTTTATAGTGTTAATAGTCAGTAATAGAGAAGTGTGAAATGAAAAAAGTGTCTGGGAGGTTTGAAATGTTTCTAGAGGAAAGAACAAAAACGGAGGTTGCAATTTTTTTGTGATGAGTACTTTGAAAATGAGTTTCCACCTTCTGCCAAGCTACAATGAATTAAAATCAATATCTTTCCATTTTAACTCTGCTCTTAATTTTCTGCCAAACATACCCTTCGTGTACGCTTTCAATGTTTCTGAAATGAATGTTGATTACCCTCTGCAGCCTTACTTCCTGGACCAGTCATACCCATATTGAATCAGGTATCTGAAATATTTTGAGCAGCCCTTTTCATTGAAGGATGAGAGGGGGTGACAAACAAAAATACATGTTTGTCTTTCTTTGAAACAGTATACATCTGCCGTTTATTTTATGTAGCTGTGGAGTTTACTTTTTTTTTTTCTGATTTGCATTTGGCATACATTTGGTAAGGTCTTATTAGAGAAAATGTGCTTTTGTTTTACATGATGCAGATGTCATACTACACAGCAGCAGTTGAGATTTGAGAATTTGATTGAAATGATGTAGCATTGATTCAGTGTAGTAAATGGTTCTTGAGAAGCATGATGGTTTTTTGTAATATATTCAGAATAGGGGACCTTATAGCACTGATCAATGATTTAAACCGGTAAATTTATTGGTAATAACAATAAATCATAGAGTTGACTTTTATTAACTTGTAGCATCATAGAAATTAAGAATTTTGTTTCTTACTACTGACCAAAGGTGTTCTAAAACCCATCACTCTCATTTTCTGTCTTTCAAAAATATATTGATACAACCGGCATCGTCCAGTTTACTTTTTCAAGGACAGTGTAGTCCATTCTTGTTCATGCATTGAGCTACCCTGTCTCTCACTCTGATGGCATCGGGCGTAAAGCATTTCATTGTCATAGTTATAGTATCACGTAGCAGTCACTTCTAAAGTGTAGGGGGCTTATTATTTTTAAACTTATTCAGTATGTTCTGATGGCATGGCTACATTTGTGGTTTGTGCTCTGGGCCTGTCCTTTTATTCCAACTAAGAAGGAAGAGAATGATAATATTACTGTAAAATCTGTGGTATCTTCTCCCATTCATCAATAATGGCTATTTGTGATTTATGCATTGGCTGAGACTTTATTATTACTTACGTTATTTTAATGCATCATTGTGTTTAATATTGATTTCTCAAAATCCTGTTTATGAATTCTTCTTTTTGCAGACATTTTTGGTTTGGCAACTAATGTTTTCCACCCTTCTCTTGAGAAGAAAGTACACAATCAATCAATTGGTTGGGTGCTTACTTGTAGCCTCCGGTGTCATAGTGGCTATTACAAGGTAATTTGACTTTATAATACAGAGAATTTCAGTATTTCCTATCTGTACTCTCCAATATTCAGTTTCTCATGCCGAGGTCACTAATCAGGTCAGATTCCCACGTGAATCAAGTATTCCCAAAAGTGTGCGGTGATGAACTTTGATAAAAGATATTGACTTGAAAATATCAGACCAAACTTATAATCTTCCTTTCCAATTGAAAAAGAAATGAGGGAACTGTCATTGTATTCCCTTAGATGTATGTGTGACATCAATTTGGTCCTCTAAAGGACCAATTGGTGTCTCATTGTTTGTTGAGCTAAAATAGTTTACTTTTTAAAAAATAAAGTAATTACTTGTGATCAGTTTATAATTGTTGTAAACAGAAAGAATTTTACTATGTGCATTATCTCCTTTGGTGCAAAATATTGTAGGTTTATTATCCCTTTTTTCGTCTGAAGGGGTACATAATTGTGGGAAGTTACCAAATTTCTTGGCAAAATATTTCCATTTTAGGAATGGTTCCACTCATTGAATTGATTAACCACCAAATCAATTTCTTTAAATTCGAAAAAAAGCTTCATTTGTTCTAACCTTCTGAGTAATATTGTTGCATGTAAAACTTTAAGCATGCTTTCATTAAAACGTTAAGCAGCCCAGGTCAGGAGCTGCTTGTAATATACTGTAGAAGCTCAAAAGCTGTGATATTTGTCATACATTTTTTTCTTGTGCTTGTTGGGGTAAAATTCCCATGGTAGATTGATAGGAAATTCCTTTTTTCAATTCAAATGGAGTGGCTCCCATCTAATAATTTGTTTCTCATCACTGCAGTGGCTCAAATGCTGGTCAGATGCTCTCTGATGTTCAGTTCTTTTGGCCAGGATTGATGATAATTTCATGTGCTTTTCAAGCTTTGGCTTCTGTAATCAAGGTTAGTCAATAACAGATGTTGACTTTTAGTTAATCCTTCTTGGGGAACATTATAATCAATGTTTTCTTGTATGTCAGGAGTATATTTTCATTGACTCAGCTACTCGATTAAAGGTATGCTTTCGTTTACCTTTTTTTTTGTGTGGGTGTGTGTGGGAGGGTGGGGGGTGAAGGTGGTATATAAGGTCACTGGACTACATATTCCATTGACATTTCCTTCATGGGCATGATTTGGTGTCCCTTACATGTTCACATGCAGCACAAGTCACTGGACATATTTGTGGTCAATTCGTTTGGATCTGGCTTTCAGGTACATCTTGCAACATAAATTGCTATGAACTAAGTGTACCTTTCAAATTTTACAAATAGCATTATTTCCAGTATTTTGTTAGATTTGCTTTCTTTATCACTGATTTCTTATTAGTTGCTTTGCTTCATCTTGTAATTGAAGAATGACTGTGAAACAACTTACATGAGTTCAAAGTATATGCTTGCTTTCTATCTTTTTATATGATTTCAAAATGTATTAAACACTGACTGTAAGAATACTTGTATTGTTGTAGTCTTATGAATCTTATTATATTAGAGTATTGTAAGCTATTTGTGTACTAGTTGTCGTACAAGTGAACTTGCCCTAAAATGTTAGTATCTGGTTAATATTTTATATTATAAATCGCAGGAATTTTCGTGGCCCTGTTTGTTAAATATTCTTTTTCCTTCATCCAAAACAAAACATATAATGGTAAAAGAACATGAAGGAAAGGTTAGCTAAAATTTGTCTTATGGGTAAGAGTTATATTGCTAATTCTAGAGATTTGAATTCACTATCCCAAAAACATTGAATATCTTTCTTACAAAAGATATATACAATAATCCCAAAGTTCCATTCGTCAGTTCCCAATACTAACAATGCACCACGAATTACATTAAAGCATAAGTTGCTGTTATTTGCTTCTGTCCACGATGAAATAGACATCAATGACTAAGTATTCTTATTCATTTATTTTAAAGTTCTGGATTCTCCTTGACCTGCCTTTTCTTTTCATCTATTTTCTGTGCATTAGTCATATACATTTTGACTGAGGGTTTATGTGGATTGTATTAAATCAGAAGAAAAGTCGTTTGATTCTATCCAAAGTTTGCTTGTTTTAGTTAAAGTGGTTTGGATCGGATCAAGCTTTTGGTATTATTAGGAGGCCGTAAATAAATCCGCAGAATACCCATTAGATTTTGTAAAAGTAATTCAAAGTGTTCGTCACATTCGTCATAATATATAAATTTTAGGTTCAGATTATAAAACATTAGTCAAATCAATATTAAAATTTCTAAATACGGTAATTTAAGAATTAAATAAATAAACGTATATAGATGCACAAGTTAAGTTTTTTGGTTTGGATAAGATGAACTTTTAAAATTGGAACAGAATACTGATCCAATCCAAATGAAAAAGCTCATTTTCTTTTTATTTAATTCATTTTACTGTTTGTATTCAGTTGGATTGGTATATAAACACCTCTAACCTTAATCAAAATAGAGACTATCTAATCCGAACGAAAAGTTGGCTTTCTTTCATTTAGTTCCTTTTTTACTGTATGTGTTGGATTGGTATATATGCACACCTGTTAGGGTATAAGGTGGGAGAATATTCAGTATAAGTTAATTAGAATAAATAAATATAGTATAAGTTAATTAGAGTAAATAAATATAATATAAGTTAATTAGAGTAAATAAATATAGTATAAGTTAATTAGAGTAAATAAATATTTCAGGAAAATATTCAATATAAGATATTTATAATTAAGGATATATGCTAGGATAATATATGGGGAGATATTTATATATAAGGATATTTATATTAAATGCAAATATATTCTAGGGAAATATTTAGTGAGAGATGGACGAGAAATAATTAGTATAAATAAAGTTAGAGTCTAGGGTTAAGGGTATGCTTTTGATTTGTGAGTTTTGTAAAGGAGGTTATGTTCCAGGATAATTGACGGAGGTTATGCTCCCAATTATTGGATGACTGAAGGAGGTTATGCTCCCAGTTATTGTTTACTTGTGTTTATCCAGATATTACCATCAATAAAAGATATCAATTCGTTCTATTCCATTCTTTTATTATTCTTTTGTTTGTTTTGAGTGTGTGAGAGGTTGATTTCGTTACGTCTCCTACTTGGTCACGCAACAATTGGTCCGACCTGCCAGATAAAAAAAAGGGTGAGAAAACTGTCGGATCGTCAAGGGAACTGCCAGATCGATAGAGAGGAGTGCGAGGCCAGCCGGATAGTCAGAGAGGAGAAAAGGTTGGACAACATGGAACTATCAATGAGGGGATTAGAGACGAAGATGGAGACAGTACACAAGGATTTGCAAGAACTGTTGAGGATGATGGGAGGGCGAGCTCGAAAATCAGATGAAAATTCTGGTGGAAGCCAGGCTTATGTCAACGGGAAGAAGGAGGACCAGCGAAAGGAAGAAGAAGGAGAGAGAGATGGTGGATGCCACGAGGAGCAACCAAATTGGAGGAAAGGGGTAGAGTTACCCATGTTTTACGGAGTTGATCCGTTGAATTGGATCAATAGAGCTGATAAATTTTTTGAACTACAAGGGGTGTCAAAAGAAGAGAAGGTGCGCCTAGCCTACATCAGTATGGAGGAAAAGGCCGGATATTGGTTCAGATTTTGGAAGGGAAACACCAAGAATCGTTCTTGGGAAGGTTTAAAGAAGGCGATGGTGAGCCGATTCGTAGAAAGAAACACCGGGTCAATCTTCGAAAGACTGATGGCTAGTAAGCAGTCGGGGATCGTGGAAGAGTACGTCCAACTTTCGAACAGGAAGGAACTGTTGGAACCGAACGGTAGCAGACTGTTGGATTCGAACGTGAGAGATCGGGCGGAACCTAAAGGGAGAGGACCTACCGAGCCGAGCGGGAGAGGACGGCTAGAACCGATCGTGAGAAAATTGTCGGAACCGAACGGTCTAGTACTGGAAGGAAGAATGAAGGTTTTGGGAGGAAGGGCAGATGGAATAATCAATGCCCTAGAAAGAACAATGAATTCTGTGAAGAGGTGGGCCAGCGAGAAGAACAGGGGGGCTTGGAGTTTTTGGTACACCGGCAGAAGGGGGAGAGCAACATGAAATACTAAAAGATATCGAAGGCCATTTCCTCAAGGCTTATGATTCGGGAAAAGTGGTGACCAGAATGCTGGACGAAGAATGGAAGACATTGGAGGAGGTGTTGCCACCACCCAAACCTCCAGATCTCAACTGGAGGGCAACAGGCATTGAGTACCCTTCATAAGATAACACAATGATGAAGAGAAGCCAGGAGACGAGTTTCATAGTTCCAACCTTGAGGACAACGTTGTTTTGCAGCAGGGTGTAATGTTAGGGTATAAGATGAGAGAATATTCAGTATAAGTTAATTAGAGTAAATAAATATAGTATAAGTTAATTAGAGTAAATAAATATAATATAAGTTAATTAGAGTAAATAAATATAGTATAAGTTAATTAGAGTAAATAAATATTCCAGGAAAATATTCAATATAAGATATTTATAATTAAGGATATATGCTAGGATAATATATGGGGAGATATTTATATATATGGATATTTATATTAAATGCAAATATATTCTAGGGAAATATTTAGTGAGAGATGAATGGGAAATAATTAGTATAAATAAAATTAGAGTCTAGGGTTAAGGGTATGCTTTTGATTTGTGAGTTTTGTAAAGGAAGTTATGCTCCAGGATAATTGACGGAGGTTATGCTCCCAATTATTGGATGACTGAAGGAGGTTATGCTCCCAGTTATTGTTTACTTGTGTTTATCCATATATTACCATCAATAAAAGATATCAATTCGTTCTATTCCATTCTTTTATTATTCTTTTGTTTGTTTTGAGTGTGAGAGGTTGATTTCGTTACGTCTCCTACTCGGTCACGTAACAACACCTCTAACTTCGATTAAAAAAAAAACAGACAGGGACTTTATCCAATCCAATGGAAAAGTTGGTTTTCTATTTGGATTAGTTTGTGCACATCTGTTACGACTTGGAGAGTTTATGAAAGGAGAAAGAGAGTAGAAAAGTGAGGAAGAGTACTTAACTGTTGAGCAGTTAAGGAGGGCGGGAAAAGGTCTATATAAGGGACCTCTTTTGTAGTTTCAGTAGTTAGTTACTATGTACTTTGGTGTTGACCGGTTCTGAACCTAGTGAAGGAGGTTAAGCTCCTGGATTCTAGATTGTATTCTTTGTTCTGTTACTTTGAATAACATACTTTCTTTACTCAATTCTTGTGTTATGGCTATCGGAGTGTGCGGGGGAAGTGAGAGAGTTGGGTTTCTAAACTCAGATTCCTAACAAAGTGGTCCGACCTGCCGGATCATCAAGGGAGAACTGCAGGATTACTGTACGGGTGAGAACGAAAACGATTGAGGGAAGAATGAACGTAGTCAAGGGACGATTGGAACACATTGAGATTGCCGTAGACGGGTTGAAGGCGGAATCAGCGGCGAATCGTCAAGACTCTATCACGATGCGCAAAGACATCCAAGAACTGATGCGGATGATGGATGCGCGCACCAAACAAACTGAGGAAAACTCCGACGGGAGCCAAGGTTCAGTTAAAGGTAATCGGAGGGATCGACGTGAAGACGTGGAGGGAGAGAGAGACGGGGAACGTTCGGAGAGCCAACCCAATTGGCAGTGAAGGGTGGAGTTACCCACATTCGAAGGACTAGACCCTCTGAACTGGATTAACTCGGCAGACAAGTTCTTTGAAATACAGAAAGTGGCGGAGGCGGAGAAGGTTGAACTGGCGTACATTAGAATGGAAGGAAGCGCCAGTTACTGGTTCAAATTCTGGAAAGAAAAAGCGAGTGATCGATTGTGGGTGGGGCTCAAGGAGGCTTTGGTGATCAGATTTGGGGGACGCAATCGAGGCGGAATCTTTGAGAGGATGGCGGCATCGAAAGAGACGGGGACGGTGGACGAGTATGTACAAGACTTCAAGAAATTGGCGGGACGAACGAAGAGGGTGCCGAATGAGCAGCTGTCAGGATGTTTTCTGGGGGAATTGCAAAAGAATCAAGTTTGACCGTATGACTCGCAAGAAGTGCTGGTAACGAAGCGGATCGCAAGGGATGTTGAGGCTGGGTTGCAAGAACTGATACGCAACCAGGTGCGTCTTCTCGATCCTCAGGAATTGATGGCCGCGATGCCAATCGTGTGGGATGGGGAGGAACTTCACGGAGGAGAGAAGATCGGAGGAGGAGAAATGGGAAGGAACCTGACGAATTGGAGTAGGCTGAGTGGGGCGGTGTCACGGATTGAACCCAGTCGACAAACCCAGAACCGAAAGGGGCCAGCAGAGAGTAGTGGGTCGGTGCGCAAGGAGGTCACACAGGCGAGCAGGGTTGCGAAGACAAACTTTGATAATGGAGGGAGAAATTCTAGGAATTTACCCTACTCAGAGTTTGCGAAACGTAGGGAGGAAAGCAGTTGTTTCAGGTGTGGAGGGACTTTCGGCCCAGGTCATCAATGCCCAGAAAGAAGTTTGAGGATGTTGATTAGGGCTGAGGACAAGGAGGAAGATGGAGCAGAGACAGAGCTAGCTCAGATGCAAATGGAGTTTTCTGCGTTTTCTGCTGGGGGCTTGACGCAACCCAAAATGATGAAATTGCAAGGAGAAATTGAGGGGAAACGAGTTTTAATTTTGATGGACAGCGGCGCGAGCCACACTTTCGTAGGCAAGGGACGGGTAGAGGAACTGGGTTTACCCATGGAGGATAAACCACCGTACCAAGTGTGTTTGGGGGATGAGCAGCGGAAGAAAACCAACGCGAGCCGAACGGTTGAAAGTAAGGGGAAGGAAGTAAGGGGAAGGAACCAGACAGTAGAAAAAGTTATT
This sequence comes from Vigna reflexopilosa, assembly GCA_027742785.1. Classification (NCBI taxonomy): domain Eukaryota; kingdom Viridiplantae; phylum Streptophyta; class Magnoliopsida; order Fabales; family Fabaceae; genus Vigna; species Vigna reflexopilosa. The sequence continues at coordinate 8,694,524 of CM050918.1, read as the reverse complement.
TTACAGATAAGAATAAGAAGCTCCTTCACCATAAATTCGGTCTCTTATTTCGACCACCATCCAAGCCCCTGGATCTGAAGTTGCAGGTATCGATAGAAGCAGTTGAAAATCACATGCCACAAGTTATCGTAATTGATGAGATTGGTACAAAACATGAAGCAATGGCTGCAAGCACAATTGCACAACATAGGATTCAACTTGTTGCCACTGCTCATGGAATCACAATTGAGAATCTTATAATGAATCCGTCCTTAGAGATGCTGGTTGGAGGGATACAGAGCGTGACACTTGGGGATGAAGAGGCCAGTCACAGGGGTGTTCAGAAGACTGTGTGGGAGAGGAAAGGCCCATCTACGTTTAGTTGCGGAGTGGACAATATTTCAAAGACAATATTGCGTAAACATCATAGCCGTGAGGCAACTGTAGATGATATTCATTCTGGTCGTTTTCCAAATGTAGAAATACAGAAAATGAAGTCTCAAGAGCAAGAAGAGATTTTAGACGGTGGACCTATTAGTGACAGTTCTCTTCAAGAAAATGGTGAAATTATGTTTGAAGAAGTTACGAAGGGAGATGATGCTCAAATCAGCCAAAATGAATCACTTTTCAAGTTTGCACGAATTGGAAAGGTGGCATTCACACTATTGCTGCCAGATACTGCAAGGATCCACCTTGTTTTTCATGTGTCCCAGCTTAAACTGGCCATAGGAGCAAAAAAGGTAGAGAAGGAGTTGCCGGCAGATTTGCAGATGGAGGGGCCATCTTGCGGGCCGACTAAGAACTTAGATAGGAGGATACAACAGCAAGAGGACAGGCGGGAATAGGTTTTGATGGAATGGCAGGAAGGAGGGACAGATAGTGCAACTTGGGAGGATAGGATAACGATGCAGGAGCAGTTTCCTGAGTTCAACCTTGGGGACAAGGTTGATCTTCAAGGGGGGAGTAATGTTAGGACTTGGAGAGTTTATGAAAAGAGAAAGAGAGTAGAAAAGTGAGGAAGAGTACTTAACTGTTGAGCAGTTAAGGAGGGCGGGAAAAGGTCTATATAAGGGACCTCTTTTGTAGTTTCAGTAGTTAGTTACTATGTACTTTGGTGTTGACCGGTTCTGAACCTGGTGAAGGAGGTTAAGCTCCTGGATTCTAGATTGTATTCTTTGTTCTGTTACTGTGAATAACATACTTTCTTTACTCAATTCTTGTGTTGTGGCTATTGGAGTGTGCTGGGGAAGTGAGAGAGTTAGGTTTCTAAACTCAGATTCCTAACAAAGCTCTAATTTTTATCAAAATGGAGATGTGATACTCTGTCAGCTTTCGATACTTGGCAGTGTGTTTTTCTTCTTCTGAAGTTTTCATAAGCAGCCCTCTTCATTTTAGGGTAGAAGAGCTAATTTGAAACTTATCTGGGTATGCTTATAATATAAGCATATAGGTGTTTTGGAGAATTTATGAGATGATTGGTTCATAAGCTGTTTTTCAATTTATGACAACAAACTTCTAGAATAGCTCCTGAAAACTGATTATTCCTATTTCATCTTCAATTGTAAGTACAACTTACACCTAAATGTTTACGTAACAAAAACTTATTTATTAGGTCCTTAATTAAGTTGTTTACTCAATTATTGGCAAGGCAATTTTCCTAATGGTTATTGGTGCAAGTTTCAGATAGTCTCTTGTTTATGTTTATTAATTGATTAATTATTGAAAGGTACACTTATGGTTTACGTGATATTTGTTGTAGGCTCTTTTCGTATTTCTGTCTCTGCCTTTACTTTCAAATTTGAAAGGCATACCGTTTGCTGAACTTCCTTCATATTTTAAAAGTGGTGCCGGTTGTTTTGTAAACCTTGGAGCTGGTAAACCAGGTAAGACCTAATAAATTGGTAGCAATGCAATTATATATATATATATATATATATATATATATATATATATATATATATATATATATATATATATATATATATCCTCACGTTGTTTTCTAGTACTTGTCAGCATTTCTTATTACACCTTCTGCTGTTAAAACACTATCAAGATTAGTTACTATGTGTATGATTATTTTCCTGGGTTTATGACCTTGAACTTTCAAACCACAAGGGCAAGTTTTAATTAATAGTAAGGAATTTGAAGTGGGTCTATATGTCATTGGGTTTTCTTATCTCGATGGGTAGATCTTGTGGCTATCACAAGGTTCATGTCATATTCGATACCTTACCTTTTATTTACTAGGATTATAGATGCTTTTAGTCCTTCAGGTAAAAGGCCGAATAGTATATAAGCAATGATTTTACCCCGTCTATAACTAGATTACTTGGAGTTTAGTTATTTCTAACCATTTTGATAAAACAATTAAAACTCATAATTGTAAGAAATCAATAAATTTATATATAGTTTTTGTCTTGTACCCTTTAGATGATTTTGAACCTTGGTGTAATTTTTGTGTGTCTAAGTTTTAATATAATGTGTATTCCTCTTCAATTTCTGGCTTAGGTTGTGATGGCGCTCCCCTACTTCCACTGCTTTACATAATTACCAATTTAGCATTCAACATATCCCTCCTTAATGTAGTAAAAACTTCTTCTGCGGTTGTAGCTTCTCTTCTAGTAATGTTGTCAGGTACTCGTTATCATTGCATCTCACTTTTTTATGTTGCATTCTAAACTATGAATCGTAAGGTCTTTTGTACCTCAGATTTTCTTAATAGTTTTTTAGCTTACGTGTGCTTATGATTTTTGCAGTGCCCATATCTGTTTATATTCTTTCTCTTCCATTACCATATCTTCCCGAGGGAACAAACTTGAGCCCATTTTTTTTGCTTGGCTGTGGAATTCTTCTTTGTGGGCTCTTACTGTACAATACATCTCGACCTGTGAGGAACAGCTCTGAAGTGGACTGAAACCGTCCCAGTTGAGGATGAACTATCGGCTGGGCACCCTGCCCAAAAGAATATCAGCAGCCACCAGGTACTACTGGTCACGGTGAAATATATTTTCTCCGACGTGCTCGAATTATACATACGCACTATCCTTGCGATTATTCTTTTGAGCCGAAAATTTGTTCGGTTTCCACTTTTGAGTGTCACTTAGTTGCTTTATGATGGCTGACTTCCTCGTTCTTCCACTGGATTATTGTAACTTAAGATTATGCATATATCTCTGATCACTTGTTCTGGTATATTTTCATGTACATTAATACATAACAGAAAAATGCAGTTGGCAGAAATGCAAGGTGCGAGCATTTTTAAGTGATCTTTTTCAAATTCGCTTTTTAACACAATATCTAGAGTTGAGGCATGTTTATATAAATTTCTCTAAAAGCTCCTTGGAGACATATATAAAAAGGAAAATTGGAATTAGTTTTTTTACAAATTAAATTAGCTTATGTGGTAAGCTAAGTTATAAATTTTTTAACTTTTTCCATATATTGTATCTAATTCTTTTACTTGTAACTTGTGTATAAGTTAATTTCAGTTGAAGAAAAATTAAATTTATTTATTTTTTTTCCTATTTTTCCATTAAGAAATGTGTAGAAAAACTTGTCCGAACAGGTATTTCAATGAAAAGCCACCCTGTTAATAATCATATATGAATTCCAAGCAAAAGTTTTGTTAGCTGCCATGTTATACAATGCAATACTTTAGGTCCAGATAGAATATGATATGATAATAATCACCTTATCCAATTGATTGTCTTGTTATTTATCTTGCATGGTAGTTTGTCATTTCATGTATAATCTTAATATATCAGTGCTACCAAGTTTCCTCCGTCAATATATCATAATAACCATCACATCTATCAACATTACTCACTCTTACCCCCTTTTATCTCATTATCATCACAATTATTCTTATACTCATCATTATCATTAATATTATCATCACTATTCTCATTATTATTAGTATCATCTCATTAATATATTAATTTCTCATAAATTGGAGAATTTTCAACCGAGTCCGAGTTATTATGTGATCAAATTTTCTATATTTTTTAAATTGAATGTCATTTAAGTTTTGGTTAATTAGGTAATGTAGTTGTTATATTGTATCATTATTTTTGTTTAGTTATATCTACTTGTTAAGAAATGTAAGTTATTCTAATTAATTAAAAATAATATTACAGTTACTTTTATATTTTCATTAAAACATGTTAAATGATGAAGTTGTAATTTTCTCTAATATTTTCATAACCTACAAAAATGATCGTTACTATTATTATTGATGTAAGTAACAACAACGGGTGTTCATTATCTAAGTTAAAGTTTTAATAAAAGTCATTTACTATTTTACCTTAATCACAATATCATATTATATTAACTTTAAAATTCCACATTTATTAACAAATGACAAACAAAATAACAATCAAGTTACACAATTGAAAAAATTTAACATAAAATTCAACTGAAAAATATAACATTTTAAATACTCAACAATTTATTTTAATAAAAACAATTAAAAATACTTAAATTTTTTTTAAAAAAAACTTGAAACTTAATTAAATTTATATCTTTCATCATAACCATTATTATTATTGCCACCAATCTTCCAACATATTTTTGTCTTTTAATTATGATATACATCAAATATTAAATATGTTTATCAAAATCTTATTATATGGTGTTATCTTCTCATGAGTATCAAACTAACTCTTCTATTTGATTATCATCTACCACAATACGAGAAACTATTGGGTCATGTATAAAAGAACCAACCAATGGCCTAGACCCGTGAAATAACAAATAAAAATATATATATCCAGTTTAATATCTATGCATTTTTCCACTCGAACATAAAGTTGAACCAAAAAAGACGTGCATAACATAATTGGGTGTGCAATGGTAATAATAAACCAAAAAACACTATTTCATCTCTTCCAAAATCTCTAATCCACGTTCCCCACTGAGCACCAGCCAATTAGGATGGCAATAAAGTACAAAAATAAATCTACAAACATGAAGGAATTTCCCAATACCCAACTCTAGCTTTTACATTTCCTTTGCATTGAACCTAATATTACTTCCTCCAACAGTATGCGGTTGTCAGTCTCCCAGAACCCTTTAGGTCAAAACCCTAAATCTCCTTCAGTGTTTCCTCTGCAAAGAAGCCAAAATTGTTAGTTTCCTGTAACAGTACAATGCAATCACGTCGTTTGATAATGCATACACTAAAAAATCCTTTTTCAAATTAAAAGCCAAGCATAAGGGAAGGGAAAGTGTGTATCTGCTGAAGGATAAAACTCAATTTTTCAAATACATACAAAATTTGTGTTGGTGGTGAGCAAATTCTCTCAAGGGGCATTTTTAATTTTATTTCGTATTGTGCGGGTATCATAGTATCACTTTTATTACTGAGTTCAGTACACAGCTCAGAACTATCAGTAAACAACTGTACATATAGTATAACTCTCCGTGACCAGAAATTGGTTCGAAAATTACAAAACTAGTCGACAAATAACCAACTCTACACGCTTACTCCAGAGGAATAAGACATTAGTTTATTTAAATAATTTTTTATTACACACAGTGAACATTAGAGCAATCATCAAATAATTTGGTTAGTCATATGCAATGCAGATGCAACAGTACATAAACCACAACCACATAATTCGACTTAAACAAAATTTCGTATATGAAGTTCAAAAAAGTAGTCTACAATGTTCACATAATAATTTCAAAGAATAAAATGTCATACCTTTCGCTTGTGTACTCGGCTCTTTCTGCTGCTACCTTTACCAGATCCCATTACTTGCTCTTCAGTTCTATCTTCAAAAGGTAATGTTTTGATTTCATCATAGAAACTTTCTGTTAGACCTTGCAACCTGAAATAGAAAAAGCACAAAAGCTAAGAGAGAGGACAAGGTATTTAAACAAAAATATTATCACACATTTAATTCTTTTTACTTGTTAAGAATGGAGAAACAAAAGGAAAACATTCCAAACACTTCCCATACCCATTTCTTGATTTTTTCAAGTATTTTTCTCGCTTCCTCTCCTGTTTCGTAAGAGGAACACGAGTGAACATCTCCTCCTCTTGCTGAGCACGTTTCTCCATCTTGGAGACAAATCTATCAACTTCTTTGCTAGCTCCCTCAAAATCCCTCACCTGAGTAGAGTAGTGAGCAGCCAAAACAAACCATTACGTAAAATCATTAAATGCAAGTTCAGATAATAGTTCAAAAAATATTATTAGGGGTTAAGAGTACTTTGGAGAAGGATGCTCTCTCTGTACATTTGAGTCTGAAAATACTTTTGAAAGGAGTTTAACTGAAACCCAAGCATACTATAAGTCATAATGATTCAGCACTAAAAATAACTTTACCTCTTCGGGTCTTTCCTCCATATCATTCATCAATGTCCTGATATAATCACTCTGCTTAGCTTGTTTCAGAATTTCTTTTTCTCTTCGCAAGGCATTTCTTTCATGCTTAGAAGGTTTTTCTAGATCCATAGAAGTAGGGGCAAACTTTACAGGTTGATATGTATCATGTCCATCCTACATCATATAATAAAAGTTAGATAGACCAGGAAAATAGTTTTGCAAGATATTACCACCCTGCAGTACACCAAATTTTACACCATTTATAATATCACATATACACTGACTGACCTGCAAGGTTAAGTCTACTTTGCTAACTAGCATGTCAGGATTGGGACGATACTTTGATGCATCCTCACTCTTATTGGACGCATCTGGCTCCTTACTTTGAATATCACTTTTGGCGGCATTTTCACCAGCCTGCACTAGTTTCTGGATTTGGTATTGTTGTTTTTTGTCAATTGGCCGAATCTGCAATGGAAACCAGGAAGTCAAATGTTTAACACATAATACAATGTGAATATACACATGGAAGCCCTTGAAGATCAACACACAGAAAGATAAAACTATACCTTTTCCAAAAACAATCTTATCTCTACAACACTTCGAACAACAGGGTGATCTTCTATTGATAACCCTTTAGCCTTCCGCAATAAATAATAAACAAGGGATTGGCAATAATTCAAAAGCAGCAAATTCTTAGCCTCAAGGTAGCTAAATCCGTCTGCTGTAGGATACTGACCTTCTTTCACCTGGTATAAGAAACATCGAGAGACACAATAATAACAATAATAATATCATTCATTGTTATCAGGGTACTATAACAGAAAGCTTAATAGAATCCCCTAAAAGGCCCTAATTGCGAAACTTCATGTCCAAACAACAGAAAAACTTCTTTTAAATCTTAATATTATGAATTTGAAATGACGTTAACGGAGTCCTTGAAAAAAATTACTTGAATTGAAAAAAGGACCACTCACTTTGGCAGTTAAAGATTGAACTTTAAGCCTCACAGTATCGAGCCCTTCCTTCATCTCTTTCAACAACGCCGCAAGTTTAGGCGCTTCTCTGCGAAAAATGACAAGATTTTGAAAAGATAAAGGCTCCAATTTATTACTTGCGTATCAGAAAATTTGAAGCAAACACAAATTGATGCATGTTCAAGGAAGAGGAATAATAAAAAAAAATTAAAACACCTACTCTTGCTTGCTAACGTCCTCATCTAAATGCTTCGCACTGTTTTCCATGAGTTGGGACGATTTTCAATAATCTCCAATCCTGAACCTTCTTTTTGTAGGAATGTGAAAGATGTAAGGTTAAGGGAAAAAAAATATGCAGAGAGGGAGCGAGAAAGATGCAACGAACAGAGACAGAGAGAAGGTGACGGCTTCTTGGCGGTGGATGGCGTTGAGAGTGAGATACTGCGGCGGAGGAAGCGATTTGCGAAACTGAGAACGGGGCAAGATGGGTGCCCAAAGAAACCTTTTTTCTTAAAAGGACAATATTTTACTATTTGCACCCTTGCTGTATTTAGTAATACTTTTACTTCACTTTATTTTTCCTAATAAATTATAAAATATATAGCTAACGAAAATATATTTGGTTTAATAAATCAGTTCAAATAGTCCATGAAATATAATAAATCAAATTTAAAAAAGTTTAATGTCTAAATAGGTTTCTATTTTTGTACAGAATTTTAAATAGGTATAATTTTTGTTGGCCGTCTCAATTGAGTTCTTATTTTTATAAAATTGAATCAGAAAGGACCTTTCCATCAAATTGAAATGACGTTATTAAGAAGGGTATGCTTACAGTGGTAGTTTTTTTATTACGTGGCATTAAAAAATGTGAGTGAATTGTATTTTTTTAATTTTTGAATTAAAAAATAAAATATACAAAATGAAAATTGATGTTTAAGTAAGGGTAAAGTTGGAAAATTAAACCTAAAATTAAGTGTTGAAAGTCCCATTCTCATTTACATTGCGAAATTCAACAATTAGGTGCTACATCAACACATCCATGAACAAAAAATTAAAAATGAAAAAACATTTTAGGAGAAAAAACATTTCAGCCAATGACATGCTGTCACATCACCACCTTGACACGTCGTCATCATCTTCTCTAACAATCTGAAACTCTAATTCCCAAACCAAACCCTAGGGCGTCATTAGCTACCGCCGCACCACTAGCAACCACCTTGTCGCCACACCATTGCATCAAGCCAACACCCAACTTCCACGAGCAAGCATCTTGATCGTCTTCAACACGCCATCAACGGTGTTTCCATTCGAAGCCACCACGCACACACCACCGCAAGGCCGACAACTATCAAAGCATCTTCTCCCTCAAGCGTCGGCTATGTCGTGCCACAACCATCAATCCCATGTGCCGCCGCGAAAGACCACCATCACACCGCCACCTTCTCCTTCGTTCTCACCATCTTCCTCATGTCGCTGCAATTCGCACCATCACGAAGCCTCACGCTGCGATTAATGTTGTCATCGCAAATCACGTTTCTTCCATAGAACAATCCTAAATCGTCGTTGAACCTCCACCGCAAGCCTCTTTGCCAAAGCGTTGTTGCCTTCATTCTCATCCAAACTCAATGGACGCCGCACCTCCGTCATCAATCTCGCACAACCATGGAAGCTTGCTCCTTCGCACAACCTTCAAACAAAAAACTCAGAATCGCACCACCCAAAAAAAACCTTAAATCGGGCTACAACAAGAAAATCCTTGTCATCCCTGCAGCCCACACCACGAACAGGAATTGTAAGCTTAACTTCGTTTGCCATGGATATCAGAGAAATCTTCCGGCATATTTATTTAAAATCCCCTGCTCAATCATGTTTCATCGACTAGCCACCAGATGAAATTTGTTTTCTCCCGTGAACCCTAAACCTCATCTTCCCCCAGTTTCATTTAGATTTGGATTTCACAATCGCAAAGGAGATTAACATTTAATTTTATTTTATTTTCCAACTTTGCCCTTACTTAAAAAGGTCTTTTCACTCTGTATATTTCATTTTTTAATTCAAAAATTAAAAAAATACAATTTAGTCACGTTTTTAATGCCACATAATGAAAAACTACACTGTTAGCATGCTCTTCTTAACAATGTCATCTCAATTTGACGGAAAACCCCTATTTGATTCAATTTTACAAAAATAAGGAATCAATTAAGACGTCAAAAAAGAAGAGAACCTATTTGAAATTCTAGGCGAAAATAGAAACTTATTGAGACATTAAACTAAAAAAAATAGTAACTTAAATTGAAGTGAATCAATTCCTATCAAATCTCTTTAAAAATGATAATTATAATTTTTTAAATTGCAAAATTAATATTATCAACAACATATACATATCAATGCTTTACATTTCTTTATATTTCAACTTGCTATGTGTACAAAGTGAAATTAAATTTATTTTCTGACTTAAATTTTTTTTTAAATTCTTTAAAAATTTTTAAATTTATAATTATTATTTTATTGATTCGATTTAGATTTGAACCAAACTAAATAGAAAAAGATGTGATAATTACTTTTATAATAAAGAATTATATTAAAATAATAAAAATAAATGTACATAAAATATTATAATAAAATTATAATTAATAAAGTTGTAACTTAAATGTAGGAAAAGGAAATAATATAGAAATATCAAATTGTTATAATTTAACTAAATATTTTTAAATTCATATGATTCATCTTGGGTAATTTAAAACAAATGACATGCTTGAGAATGAGTTTGTTCGATATTTTAAAATGATATCTATATTTAGGGATGATAATAAATATGATTCATTTGGATAAAGATAGTATCTACTAATTATTTGTTTAGGTTGATCATTATCTCTCTTCAGATTATCATGAAGCATATGAACATGTCGCCACCTACATCAAAGAAACACTTTTCTAGGTTTAGCCTCATGTTATGGTTGTGTACCATGTCAAAGACGATCTACAAGTGTGTTGAATGGTTGGTTGCAATAACGGATTTGATGACCATGTCATCCACGTAAACCTTCATTATTTCTCTCATGAGTTTGGCAAACACTTTGTCCATTGAGCACTAGTATGTTACCTTAGTGTTATTCAAACCAAAAGGCATGACCTTATAGTAGAAGTTGGCTCATTCTGTCTTGAAGGCTATTTTTTTCTTTGTCGGGTGGGTACATCTAGATTTGATTGTACTCTAAATATGCATATAGGAAACTCAGTAACTCATAGTCTGCAATGTTATCTACAAGTCAGTCAATATTGGGTAGTGAATGTGTGTCATTCAGGCATGGTTTGTTGAGATTAGTGCAATTTACAAACATATGCCATTTGTCATTGGTTTTTTTATCATAACGACGTTGGCGAGGTGTAAGTAATCTCTTTGATGAATTCACTTCAAGGAGTGTTGTTACCTCCATGTTAACTGTAGCTCGACGTTCTTCATTGAACTTTGGCCTGTGGAAGGATGGATAAGTGGTGGCATAAAAACGGAAGGTCAATGCTTGGCATGTTGGTCGGGCACTAAGTGAATAAATTCGTGTTTTGTTTCAGAAATTTTATTATTCGATTGCAAACAGGTACATCCATGTTGTGGTTGACCTTGGGACGACAGGGTTCCTAAGGCGTAATTTTTCATTGGTTCGTTGAACAAAGGTTGGTTGTCATTGAGGAACTCGACTTTAGGTTTAAGATCAAGGTCATTGTCATTTGGGCCAAGTTTAGTGATTTGAAAACATTGATTAACATGATTACTCTACATTCCCAGGTTTGGTTGGATTAACATCTACACTTGATTTGAAGGGCCATCAAGTTATACTCCATCTCACGAGACAATCGGGCTTGACTTCAGGTGGTGACCATGAGAGAGTGAGGTCGGGAAAAAGTTTTATTGTCCCATAGTGAGCGTTAAGTATTCTTACTAGGATCCGAGCGTGGTCCTTACAACAGGTGGTAGTATTCGAGTGGACTGAGAAATATCATTGTACTCCTTGAGAGCTAAAACACAGGGGACCACTTGTAAAAGACTATTTGACACTCAAGTTAGTAAGAAAGTTTAAATATTTATGAGTAAGTGATAATGAATATGAGTGTAGGAGTGAGTATGTTTTAGAGAATACCAAATGTATCTATAGGGTATTTAGGGCTTAAGATTCACGTTATAAAATAACAATAACAATATCATGATATAATTAAATTGACGATATTTGTCATGATTATCATTAATATGTGAATATTTGCTTAGTAAATGTATTTTGAACTATTCTAAAAGGACGATGCTTTTGAGTCTTGTTGGACTGTACTCTTTAACACATCTAATGGACCGAGTAGGTAAAAATTTGTTAATCACTCTCATTTCTTATGCAATATTTGGTTTTATACAAATCATGACATAAATAGGGATTCTCATCACCAAGTGGTATTTGAAACACTTGCATTCTCCCAACTTCATTATTGGAACTTGTATCGAAGAAAAATTGCAAAGGGTATGAAGTGGAGTACAAACTTATAATTTTGCATGTTGAAACAATACAATACTTTAAATAATTAATTATTCAAAGAAAGTCAGACATTTGTATATTTTCTATCTCAATGAATTTGTATCTAAAATATGTAGTTTGTTTGTGCACGTAAAACTTTATAAATAATTGTGTTTTAATTATAGGATTCGAACTTGATAATAATTTAATCATTCTCATCTAACATAATCTAATAGGTGTAATAGTTTAAGCTTATTTTGTTACAACTAATACTAATAAGGAGGGAAGTAAATATATCGTACCAACTTAAACATATACTTTTCACTATATAGATATTCTTCCTACTTACAAACCAAATTGTCTTATTTTATAAAATATTATGGTTGGAACACATATACTTGATATTTAAGTTCTCTATAAAGAAAAAAAAGTTTTACATCTAATTGTTCAAATGTAAATTATATTTAGTACACATGGCCAAAATAACTGTACTTGCAATTAATTTGATAATTCACAAGATTTTCTCATTTAACCATTTCACTACTTTTTAGCATACTCCTTTTATAACCAATCTAGCACAATATTGTTTTAGCTGTTATCTTATATACACATATATAACAAATGACCTTTCAACCTTTTAAAAGTCCACCAAGTTTTCACATCCATTTTTTATGAAGAATCTCTATTAATTTTTGTCTCCATTCATTATCACATCTCTACCATTTACAAAGAACATTTAAATCCCTTCCAATATCTTAAAAGTTAAACGTTTTCCTTTTTTCACTACAATACACGTCTCTTGGCATAACATATTGTAAGTGTAGTTGAAATATATCTTTTGTTGATTATTAGATTATTACTAATTTCATTTGTCTTTTGTTCTTTGTGTTGAGTGACAAATGTTGAAAAGATATTTTGGAAGTGTCAAAATAAGTATAGTAGACTTTTCAAAGTACCAAATATATAAAATATATCAAAATTAAAAAATGTATTTTAATTTATACATTTTTTACGTGTTTGAAAATAAAATAAAAACTTAAATTAAGTTTCTTCAGTGTTTGTAGTCCTGTCCTTTGGACACACCCGTTCAAAGACCCAGTAGAATTTTCTCTTCAACATGTTTGTAATTGATTCTAAACATATAATATAATATTTTAGTGCAATAATTTTTTAATCTTAAAAGTAGATATAAAAAGTCTTAAAAAAAGTAAATATAAAAACGGTTTGTTTTGAAAAAAGGTAGATATAAAAAGTCTTAAAAAAATAAGTTTTAATTTATTTTTACCTTTTTCAATCAAATTTGTAATATTTTTTTTAACATGTTTAATTATGAACACCCCTAATTTTTATATATAAACAGAGAAAGATCTTGTCGGGAGTTAAAAAGTTTTTCCATTAACAAGAAAGTGTTAATGTGAAAACGGGTAGTCAAAATCTAGTGATTTACCCGATAAACACGTATTAATAAGGTTCGCAATTGGCTTATTATACAAAAGAATGTTGTTATTTTTAAAAGATCTATCTGGATTATTTTCTTTTTTTGAAAAAATCAAACTTTTTTTTTTATTCTACTCCTCTTATTCTATTAGAAATTTTGTTGAGTCTTTTGTCTAAATAAAATAAAAATAATAAGAACTCTAAATATATAGATTAATGCCAAGTCATTCCCAATTTCAACCTAAAAGATATTAACATTATTTACTGTTAAATTGTAAAAATAAAAGAAATATAAAATTTAACTTGAAATAAAAAAGATATTTACATCGTATTCTAAAACAAATAACATTATGTGATAAAATATTACTCATTAAATATTCCGATCATTATAATATACTCATTAAATAAATATATTTAAGAAAACGAAATACTAAAATCAGGTTCCAAATAATTTAAAGCATAACCCAACAACTTATAGAATTTATTTTCAGATTCCAAACATCTCTGGATTAAATTAAGCGTAAATTGAATAACGATGTATCTTGGGCAGTTAAAAAAGAAATTTATTTTAATAATACTTTTTTTATTATAGTAAGTCATAACAAATATATATATATTTTGATAAGTTTTCTTAAAAATAATTTTGACAGAGCTACTTTTATTTGACGCAACAAAGAATTAGATTTTACATATAATAAGGTTAAAAAGAAAAAAAAATATTAAGACACATGGCATCGTGCTGAGTAAGTGCCCAATGAAATGAAAATTCAAAGTATTATTTTTATTTGGTGCATTATTGTGTTTTGTAAGATGCATCGCATCATGCTCAGTAAGTGGCCCAATGAAATGAAAATCAGAAGTATAAAAAATAGAATTTGATAAAAGTATAATTCAGGTGATCAAAGATAGAAGTTGAAATGCAAGTTTATTATTGAATAAAAAATGCAAGTTTATTGTTGTGGTAAAGCACGAAGCACTTAAAAAACTGTGGTAGCGTGGCCCTGGTCCTAAAATTGAATCATAATTATTAGTAGAAGGAAAAAATTTAATAGAAAAGTAAAATACTGACATGGTAGTACTCAGTAGTAGGAAGTCCGAGAAGGGACATAAAGATACCTTACAGTAGAGATCATGAGGAAAGTGCGCGGGCAAAGAAAGAACCGTAGCGTAGCCTCGCAGCGAGTAACCGCCATTACCACGCAACGGAGCGTTGAAAAAAAGTCACCCTTAGTTTTACCACCAGTGAGCCACGTCATGGTTTCGCTGTTATAAATCGTTGAAGCCTCTCCTGCACCGCGTCGCACCTGATTACTCCCCCCACTTTCGACCCAACCCAACCCAACTCGCCTGGATCACCTCACCGAGCATCTCACGGATCGGATCTGAAGAATCAACTATAAAGCATCACTCAGCAACGCTTCCGATCACGACGCTCTCAACCACCAAACCCTTCGTCACTCCCTTTTCTTTCTCTAGGGTTCTTCACTTGTCGCTTCCTTTTCTCTCTGCTTCCTGTCGTCTTTCTTTCATGGAATCTCGCGACAGAACCGCTTACGTGTTTCTGCTCGCGGAATTCCGAGAGTTCGATTGAAATTCACTCGTTTTCCTCGAACCACTCGTTTCTCCCTTCTTAAATGGCGGCTTCTCCGGTCAATTTCCTCTTCGGATTCTTGCTACTCTCGATTACATTGTGGCTCGTCTTCATGTAAGTTCTTCAGTTGTTTTTTTACTTTTTTTCTCTCTGAAATTTAGTGCACTCGGCAATTTGAGTTTCTTAAGTTCGCTTACTGATATGTTATTAGTTGGAATAGAGAAATGCGTGTTTTAAACTACTTGTCTGACACTTGAAATGGTTGCTGATGATTTAGAAGGCCTGTTTGCCTTTTGAAAGTGTTGTTGAACTATTGTTAGGAGTGTTTACTGAAGACAGTTGGTGTAATAAGAGGCAACGCAACTGGTTAGGTGTGTAGTCAAAGAGGGAAAGTTCTCTAGTACTAGTGCCGCATCACTTTTTTTCGTTGGTTATGAAGGAGTTAAGTGATCTTGTAACCAATATTTTGGAGAGATGTAGGGGACCTAGTTTTTTCTATGTCTAAGGGGAGGAAGTTACTACTGCCTTTAGGTTCAATGAAGAGCAAGCTGTTGGACTAAAATACGATTACTTTTGGAAATTAGGATGTTTTGGAAGTAATGGAAAATCTACTCCTTAAATGAGTTTATCTTAAGAGTATCAAGAAATGACTCTTCTTATCCTTTAATTGATCTGGATCTCTCACCTGATTGTATATTTACACCACTGTTTGGAACCTATGTAGTAAAATTGTTGTTCTAGATGTAGCCTTGTCTGCAAATGTCAAAGTTCCTTCCAAAGTAAAAATTTTATTTGCACTTGTAGTTTTCAATCGACTTTAAAAAACTTCTGAAGCTGGTTTCCTGGACAGACTTGCATCCCATTTGAATGGTCAACACCACAAATGGAGATGTTAGCATTAAAAAATAGTTGCCTACTACTCTTGGAGTTATAGAAAACATATAGCACAGACATTAGGAGAAAGTGCTTTTAATGTGCTGTGAAATCACTCTTAATAGCTTAGCAAGTTTCAACAACTTAATGAAAAAGGGGAATTGCAGTACTGAAGTTTTCTACTTTTGTGGAGTTTGGAGATAATTATGTCTTTAACATAACTTTGTAAGCGGATAGGTTGTTTCTGTAGCTAGATGGATCACACAAAGCCTTCAACTTTGTTGAAGACCAAAGTTTTAGTAATATTATTTACCATGAGATCTCTCCTGATCAATTCCTCCAATGTCCTTCTTGATCACCCTCTCCTCCTCTTAAGCAGATTAAAAATCATTTAATTTACTCTTCTCATTGGTGTACTTTCAGGGGGCCTTCTTTGTACATGTCTGAACCACCTTAATCGGTTTTCTATCATCTTTTCCTCAATCAGCATACTAATTTCTTCTTGTATACAATCATTTTTTATCATGTCTATTTTTGTATGACCACACATCCATTTTGACATCTTTATTTTGCCACTTTGACCTTTTTTTCTTGTTGTTCCTTCAAAACCCAGCATTCACTACCATTGAGTACAACCAGACAAATTACCCAGCGGTAAAACTTGCTGTTAAGTTTGATAGGTATTTTTCACAAATAACTTCCCATGGCTTTCTTCATTTTAGCCACCCCTTATAATCCCAATTTTGACATTGTCATTAATTTCCCTCATCAATTTGTAGTGTTGTTCCCATATCTTTTAACTTAGAAACCTGTGGTATAACATCTCCCCCCCATTTTAAGTTCCACATCAGATTCTTCATGTCCCTTGCTTAAACTACATTGCGTATATTTTGCCTTATTCTCAAGAATAAACCCTTTATTTCCTAAGTTTATTTCCAAAGTTTATTTTCAAAGTTTAGTGCTTTACTTGATTCCTTGACCAAAATTGTATCATTTACAAAAAACAAGCAACTATACGTAAAATTGAAGTTAAAAAACCAAAATCCTTAGTTTTAATTATGCTTTCATTGTGTAGTTTATGTTTTAAAAAACATCTTATTCTTGATAACTTTAGAAAAAAATAACGATGCTTTATTTGAATGTAAATGTGTCTATTGCCATTGGTTTTGATTAAAATATTACTGTTCCTCTTTGTTAGTCGTACAAATAGTGTAGATAAATTATGTTTAGTTAACCAAATAGGAGTGGTGGTAGGTTTTCATATTCTTATTTGATGACGATCTAGAGCAATTGAAATTTGATTACATGTTTCTAATTTTTGGTGTTTGGTGGTGTTGACAATCCTGCTGTTGAGGGAAGACAACTCAATAGGCGTGATGATCCTTGTGGAGATGCCATACACAAACTTTTATGATCAAATTATATAACATTGATGCTTTTTTGGCCAAGTTGCCATCAATTTTTTGCTTTATCCCTAGTGCAATTGACAAGTACATACAATTTTTGTGTTTTAAGATTGAGTATTATGTTCCAATACTTTTGTTCTTTGCTCTGCAAAATATTGTTTGGAGACTTTGAACCATCATGTTCTTACATTTTTATTGCAGATTCGCTTCTGGGCTGGTGGCTTGGATTTTAAGCCGGATTTTGGGAGCATCTGTTGGATTTCGTGTTGGCGGGTGGAAATGTTTAAGGGACGTGGTAGTGAAGTTTAAAAAGGTTTGTCTTTGCCTTTACTCACATGCCTTATTTCTTTTTTGGAAATTTGAAGGGCATTGAGGGACTGGGGGAAATATTAGACTACAGTCTAGAGAGACTAAAATGTAGTTTGTGCTTGGAATTTGTTGTAATAAATGATGTAAATATTGAATAGTTAAATTGTTACATCCCGTACCTTTTGAGTAAGTTTCATCGTCAACAATTTTTCCCCAAGTTTTTTCTTAGCTTCTGAATCTGATATCAATTTTCGTCAGCTGATTGCCATACTCTGTATTTATTCCACTGAGAGTTGTGATGATTATTTCTGTTATCAGACCCCTGTCTATGGTGATATAATCTATTGATTTATAATCTGTACAGGGTGCTGTTGAATCTGTTTCTGTTGGTGAAATTAAACTCAGCTTACGCCAGTCCCTGGTTAAACTTGGTGTGGGTTTCATGTCTCGGGATCCCAAGCTACAAGTGTTAATATGTGACCTAGAAGTTGTTTTGAGGCCTCCAGATAAAACTCTAGGGAAGAAGAAAACTAGGAAATCTCGTGCTTCAGGCAGGGGGAAGTGGATGATTGTGGGCAATATTGCAAGATATTTATCAGTTTGTGTGACTGATCTGGTTCTGAAGGTGTTCATCTCCATAAAGTTGTATTGTTCTGCTTGTATGATCAAACACATGCTGACTTTTAATTTCATAACCTTTGGAGTGCACGCGAAGCACATAATACATTTAAAATTAGACCATCAAATGTAATGATTATTATATTTATAAATAAAATAGGTTTCACACTGGCTACTTTTAAATTTAAACTTGATTCTATTATTGTTTCCATTTGAATCTTATTATAACTTTTTTGTTCACTGGGAATCTCTATTGAACATTGCAGACTCCAAAATCTACAGTTGAGATCAAGGAATTGAATCTAGATATATCTAAAGATGGTGGATCCAAGTCAAATTTATTAGTTAGACTGCATATATTACCTATTTTTGTTCACATTGGTGAGCCACGGGTCAGCTGTGACCTAATATCTAATTTAAGTGGTGAAGGATGTAGTTCTTCTGGCCAGGCATCCATTACTGCTATAGAAAGGTCTTCAGCTCCTTTTTACTGCGAATTGTTCTCTGTCTCGTGTGAATTTGATCATGATAGGTATATCTTTTCTCTATGTTCATTTTTTTTTTTTAAATTAACGTTGCACTTGTCTGAATGCTGGTTGGGTAAGAAGTAAGTGTTTGTTGGATGACCTATAAGCTGTCTGACATGTAATTTGTACAGTTGGAACACAATGGGTCTTTTCAAGCGATAAGTGACCTTTTAATATACAGTGGTAGAACACTCAGTTATGATCTAAAATAACAGAACTAGACATTTAGGGAGTGTTTCGCCCCTTATTTTAAAATATATTTAAAAATTAAAGCTCTAAACAAGAATTTTAAAGTGAAGTAGAAGCTGGGCATGGGGAGGCTACCGACCTAGTGCTTCTGAAAATGCAAGAAGATATCCAAAATAACATGCCTATCTGATTGTGCAAGGTTAGGCACTGAGGTGGGTGGCAGTGAGGTGTGCAAGGGGTTGTGTTGGAATCATCCTTGGGGAGAGCTGCAGAAAGAAATGCAGCAAGTTGCTGATGTTAGTGTAGGTCTTGTATAACTGCATTTGATTGCTCACTGTATAACCATTCCCCAAACAGTAATGAGAAGCTTTGTAACTTTATTCTAAAAGTCCTTTTACCTCACCTTTTTTTTTTTTTGGAAAAAAAAACTGTTTCCCCCTTTTCTTTTCTATAAATTAAGCTGCCTAACTTTTTAGGGATTTCCAGAAAAAAACTGTGGCTCAATTTCTCCTTTTAAGAACAGAAGCCCACAAAAAGATGGGCCACATACAACCTTAATTTGACAAATATAGCTGGGTAGAAAACATATTTCAAAATGTCAACTCATCTGTCAATTTTTTTTGGTTTGTTTCAAAGGTTTGGTGGCGTGTCATGTGTATAAATTTCTCTAATATTGATTTTATCAAATGGAACTTATATATATATATATATATATATATATATATATATTTGTCTCTGTTCATCTATTGTTTTGCTCTGTGGAGGGGACTCTTAAACCAGCGCTTGGTTTGCTGTGTCACTGAACTTGTTTTTGTATCTTGCACTCTTGTTGTAGTCTAAGATTATCTTGGATTCTGCCCTTATTTTATTTTATTTTTATATGTTGTTTCTATAGTCATACAAATTCTACAGTTAGTTTTGTCTTTCTTTTTGGACACAGGGAAGTGGGTATAGTTATTAAGAGTATGGACATTTCTAGTGGAGAGGTCAACGTGAATTTGAATGAGGAGTTGCTTTTGAAGAGAAAGAGTTCATCAGAGTTTTCTTCTGGGCCTGGCAGCAAAGTAGGGTCACATGCTGATTCTGTGAGTGCAAAAGGGCCATCAAAGAAGATGCAAACACTTGTTGCTTTCTCCAAGTACAGCTCTATGTTTCCTGAAAAGGTTGTGAATTTAACCAACTTCCTGTCTGTTTCTAACCATCACTTTTATATTATCGAGGAAGCAATAGAAGGAAAATGCAAGGGACAAGTAATCACCACAAACAATCATTTTAAAAACTGAAAAGCATATAAAAACACTGGAAGTACACCAATACAATAACCATTTTAACAAATTCTCTTCATTACCATTCATTTCATTTTCTAAGAGAAACCATTTGTTTTGGCTGGATATCAAAAGTTTGCATATTACTATCTTTAGGACACATATCGCTTTGTGTATATTACTTGAATCTATTTCTTGCATCTCTTTCTTTTTTGTTGGAGATCTCACATCTACCAATAATGTATGGCCTAATTAAAGTATGTAATGTAAGTCGATTTTTGTATGGTTACGTAAGGTCCAAACCCAAATTTTAATATGATATCAAAGACCTTCTTAGTTATTGTTGTTGGCCTCTTTGGACCACTCACTATAAAACTTTTATCAGATGATCCACAGACTAGTCACAAAATCTATACACTTAAGACGTAGAATTTGACATGAGAAGTGTGTATTTGAGATTTCATATCAACGATAAATATGACCAGATTAAAGAATGTAAGTTTGCAATCCTTGTCTTATAAGTTGTTTGTAAGGTTGAGTTAAATCTAAATTTTAATATGTTCAAATTTGTCTTTCAGTTTCTCTTGATGTTCCTAGAAACAAATAATCTCTTAGTCGATGTTCCCTTGACAGTATTTTGATATTTTGTTATTCACTGAAAAATATTTGCAGAACCTCTATTCTCTTTGAGAACAAGTTGGGGCCAGAATAAATTAAAATAATGTAGTTCTGATCTGATAATATTAAAACAATTGGCTGCCTTTATCAAATCTGTAGGTTTAGCCAATTGGCTTTCCAATCTTATTCTTGAATTTTTTTGGGGAGCATAGTCATCTACAATATCTTGCATAGACAGTCTGACGTCTGGACATTTTGTTTTTCTCTAGTATGGTCCACTGACATACAAGCCTGGAAGCTAGTGTAGCACTTTTAGGTCTAATATCTGCTCTCTTTTTAATAAATAGTGAGCAATACAACAGATAAAGTTTTGTGCTTCTGTCTTTCTCTTCTCTAAATGTTTTCTTCTCTTGGGAACTAAAATGATGTGTTAGTGGCAACTTTATTTTGTATGAACTTTTAGTGCATCGATTTTCTTAGTTCATTGTAGTTGAATTTCCCCACCCCCATCAAACTATGATTGTTGTGTAACGGTTTCCTATCTATCCTAGTTATTTCTTATGAGTTAGTGTCTTACTAATTCTGAATGTTGTATGCTTTTCTTGTGTCGTGGAGAATATTGATCTACCTAATCAGAAAGATTTATTATGTCATCAATTTATCTTTTTAGTTGATTGTGTGGTGTTATGATGTGTCTTTGTGCCGCTTTCCCCAACTTTATGCTCTTAATGGGTGCTTTGGTTATGGGTTTCCTTGTTGTGGATAGTTCTAGTTTTTCAAGCAACTTTCATTTTTTTTCAGAAATATGAAGGGTAGAGAAACTGCGTAAGTTATGATCTTGTTGCTTCAAAGTCTTGATTCTGTTACTGTTTATGGCTTGCTGGACCCTAGAATTTGGCTTTTGGGCAAAATGTGGTTCCTTCACTTGTAAGTCTCTCTGCGTATGTGTTCCAGTGTTTGTGTTCTTGGTGAATTTTGGCTTCCTTTGAGTACATTTTATTCAGAAATATGGGTCCCATTGAAATTGAAAGTGTTTATACACTTTATAATGTTTAAATTGATGATCAATTTTGGTTATATTTGTTGGTTTGATCTTATTAAACGTAGTTATGGAAATGGTTTTAATTTTTTTTTAATTGTTTTAATGTCAACTGTCTAAGTAAATTTTTATTGATAGGTCAGCTTCAATCTTCCAAAGCTGGATGTGAATTTTGTGCATCGTGAACATAATCTTTTCATTGAAAACAACATTATGGGCATCCAATTGAAAAGTACCAAATTGCGGTCCACGGAGGATCTTGGGGAGAGTACACGCCTTGATTTCCAACTGGAGTTTAGTGAAATTCATGTATGGAGTTTGTTGATTTTGGCAGAGCTTGTGATATGATTCTTATTTTTCACTGTTTTGTTTCTTGCTGACAAAATTTGTTTTGCTTGTTTATAAAGCTTCTGAGAGAAGCAGGTTCTTCCATCCTGGAGATATTGAAGGTGGATTTGGCCTCTTTTGTATATATCCCAGTACAGGTAAGTGGTTTGCAGTCCATGTACTGTAGCTTTTGCATCTTTGTGAAACTGTCTCCTTTTGGTTTGCTTCAATGGGCAAAATATACTCAAATTGAAGAATGAAAAAAAAAAAAAATTGTAAACTTACACATGCACACACACACACACAAACTCATGTATATATGTGTATGTGTGTGTGCGTGTGTTGTGAAGCTAATTGGCCCTTGGGAAGTCTTTGTCATTTTTACTTCAGGAGCTCTCATGATGCAACAATTGGTTTTATGTGTGAGATTATTGTGCAAACTTATGTATAAGTGGCCAGATGTAAATGTCTGATATTAAGATGGAAAAATTGGTGATATATACTTGGTCTCTTAGAATTTTGCCTATATGCATTACAGAAAACCGTTCTTTTTTCTATATGAAAGGCAAGTATCACTAGACTTGAGATATATAAATTATGATTTCAGAATGACATACTGTGTTGTACTAGTACTGGTAATTAGGTCAAGTACTGGTGTCATTAGTAGGAGCATAAATCCACAAACAATTGTCCCTAACATTCTTCTAGAAGAACTTGAAAAATAACTATATAAATCTATCCTGTTTAGAAGTCAAAAAACGAATGGAAACAAATATTTCAAGAAAACAGGTAAGTGTTTTTCTAAGGTAGATTAAGCTGTAACTTTATATGTGCTAATTGTTTGTCACATGCTGTACTCAATCCCTCCCCCCTCTCCCCGGACCACCCCCATCCCCTTTTTTATAACCGTAGATTTATTTATTTTTGTTTTTATTTGCTCATGGAGTTTGAATATTTCTTTTTTTATTTGCTGCGGTAACTTATTGTTATTGTTATTGGGGATGCTTCCTCTGCATCAGCCAATATCACCTGTTAGAGCTGAAACTGATATCAAGTTAGGAGGTACTCAGTGCAACATCATAATGAGCAGGTTAAAGCCTTGGTTGTTTCTCCACTCGTCTAAGAAGAAAAGGATGGTACTTCGAGAAGAAGCATCTGTTGTTGCGAAGCCTCAATCAACCGATGGCAAGACAATCATGTGGACATGCAATGTCTCAGCTCCTGAGATGACAATAGTGCTTTTCAATATGGCTGGTTCTCCGGTTTATCATGTAAGTAGCATGATTATATATACTTCTCATTATTCTAAAAAAAATACTGAGTGTTAAAATGTTGAAGCATTTCTAGAAACTGTTTTGGGTACATGTAGTTGTTAGATGTAAAGAGTCAAAGTGTTTGTTTTGACTGTTTTGTTGAATGGTATCTAGGATATGATTTATACTGTTATGGAAGAGAAAACAAAGACATTAACCGAAACCATGTGTTTGAACACACAATGGTGTGTTTTTGTAGGCTTATTTTATTAATTATACATAAATAGAGAATATTATGTACTCTATATCAGATATCATATCACATGGCTATATAGTTAGAATGGATAAAGAATATATATTATCCTCTGATTTTCAGCATATACATTGGAAATATATTGGCTTGGTTTTCTTCTTTGCATTTTAAATTCCTTTCTACTAAGTCTATTTATTATTGTTTTTTCAGAAGTTATTATACTTATGCCCCCCAAGTTTATTCATACACGTTGTATAATTAAGTTAACATTGTTTTAATGCTTCCAAATTTAGGGTTGCTCACAATCATCACATGTGTTTGCAAACAACATTTCAAATATGGGGACTACAGTACACACTGAACTTGGAGAGTTAAATCTTCACCTAGCTGATGAATATCAAGAATGCTTGAAAGAAAGTGTTTTTGGTGTGGAATCAAATTGTGGCTCTATTATGCACATTGCGAAGGTTAATTTGGATTGGGGGAAAAAGGATGTGGAATCATCTGAAGGAGATGGTCCTAGGTGTAGACTAGGTTTGTCAGTTGATGTGACTGGTATGACAGTATGTCTAACTTTCAAGCGTGTAGAATCACTTGTGTCAACAGCTGTATCTTTTCAAGCTCTATTGAAAAGCTTATCTGCTTCAAAGAAAAAGTCGACTCATAGTCAGGGTCGTTTGACAAAATCTTCTGGTAAAGGAACTCAGTTTTTGAAATTTAATCTTGAAAGGTGTTCAGTATATGTATGGGGTGAGACAGGTTTGGAAACTACAGTTGTTCCAGATCCCAAGCGAGTTAATTATGGCTCACAAGGGGGTAGAGTTTTGATAAATGTGTCAGCAGATGGTACCCCACGCAATGCAAATATATTCTCCACTATTTCTAATTCAAACCAGAAGTTGAAGTACTCTGTCTCTCTTGAAATATTTCAATTTAGTTTGTGTGTGAACAAAGAGAAACAGTCCACACAGATGGAACTTGAGAGAGCCAAATCTGCCTATCAGGAATACATGGAGGAAAATAGGGAAGTAACAAATGTGGCATTGTTTGATATGCAAAATGCCAAATTTGTACAGCGTTCAGGTGGTCTCAAAGACATTGCTGTCTGTTCTCTTTTTAGTGCTACTGATATTACTGTAAGGTGGGAGCCTGACGTACATCTATCACTAATTGAACTTGTTTTTCAGCTGAAGCTACTTGTACACAATAGTAAGCTTCAGGAACATGGTAATGAACACATGGAAGATTTGTCTCATGTTCAAGATGCTAATTGGAAAAAAGAATCTGCCATTGGATCAGGGTACCTTGAAAAACAGAAGAAGAAAGAATCTATTTTTGCTGTTGATGTAGAAACATTAAGTATTTCGGCTGGGCTAGGAGATGGAGTTGAGGCCATGGTTCAGGTGCAATCAATTTTCTCTGAGAATGCTCGTATAGGAGTACTCCTTGAAGGACTTATGCTTAGTTTTAATGGAGCTAGAGTCTTCAAGAGTAGTAGGATGCAAATTTCCCGAATTCCTAGTGTCTCTGCAAATGCATCTGATGTAAAAGGGCATGTGACGACATGGGATTTTGTAGTCCAAGGTCTTGATTTTCACATTAATATGCCATACCGATTGCAATTGCGTGCCATTGACGATGTCATCGAAGATATGTTGCGAGGTTTGAAGCTCATAATTGCTGCCAAGAAAAAAATGATTTTTCCTGTAAAGAAAGAGATCTCTAAAGTTAAGAAACCTAGCTCCGTACAATTTGGATGCATAAAATTTTGCATACGCAAGCTAACTGCTGATATTGAAGAGGAACCAATCCAGGGATGGTTTGATGAACACTATCAGCTTCTAAAGAAGGAAGCTGCTGAGTTAGCTATTCGGTTGAACTTTCTAGATGAATTTATATCAAAGTCAAAACAAGGTTCCAAATCAACTGACACTGGTAGTTCTTCTCAAGAAAGAAAAATTTCTTTTAATAATGTTGAGGTTGATGTAAAAGATTCTTCTACTATTGAATCCATGAGGGAAGAAATTTATAAACGATCATTTCGATCATATTACCAGGCATGCCAGAATCTTGTGTTGTCGGAAGGGTCTGGTGCTTGTGTGGACGATTTTCAATCTGGTTTCAGACCTAGTACTTCAAGGACATCTCTTCTTTCAATATCTGCTTTAGATTTAGATGTAAGCTTGAAAAAAATTGATGGTGGAGATGTTGGGATAATTGAGGTCCTGAAGAAGCTTGATCCTGTCATTCTTGAAAACGATATACCATTTTCCCGACTTTATGGGACAAATATTCTCTTAAATACAGGTTCTCTAGTAGTTAAGCTTCGGAATTACACATATCCTCTTTTCTCTGGAAGTTCTGGTAAATGTGAAGGCCATCTTGTATTGGCTCAGCAGGTAAGTTTAAGAAATCTCATTGTCCACCATCATTCTAAATACGCAATGTTTTTTTTTTCATGTTTATGGTAATTGCTTGTTCTGATTATTCTTTCTTAAGAAGGTTCTGTTATTGTACAGAAGGGGCGAATAAATAGTTCATTAAATGTGGGATACATGTTTCCTGTTACTCAAGCATGGCAAAACATTTTGTTTCCTGTACCTTAATAGGACCTTGTTATTGTTTCATTTTTCAAACCTGTGGGCATACATGTATTATTTGGTTATTCTTTGCTTACATGTATTTCAATAATAATTTTTAAGTGTTCTTAATTTATTTTTACTGTTACTCAAACTGAATTCTTTTACCCCTTTTTAGGGGATCATTCTCATGCTATAATAAACATGATAGTATTTCCATTTGGTTTTCATTTATTTATTCATTTGGTTCAACTAGGCAACTAGCTTTCAGCCTCAAATATATCAAGATGTCTATGTTGGGAGATGGAGAAAAGTTCGTATGCTTCGATCAGCCAGTGGTACTACTCCACCCTTGAAGACATACTCGGACTTGCCCATACATTTCCGGAAAGGTGAGGTATCATTTGGGGTGGGTTATGAACCAGCTTTTGCTGATGTTAGTTATGCTTTCACCGTAGCACTTCGGAGGGCTAATCTAAGTTTAAGGAATCCTGGGCCACTTATACTGCCACCCAAAAAGGAGCGGAGTTTGCCATGGTGGGATGACATGAGAAATTACATCCATGGAAGAATATCCTTAATGTTTTCTGAATCAAAGTGGATTGTTTTAGCAAGTACAGATCCTTATGAAAAGGTTGACAAACTTCAAATTGTGACCAACTCTATGGAAATGCACCAGTCTGATGGGCGTGTTTTTGTTTCTGCCAAAGACTTTAAGATTTTGTTGAGTAGTTTGGAGAGTTTGGCGAATAGACGAGGCATTAAAATTCCAGCAGGTGCCTCAGGTGCATTTCTGGAAGCTCCTGTCTTTACTCTTGAAGTTACAATGGACTGGGATTGTGAATCTGGAGATCCCATGAATCATTATTTATTTGCACTTCCAGCTGAGAGAAAACCTCGTGATAAAGTATTTGATCCCTTCAGATCCACTTCACTTTCCCTTCGATGGAACTTCTCTCTCAGACCCTTTCCTCTTCCATCACAAAAAGAATCCTCATCTTCCATTACTAGGGATATTGATGGTGATGCTACTGCATTTGATCATTTTCAAACTTCCCAGAATGTTTCATCTCTGTCCCCAACATTTAACTTTGGAGCTCATGATCTAGCATGGATTCTAAAGTTCTGGAGTTTGAACTACATTCCTCCACATAAGCTGCGCAGCTTTTCTCGTTGGCCTCGATTTGGTATTCCAAGAATTGCCAGATCTGGCAATCTTTCATTAGATAAAGTCATGACTGAATTTATGCTCCGTCTAGATGCCACACCAGCCTGTATAAAGAACATGCCTCTAGATGATGATGATCCGGCAAGAGGACTGACCTTTGCAATGACAAAACTGAAATATGAACTGTGTTACAGTAGGGGCAAGCAAAAATATACTTTTGAAAACAAGCGTGATATTCTTGATCTTGTCTACCAAGGTCTTGATCTTCATATGCTAAAGGCTTTCATAAACAAAGAAGAATGTGCTAGTGTTGCTAAAGTAGTTAACATGATACTGAAAAGTTCTCAATCTTCGTCCATTGACAAAGTTCCCAGTGAAAAGGGTTACATGAATGAAAAAAATAGTGATGATGGATTTCTTTTGTCCTCTGATTACTTCACCATCAGAAGACAATCTCCAAAGGCTGATCCTGCTAGGTTATTAGCATGGCAAGAAGCAGGAAGAAGAAGTGTCGAGATGACGCATATACGGTCTGGGTATGAACATGGGAGTGAAACGGATGATCATATGCGATCGGACCTAAGTGATGATGATGGTAACAATGTGGTAGTAGCTGATGATTGTCAGAGTGTGTTTGTGTATGGTCTGAAGCTTTTGTGGACTATTGAAAACAGAGATGCTGTTTGGGCTTGGGTTGGTGGTCTGTCCAAAGCCTTTGAACCAGCCAAGCCTTCTCCTTCCCAGCAGTATGCACAGAGAAAATTACTTGAGGAAAACAAACAACATTGTGATGCTGATTTCGATCAGAACGATGTTTCTAAGGGCCCTCCAACTGGTAAAATTTCCAAGTCTTTTTTTCAGCATGTGAGTACTCCTGGACCAATCACATCTTCACCAAATTCAGTTAAAGTGGACAACTTGCCATCTGGTATGCCCATTTTCTTTTGAGAATTTTTGTTAAGTGCTATCAATTTTGACATTCAAAATATATCAGAGGCTAGAAAAACGTATATGATAAATATATAGTTAAAATATGGCTTCTGCTATGATAGACAACATTGTTTCTTGCATGATTATTGTTGAACAATAAGTACTTTTTTACGGAGTTTAATTATTTTACACATTTTGTTGTGTTGGCAGTAAAAAAAGAGAACTCGGATGATTTAGATGGGACTAGACATTTCATGGTGAATGTTATCGAGCCACAGTTTAATCTTCACTCAGAGGATGCAAATGTGAGTATAAAACAACAAATTTTTATCTTTTGGTTTTCTGTTGTTTCACGTTCAGTTTTTTTTTTTAATTAAATTCCTTTTTTTGGTCCCTTTTCATTTTATGTTCTTGTAAGTCAATATAAACAAGTTTAAGAGGAAAATGATAAACAGTTTGAGATAAGGAAGAAGGAATTATATGAGCTTTGCCAATATGGAAATGGAAGATTTAGCATGTGACATGGGGCTGTAAGAAGAAGTTTTAATCCACAGATTAGGAAAAGCATAGCGACCATCAGGCCCAACACGTCCTTGAACCAAGGTGAGATTTAACAAAACAGATCAGCATAGGATTCAAAGTAAACAGCATTGTCCTTAGCAAATTTACTAACACTGATAAGATTTTTAGTAATAGTAGGGTCATGAAGTAAATGATGAAGTACTGAGGAAATGTTAGGATTATCAGGAGCAGAAAAAGTAGGAAGATCTGGAGAATTGACTTGGCAAACCTTGATCATTACCAATGTAAATTTGTTCAGGAACTTCATAAGGAACATTTTGATGAATATCTTGACTATCTCTAGTAACATGGATGGAAGCACCAAAATCAGGGAACCAATTGGAATTGGAATTCTGAACGTTTGGAGTAGGTAGCAAGTTTTCTCCGTTGTTGGATATCATAGTAGTAGGTGGGTGCACTAGTTTTTGTGGAGGAAGACAATAGTTAGCTGGCTGGAGGATATAGAGGAGCTGGAGCCAAGTGTTGGTGTTGAGGGAAGAGATGGAAATTTCCCTGAAAAGGCTGATTTGAATTTCTTTAAGAATTCAAGTAAAAGTTGCCTTGACTGGGAGGCTGATAATTATAATCATGCCAATGATAGTGTTGGAAGTCCCACATCGATTAGAGATAAGGTCGATTTATAATATATAAGGGAGGTACAAACCTCACCTTACAAGCCGGTTTTCTGAGGTTGAGTTAGGCTTAAAACTCACTTTCTAATACGGTATTAGAGCCATGATTAGAGTCTATCCTAGCGAGTTCTAAGTGGGCATTTCTGTTTCCACCCGTTGTCGGGCCGCTATTGGACTACCCAATTTCTACTATCACGCACGAGATGTCTATACCTCGGCGTGAAGGGGGTATGTTGAAAGTTCCACATCGATTAAAGATAAGGCCAATTTATAATGTATAAGTAAGGTGCAAACCTCACCTTATAAGCCGGTTTTGTGAGATTGAGTTAGGCTTAAAAACTTATTTTCTAATAGATAGCAAAGGAAAGCATCCTCCACAGCTACGATCATGACCTCTAACTGGAGCTGTGACCACCACAAAACGAAGAGGAACCACAAAAACTAGTGACATGAGCCCCTGCATCTTGATTTTGCACATTTTTGAGTCATTGTGGCAGCAGTTTCTTCATCATGATGAGAAACTGAATTCAACATTGGTGCTTGAGTCAGGTTAAGAGAAACAGAAACAAGAATAACTTTCTTGTGATACTTGTTTGAGATATGGTTTGGCTAAATTGTCTGTCTTTTCTATATTTCTCTTGCATTTTTATGATGGAGAATATTTCTTTTTTGTCTTTGCTACGTTTTTATAATAAAAAAGGATATTTATCAATAAGGTTTATGTCAGTATTTTGGGGTACAATGTTCACTGTAGTCTTTGTAGTAGGGGACTTCCTACACTGACTGAATTTCAGTTTTTAGGCTGTTGTGCTCCACAGTCATCTTCCTCAACACTCTTCTCAATCTTGACTGTAGATATTTTTTCTTCTCTTATTCTCATCAATAATGGAATCTTTCACCCTGTCTTCATTTTCCCTGAATATGCCATATCTATTACTAACCGAGAATTAGTGACATTACAACTATACTCCAATAGATTGTTACTTGTTTTACGTCATTGTTGGTACTTCTTTATTTTGGTTTTCTTTATTCTTTTACTGATACTGTGGACATCACTCATTTTTTTTAAAACATCAATTTTTTTTTTGTCAAGCAGGGTAGATTTTTGCTCGCAGCAGTAAGAGGCCAAGTTTTAGCTCGGTCATTTCATTCAGTCTTTCATGTTGGTTATGAGATAATTGAGCAAGCACTTGTATCGAAAGATGTTCCTATTAATGAGTACCAACCTGAAATGACATGGAAAAGAATGGAATTCTCTGTCATGTTGGAGCATGTGCAGGCTCATGTTGCACCAACAGATGTTGATCCAGGTGCTGGATTGCAGTGGCTTCCCAAAATTCTTAGAAGCTCTCCAAAGGTAATGCGTACGGGGGCTCTTCTTGAAAGAGTTTTTATGCCTTGTAGTATGTATTTTCGGTATACAAGGCACAAAGGGGGAACTCCAGAATTGAAGGTGAGTTGTTCTAGACTTTATTTCTGTGAACATGTGCATGTGTAACGTTTTCCCCTTAATAAATACACTTTTTCCTCAGATGTCATTTATCATGGATGTGGTCAATACACTTTAATTTTTTTAAACTACTGCAGGTAAAGCCTTTGAAGGAGCTGACATTTAATTCTCATGATATAGAGGCAACAATGACATCACGCCAGTTTCAAGTCATGCTGGATGTATTGACCAATCTTCTATTTGCACGCCTGCCAAAGTAAGGGCAAATTTACTGTGCTTGCACTCATTCTATTACATTTTTGTCTATTTACCTACTCCAAACACTCATTCATTTTGTGATTCACTCCTTATTGATATAAATGCCACCATAGTTATCTTTTTAAATTCACTATTTATTGTAATTTGAGATAATATCTTTAGAATTTTCCTAATTAGAGGAAACAGATACATAATTTTTTATTTTATTTTATTTTCCTAGATTTCCTAGTTTTTCTATTTCTCTTTTTAGGAGAATTATATTATTACAAATAGAGGGTATCAAAATGTATTTTTTATGATTTGAATAATAAATCAGTCTTATTTTCCACATGGTATCAGAGCTTGTCTGATCTACTTCCGTTGTCTTTATTGTTCGCTGGCAGTCGGCCGCCATGGCCGCCGGCGACCATTAAAAATCTCTTTTTTAACCTGTACCTTTGTACCTTCAGTGAACAGTCCTACTCCAGTTTCCCTATCCAAGTTTATGCTTATGATCCTTAGATCAATTGAGTGTCTTTCACAAGAGCCACCTAGAATCTTCATGACCAACAACAAGTTGGTTTCCTCTGATAATAGCTAACGAAGCTGTTCTTCCAGACTTTGGCCCAGTAAAATTAGAATGGGTCCTTCTCTAATGCCCAAACATTAGCATTCTCATTGGCTTCCATTCATATGCACCCAGAATCAAAGAGACCTAAAGTCTTGTGGGAACCCTAGAAAGGCAACTGCCTCCACTGAACCAGCCGTCGCCAGCCGCAACCTAATCATCTCTGCTGTCGATCACGGCTGGCCACCGTCCGCCGCTGGCCACCATCCGCCGCCATCCACCGTCACAGTTTCGACCGGTGACCAACGAATCTAGATCGTCTCTTCAAGCTACGGCCAACCCCGCCAGAGTCAGGACCAGACTCCGCTCAACACGCCTCCACGTGCCGCCTTTCTTCAGCTGGTCTCGGGTGCGTGTTTGTCAAGCGTCGCCTTCCCGGCGTCGGAATCAATCCACGCCACTGTCGGTCGTCTCGTCGGACCTTCCTCTCTCTGTTCTGACCCTCCATAGCAGCCATTGCTGTCATCTTCGTTGTCTTCACAACATCTCCGTCATCTCGCCACACATTTCCGCATCGCCGGACCTCGCTCTCGTTTCTGGGTTCTGGTTTGGTCCTTCTGGTTACTGCGTTCCGGTTTATTCCTCCACCAATGGGTTTCGCCTCATGTTTCGTGACTAGGACCTTTCCTCCTCCACTGGGTTTCTCCCTTTCTTACTAAATTCGTTTCTGCTGGGTTTCTTTATTCTGCCCCTGATATGTCATAGTAACGCCGTCATTTTGCCACTATACTGAATCGCTCTCGATAGGGAGACCTCTTTAGACGCCTCCGCGTCACTTCTTTCTTCTCCATTGAGA
Source organism: Vigna reflexopilosa (assembly GCA_027742785.1). NCBI lineage: Eukaryota > Viridiplantae > Streptophyta > Magnoliopsida > Fabales > Fabaceae > Vigna > Vigna reflexopilosa. The sequence goes on along the minus strand of CM050918.1, from coordinate 8,662,055 downwards.
AGGGTTCTCTGCGTTCACGGGATTTTGGTGATGGGTGGTGGAAGATCGTCATCTTCTGCCTCTTCTTCGGAGGATTCTTCATCCTCTTCTCCCGACGAAGCTTCTTCCTCTTCTTTTCCATGCCTCAGAGAAGATGGTTTTTGTGTTTCTTCTTCCTTGGAATCTGAAGAAGTTGTGGCTCATCGAGAGGGAAAGGACGCTTCTGCTTCTACGCCATGGACAAGAAGATTAGGCCTAAATCAAGCTTGTAGTGCCTAGTTTGACATTTCTCCAGCATTTCCAACACGTCTGTCCTTCTGATAACAGCTACACAAAATTGTGCTTTTAGAATCTGGCCTAGCTATAAGATATACTTCTAGAGTTCAATCTGACCTAGCTATAAGCTATACTTTCAGAGTTGAATCTGACCTAACTATAAGCTATACTTCCAAAATTTGTCTCAGGGATTCGAACCCATTCCCTTTCAAACCAGTAACTGCACCTGGTAGTTTAAGTAATGCCCATAATTGTCATTTTCAGTTGTTGTAACCTCTGTAGTTTGTCACCGTAGCCTCAATAAGCTGCCGCATTTTCTTTGGTCAAGATTAAGATTGTCTGGTGAAGTGCACTAGTCATTGTTCTCGCTGTTTGCCATGAGGGAAATATTTTTCAGCCCCTGTAGAGAACTTTCTTTTTGGGCTAGAGTTCAGCTCGTACTTCTTGTGATACAATGTTAAGTATCACCATTTAGGAGTAGTCCAGCAGAGAACTTTGGACCTCCAACCTGTCTTTGGCCTTTTGATGCCATGGTGTTTTTGGTTTCTGCCAATGCTTTGTTATAACAGCTCACTGAGAGTTGTTCTGTGAGACCACCTGCTGAATTGACTCTTTCGAAGTTATGGGATTCAGATTTGTCCCTCGTACGGATTGGTTCTCACCAGTTCTTCCACCTTCACGTTCTGCCATTCAGTCGTAAGGAGGAGAAAGTTCCAGCCGCTGTAGGGTAGGTAGTCCCTGCAGGTCTGTTGCTGTTAGCCTTTGCAGGATAGATGTTTCCTGAAGGCTTGTTGCTGTTCAAGGCAGTTAAGTCCCTTAAGGTTTGTTGCTATTTAGGGTAGTAAAGTCCCTACAGGTTTGTGGCTTTTTAGTTCTAGCCGCTGCAAGGTAGTGTAGTCCCTGCAGGTCTGTTGCTGTTAGCCTTTGCAGGACAGTTGTTTCCTGAAGGCCTCCCATATGTTCAGGGCAGTTAAGTCCCTTAAGGTTTGTTGCTACTCAGGGAAGTGAAGTCCTTGAAGGTTTGTTGCTGTTTAGGGTGGTTAAGTCCCTACAGGTTTGTGACTGTTAGCCTTTGAAGGCCTCCCATATGTTACTCATGGAAATCAAGTTCTTGAAGCTTTGTTGCTATTCGCCACTATTGATGACAATCCAGTCCTTGCAGTTTGTTGTTGTTCGCCATTGCAGGCCCTTCATCTGTTCTTGCAGTTTGTTGTTGTTTGTCCATTGCTGTCCAAGTTGAAGTTTCATGGTGCCAGTTCGCCCTCGTCCATTGTTGTCCAAGTTGAAGTTTCATGGTGCTAGGTCGCCCTTGTCCATTGTTGTCCAAGTTGAAGTTTCATCGTGCTAGTTCGCTTTTGTCCATTGCTGTGCAATTTGGTTTACTGACATTATCTCTGATTGAGTTTGTCTATTCCAAGCTTGGTTCATACAATCTTGTATGATCCCGCATGAGGGAGAGTGTTGTAATTTGAAATAATATCTTTAGAATCTTCCTAATTAGAGGAAACAGATACATAATCTTTTATTTTATTTTATTTTCCTAGATTTCCTAGTTTTCTTATTTCCCTTTTTAAGAGAATTAGATTATTACAAATAGAGAGTATCAGAATGTATTTTTTGTGATTTGAATAATAAATCAGTCTTATTTTCCACACTCTTTATTAAGATGTTTAAATCAATCTTTCGCTTTTAATTCATAGGTACAATTTCAATTTAGATATTATAGTTAGTTGACTTATGTGATATTTATTTAAGATGTCATCTCTTTTATCCTGTTAAGAAATTTAGCAAAGTCCTTGATGTTGTGATTGATGAGCTGTTCAAACTAAATCAGTGTACTATACAATGCAGGCCTCGAAAAAGTAGTTTATCCTTTCCTGCAGAAGATGATGAGGATGTTGAAGAGGAAGCAGATGAGGTCGTTCCTGATGGTGTTGAAGAGGTGGAACTTGCAAAAATAAACCTTGAAAAAACAGAGAGGGAACAAAGGTTGCTTCTTGATGATATTCGAAAATTGTCTCTTTGGTGTGATCCTTCTGTGGAACCACATTCAGAAAAGGAAAGCGACTTATGGATGATATCTGGTGGAAGATCTTTGCTGGTAAGAAAGGAATGTTTTTAACAAACTTCTAATTGATGTGACTAGGTAATTTTATTTATAGCATAAAATCTTTTCCTGAATATTCTGGTCCTAGATACATACATACATATATATATATATATATACACATATATATATATATACACACATATATATATATATATACACACATATATATATATACACACACATATATATATACACACATATATATATATACATACATATATATATATATATATATATATATATACATATATATATATAATTAGAGGTTGTGTGTGTGTGTGTTACTAATAAGAGGAATAAATCTTCAGTAGGTCTGAAATGAAAAATCAACTCATGAATTTTTTTAAGTCATACCTTTTGAAGGTGACTATATGCTTTTCTAGTCTAGTTCGTTCATTTATTGCTATATAGTGGAAATATTGGTATTGAGAGAAAAACAGAAATTGTATTGCATTCTGAAAAGGAATTCGCAGATATAATGGAGGATGAGTTCGGCTATTTTGTAGCTGGGCTGTTAGAGAACCTGAAACCTAACTATTTGTAGCTAACTAAGTCACAATAGTATTCCTACTTTCCAATACATGATTACACCATTCACACGAGTAAAAACTATAACAGAACAAATGATGTTTTGTTTTTTATTGGCATTTGGGGAAAGCTAGGTTTTCACAGGTAAATTCATTTTACTATTATGTTTGTGATATAATTTTGACATGTATAGATTATTATTTTATATACATATTTTAGTATATGACAAATCACAGACATGTGTACCTAATTAACAATAGTCGACACTGGCAGGTCCAGGGACTGAAGAGAGAACTTGTAATTGCTCAAAAATCTAGAAAAGCAGCATCCGCCTCATTAAGGATGGCTTTTCAAAAAGCTGCCCAACTACGACTAACAGAGAAGGAGAAGAATAAAAGTCCTTCCTATGCTATGCGCATATCTTTGCAAATTAATAAAGTTGTTTGGAGCATGCTTGTTGATGGTAAATCCTTTGCTGAGGCTGAGATTAATGACATGGTAAGAATTATTTTCTGAACCCTGTGCTCTCTTCTTTATATGTTTCCTTACAAAATTTAGTGAATCCACGTTAAATTTCCATCTCACAAGTACCCAAAGCTTTCACAATACAGTTCTTCTATGTATCATGTTTTTCTTACTAAGTTAATATTTATATCAACTAAATAGATTCTAAATCTAAAGTTTCTTGCTTTGACATGTGTTTGATTTAGGTAATTTTAGAGAAATAATTCCGTTTTATGTCAGCTTCCTGAGACATTATAAAAGGTGATTCTTTCTAGTGAAAAGATTTTCCAAACACTGGGCTAAGACAAAATTTCCCCTAAACTAGATGATATAGAAGGCATTTGTATATGATTAACGCTTTCCTTATACCTTAGTAAGCCATTGAATGTTTTATCATTAATTGCTATTTTGGACAATGGAAGAAACACATTAGTCTTTTCTAGTTTAGTTTTTGTTTCTTTGCTAGCAATTTGTTTTGTATCTATTTTTGTTCATTTCTTTTTGGTCACAATTTGGTTGATTAAACTGATTATGTTTCATGTTGCCAAATACTAGATATATGACTTTGACCGGGATTACAAGGATGTCGGCATTGCTCGGTTTACAACAAAATATTTTGTTGTCAGAAATTGCCTGCCTAATGTGAAGTCTGATATGCTTTTGTCAGCATGGAATCCTCCATCTGAATGGGGAAAGTATGTAATTTTCTTTGGAGTTTCTCTTAATTCCTTGGTGCTTATGGTGATATTGTGATATTTGTTGCCATGCTGTTCAAACTTTTTTTAATTTTATATAATATGTCAACCAATAAAAATATATATTTTAAAAAGCTAAAAGTTAGGTAGATTTTTAATTTACTAGAGGTTCATATTATAAGTTCAATATAAAGATATTCATTATAAATAATGAAAATCAAAGTGGTTTAACCGGATTTTCACATCAGTTCTTACTCAGTTTGGGCTGGTTCTTACGGATTATTTGCTCCACCGATTTTCTGGAAGTCTGAACCAGTGATCTTACAAATTCTAATGCAATGTCCGGTTTTAATAGGTATGCTTCATTTTATTAGAGTTTTAGGTATGGGAGAAAACAGAGAAAAGATTAATAGAAGAAGAATGGAATATTATTGCACTAAATGAGAAAGAAGATACAAGCTGAACATATATATATATATATATATATATATATATATATATATAGGCTCAAGAAAAGGTTACAACAGTGAAACTAATCATAGCAGAAAAACAGATGACTAACTGACATCCAGTTGAATAACTGAATGTTTACATTTATTCTCTAATATCCGCTTCAAACTCAAGGGGGAGGATTCTTACAGGAAAAATCCTGCAGATCAAGTTTGCATCAAAGAAGTTCAAAACAGTTAGAAGAAAGAGGCTTGGTTAGAATATCTGTCCACTGATCCTAGCTAGGAATATGATAAACTTCAAGTTTGGATAACACTTGATCACAAACACAAAAAACAGCAATCTCCACGTACTTTGTTTTAGAGTGAGAAACAGGGTTGTTTACTATAACGACAACACCTTGATTGCCGCTGAGCATGATAAGAGTGGATGAAGAAATATACAATTCTTTCAAAAGAGCTTGAATCCAGATAATATCTGCTAAAGATTGCGCTAAGCTGTGATATTCAGCTTCAGTGCTTGATATGGTAATGACATGCTGCTTGCAGGACCACCAAGAAATGAGATTAGGTCCCAAAAATATTGCAGATCCAGTAGTAGACTTTCTATCAGCATCACACAGGGCTGTGATAGAAAAGGGTTGAGTTACATAGGCTGGTTGCATTTGAAGACCTTGGGAAAGAGTGCCCTTAAGGTATCTTAAGGATTCTTTCAACTGCTGTCCAATGAGTGTCCAAAGGATATCATATGAATTGACTGACTTTGTTGACAACATAATTGATATTAGGTCTTGTAAAAGTAGCATATTGCAAAGCTCTAACTACTGATGTAAACAGAGTAGGATCAGAAAATAAATGTGATCTTGTTTTAGATAGTTTGCAGGATAAGACCATAGGAGATGATATAGGTTGAGCTTCAGTTATTTGTTTTATGCACAAGGTATCTTATATGTTTACTTTGAGTCATCACAAGAGTCTTGTCAGAAAGATAGTTGATTCAAGACATTAAATTGCAACGAAGCAGTGGGCAATCTATTGATTAAGTAGACAACAATATTACAGTCACTGTCCCAAGATTTTAGAGGAATAGACGCATGATGTAAGAATGTTAATACTAATGTGGCTATGTGCCTGTGTTTTCTTTGACAATACCAAATTGGTGGTGAGTATGAGGACAAATACATCTGTGTGTTATTATGACATTAGTGGCAAGAAATGATGTAAAGGAACCTGAATTCACCCCCCACCCCAATCAGTTTAAATACTTGTTAATTTTGGTAGACTGTAGTTCAACCATAGACTTAAAATTCTGAAAAAAAGTAAGGGTGTCAGATTTAAGTTTTAAAGGATAAAGGCAAGTAAATCTTGAAAAGGCATCTACAAATGACCATTGCTTGATGAAATATGTGAAGGGTCCAAAGATCATTAAGGATAAACTCGAAGGGTGAATTATAGTTTCACAAGGAGAGGGAGACCGAGTTTTCACTACACAACAGGATATACAGAAATCCAAGTTTTATTAGACGGATTTGTTTTGCAATGATTGGATACAGTTTTCAACACATTAGCATTCAGATGACCTAATCTAGCATGCCACATATTGCTAGACTTAGGCAATTTCTTCACTACAAAATTGTTATTAGCAACTGAACTAGAAGTAGTTGCTGTAACGAGTTGAGGAATCTTTGACATAGCTTGAAATGAACAATCTTGAAGCTTGAGATAAAGGAAGAAGTCGTTGGTTCCAACAATGAATCAAAGAAGTTGCCTGAGGTTTAATAGTACAATAGTGAGGAAAAATACTCAAATTATCACGGGCAGATTTTCTGACACTTAATTTGTTTTTGGTAATTGAAGGTACATGCAACAAATTGTGTAAGTAAAGAGAGAAGTTAGGATTAGTAGTGGTTTTGAAACATGAAGAACCAGAACCTTGAACTTTCAGACCTTTACCTTTACCAATATCAATCTGGGCCCTCAAAGTCGCAAAACTGTTGTATATTTTGTGGTTCTCCTGTCATGGAATGAGGCTCCTGAATCAGGTATCCAGTTGGAGTTACACCTATGAGTTGGCTATGATGGCTCTTGGGACAACTTGGTTAGTACTAGGCTGATGTTGATTTCTTGTAGCTGTGGGATTAACCGAGGTGTTTGATTTAGAAGTGAGCTGAGACTGATTAGTAAAGTACATCAGCGGTTGGTTCACAGTAGGATCATATACAACAAGATATTCATTAGGTTGATAGGATGAATTTACACAGTAGTAACAAATATTAATGTGACCATATTTGAGGCAAATCTGACATTGGAAGTTAGCCAATCCGACCACCATGGCCACAAACACTGTTCAGAAAAAGGTGGTTGACTGAAATTTCCACAAGCATTATTGCTGTGATACTGCAAGATTGAAGAGTTAGGGTTCACATATAATTGTCAGTAATTTACCAAAGGAGGGTATGTTTTCTGCTGAAATCTGTTACTTCTAGATTCATGGGCAAGAAGAAAAGCTTCAACTTCCGTTGTTGGAGGTGTTTCAAATTTACTTTTAATGACAGAAATTACTGGAGCACGTTACTGTGGGAGACCTTTAGGAATAGCTTCAACATATTCATCCACGGAACTTCCAATTCCAGCAAAGTTCATCAGCAATGGATTTATCTTTTCTCAACAACTCACGCATAGTTTTGTTGTCAAGAGAGATGGCATGTAGATCGTGTGAATGCCTTGATTTGGGTGAAGAAGTGGTCATAAATTTGTTCCCACATCTTATACAAGTGGACAGATCCAGGAACATGAGACAAGATTGACTTTGAAAGCGTAGATTGAAGCTAAGTAAGCAAGATTTGATCTTGGACTTCCCATTCTTCATAAGTTGGGTTTATTTCTCCAAAGCATGATCATCATTTCAAAGTAAGTGAGGAGGAACCACTGGGTTTACAACAAATCAATGAAAGTCTATTAGACTTTATGACAGTTTCAACTTCTTGTTTCCACTAAAAATAATTGGAATCATCAAGTTTTTCAGCTATAGAATTGTGAAAATGTTGGGAGACAGAAGGGAAGGAATTGTGGAACAATTCCTAGCTCACAATACCATATCGGAGTTTTAGGTATGGGAAAAAACAGAAAATATTAACCGAAAACCAGCGGATTATTGTTGAACTGAATGAGAAAAAAGATACAAGCTGAGCATATATGGGCTCAAGAAGAGAGTGACAAACTAATCATAGCAGAAAAACTGATAACTAACTGACATCCAGTAGAATAACTGAATTTTTACATTTATATATCTAATATGTTTGAATCATTGAGATAGGTCATGTATCAATTTTGATTGAGATTCTAATTCAATTCCATCCTTGTCTCTCTCTTTCTTCACCCATTCGTTGTGCTTGTGGTCATGATATAGTTTTATATGTCTGCAAATACAACAGGTCAGGAGTGTTCCTCTTCATTTGGCATTTTTTATGGAGGAAAAGGGGTGTGTAAAAGCTTCATCATTCTTATATCTGTTATATTTTTTGTTCAAATACTTTCCAAGAGAATAGCCATCTGTTGTGATGAGTTGCATGAACCATTTCGTAGTTAGATTTACTGTTAGCTGATATTGGGTGGATCTGCCTAAAGTAGGGAAAAATGTGCTGTACTTTTTGACAATTTGTTTAGGTGCAGTTACTCTATTGCAGTTTTCAAAATGTTAGGTGCAGTAGAGTGTTATATAATAAGATAAGTATACCAATTCAGGATGGCTTTCACAGTTGTGATTATCTAGTCCATTGAATATGAATACATGCTATAGTTATTTTGTGTTATTTAGTGTCATTTGGTGTGGGATTTCCTACCATTCACGTAGTGTGTATACAAGAACTTTATGTTTTGGATTCAATTCAAACTCTAAAAGTGGGCAAATTCAGCCCCATTACATTTGCTGTATGTTTGACTCTGATGTAGTTCATTTTGAGTGTGGCTCTCTGATGTGGTTATGCTAAAAAATTTTATATGTATTTTTAAAGTGTCCTTGAACTTCTTTTTCAGAAAAGTGATGCTACGAGTGGATGCACGGCAAGGAGCTCCAAAGGATGGAAATTCTCCTCTTGAACTTTTTGAGGTAATAATTTCTATAGGTTTTTGGCAACCGTAAACTCAAAATCAAGCAACAGAAATAGAATCCATTCTTATCCAAGTGTGTTTTTTCTTCTTGCTATTTCTTTGGTGGTCTCATTGGTTAAAATTGAAGCTGTGTGTCATAAGTAGATCTGAATATAATATAATACTGCCTAGTCAGTATCAGAATGTTTTTGCACTCTGGTGTAGTATGAGAAGGAATTTTTAATATGGTGCATTAGTGGCCTGGTTAGCTCATATCATAATGAAGGTCTTTCTATAAACATGTCCGTGATGCACCTTTCTTTGAATAAACTATAGCAATGTGAACTTCATATTGAATAGCAATTGCAGTGAGAGTAATGTAAATATCAAGGACCCAGAAATTTTTTAATGTGCATTGTGTTTTAAGAATCTGAAACTAAACTTGCTATTACTGTTGAAAGGTTTGCTTGGAATGTCTGAATTGGTTCAGTTCGTTTCTTACTTGAACTTACTTTTCAATGTAGGTGGAGATTTATCCCCTTAAGATTCATTTAACAGAGACAATGTACAGAATGATGTGGGAGTATTTCTTCCCAGAAGAAGAACAAGATTCACAACGTCGACAGGTTAGTTTAGGATACTAATTTCAAATAATATATCTCCGAAAACCAAGGTTAAGTTAGCAGGAAAACTGTAAAGTTAAAATAGTAGTTATTTTTACAGGAGGTTTGGAAGGTTTCAACCACTGCTGGTGCAAGGCGTGTAAAGAAAGGTTCACTTCTTGAAGCTTCCGCTTCAAGCAGTCATTCAACAAAAGAGTATGAGGCCCCATCCAAGTCCGGCATATCTGCAATGCTATTTCCCACAAGTCAACCTTCAGTTCATGTTGACTCAGCTCAAGTGAGTATTTGATTGATGGTCTAAGACATGGTTCTCAGGTCAAATTATTAATAATATCTGCAGATGCTAACATTGGTCTCCATTGATGGAGAGCTAAGGAAGAAAATAGTTTATTCTTTTCCTGTGTGTTCCCAATTTCTTTATTTTAGATGATATATTTTTCTCATGGAATTTATGAAACCTGCTTGTAGGCATCAAAAACACAAAATGCCAAAGCAAACACTGGTACTGGTAATGGTACTGGTACTGGTTCAACCCCCGAGTTGAGAAGGACATCATCTTTTGATAGAACTTGGGAAGAGACCGTGGCAGAATCTGTAGCTAATGAGCTTGTGTTACAAAGCTTCTCTTCCTCAAAAAATGGCCAATATGGTTCTACCAAGCAACAAGATGATGCAGCTAAGAATAAATCAAAAGATTCCAAAGGTGTGAAAGGCGGTCGTTCATCTCATGAAGAAAAAAAGGTGGCCAAGTCTCATGAAGAAAAGAGATCTAGGCCACGAAAGATGATGGAGTTTCACAACATAAAAATTAGCCAGGTTGATCATTTTGGCCTACTTTGTTAAAATGTTGTCTATCATCACTTGTGGTGGAGAAATTCAAATTGAAGCTAAATGTCATGGATTATTTCTTGCAGGTTGAGTTATTGGTTACATATGAAGGGCAGCGATTTGTTGTAAATGATCTTAAATTACTGATGGATCAATTTCATCGAACTGAGTTTACTGGAACTTGGCGAAGACTCTTCTCACGAGTTAAGAAACACATCATCTGGGGAGTCCTAAAGTCTGTAACTGGAATGCAGGTAATGAATTACTCAGTTTCCTCTATCCTTTCATTTCGTTGATACTCATACAACATTGTTCTTTTCCTTTTCACTCCCGTATGCTGTTTTTACCAACCACTTCAAATTTATGTGGTTGCAGTAACTTAACAGAATGGAGTGAAATTGTTATTTTTCTGATTTCCTTTAAAATGGTCTTTTGCCACACTTTATTAATAACAAAGGCCTATTTTGTGGCAACTTTAGCTGTTCTACTAAATCTTTTCAATGTGTTTCTTTTAAATGATTATGTAGGGTAGGAAATTTAAAGACAAAGGCCAGAGTCAACATACTGGTGCTGGTGTTCCTGAAATTGATCTTAACTTTAGTGACAATGAAGGGCAGACAGGAAAATCTGATCAATATCCACCATCGTGGCCTAAGCGTCCAAGTGATGGTGCAGGTGATGGATTTGTAACATCCATAAGAGGATTGTTCAATACTCAACGCCGCAAGGCAAAGGCATTTGTGCTCAGAACTATGAGGGGTGAAGCAGATAATGATTTTCAAGGTGATTGGAGCGAAAGTGATGTGGATTTCTCCCCTTTTGCTCGGCAACTCACGATCACGAGAGCCAAAGAACTTATTAGGAGGCACACTAAGAAGTTCCGTTCGAGAGGACAAAAAGGTTTGTTTGTTGCTTTTATGCTATTAATTTTATTTTTTTTGTGTACTTAATATTGATTTGTTTCATGGTTGTTTTTCGGATTTCGTTTAGAAGAATATATAATTTTGAAAGAAAGGGGAGAAAGTATTAGGTATGGACAAAAACTTAATAAGAAACCCCTACAAAGAGCAAAAGAAAAAGAAAACAAACTAAAATGGCTCAAGGAAAGGATGCAATAAAGTGGTATGTCTACATATAAATAATATAAATTATCTGGACAAAACTATCATTAAAGCACCAAAGAAAAGCCATAAACACAACCCAAACCCAAAACTAGCATAATTGAAAGACATTTGAATGTACTAGCACTCTCCAAGTAAGTTTGCTTTACAATTTAAAGAATAGCCATGAACATAATTTTGTACTCTGGTCAAGATCATTTTTTAATTGATGTTTTGTTATTTGAAGTCAACCGCCAAACAATACAAGGTCTACGCCCAAAACCCAAACAGATGACAGTCTTCCAAATTTTTTTGCACAAGCGAGGAGAAACTGCTCCACTATGAACGAAAATACCATGTGTTATCAAGAATACCTTCACATAATAACCATTTAAATTAGCTGACTTACAGTGTAAAATAGATGGGCTACTGTTGCTGAACTTAGCCTGCCCATATTGGAATATAGAAATCCGAGGTCTAAAAATCCATCTGTAATAATTTTGTTAATTATAGAGTACAGGTATCCAAACAGAGTACTTGCTTTGTAGTGAGGTTTAATTTTTCCAAATACAGTTTGTTGAGGAGGAACTGTGATGATTAGGAAATTGAGTGGGTTCTGAATAGGACATATAAGGAAGTATGCTAAAAAATTGACGGTCCTAATTCTCCTTTCAACAAAACTTAGGTGCACTGCATGGGAAGCTTGCTAAACCTTTGATGCCTCTCTTCTGTGATCCTAATGTGCAAATTTTAGACTCCTCTTTTTTATTCTTTTTCCTCCTCTCTCTGGATCAATTCCTATCCTTTAGGTTGTTTGCTTCATTTAAGTAAAAGCATAATGGGTTCTTCTAACTTCATTTCTTTATTACTGTTGGATTGCTAATCATTGCTAATTGTTGGAAGTCCTACATCGACTAGAGATAAGGTCAATTTAAAGTATATAAGTGGATAAAAACCTCACTTTACAAGTCGATTTTGTGAGGTTAAGTTAGATTTAAAGTCTACTTCCTAACACTAACTAATGGTAGTCGCTCTAGTGATAATTTTCATATGAATAATCAGAAAGAAAAATAATATGAATTACACTTGTATTAATTCTAAAATTACTATCCTCCTACTGTATTGGACTGATATTTGTCTTCAACAAAATCATTCTTACTAAAGGAGATAGAATGTAGTTATGAATCTGCAAGTATTTAGTGGAGCTACTGAAAATTAAGGGTAATAGTCAGACAAAAATAATTATTTTTTTTGGGTTTCTAAAATTACAAGTATTTTTATAAAACTAAAATATTAGATAGATTGAAGGAATACTTTAGTGATTGAATACCGTTACTTTCAAGATTATTCTGGCCATTGGAACCCAACATTTACAACAAACTCAAATTATCTTAAAAGACTTGGGAAGAGTCTAGGCTTGAAAATTAGCTATTCAAAGCTGTGTTGTGTATTTTGACTTCCTGCTCTTTTTTATCTGCTCATCGACTGGATGTTACTTTGATTACTTGAGGAATGAAGTTTGCATCACTTGCAGGCTCATCTTCACAACAAAGAGAATCACTACCATCGTCGCCACGAGAGACAACTCCATTTGACAGTGATTCTTCAAGTGGATCCTCACCCTACGAAGATTTTCATGAATAGAAATGTTGTCATCTAAAGGATTTCTTACTTGTTAGCTGAGCACACGACGCTTAATTCTTAAAGTACTCACTATAGAAGAGCGTTAGAGAGGATATCTCTACTAAGAAGAAGTTGGGTTGAAAGCTAGACATCTTGTCCAGAGGGCGATTGGAATGGAAAGTGAACTTTGGACTCGATATACTGTTGTGTATTTTCTGTGGCAAACCCAAGTCATCGGTGAAAAAGAGCCTCGCTTTCATCTTCTATGCAACATCAACCGCACATCTAACATTTCTATTCTTGTCCACAACTTCAGTCACCGGTGAGGACCCTTTTCTTCATCTCTTGCGTTGTTTTCGGGTTGTATATTCCTGTAGCTTCTGTTCAATGTGCAATTTTTGGCTTCTTAATTTATTAGCAAATAGGAGCTTTAGAGGTTGACATCATTATGTACATACATTTGATTATATTTTGAAAAATAGAATAAAAGCAATATCTTCCTTTACACATTTAGAATTCAAAGGATTAAGGCCTCTGTAGAAAGTACCGAGCAGCAGGATGATATCTAACTATTTCTATCAAACCGATACAAAGAAGGCATTACCTTTCTGCTATCTTCTATTTGTTTCTAAATGTAAAACAAATTCTGAAAAACCCAGTTAAAATGAGGGATCTTATAAGATGCAAAAGCAACATCCTGAGATGCATTATATGTTATTTTCTCAAAAATTAATTGTGAATAAAGTATAAAACTTTAATATATACTTTTTATTTCTAAAGTTCTCTGAAATTACAATTTACAACTCAACGGAAAACCATGTACCGTAAGTTGCATTCCTTGAATTACATGAAATTGAAGAACACAAGGCACCATGGCGTTGTCGCTTCACCTAAACGCCGCCATAGCTACTGTCTTTATAAACAACGAAAAAGAAAAATGGACAAAAGAAGCGTCGATTCAATCTTGATTTTGTTGGAGATTATAGAATAAAAGTCAATTCATCGTAAAGAAAAGGACGCTCTTCCGATTGTGACTTGCAAATTGTGACCTTTGAAAAACTTTGTTCTGATTTCTTTTTAAAATTGTTTTATGTTTGAAAAGATGCTGCAGACAGAAAAGTGGGAAGGGAAGAGCATTTTCAGTTTAACAGAAGAATTTCGAAACCCAATGAAATATGAATAAACGCAATATATCAACCAAAAAGCTTAAATATCTCGATAAAAAAAGAAAATAAGAAATCATAAATATTGATCACTTTCTATATAGAATGTTTTCTAAAAAATTTAAATATTAGAAAAAAATAAAACTTTTTTAAATATTTTCTTTGTTATCTAGTAAAAGTTATCTTAAGTATTCTCTGCACTAACTAAAAAAATAACTAGTAAATAGATAAGAAGATAACAATTTTACAAAATTAAATGTACCATTGTTAATTTATTTATATATTTTTTGTCAAGTATAAATATTATTAGGGATACAAATGAAAAAAATAATTAATATTACATTAAAAATGACCTTTATTTTGAAATCTGTGTTCTCTTATTACAAAAGACAGATAATGGGAGGAAGAGAGTAATAAGTTTTGTAAAAGTAGTTAAATATACTAGTTCTCCTGTATCACCTATATGCCCTATAAATTCAGTTTCGGAACTTAACGCATACTGTGGAAACAATTAGTTTTAAATAACTTAAACAGGGGTTAATTGACTTGAAATTCTAACAACTTTATTTTAACATAACTATACATGGTATAATATTAGATACGCAGATGACAACAGTGGCAATTCTTTCGGACCTGCCCAACAGAATTGATAACATATGTCTGGAAGAACATTGAGAAGACGATGATTAATATTTATTTTATATGTATATGTACATTTGGAACAAGTCTATCTGTGCTAATTATAACATATTCAAATGGTCTCACCAAGAGTTGACATCACAAACCTAAACTTGCCTGAAGGTCCTAATTAGCACACCGCTGCTTTGACGTTCAAATACCCATTCTTGAGTGGCAGACCATATCACCGAAATTTCATCTCTAAAATCAGGGTTGCAGAGCTTTGATCTCAATGAAATTATTATAGTCAGGAGCATGTTGAGAGCAATTTTATTAACACAGGCCTAAATAATGAATATTTTATTATATAAACACTGAAGAAAAATCACATTATAACATATACACAAACAATGTCTGGCACGTATACCATCAATGTCACAGACTACCCAATGTTAGGCCGGAATAGCAGAGCTTCTTGACATTTGCTAATCCGTAATCATTTCAGTTTCCATTTCCGAGGGCTACAATTAGTCATAACCCCGAATTTCCTAATTATTTCTGGTATGTATCACTGCTTCTAGATCTCATCAACAATATACTACAGAGGGACCATTATATAAAACCCCCCAACGTAAAAAATCACTTAGTACCTTCTAATCAAAGTTTCCTGGAATGTCAATGTCTGTATCTGAAGGATTAGAAAGTTCAACCAGAGGTTCCTGAAGATCAAAATGAACCTCATAAAAAATTGCCACTGAAATGCATGTTATGAGTAATATAAAAAACTCGTGTATCTACAAATGTATAATTGGCTCCATTTTAACTTTCATTGGTAAAGTGGGGCTCTATTTGAACTCAGATGAAGTCGCCCTTACAATTGTGTAGGGTTGTGAATACCTGTTCAGTGTCATTCCTTGAAGAATGAACAAGTCCTAATGGCGGAGCATTCGTAAAGTGGTCTGCAGTTTCAGGCAATTCCTGAGCAAGAAATCACCCCAATACCCATTAAGACAAGCATCACAGAAATTCATTATATGCTTTCATTTCTCAATACCTATATATATGTGTGTGTAATATAGAGAGATATTTAAAACTACCTCATCACTAGGGTTTACTGCATGACCACTAGAGCCATCACCTGTGTTGGACTTGGACGGATCTTCAGAACTACCCTGCATACCCCATGAAAAGTTTCATAAAAAGGAAAAAAAATGTGTACTGTTGAAAATGAACTTGCAATATGTAAAAGCTTCTACTTGCTCATCATGGATGCCGGGCAATTCTCCTTCAATAACAGAAGTAGGCTTGACATCAATAGGAATATCCTGAAAATTCCATGCACGTTGATGAGTAAACCACCAATGTATATATAGTAGAACTGCAATGTAACTGAAAGGAAGATATATGCACCGCAAAGACTTTCAGGTAAGGCTGTTGAAAAGAATTACTGTCGTAAAGCCAATCAAAACAACCTAATTCAAATTAATAAGTTGGTTTTTCACCCTTATTGGGGATTAGGTTGTTTTGAAACTATTGAAAAATAAAATGGATCTGCTTCTGGATAGAAATAATTTTAACCCAAATAGTTGAGTAATAAGTCTTTTACAAAAAAAGAAAGGTCGCTTTTAGAAATTTTAACAAATTTGAAATGTTTTGAATTTGAATTGTTGAACATTAAATTTTATATTCTTCAAATATTTTATCAGATAAATCACTTTAAATGTATTAAACTTAAATTTATAATTTGGATAGGTAACTTAATTTCTAGTATGTGTAGAAAAATTAAAAATATTTAAATAACTGAAATTTCAGTATAAAATATTAACTAATTTTAAACATTTAATGACAAAAGCTAATATGTAATAGTATTTATTAATTAAAAATAAAAATGACACTTTCGAAATAGATAAAAAAGAAGAGAGAAGGGAGAGGAGAGAAGACAGAGTGAAGAGAGGACAAATGAGAGAGATCGGAGAAAGGAAAAAAAAAAGAGAGGAAAAGAAAGGGAATCAGTGGAGAGCGGAGGAAAGAACGTAGAAGAGAGGGGACAGAAACAGAGGAGATAAGCGAATGAAAATACATAGATGTGAGATAAAAGACAAGTGTAACATTTCCAATTCTAACTATTTTAATAGAATTTAAATTCTATAATTTTTAAATAATTAAAATTAAAATAATTCCACATTTTTAAAATGTTCTTCAAAAAAAAAAATCAGGCAAACAACATATTTCACTCAGCATTTTAAATTCTTTAAAATAATTACTAACTCCATCAAGATGAATTTATTATCATGTCAACTGTTTACACTATTGATTGGAATCAGAAATCTTTAACTCGTAAGTTTCATGAAGATACCTTATCCAATGGGGTTTTCACCGGTGATCTTTGACTTTGTTACTAAGGGAGTGTGACTGAATCGTAATTTAGAGCATCAGTAACTTGACTTATGACTCAGATATTACGTTATCCTCCACCTACTTATACCTTCTTCTTTTTTATCTCTAGTGAATTTAATTTTCCCATCACAAAATATTTACCAAGAAAAAACTTCGATATTTCACACCCAATAACAGATCCATGAGTGAAACATTTCATTTGGAACTGATATTTAAAAATATAAGTAGAACCGATCTCCGTTTGCATTTACAATTAGAGAATAAATTGGAAGGAAATAAAGCTATGTCTTACATACCAGATCACTTTGCTCAACAGAAAGATTTCTTCCTCCCTTGCTGAGATCTCTGAGTGTGCCCTGTCAGAGTTGAGAAGTGGATTCAGGGAAATGAAGATATTTGTAAGGTGCAAACAGTTAATGAAATTGATGATGCAGTTCATGAGAAGGAACAAAGAGAATGCAAGGAAAGAGAAAAAAATACATATTCTGTCCAGCGGATGTCATGTGGTCAGAAACATGCCACTGATAAGGCAAAAGGCTATATTGACCATAAAGCTCCGGCTAGTTTTTATACCATTGGGACCATAGTCCACAACATGAACAATGAAATGGCGCTATAGAAATCCAGAACAGTTTCCATATCATTATGGACAAAAATATTATAATCAGATTTTGATAATTCTACTTTAAACTTATATGGCCATTCTGAACACAAGAAGTTTGACATAACACGATAATATCATTTCATCCATGTAACTAGCTGACTTCATTTAGAGGAAAGCAATTTTGTCCTTGTACTTAAAATAAAGTACAGATGTTCATGTTCACACCAAGCATTTCATCACAACCAAACTTAACCTTGTTTGCCCACATAAGGCCGCATGCATTACATAAAGTCCTTGGTCCAGCTGGCCCCCGACGCATTGCAGGAGTATTATTTTCAGTGACACCACAATGGTGACATCTGCGTCTAGAAGACATGAAAAAGCAAGGAGCGTGAATAATTAATGTTTACGAAAATGGAATAAAAATACACACGCAAAGAACCACAACACTGATAAAATTATATATATATATATATATATATATATATATATATATATATATATATATAGAAAACTCAAGCTTTAAAACTCACACAGATTCAGAATGAGAACTGCCATCTTGAGCAGAACTCCGGGCAGAATCCCAGTTAGATGAACCTGGGCTTTCTTTCAAGGATGCAAACTGCCCATTCTTCCTATGCATCCTAACAAGGGCAAAAGACAACAAAAACAGAACATAAAAAAATTATAAATATAAAAGAACACATTAAACTTCAGAAACAACCTGATATTATTATCACAACCAAGTCAATTTTCATTGGAAAAAGGTCATCCCATAATTTGGTGAAATGGGTGCAATTGAATTTTATTTACCTCTGTGCCACCTCTTTTCTCACAGTATACCTAATTTTCTTGTCAAAACATCTTTCCTTTCGTTTCTCGCGGAATCTGACCAAGGATGCTATTCTTCGTGAAAGGTTCGAAAGCTTCGGAGTATCACCCATACCCTAGAGAATTTAGTAAAGTACTCAAATGAAAGCCTAAAATAGAAATACAAGATATCAAGCTGATCTCATTAAGTAGATATATACATTACCCTGTTACTTTGATCAAATGGTAGTTCAACAGCAGGCACACCTGCGTGCACATCACGTCCTCCCAAAAGCATCAAGACGGCTTGAACCTGCAATGTAAAATTTGATCACCAAGCATTTCTCTGTCGCCATTCTTTCAAAGAGTTGAACAGTACATAGGTTTAATTTAAATGCCGGTTTCGATCTCCCATCAATTGTTTGAAATGATCAGAAATTTGAACCAGTCTACAATAGTTAGCTTCACAATTACTATCAATTGTTTGATTAGCTCTAATATCAATTGACAAGCACCTATTTGGAGAATTCATCCTCAAAATCTAACAACTAAGAAGTGAGAACTAAATACTAAATTTTCCACCATATGAAACTTATGCACCCCATATACATTACTCAAGTTGCCATCATTAGTTGACTCGGAATACGGACACTACTTAGGCTTAAGACTCAAGAGGACTATGAATAAAATATATTCTTTTATTGGTTAAAATTCATTTGAGACTCACTAAACACTTCACCGAACTCTAACTGGACACGCATCATTTAATGAGATAAATGACCTCATCCCATAATATTTTAGAAGGGAGTTTAATTTATTTTATAATGCCTCTGTGATATTATCTTAAAATTTCAAATCCTTAAAAGTATCCGCGATAGGAACTCAATTTATTTTGGTAATTACAGTTTATAACTCATTACATTCTACTTAAGAAAAATTGCAGTACTGTATCGTTTGGTTGATGCAATTAAGTCTAGGCCAAAATGGTGAAGCCTAAGCTAGAGGCTAAATTTATATCGTTCCTAATACTAAGCTTAAGCCTTTCCAAACTGCTTATTCTTCAATAGATTAATACTAACAGATTGTAAACAATACAACTCTGCTGCACATTTCTAATTCACCCCATGCTTTATAAATCTTTCTTTAATCATGACAAAAACCAAGACATACCATTAATTACATAAAACTATTTCGTTGATGGAATTTTACTTGATTCTGTGTCTACGGTTTCATTATCTCTGCTTTGAAAGAAATTCTATACGAATATTTCCAATCCGAAAACCACTGAGCATGTAATTTTATTTAACCTTTGTGTTATTTACTTTTTCTTTACAATCCTAACATTTACCAAAACTCCCCGCCCCTCACTTTGTTAAATTTACCAAAAGAACCTACATGACCCAAACCAATCGCAATGAATTGTGTCAACAAAACACGAACCATAGCATAATAAAAAAAAAGCTTCGAAGTTTGAGAACATTCCAAGAAATTAATATATATATATATATATATATATATATATATATATATATTATTTATATAAATAGAATCACCTTCTGAGGAGTGACTGCGGGAAAGACATAAACCTCACCCTCGAAAGAAAGAGTGAGCTCGCTAGTTCTGGAAGGCAAAGCAGGTAGCGGTTCTTGGTTGGGACTGGCAGCATTAGCAACGACGTTCACTGAAGTAACATGCGCATCCTCCAACTCATCCATAGCACCATCATCAGCAGCGTCAGTGTCATCGTCGTCGTGGACGGGTATCGCAGGGAGCTGGAACTGCAGAGGCTGCGGATTGAGTGACGCCATCGATTCCCCCAGGTGTCGGACGGCAGAAACCCTAATTTGTGAGGAGGTGGAGCATGGTTTACTTGAGGGAAATTGAGTTAGGAAGAAGGTGGTGCAAGGTTGGAGAAGGACAGAAAAATGGAGAGAGCGAAGATCTGGAGAGAGAGAGAGAGAGAGAAGAAAGGGGGTGTTTGGTGAAAGTCACGCACTGAAAAGGAGAGTGAAATTTGGTTTGACGGCGTCAGCGTGTGGTGTTGTTGTTATTGTTTGTTGAAGAGAGTAAGTATATAAGAAAAGATGAAATGAAAGTGGTAGTTAGTTATCCCTTGTGGGAAGGTGTACGGTTGTAGGGTGTGTAGGTACTTCTTCTGGAGTTAACAGTTCTCACGTCACCTCTACTCATTCATAGATAATAGGTTAGGCACTTAATAATTGCTCAAATAATACGCCAAAAAAAAGTTAGTTACACATTTATTAACAAATAACATTTTTTAAGCTTTATTTTTTTTTCAGATGTTAAATTTTAAGAAAATTATCTAAAAGAAAAATACATATTAAATTTATGAACTATACCTTTTATTCTTAACTCCTTGATTTGAGATTCCAATCGAAGGCATTAAAAGAGTGTAGAATGTTGTGATTTTTTTAGCAGTGATGATGTAACGTGAGATGCTGTGGTCTGAGCATTATTGGAAGTGGGAAACAGCCATTTATAGATAGTTCGTGGAATCAATATTATGATGTTGGATCGGAATCTGCTTTCTGGTTCGTTGCTCTCTTCGATTCTCTTCCCTGTCATTTTCTTCATTCAAAAACATAAATTATTTTCCATTACTATTTCAGATGTTTACTAAAAGAATTAACTTTTATATTTTAAAAAAATGGATTCAAAATTAACTTTTATATTTTAAACATGCTAATGAGAAAATTAAGAAGAAGATTATATCCATAAATGAACATTTTCCCAACAATAAATAGTGTATTTTATTCTATTCATAGTGTGCATCACTTTACGAAGCATTTTGTCGGTATAGTGTAGAAAGTAAAGCATTTTTTGTTTGGACTTTGGACAGTCCAGCAGAGAAAGTGCAAAGTCTCTTTACAAAATCTTTCTATTAGTTTGAAAAAGACACTACATTTAAGTCTCATACATCTATCTATGTACAAGTTTCCTAATAAAACTAGTTTTAAATAAATCATAAATATTACTAATTTAAGTTTTCTTTTAAATGCATGATTTAACCATCAATAGATTAATTACTATCATTGTCTATTTATAGAATTTCATATTAACAAGATGATGACATATTGCACTTATATATTTACCCAATTTGAGTTTTGAATCTCATTACAATAATAGTGTAGAAATTGTTGAACCTTACGTGAAAAGAAAAATCGAGGGGAAGACGTCTGTGACGTTTTTGGTCACCAACTCTAAAGTCTAAGGTGACTTAGAACGACATGATGAGACAGAGGCTCGAATGAGGGCTACATCGCTTGGTCACGAAGTGTGATGGTGAGAGAAACCTTGAAGGAAAGGGTTGCAACCTTCCATTTGGAAAGACAAGAAATGGAAATGGAAAGGGAAAAAGGTTATAACGATGCCACTGTCGCAAACTTGGATGCTTCTGTTTGGCATGAATAGAGAAAGGAGAAGTTTTCCCATGAAGAAGAGGGGTTCTCAATTTTGACACTACACGTTTAATTTTTTTTTTTTTATAATTTTAATTATAATCAAAAACAAAATTATAATAGCATTTAAAATGCTAATGGTGTTCATCTTAGTTAATAGTGAATGACCTGTCCAGTTTTGAAATACATGGCACATGATGTGATAATGTTTAAAGTTTTTATTTCACTTTTTATATTTTTCTTTATATTGTTCTTGACAAACCCTCCATCCGTCACTGCATCAACCACCATCTCTCTCGCATCCCTTGACTTTCCTCCGTGTTTGATTTTTCTTTGCAGGTGTTTCTCACAATGAAAGACAAGACTGTCTGAAGGTGTAGAGGACGAACATGGTGGAGTGATGGTGTGAATTGGGTTTTTGCAGATTAGAGATTTTCTGATTTGGGATTTTAGAGTTTTGGCTTAATACCCCTTTTGGTCCCTCTTTAGGGTGACAATGTTCAAGTCCGTCCTACCTTTTTTAAAAAGTTCAATGTGGTCCCAACTTGTGAAAAAAGTGTACAATTAAATCCTTTTTTGTCACGACGTTAAATATTTAACGATCCAACCGACAGCGTGGAGTGATGTGTGCAACGTGGCTGTTTAGGTTCATAACGTGGCAGTGACAGTGATTTTCATTAAAGTTCACATGGCAGTGGCAGTGATTTTCATTAAGAGGGGTTAGGGTTTGGTTTCCTCCCAATTGGTCTTTGAGGTTTGGGAAGTGTTTGGGGAGACATAGGAATGGCTTCCCAAGGGTGTTCTTCGTTTTCGAAAAGCTGGGCCAAAGGATCTTCTCGTTCGTCCCATGGTGGTGCTTGTATGGGAGGTGGGTTAATCCCTACTTGTTACTGTGGTGATATTGCAGTAATCAAAGTGGCCAGAACTACGAAGAATGTTGGGAGAAATTTTTTGGGTTGTCCTCATTACAAGGTTTGAAGTATACCCTTCTCAGTTAATGTTTTCTTGACTTGACTTGATGCATTTGTTGATAGATTCCCTAACATGGTGAATAACAGGGTGGATCTTCAATTGGGAGCTGTTGTAACTTTTTCAAGTGGTGTTGTGAAGACAACGTTGATGAAAAAGATTGCACAATTCTGAAGAGAATAAGTGAGCTGGAAAATGCAGTGAAGGATTGCAGAAAATGCAGAAAAGGATGAAGTTGTTAGTTGTAGCTTTGTGTGTTTGTATTGTGGTTGACCTTGTCATTTTCAGGTTGTGTTTAGGTTGATTTAGTTAGATCGTGAATTTGGTTGTGTTATAAGTTGGCTTAATACCTGTTATGTATTCGGATGCTTGAAAAAAGTATGTTGACAATGTGAAGGTGTTTTAGTTGGTGTAAAATCAGTTATGCAATGCAATGTACAAAATGTTGGAATCAGTCCCCCATTTGGTTTAAAAATTCATTATATGAAGTTAAATTCAGTGGAGATTATTTGAATTAGTCCCCATTTGGTTTAAAAATATTGAAATAGGTCAACCCAAATATTGCATATGATGATGACTAATGGCACATATTACAAATCTAAGTACAAGCTTTGACCAAAACATGATGAAACCACTTTCATTCATTAAATAAAGGCAGTACATAATCCCTCCATTTCATGTAAAGACACATAATACCTCCAATACATCATACCTCCAATACATATCAGTTCACCAACATAAAAGACAATACATATCTGTCACCAAAATAAAAGACAATACATATAACCTCCAATTCATCTAAAAAGACAAGACAATACATGTCTGTCACCAAAATAAAGACAGTATAGTACATAATAAAGCAATTCATCTATCTATCTGTCTTTTTTTCTGACATGTAATTTTGTTGGACGGGATGATTGGGGACTTGGTGGCTGTGATGGTAGAGGGGTTGGGGAACTTAGAGGTGGTTGTGATGGTTGTGTTGTTTCTGCTGACTCGGTTGTTTGTGCTTGCTAGGTTGCTTCTGGTGGCTAGGTTGCAACTGCTGGCTGGGTTGCTTCTGCTGGTTGGGGCCGTAAAGGGCAAATATTCTTGTTGTGCCCCCTCTGACGGGAAATGGTACACTTTTTTTCTTTGGCCTCCCAAGCAACTTCCTTATACTGGTGGTAGTACATCATTGAAATTTGTGGTTTCCCATAGTTGGAGACCATTGAGTGGAAAAATTATGGACGCATACACCTCTTCATATGTGGATCTTCTGAAGCAAGTGGGTATAAAATTGTCCGGATCAACATTGGAGTAGTTCATTGCTGCAATTGCATGACAGCATAGGATGCCACTGATCATCCACTTTCTGCAGCTACACTCTTTAGTACGAATATCATTCACCTTTAAACTAGGATTGTCAACTAAAGATCTATCTATTTCCTGACTTAACCACTTAGCATTCATCAGTTTAATATTAAGTTGCCTACTACAACTATGAGTATCAATTATCTTCCTCAATTGCCAAATTTTTCGTGATGGCAAATAACCACAATAAGCTAGTCATGGGCACTTACCTTGGCCACCCATGCATGTCACCCTCACCCTACAATTATCATTTTTGATAAATTTTAAATCCCTCCCAGCATGAACAACATACCTTCTAATATCATCCTTAAACTTTTCCCTGTCAGTAAAAATAGTGCCCACTTTCCACTTGTAATCTGCCATGGACTTCTGCTTTGCATATTTTGAGAAAGGACCCACAGATATTGTATCATCGTTGTCATCCTCCTCACTTGCACTATTTTCAGGAGTTAAAAGCTTATCAGACTCCCAATCATCATCTGACAAACCCCTACATTGTTGGGTTTCTTTTTCACTGTCTTCATCCACGTATTCATCACCACTCAGATCATCCATTCCTGCTTCATCATCACTGTCCACTTCCACTTCCACTTCTTCTTCACTATCAACCTCCCCTCCATCCTGAATGTCCACGTCAACTAGTTCTTCACTTTCGACCTCAATTTCATTCTCATTATCCACTTCCAATGCTTCTTCATTTACATCCTCAACTTCATCCTCCTTCTCAACCTCCAATGCATCGTCATGCTCAACATCCAGGAAATCCTCATTGTCAACATCCAGTAAATCCTCCTTCTGAACCTCCAATGCATCGTCATTCTCAACATCTTGTGCATCTCATTGTCAACATCCACTGCATAGTCATTCTCAACCTCCACTGCACCCTCCACTACATCTCTAATTCCTTCTTCACCACCCTCAACATGTGCTTCTCCTCCCACACCACTACCCACCACTCTCTGCATGACCTTCACATAGGTAAAGAATCTCATTCTCATCATTTTCTAAGATAGTTGCTTCGTCCACCCCATGCACAACATACAGGTTCACTTTCCCCAAATACTTAGCCACATTCATCATGTTCATAGCTCCTTTATCATCATCAAGCTTATGTAAAACATGTTGGACATTGTAATATAATTCTTCTACTTGCATGTAACCCATATATTTAAGTGAACCTAATACTCCAAAATAACACCATTTATCGGGGTCTACGTCCCAATAAACTATTTCCCCGCCTATATAATTAAAGGGGACGTCTATGATCACGGTCCCACCATGGTAGACCACTACCCGAAACATGTCATCACACATCCCTACCTGAACCCTGCAAATGCAAACGGGGGACCACTAATTTCAGTTAAAGTAAGACCTATGGGACCATTATCATGCATCAAAACAAGACAACTTTTCACACAAAACAATTTCACCCATAGTTAAACCCCCTGAAACACGACAACAATCAAAACATATCGAAAACCTCAAGTTCTTAAAATTATCAAATGTAAACCCTAACCTGATTTGCGGAATTCAATTTGCTCTGCAGATTTCAGCTTCAAGATCACCCAATTTGGAAGACAGCTCCTCCAAAATGCTTAACCCCAAATCGTGATTTCTGCAACCCAAACCCTAACACCGAATTTTTTAACCACTTCCACGTCAAATTTAATGAAAATCACATGTTTACCCCTTATGCAGCCACGTTATGAACCTAAACAGCCACGTTGCACACATCACTCCACGCTGTCAGCTGGATCGTTAAATATTTAACGCTGTGACAAAAAAGGATTTAATTGTACACTTTTTTCACAAGTTGGGACCACATTGAACTTTTTAAAAAAGGTAGGACGGACTTGAACATTGCCCCCCTAAAGAGGGACCAAAATAAGTATTAAGCCTAGAGTTTTTTATACAGGTTGCATGATTGAAGTTGAAGAAGGAGGGGATCGAGGTTGCGATTTCGTGATTCGTGACAAAGGTGAAGAGGAGCAAGGCGTTTCACGGTGGTGTTCGCGAGAAGGGAATGATCGCGATTAATGTTTCACATCCTCAATTTAGGGTTTAGGGTTGCCAACAAGAACTTGCTCCTAAAGACACTAATATGGAAATCTGATTATGAGTACAATAAATGACAATAAAGCTTGATGTTTTCCATACGGAGTGTATCACTTGATCCCAATATGTTCTCATCCTATGGGTTTAGAAAATCCTTAATAATGATAGTTTGTATTTTGTAGATTTTACTCTTATAAATTTTGTAAAAGAAACTGGAACTAACTACTTTCTTTTGAACCTTAGAGAAAGGTTCATGTATTTTGTCTAAGATAAAACTTGTTTGTGTCACCATTTTTTTCAATTTATAGCTCATTATTTAGGTGAATGCACTCCATGTTTCAAATTGTTTATTTGGTTGAGGAATACATAGAAATGGAATGGGAAGGTAGTGGTAGTTCTTAGTGCATGTTTGAAACTTTGAACATTGTCACGTCACGTGATCACGTAATGCAAAACTGGACATATCATTCACTATTGACATTACGCCGTTAATGTTTTAAACACTGTAAAAAAAAGGATCAAATTAAACCATTTTTACAAAAGATGAGACCACTTTGAACAACTCAAAAAAAGGATGACCACTTTAAAAAAAACTAACAAACTAGATTACCAAAATAGGCATTAAACCAAATTATAATTAATACATGTAAAATGACTTGTCAAAAAATCAAATGACATGGTGGGAATGTTATTACACGTGTCTTTAAGAGGTGACACACTCTTAACCGCATCAGAAGAAAAAAAAACACTAATACCATTGGTTATGAATGACTAAATTCGAAACTTTTCAAAAAGAGATGAATGAAAATGGATCAAAATTCCAAAAAATAACAAAAACCAAAATCGTGTAATAATTTAAGGACTAAAAACATATTTAATCCATAAATTTTTAATTATGAGTATTCTAAAAAATTATTTTATTTATCTTTTGTTAGGTTTGAATCACTGTTGTTTTAAGAAAATTGTCATTTTTTATTCATAAACACTTTCATAAATTAAAGTTAAGTTATACATAAATTAAAATTATTTAAAAAAGGCGTAAACTTATTTTTTTTCCTTTTATGAATATAAATAAAGAAGCTTATTCAAACAACACATAATTAACTTGTGTTAATTGGCAAATTTATATATGAAGACTTAATTTATTACTATGTTCATTTTAATTTTTCTTTTCCCTTCAAGAAATATAACTATTTATGGATAGAGATTAATTTCGCAAACCTTGCACCAAGTACACTCATTTTTTTTCTAAAAGAAAAATATATGACCATAAGAAAATTGGAAGCCTTTATGAAAATTTCGGACTTAACATATTTAACTGATTTGAGCCTAAAAAATGAAAAAGAAAAAGAACATATATTTTTCACAATAAGGAAGGAATATGAACTATATTACGCCTTCCCCTATTATTCACTGCCACACATTAACATAATAATGACTACAAATAGATGCAGTGACGACTTGAATTATAATAACTTAAGTCAACGTTAACAAAAGTATTCAAAACTGAAGGCCTAATCATTTACTTTTAAAAGCAATTAGATTAAAAAATTAAGGATTTAAACCAAAATTTGGATCATTACCAGTTTACTAGTAGAACTCAAAAGTATTTGAATAAATAATATATTCAATGATAGTTTTTATCACGTTGTTATTAATCATAATTGAATACTTTTAAAATTATAAAAATTATTCCTGATTGATTCACATTATAAGACTTCTTCTACACTCATAAAACATCTAGGTTAAATTCAAATTATTTACCATCCAAATTTAAAAATTAGAGACTAAAGTCAAGTTCTAAAATATTTATAACAAATAAAACTTGTTTAAGTTTTAAAAAACTATGATAAAAGTATAATATATCTTCACTTTGAACCAACCGGTGTTTAATCAAGTTGGATCATATTACAATCATCCCAAAAAAATTCAGCACATGTCACAATTAAACTTTTAGCTTTTATTTCAGACTGATTTTATAATACCTTCATTTTATATAATTTATAAAACACTTACTTTTTTTTTGTCTCTTTATCTTATGCTCTTTCTTTTGCTCTGTCACATTATATATTTTACAAACCTATAACTTTTGTTCTCACTGGATGTACATCAAATGTTAGATCAATATTTTAAATTTTCATGAATTAATTTTCTCTTAGAAGTCCTTATAATTTTAGACCTTCTAACATAACTAATGAAAACGTTTAAGCCACATAATCATGCATATAAAAAAGAAACAATAATAGAAAAAAAATGTTGCTAACATTCAATCTTATTTAGTTAACCCAGGCATTCGTAAAATTACAATATGAATGTATGTAAAAAGTTAAATCAGTTAAACTTCTTGTCTTCTACTACTTACTAATCCGTAAAAATAATAAATATTTCACTTATTTCAAGACAAATATGTCCATATTAGCTTTATCCCCAACATATCATTGATCTTGCTTCTTATTGAAAGGTGAATATTTCGTCGAACTATGAAACCATATTTGGTCGAGTCTTTTTTAGTGTTGACGAGGTTAAACTAAAACCACGATCACTGAACGAGATCAAGTTCATTTTAAAATTCCAGTTTTATACATTCATAAATAAACAGTTAATGCAACTGATATGAGAGTATAGAAATAGACCTCTTTTGTACGAGATAAAGTTATTTCCGAGTCCAGTTTGTAATTCATACATAAACAGTTGATGCAACCGATCCGAGTATAGGAATAGACCTCTTGTATTGATGAGAGCTTTTCTATAAACTGTACATTCTATAGGTCAAACTGAATGGGACTACTATAAACCTGCGAATGTCACAGTAAAAGACTTGCATTTTCTGTGAGCGAAAAACTCAACGATCAGATACCAAAGCTTTGTTATCATTAACATGATTTTCATGTTGTGCAGGGATAATGCTCCGACAGTTCAAGTCATTATTATTACCCACACCAACCTGTCATCGAGTGCAGATGAGAAAAAAATATGCATTTATTAACACACGGAGGAGTAAAAGATAACCTGATATAATAAACGAAAACATTACATACCTGCTCAAGTGACACAAGAGAGAGCTCTTGGTTTCTCTTAGAAAGATCCCTCAAAGTGCCCTGCAGCATTACGGCATCAGAATGTTGGATTAAACAACAATCAAATTCAAAATTACTGAAAGTAGCAAATTTTAGATTGATAGTTGAGCAAATTTGAATTTAATGCTCGAAAGAATTTAGTTGCACCTTCCTTGACATGCTTTGAAATGTGAAAGAAAGGAAATTAAATTAACATCGGATGCCTCTAAGGAAATAGTACGATACTATGGTGGCAAACTGATAAACAGAACATCCCGAGATTTTGATAATCAGAAAAAGTACTAGAAAATATCAAATAAAATAATTTACTGGAAGAAACATAAAAAAACTGAATATAAGAATACCGTATAGGTCTTCAATGTCTTTGCAAAATTAAACAACCAACTTAGATAATTCCAAAATATGTTAAGCATTTTCAATAGAGAAGAATATAAGAGAATTCTGTGTACGAGAATATGACTTGATGCAGAGTCCACTCTTATGTCATAACAGTCTAATGAGGGAGGGCCTCTGCTTTAAATGAGTTATGTCTCACCTCCAGCTGATATGGGACTTGCTCCTACAAATCCCATTTGGCACGAAAGAGTGGTTCGTCCACCCCACAAGTGAACAGGCCAATCTTTAATTAATAACAGAGATGTCATAAACTACCAAGGGTTTTAACCCATAGCATTCAGGTAATAGATGAAAGAATGGGAAGGAGATCTAAAGAGAGCCAAATGATACTTCTTTTTTGTCTTACTATGGTTTTTTCAAGTCAACTAGACTAGATGAATGTATACATACTAAAAAATAGAAAACAAGATGGGCCAGGTATCCCCCACCCAAAAAAAAGGTTACAAATCATATTGAGAAATGCTTACCCTGTTTGCCCAAAAAAGCCCACAAGCATTGCAAAGTGACCTTGGACCAGAGGGCCCCCTTCGCATCATTGGAGTGGATTTTGAACTTGTTCCACAATGCGTACAACTATACATTGATAATCATAAAATACAAGAGATAGTAAAACATCAAAAGGCATGTCTCAAGATTCAAATTTAATCACTAGAAACCAGTCAGACACAGAATTACATTGGGATGAAATAAATATTCATGTTTAAACATTGCATAAGTAACATTAAGAAACTTACGAGGTTTCAGATTGAACAGCCTCCTGTCCTGACTCTTGGTCTGAACCCCAACTATTAGCTCCATCTTGTTTCTTAGATGAAGTAAATTGACCCTTGTTACGATGCATCCTACACATTAAAAAATAAGGTAAGATATAGGCACTGAAGCAAATAAAGTCAAATAGCTAAAACGGTAAGCAATAAGAATACAATGTGAACAATGATGATGTTCAATAGTCCTTCATAAGGTGAGAGCTTCAGAATTTGATAGCACTAATTACATATGAAACAAGAAGTGCCCACAATGTTTCTTGCTAATGAAAAGAACAATGTCCAGAGACGTTAAAATAATGCAAACAACTATGTAAATTTAGGTATTCACTTGAGCATATGTAAAATATTGGATGTAATAAGCATCCAACTTACTGACAGGATGATGTGGAGGCATAAATTATACTTAAAATCTTTTTTTACCAAATTTGTCATGTGAGAAGTGGAAGCAAAAATCATAGAAGCACTAATGTCAATTTCATCTTAGTCGAACTATGGTCAAATTTTGTCTCAACACAAACAAATGTGGTCAATGTAGAACATGGTTCAGAATGACTGCCACCGAAAAGGCCACGACATCATTATTGATTAGAATGACTACTACACAGAAAACATGGCAGCTGCAACGGAAAACATAAACAACTTCTAAAACATAACTATAAATATTAATTTCAAGCCTTTATACCCAAAACAAATAAACAGTAAAAAAAATTCAAATAGTAAATTTGAAGTTTAATTTATCAATCATCTTAGTGAATAAGTTATAAAAACTTAAAATGAAATAATGAAAGTCTAACGAGTATAATCAAATAAAAATAAATACAATTTTCATCCCCTAAAAAAGGGGACAGTGTTGTCAATTACGATTACGTAATGTAAATAACACATCTTTTCCTTAGACTGCTGTCCACTTGGAATGCAGAAAATGGAAAGAAAAGGTTCAGAATTATTTGCAAATCAGAGGAAGGAGTGCCGTGTTTTCCAGTTACCAAGAGCTATTGTGTAGTACTCTGCACCATAACAGCAAAACACTCCAATACCAGCATTTGGGAGCAAAGAAGCTCCACTCTGTGGTAGGGAAATTGCAGTCATCTGGCCACTATTAACTACTTTGGAAACCTATTATGCACAGATACTCCAAAATCAGTGATGTATCTCTACAGTTTAACTATCCAATACCAATACTTAGACAATATAACATAATTCATATATCTCAGTATGACATATATCCCCTATGTTTTGCGTGAATGGTTTTGTATAAAAAAATCTAATATTGTTACTAAAAATCTATTGTACTTATATTGGATGCTTCTACCAGTAGACATGTAAGATAACTGCAAACAAAAATCCTTTCAATCCTAATATTTTAGAATACCTTCATGTAAACCATGCATTTAAAGAGGATTAATAGAATTGATTTGGCATATATCTCAACACAGGTAAACTTGTTTCAACTTTGAAGAACAGATTAATGATGACATAACTTCTCTTCAAAACTTTTTTCAGAATCTGCTACTTTTAACTCGTGAGAAAAGCACTAAAATACCTTTTTTTTCTTAGGCAAAACTTATCCAATTATTATAACTTTTAATGTTCCTTTTATCAATAAACTGTTTTTTCTTGAAAAGAAAGCACAGAAAATAGGCCCTAAATAAGAAAATTCAGGTTCCTGATAGGAGTGAAGTACAAGAATCCAAAACACGCTTATATTTATACAGAAAGAAGCAAAATGAGAGTGTGAAAAACAATGCTTCTCATAAAACCCGTCAAATATTTAACAATTTCTTTGACAAATAAAGTTCTTGAATCAATATTTATTGTTGCAACATACCATAACAGTGTAAATATAAATCAGGAACCAGTCCCTCCAAAAATAAAAAATACTCGTTCAGCTGGCTGCTTTATAATGGCAGTTTTGATATTAGCCCAATCGATCTAATCAATAACTATCCCTCAGAATATGTCATCACTAACTAAAACTACAAAACCTACACATTCATGATGAAATGATACTTTTTTCAAAGCAATTATTCTTGACTATTTTCCATACAAATAACTAATTTAATATACCCAACAATACATGTATAAGAAAAATGATTCAAGACAAGAAAGGCAAATAGTTTGGTAATTAAACTCAAGATTCTAACTGCAAGTAGAAAGCTTACTATCAGATTCAGACCTGAGTGCAACTTCTTGACGTACACTATATCTAACTTTCTTATCAAAGCACCGCTCTTTCCTCTTCTGACGGAACCTATTCAATGATGCTACTCGCTGTGGTAGACTGCATCTTGCAGGAAATTCTGCTGCACCCTAAACCCATCATCAACAAACGTACAACCAGAAAATACCTTCAGAAAGGCTTTAATTGGATAAATTTCACCATAAGTTAAAATCAAATTATACCCTTAAACTTCTAAAGAAGCTTTATCTTTTAAATTCTCCAAAAAAAAAAGGTTATTAGTCGATTTTATCGAGGTTCAATTCTACACATAAAAGTGATTTTCAAGAAGTTTATCAAGAAAGGCTTAAAATTCTGAGCTTCAAGTTCTACCCCGAAACGTACCGCATGATTTTGAGGGGATAGTTCCTCCGTACATTGCGAGCCCGAAGTTAGTTCACTTCCTCCCAAGAGCAACAATACTGCTTGGACCTGATACGGCGTCGTAACAGCGAAAAGAAAATACAATTCAGTTCATTTTCTAAAGAGGCAGCGATTTAAATGAAAAAGAGTGCAAACAGAAGAAAACAAGAAACTGCCTTATCAGGTGTGACGGCATCGAAGACATAGACTTGGCCCCGAAAAGAGAGCGTGAGCTGGCTAGAATCGTGGATAGAGATTTCAGGGGGTGGAACGTAAAGGGAGTCGGCGGAAACGTGTTCGACGACGGCGCCAACGTCTTCTATGGTGTGGGAGCTGTAATGGATGTGTTGGTCGGAGGCGTCGTTGTCTTCGGCGGGGACGATCTGGTTCATGGGATCGTACATTGTTGGTGGTGGGATGATAGAATTGGGGCTTTGGAAGTGTCACATTTTACGCCGGAGAGGAAACTAACCCTAACCCTAACCCTGATTCTACTTCTAATAACTAACTAACCCTAACCCTAACCCAGTTGGATGAGGGAGAAAAGGTGGAGTAAGAAAGATGGCGACAACAGTGGAGATAACTATAAATATGTCTGAGAATATGATGTTGCCGCTGGATTGTTACGAAAACAGATTGGGAGAAAGAAATACACTGAAAATTTGACCATGAACCTTTCCATATTTACGAGGTTGTCCATCTCTTGATTTAAATTACATTATTCACCTCCATAAATTTATACATAACATATGGAGGTGTCACTGCAATACTTTTCAAATTCTCCTATTATTATAAAAGTATAAAAACAAAGAAATTTTTTGTAATTTCATTATTTTTCAAATTACAATTTACTTTTTGATTAATGATGAAATTCTTCTCCAGTTCCACAAAATCTTTTATAACATCTTTAATTTGTTAATGAATATAAATTTGTTTCCATTTGATATATAGATTTACGTTATTTTTATTTTTAAATTTTAATGTGTTTTCATTTAATATTTATTAGATTAATTTAACGTGATTTTTCCCATAATTTAGTTTTTATCTCATTTAAAAGATAAAAGAATTCAATTTAATGTATTGTTAAATTTACTATCGTTAAAATGTAATCATATGTCAATTCTTATTTTCTCATTCTCTCCCCCATTTATGTATCATCCATCGTTCTTTTTTCCTTTCTTAGTTTCTTCTCTAATTTTATTATGCATATAATTTCTTAAATGTAAGTTATTTTTAAGATTAAAACTTCAGGTAATTATGTGTACAAAACTTTTATATGAATTCTTGTTTTAAGTTATTTCAATTGAATCTTCAATTATGTAATGCAATTTAATTTGTTAAAATTAACTCAATGTTAAATGTGTTTTTTTTAAATAACTTTACCTATATAGTGATATTCTTTTATTAAAATTGATGTTTTTATTAAATATTTTTAATAATATTAAAATTATATTTTATATTCAACTTCATTTAAATTTTATTTCAAATATTTATATATTAATAATTTTTATACATGAAGATATTATATTGATAAATATTATTTATTTTAAATATAATAACTAATATAGTAAAAATCTTTCAACATAACTTACTGGCTTACATTATCAAGTTAAATTATCAACCACTTAACTAAAATACACACTCAACTTGTGTCCACTCCAGGTTACAAGTTTGATCAATTTAAATCATGTGCCTTACATCCTTATTATTAAATCTCAAATACATCCAAACATCAGCTACTAAATAATTTATACTAAAGAAGAAAATGCATACTTTTTTAAATATTTACATTTAACTATTTTTGTTTGTGAAAGAGTCATACATCCAGTTATATGATTAGAACTCAAATCTTATAAAACTTTTCTATTAAAGTGTGTCAAAATGATATAAAATTTAAGACCTAAAATCTAAAATAAAACCCTAAGTCGTAAGAATAATTTTTTTTTCTATTTTTGAAGATATATATTTATGCCAACAATCTAATAAAAATTGCTAAAAAATCAACGAATATGAATCTTTGAAGACCCTTCCTTACATTGTAATAAAAGTTACACACAGAAGTTTTAATAGTGATGTGACAGTAAAGCCTACCAAAATTAAATCAAGACATTGTAAAATGATTTTTATACTTTTAATAAATTACCATAGATAATTAGAAAGTGTGGACTTGTATCTAAGGAATCGCTTTAATTATTTATTTATTTATTTAATAAAACAGTTATCATGGCATGACCAAGAACATAAAAAAAAAAAAAAACAGAGAAAGAAAGACCCATCCGTGGGTGATACGGGTAAGCAAGAAGTAGAAAGAGCAAAACAGAATTAAGAGATATATTTTAACTAAAGAAACAAGAAGTTCTGTTTTACAAGATATAAATTTTGTTTGCCGATATTTTCAGTCGGTTGTTCACGGTATGATATCCTTAAATTTCATTTCATAGTTCTTGAATGAGCAATATCAGCATATACACGACATGGTGGGGGGACTGTACAATCCGAGTGTCAACAGAGAAACCCAAAAATAATAGTACAGCTACAGTTTTAGTGCACAAGAATCCTAGTAATCCTATTGATGAATTAACGAATATAATGTACATGTATGGACAAACCCCCAAGTCCTTACTTTTCTATGTAATCTAAATCATGAAAAAAAAGGTTTCAGGAATCGAATTAGCTCACGGGGTTTAGAAAGTAGATGACAATTTCAGTTCTTCTATTCCAGTGTGAAGAAGCCGATATGCTTTCTATTTTCAGATAAAGCCGGTACTCACTCATATCATGGAATCCACAAGCACCTCATGGGAATGATACTCAAAACAGTCTAAAGGAGGAAAATGACAATCTCACCATCTAGTGATATTATCAATTTAGCATAATCCAAATATAGTCACTAGTCAGTGGTTGCACCTGTAAGACCTGTAAAATATATTTCCATATAAGAAACATCATAGTAAATTTTGGATGTTACTTGCTAAGAACATTTATCAAATACTTTGGATTATTCACACACACAGATACACATATGCAGAGAATGACCCATGTTTTGAACAGCAAGCTGATTTCAAGAGACAAGTTTAAATTATTAAGACTCTAGAGTACGATAAGTTCAATAAAGAGATACATTCAAGAACAAACTGTCACCTGTTATAAAACAGAGAAGGAGAAGAAGAGAGTTGTATTATGGAAGGGAGGAGACAAACAACAGGAAGCTGATCTTGTTGTATTCTTGATTGATAATATTGTTGAGCGCATCATCAAGAGTGGTAAACTTCAGGGAAACGTCTTGGCCTTCCAAGAACCGTGAGTTTTGAGTCCCTGAACAGTGGCTAAAACTTGTTGCTATATAATAAGGAAGTTGTCATCATCCAACTTTAGAGATATAGGGGTATTGAAGGTGTGAGGAAGAAAAGGAGAGAAAGCAGAACAATTTTCGGAGTGCACAGTGGAAGAAGAAAGAGAGGTGGAAGCCATGGTCAGATCAAAGAAGCTATAAATACCATGTCAGAAAAGACAGAGAAGGATAAAAAGAGAATTATATTCATGAAGAGAAAAGAAGCCTACGATACAAGGCTTTCAATATATAAGACTGGAAAATATAACAGACTCTGTTATATATCAATATCAGTTTGTCTAACATCATCACCCATATACAAAACGTGCATTACAAGTAGTATGGGTGTTTGGATTTTTCAAGTTTAATTACAAGTTGAGACAAAGTCTTCCTTAACTAATTACAATTAATAAACAATAAACAATCAATTACAATAATTCAATATGAAATTGAGATTGATTATTTAAAAATCAAATGCGATTAACAATAATGCTGAGATTAGAAGCAGCAGAAAAGTAAATTTATAGAACAGCAGTCGTATCACAGATGAAATGACTGCCAATGAATGACATGACAGTAATTGCAGTAAGGAACAGCGGGAAATAGACATATTGTCAATCATGTATAACTAAAATGACTGGGAAGTAGTCTATCAGAATTTTATTTGATTGATAGATATAATCAAGCAATCTGCAATCAAGAGCAAATCCTAAGTATTGGAGAAAGGGGAAAACAAAGAACCAAATAGTCATAATATTGGCAGTGCTGTACCTGAAACAGTCATCATGCGGGCAGCTCTAACTGTCAAAATTCCACAAGCACCTTCTACAAGCTATTGTTATATTTTGTGTTAAGTCAGTTTTGATCTTGTATTCTTGTTGTGACTAGTTTTACGAATCTGAGGATTTTCAATCGAGTACACTAGGAGGCTTCCATCTTTTGTGCCAGCCAAGAAGCATTCTTCTGGGGTTACTGCCAGAGATGTCATAACCTTTCCAACTCCTTGATATTTCTTAACAACTTCAAGGGTGTACATGGAACGAACAACTATTTGCCCCTGGTCACCTGCACCTACCAAAAACTCACCACATCGACTCAATTGAACTGCATTAAGGCGTCCATTGGATTCAGAGGCAGCTAGATATTTTCCATTGATTGAATACAGGTGCAAACTAAGATCATCATCAGCATAAATTACAATCTGGCCCCGCTGAGACACAACAAGCTTTGTTATTGGACTGCCTGATGGATGACGTAAGGATCTAACATATCGACCTTCTCGCAGGGTGTGGAACACGCAAGTTCCATCTTTTGATCCACTAATTATAATATCAAGTTCATGACTAACATATAAGCAAGTTATTATATCATCATGCCCACAAAGGATGTGACATGGAGTTTCAATTATGACATGATTCTTCCGGGCTAGTTCAGATTGACTGTTTCGAATTCTCTTCTCAGTGGTTTTACCACGAAAGACTTCCCAAACCATTACTGTTGTATCATAACTTCCAGTCGCAAGGATATTTCCATCAGATGTAACTGCAGCACAAATACCATTCTCTAGTCAGACAGAAGCAGAAAATAGAAGGCGGAACATCATAGTGCAATAATACATGTTAACAGAAAGCGCACTGAAGGTTGTCAAATCAAACATTTATATATATGAAACAAATAATAAGTACCAGTACCGACTTCAGATACACATAACTAGCAATTCAATAGGTCAACCAATAGCAAAGCAAATATATTAGAATAAAATGAAGAGATCTTTTCCAACCACTGTAGCCATTGTGCCTCCACCACAGATGCTGTTTGGTTTGCGAAATCGGTGTGATAGTCCAAGATAGACAACCACCATGCTGCAAAAATTGAGGCGGTCGAAGCTGTAACACGCCAGCATACACCATCCCCAACTCTCGTTGCCACTGCTGTCACTTCCCACAACAACCACCAAGGTTAAACTCGTCTCTGCATTCTTTTTCCAGATTTGTAACTTTCATCTTAATTGGAGTTTGTTGGATTTTATTTTTATTTTTTAGTGTTGTTTCTCTTTCTTGGTAATTACTTTCTCTCTCTACAATTATGTAGTCCTTCAACTACATCTCCATCTGATCAAGTCACTATCCTAGTTGCATGTGATCCTCTTGTTGTGACTAGTGTACCTACATATCCCCCACCTCCACCAATTCTTTATGCGTACCATTGTCATCAAACTCCCCATCATCCACTGGATGACTATATTCTAGTGCCAAGTGTTGCATCCCCTCCGAGTCCAACACTTGAATCTAGTCTTTCCATTGTCCTCCATAAAGATATATGCTCTATCCGTAATCCCTCTCCCCATAATATTAGATTGAGTTATCATAGGTTATCATAGGTGATGTCTTACCCCATCTTGGTCAGTGTCAAACTCCACTTGATGAAATATGTACTCTTTAGAATAGTGCAATTTGGGGACTTGTTCTTTTACCTTCTAAGAAATCTATTGTTTGTTGGTTGTAGGTGGATTTTTGCTATCAAAGTTGATCTTGATGATACTATTGATCATATCAAAGTTTGCCTAGTGGCCAAAGGTTATACACAAAGTTTGGGGTTGGACTATGGTGATGCTTTTTCTCACATTGCAAAGATGGTCCTTGTCTGCTTATTCATAGTCATGGGTGTTTTTCAACTTTGGTCTCTTTATCAACATAATGTAAAAAAGTGTTTTTCTTAATGGTGATTTGCAAGAAGATATTTATATGAAGAAACCTCCAAATTTTGTTGTTCAAGAGGAGTCTTTTAGTGTATGTTGTCTCTGCAGATCATTATATAGCCTCAAGATGTTTCCTAGGGTTTGGTTTGGAATAATATGACTCTGACTAACAAACAACAAATATCACTAAGATAGGCTCTAAGCTGGCTCTGATACCATATTAAGAAGTAGACTTTAAGAGTAACTCAACCCCATAAAACCGGCTTATAAGAGGAGGTTTGCACCACTCATATACTCTAAATTGACCTTATCTCTAGTCGATGTGAGATTTCCAATAGTTTGTAACAAGCTTGGTACATACGATTTATATGTACCAACTTGAGAGAAGTGTTAGATGTAATAAGCTTAGGCCAATCTCTTTATACGATTTATATGTACATACGATTTATATGTAACAAGCTTATTTATAAAAGCATAACCCCATGTGCTCTAAACCATAAGGGATTCAGCCTATGCCTTTCCCTCTCATTCTAACAAGGTACTAAAAGAATTACTAGTGTGTGCCACCAATGCAGGGTTGCAAGTAAATTGGCAAGTAGGTTGATCAATTAGTAGTGTATTAGGTGGACAAGAGGGTTTCCCATGCAGCTTCCAACACTTATGAATTGTCTATCTAGTGCGGTAACAATGTTTTTTGGATGATTTTCAAAATTACCCGTGTGAAGTTTCCATATAATCTTTTATTTTATTTTATTTTCTCTAAGATTTCGTAGTTTCCCTATTTTCCTTTTTAGGAGAATTAGATTATTACAAATAGAGGGTATCAGAATGTATTTTTTATGATTTGAATAATAAATCAGTCTTATTTTCTACATGGTATTAGAAAGTGGGTTTTAAGCCTAACTCAACCCCACAAAACCGGCTTGTAAGGTGAGGTTTGCATCTCACTTATATATTATAAATTGGCCTTATCTCCAGTCGATGTGGGACTTCCAACACACCCCCTTCACGTCGAAGTATAAGACATCTCGTGCGTGATAATAGAAATTGGATGATCCAATAATGGTCTGACATCGGGTGGAATAGAAATGTCCAAGAAATGAGAATATCGCTAGGATAGGCTCTTAACCAGACTCTGATACTATATTAGAAAGTGGATTTTAAACCTAACTCAACCTCACAAAACCGGCTTGTAAGATGAGGTTTGCACCTCACTTATATATTATAAATTGGCCTTATCTCTAGTCGATGTGAGACTTCCAACAATTACTCAGTGATCCAAAGGTAGTATTGTCCTCTGCAAGTGAAGTATGTGTCTCTGTGTTTATTTCCTGAGAAAACGGATGAGTGCGGGTGATGTGGAAGTTGTAGAAGGGTTCACTAGTGATTCCAAAATCTGATCACAGGTAGCAACATACTCCCAAGTGCTTCTAGTTGGTTGTTTTGGTCAAAATTTCCCAGGGAGGACATCAATAAAAATCACTGCAACATTATAATCGAAAGAGGAACCTTCACAGTCTATGAAAAATCAAGCCAAAAGGTCTAGAGAGGGTTACCAAAAGGGTTGGCAACTTATCTATCCTGGACGATAGGTCTCCCCAAAAAAGGGTACACATGTTCATCTGGTGTGTGCATGAGAAACACTTACTACTGAGAGACAACGCATGAGAGT
The DNA here is from genome assembly GCA_027742785.1 of Vigna reflexopilosa. Taxonomy (NCBI): domain Eukaryota; kingdom Viridiplantae; phylum Streptophyta; class Magnoliopsida; order Fabales; family Fabaceae; genus Vigna; species Vigna reflexopilosa. The sequence continues at coordinate 8,621,341 of CM050918.1, read as the reverse complement.
GCACGTGGAGATAATTAAATGTGGTTATTACAAGTTTTGAAACTTAAAACTGCAGTAGTTTCCAGAGGATGCTAACTAAGGTTGCAGAGGCATTGCGTTTAAAAGAGGTCAGCAATAGGGAAATGGGACATATAGTAGTCGTTGTTCATCTGATAATTTCTCGACAGAAAGGTTCCAAAAAAAAAAAATCCTAAATCAGCGATACCAGATCGAAAGCATTTATCTTAATGTTGTGCATTCTCGCATACATGTTATATATGATGACATATTAGAGTACAATAAAATCTGTCAAAATTCCTTCTTATGTATAATTGCATGTTAGAATATAATAAAAATCAGTCAAAAATACACAAGAATAAATCAAATCCCTTAATTGTAGAGACTGATCTCTGATTTCTAGCAATATTGATTTCCACAGTTCACAAGTAATCAATGCGCCATGTAATAAATTAGAGCTGTCAAAACGGGTAACCCGGCCCGACCCGGCCCGGCCCACCATGGGTTGGTCACTTAGTGAGCCAACCCAACCCAGCTCATTTACTAACGAGCCAGAAAAATTCGAACCCGACCCGACCCACCACGGGTTGGTGGGTAAATGGGTTGGCTCACTGGTTCAGTTAATTACAATTTTTTTAAAATAAAAAATAATTACAAACTTTCTATAATTCAAATCTAAACAAATTTCACTCATAAATTTCACTCCTAACATGGGTGTTTAATTAATTTTGAAAATATGGAACTTAAATAATTTTTTCAAGCAAAAAAAAAATAAATATCTTTTTATAAAATTAAAATTAAATTTTAATAAAATAAAATTAGGTAGGTGGGCTGGTGGGCCAACCCGGCCAACCCGGCCCACCACGGGTTCAACCTACATGTGCGGGTTTAAATGAGCCGGGTTGAAATCTGACCTGTATAAAAAAAATACAATTTTTTCAAACCCAACCCGGCCCAAACCCATGACGGGCCGGATTGACCCGCGAGTTATGACCCATTTTGACAGCTCTATAATAAATACATTATTGGATATTTTCATCTAGTACAACAATGATCATAATGACTATGCAAGCGTGGCTCTAGGCAAAAAAATCTATATATCACCTCATCGAGTATGAAAGCTACAAAACGTAAATGGTTTAAGGAATGCATGCCACTCTTCAGCATATTAGGTATCCTATCTGAACCATTATACATACCTGCAACACAGCTCACCACATCCTTGTGCTGTCGGATACTCTGTACCAATCTGCCATCACTTAAGGATATAACCTGAAAACTGTTTTCCCAATTACCACATGATATTAAGAAATTCTCAGAGGGTGTCTGCATTGTTGCAAAACATTGAGCTCCAAGTTCAACGTTTTCAGGCACAGGAATCCCAATTTTGCGAGGAGAAAGAATGTCAGATCCTCCAACTCCAAAGAATGGATCCTGCTGAAAATTAGAGATTGTTTCATTACTCTAGAAACCAAACATAATTCTAATGAAAAAATCCTACTTTTTTCAGTGTCTGATGACACCAAGCCTAACCTGGGAACCAGAAAAGGTAAAATTTCCACCAGACTGCAGCTGAGTTGTCAACCACATCTTAACAGACAAGTTGAGACCCTCGTTTACTATGACAATATTTGTGTCCATGAGACTAACATAGAGTAAAGCAGATGGACATTGACTTGCATTACATACAATGGAAGTCAAACTGATAGAATCAGGAGCAAAGTACAGAGGATGCGCAATTGGAATAGGTGGCCCTCTTCTTGGGTGCTTCTTGCGAAATATCTGGATTGGAGTCTGACCAAAGTTGGCTATCTGGTCTTCGATAGCTGCTCTTTGCATATCGTCTTCCATTGTTTCGAGATCAACAGCACCTTCATAAGTCAAATAGTAGAAGATGTTCGCTGCCTATAATCCAATGTTAAAATTTTAACAACATAACTAAACAATAATTTAGTTTTTCCAATTTAATTAACTTCTGATTGCCATAAACTTTGTTTATCTTGATATACCTCTACTGCAGGTTTTCCACGTTGCTTGTAACCAAATACCAAATCTATCCAGTGGTGAAGATTTGAGCTAACATACTCACTTTCAAGGGCCTCCCGATTTCTCCTAATGAATTCTTCAGGTGAACCCTGTGCAAATAATTTATAAATATTTGGCTTGTATTTTTCTGTTTGATGTAAATATTTCCAAATCAAAAAAATATAATAGTAACAGAAACATGCATTAAAGACGGTTAATAATAGTTTCATCTTGCTGTGCAAGAAGAGAACAAAAGAAAAAAAGATTTAAACATCAAACATACTAGTGCGTAGATATACAATATTGTATGTCCAAATCTAGCACTTAACTAAATACCATATATCCAAATCTGTCTCCAAGAAATGATTAGTTAGCAAATTGACAACTCCAGTGCGGTGAACCTGTTTGCAATTTGATGACTATGGGAAAGACTTTGTATGACAAAACTTTCAGAAATGATAGTCAAAAGAAGTAACATGTTTACAGAACCAAACTGTATATTTTAATTACTGTTGTCATTATGATCACTTTATTTTACATGTTTTGAGTTGAACTTGTTCTAATGACAATTTTAGATTGAAAGGCATAGCTCAATCTGATAAGGCACATTTTTTAAGACACTGCACTAAGAACTGCACTACAGTGATATATTTTATACTATATAACCTTAAGAAGTTTGCAACGTAACCACACTAAATTACACTGAAACGCTGCTGGTTTTTACGAAAATTACAATGCACGCAATCAACTCAGAAACAGTTAAAAGCCTATGCTTAATAAAAGAAGTAAAAAAATGTTGTAATTAGAGGAAATATTTGTAGAATCTACTAGATTATTTTTCAGTATATTGTTTCCTTATTTTCCTTTTTTAGAAAATTAGATTGCTACAAATAAAAGTAAGGAGAATGTAATTGATATGAATGAAAATAATAAAGTCATTCTCGTTTTCAGTATTGATTACTGCAGAAAATATGTACATTTTGTGATTTGGGAAAGATACAAAAAAGGTATAAATAGAAGAGAAGGGAATTAATCTGTTCATTAATCTATCACTAAAAATCAGGGAAATAATTATCCTTAGAAATGCTCTAACTAAATAAGGAAATATAAACTAATCTTATCTACATTAAATCCTATTATGGGCTGTACAAATTAGAATTGAACGATTCTTATTGATATGGCTCATCACAAACATTCCCCCTCAATCTGGGTGATAGATGTCTATTATTCCGAGATTGGATTTGTTGAAATAAAACAGAAAGAGGACTAGGCAGAAATATGGAGCACATATGGTTATATATTTATAAATAAGTGTTGGAAGTCTCACATTGACTAGAGAGAACTAAATATGGTATCAGAGTCATGAGTTTGAGCCTATCCTATCAAAATTTGTTATTTATTAGGTTTTTGTTCCACCCGCTATTAAGCCACTATCAGACCACCTATTAATGTCTAATTCCATACTCGAGACATACTTCGACGTAAGGGGATGTGTTGGAAGTCTCACATCGGCGGCTAGACACAAGGCCAATTTAGATATAGATGCAAACTTCATCTTACAAGTTGGTTTTGTAGGATTGAGTTAGACTTAAAGTCCACTTCTTAACAATAGGAGAATACAAAGAGATGGGCCTAAGTTCGTTACATCTAACAACTTAAATAACAAAAGTATGTTAAGTCGAATGAGGAACACCCAACAATCTCCCTCAAGTCGATGGATATAAGTTGTATGTACCAAGCTTATTACAAATATAACCAATTCTAGGTTCCTATAATGATTTAGTAAACACATATACTAGTTGAACACTTGAATTAACATAGTCTTGATTTCTTCCGATACAATCTTTTCTCAAATAAAATGACAATTAATCTCAATATGTTTGGTTCTTTCATGAAAGACAAGATTTGAGCTTATATGAAAATTGAAGGCCAAGGCCCCCTACAAATTTGAATCGCAGGTCTTCACAGTTTTTCAGCAAATCGATTTCCAGGTGCAAAATGGTGGCACCTTTCAAAATGAAGAAGATAGCGGAAGCATTAGAGGTAGGACTAGGTGTCGATGCATCGGTGGCACAAGCGACGGAGACGGCGACCGACGACAGCCGGCGGTGAACGACAGCAGCTGGTGGTGAATGGCGGTGGACGGTCGGAAGTGATGGCCGACGATGGCGACCGACGGAGAGTGGTGCGGTGGCTGCGGTCGACGGTAGGCGTCAGTGGACGACGACACCAAATAGATGATACGAGACAAAATTGCCAGAAATACTGAAGAAGGCACTACAAGCTTGATATTGAGGCTGAGAGACATGATTACTCATTAAGGTATTTTAGAAAAGATAAGATGAGATTTTTAAGGTTGACTGTGGCAATGGCCACCGGCCACCGGCGACAACAAACGAAGAGACTCAGACAACCCGACTCTGATACCAAGTTGAATATAGTTAAAATTATATATAGAATTAATCTCCCTTATATATACACATAAGTCCTCTATTTATAATATAAGAAATATGGGCTAAGTCCAAAATACAAATAAGAAATATAAACAAACTAACTAAAGATGAAAGATAAATATAGTACTAAAAGTGTCATTTGAGTGACTTCTTCCATGCACAAGATGTATATACCTTGGCATTAAAGGGGTATGTTGGAAGTCCCAAGATAAGGCCAATTTAGAGCATATAAGTGCGTGCAAACTTGACCTTACAAGCCAGTTTTGTGGGATGAGTTAGACATAAAATTAACTTCTTAATATGTTGATTAATTGTAAACTGCTCTATGCAAAGGTAAGCTTTAAAAGGATGTCATATCTATTTTTTTCCCTTTTATGGGTGGTTAGAATTTCTATAATCTTTGAAAGTATGTGTTGGAAGTCCCACATCGACTAGAGATAAGGCCAATTCATAGTATATAAGTGGGTGCAAACCTCACCTTACAAGCTAGTTTTGTGGGGTTAAGTTAGGCTTAAAGTCCACTTCTAACATGGTATTAGAACCATTGTTAAAGCATATCCTAGCGATATTTGTTGTTTGTTGCGCATATTGTTCCACCCGCTATCGGACCACCCATTAATGTCTAGTCCCACACTCGATATGTATATACCTCAGAGTGAGGAGAATGTGTTGGAAGTCCCACATCGACTAGAGATAAGGTCAATTCATAGTATATAAATGGATGTAAACCTCACCTTACAAGCTGGTTTTGTGGGGTTGAATTAGACTTAAAGTCCACTTTTAATAGTATGAATTCCAAATCTCTCTTCTATCACTTGTATATAAATTTTGTTGATAAATAAAAAAACTTGAATATATTTTTTAGAGCAAATTAGAGCAGGATTATTCATCTCAAATCTCTTTGGTGCAAGCTTACAGTATGTGCTCAAGCGGTTTAAAATTGCATTCGTAGGGTTAGGATTCAGGGTTTAAATAAATGCAATTTTTGCTAATATTGATAATGTAAACCAAAATAAATAATACTGATCACCTTTCTGGTTTTTGAATTCAAAATATAAAATCCAATAAACCTTGATGAGGTAACACGATGGAGGTAGTTGGGAGAGGGGAGTCATCACAAATAGACATTGTATAATTCTCATCATACCATGTATAATAAACATGTTTCAATATTAGGTAAGATGGTTATATAAAAGATATATATTAATAATTACATTAGGTCCATTTTCTGTGCTTATCAGAAAAGTGACTGTAAAGGCTGAAGAGAAGAGCATGAAACTACCTGGAGTTGCTTCAAAAAAACAGTTATTTGTTTTTCGTTTTTTATGCTTCTTTTTAATTAAATTTTCCCAAACAAGGAAAAATTGCTAATAAGTGATTATTTTATTAAAATAAAGTACTTTTTTCTTTAAAAAGGTTAGCACAAACAGACCTACTGTTTGGCCATTTACTTAGTTTTACAAAATTTATGTACCTTAGCCCAGGGAGGCAGCCCAACATCCAGAATAGGTTCACCATCCTGTTTAACTCCGAAATGATAAGAGTTTGAATTGACAAGAAACTCAGGCATGTAAAAAAACTCAGGTATTAACTCCTTCACATCACTAGTATTTGTAAGGCAATTTCTGTAGGTGCTCTCAATGCTTTGAAAAAGACGGTCAGCATGATCAAATTTACCACCCTGACAACAATGATCACGCATAAGAAAAGTTAATCATGATGATATGCAGCAAATATAGAAAAATGAAAAAAAAGAAATGAAAAGAAAGCCAAGCAATTGACAATACACGCAGAAGGAAAATAATGTAGCCATTGGCTGTCATACTTAAGCACCATGAAAACAAAAGATTCATACTAAAAGGGCATACGCATGTCACTGTAAATAGGGGATTATTAGGATAAAAGTATCCCAAATCCATAGTAATCGGGAAAAGATATCCCCAGAATCTTCACATTCATTCCATCAGATTTTATTTCCTTTTTTAAGAGAATGTGGTTGTTACAAATAGAGGAATTGAAAATGTAATTAACATTATTGTTATTACTAATATATTTCTTTATTCCCTCTCATTATTCAAATCGATACCAAAGCTCTTGATATTGGAGCCTCTGTTTCGGCTGCCACTGCCGTACTTAAAGATAGTGGAGGGACAAAAAGGTGACTCCCATTCTAACAATCACAATAACAACAATCACGTCACCAATAAAAAATGTCTCGCACCACCACCATCAGCGTAGCTCAGGGATAATGCTCCAACAACAAACACCTCCACTGCCACAAACAAGGTCACAGACCCTTTGAGTCCATCCCAAGTTTGCTTTCTTTTTCCTCTATGGCTGAGGCAATAATCGTAATGATCTTCTAAATGTGGTGGGTCCCTACTTATTTGATGGCAAAAATTATTTGAAGTGGAGCTAATACCTTTGAAGGATTCTAACATGACAATCAAGATCAAACTATAACAACAGTCGAGGATCGGGGTCAAATGACACTAATTTTGAGATTTGGAATTATTAAGATTCATTTATCATGAGTTGGATGTGAAATTCCATGGTTACCAAGACAAACCAAAATTATATTTTATTCCTCTGCCAAAGAAGTCTGAGATGTGACTTAAACAATACCTCGTCTTTGAAAAAGGATTTTGTTGCCTATTATGACCTTGAAAGTACAATGTTTAATGCTACACAGGGTCCTTTCTCTATATCAGAATATCAGATAATAAACTGAGTGCCAATAATTGAAGATGTGCACATTAGAAGCCACGTGTTAAAGTTGTTGAAAGAGTAAGCATTTTTAAATTCCTGCATGGTTTAAAGCAGGATAGTACATTGATTGCAAGACATTTCTGACTATACTAAAACTAGTAGGCAATAAATTTTTAAAATATCTTTTGTGATACCTGCAGATTACGGTGAAGAGATGTAAAGGGCTCTAATCTAAGAAGGTAATAAAGCACAATGCCCATACTTGAGTAATGAGACCCATAGTAGAAACTGCATCAATAGACAAACACTAATACTTTAGACAAAGTTATTTATCTTATATACGCAATAAAAAAAGGATCACTACAAATCTTAGACCAAAACAGACCAATTACCTGGGTATATCTGGATCACAAAAATTTCGGTATCTATCTTCAAATACCTAAATATAAGAAGCATACAATAAGAATGGTAATAATAATGATAACAGATCAAACTGACTTATATTTTAAACATTAACCTCAAATCTTTTTGTATCAAGTGCTCCAACAGGCTTTGAGAGATCTCGAAATGTAGATGACTTGTTAAAATCAAGAACCTCTGATGAGTGGTCAGCCAAGACCCAAGGAAAAACGGGATATTGGGTCAAATCATTGTAAGATCTTCCAGCAAGCGTGTTTAGAATCATTAGATACTCAAAGTTTGTTATATCCCTCCTCCTCCAGTTTTCTCTGGCAGTTTCTGCCATTTCCTGTGCCACTCGCCGATCAACAAAATTTATAGATCCACTCTTATCCCTTCCACTTCCCTTGGGAATTGAATATTCGTTTCTTGTGGTAACTATCAAGTTTCCTATGTCTTTTGCATCCTTCATGGATGCAAAGTTTAAAAACACAGGGGCAACTGAATCACTAAAGAAAATCTCTATGGCAGTGTATCTGAGCAAATACCGCGTCCAATGAACAGCTTTTATCTAATAAGATGATAACCGGACAAAGATCCATCCAAAAGAAAAGGAAAAAAAAAAAAAGAAGATAATCAATATTCAATAAGTATAGTGCAATAGAACATGCAAAGAAAATGAAACCAGCAAACCAACCTTGGCAACACTCCATCTTCGATGCCGTTTAACACATCTCATAAGTTTAATAGATCCACTTCCATTTATCAGTTCTGCATGACCAACTGCTATTCCCTTTTGAGGATCCATACCAGAAACAGACCACTTATATGATCTATGTTTTACATCAGACTTGGTGAGATCAGAATTAATTGAGGCGTCGAAGTTTTTAAAAACAGATGACCCACCAGTACCCTCTACCAAAAATTGAGCAGAAAAATGTAAAACATTTTTCATCACTGCCAAATGACCAGCTAATTTTCTCTTTGGGGTCACAAGAACACAAGGAATTGAAACAAGCACCTGAAAATCGAAATTAGGCATGATATCAGCAACAGAGTTTCAGACAACCTTTCAATACAAAGAGACCATATTCCTTCATACCACATACCTCACTAGCTTCTGTTTCAGGAGAAGAGGAAGTATCTTTTCGTTCTTGCACAATATCCTTTCTGTCACTGACATCTTTTGGTAAGTCTGAGGATTGGCAGTCTGAATGATCACCGGGAGTCTTCTGTCCACTTATATCAGTATTGGCTTCATTTGTGTCTGAAGTTCCCTCATCAGTTATTTTTCTTATCCCTTTCAGTAGGAGCTGCTTCATTTGGTCAGGTATAGTAACCACAAAACCATGATTACTTTCATTAATAGGAGTAACAACCCCACTACCGGTGGCATAAAGAGGACTGCACAGATTTTCATCAAAATGGTAATTTTGCTTTAGTTTTGGCCTGCGTCGCCATGTGTCTTCTATCTTATCAAGTTTCCAGTGTGTTACAACAGTATTTGGGAAAGGTTTAGCAGACCATGGACCCCTCTCATCAATTAAAGAACGAAACATGTGTATCCATTTTTCCTGTATAAAAGCAACCCTATTTTGTAACAAACATACTGAATAAATTTAACATCTTTTAAAAGAAAAAAGCACAGTTAACAAATGCATAAATGTATAACAAAGAATATTATGCCTACAGCGACATTTTGCTGCTTTTCCTCAGAAGTCAGCTGGAATTCAGCTATTCTGCTATCATCTGAAGCAATAACAGAGTTCAAGCTGCTTTTTATATCATCTTCAAAAACTTTCTTGCCGCTAAATTCTCCCAAGGAGTTTTCATCTACTCTAGAACGAAGTTCCTGTATCTGCTGGGAGCGGTCCATATTAGATGTCTTAATATATTTAGCCTCATCATTGACCTGAAAAGTTAAAGGCATCAGATAAAAACACAATGCCTCGTGCAACAAAACATTCATTAACCATAGGCAAAGTAAATAATATATCACTCATATTTAAGATGACTCCATGGATCAATGGTATAGAATGGAAAGAAACTAACATGTAATATAAAATTTAAATTGATCAGTTGATTAACAAGTATGAACACATTGTATGCATTGTTTGACCAAAGGTTTTCAAAAGCATTTCAGTTCCTGGAATGACCTTAATTAGTTTATAACTGATAGTCATCAAATAAGTCGCATGCTGATAACATAATATACGATATATTTCTTGCAAAACAATTGATGAAAATTTCACATGAACCAATGGGTTAATTTTGAAACCATAGCTTAGAAATGTCTTGTGAATTAACACACTTTCCAAATCATTGGACAAACACATAATCAACAACTAATACAAAAATTCTATCAATGATATTGGACAACACCCGCTACCCTAAAAAAAGAGAAAAAAGTATCAAAGAAATAGACATAAGTATTTGACAATATATTTTCAGACATACTGCTGTCAGAACTCGATCCTTTTGTATTATATTTTGAATGGACAATGCATCTTTTGAATTGTAGCTAGGATCCGAGGCATCATCTCTGCTAGCAAGGCTAGTAGCAAGCATTGATTTTCCAATATTGACCGTCTCGCGTATCAAATGTGATAAAAGATGGAAACGAACACCGTCATCCAATGTTCCATACTGTGTCCTAACAAAAAGCAGTGTCCTACAAACATCCAAACCAAAAGTTAATTTTTAATATCAAAACCAGAGAAATCACTGAGTCTGCTTTTTGTAGAATTTTGCAGCCAGAAACACCCTGCAGCATTACAATCAGCAGGAAATATTTCTTGTTGAGGTCAAAATTCCCAATTGGAAAAAACTTCCCCCCATGAAAAAATACATACTTTAATTGTGTTATGGGTGCAAAGGCTACAAACATGATGTAAGTATTCAGTAGAAATGTTACCAGATAATAAGTTGCAGCCTGCTTTTGCTTTGCTCGTCATCAGCATTTAAAAGGCAAGGTAAAAGTGAGATAAACTGGTGGACACACCGTGATGCCCTTTCCAAAGAAGACTTACACAAATACAAAATAACAAGACGATAAATAATTCTAGGACACCTCTCCCCTCGTAAAACCATAGCTTTATCAACATTTTTGTTAGGTTTTGCAGTCAAAGCAGTACCAATCCCTCCCGCTACAACAACTGCAGCCACTTCAGCAGCAGGAATGTTTAACGACTCAACCAAACCTCGTGCCCGTTGACCAAGAGACGGTCCAACCAATGCTGATGATTTAGCTAACATATTGCTGGATCCTTTACCATTCATCTTGCCAATAACAACCCACAATTTGTCATAAAGATTCCACCATTTTTCCTCCATTGTATCATCTTTTGGTATTGGCTGATTAGAATTCTGTGATTTACTGAAAGCGAACAGAATCCAATTGTAAAAGTACTTTACATCATGCATGAACTAAATATTCGTTTTCATTGGGCAAATAGTGCTGAGAGGAAACAAGGATCTGCATTTTCATACCTAGATGTTTGAACATCAGCTTCTTCTATCAATACTTCTTTTAAGGCAGTACTGTACTCTTTGTGTTGTTCCATTTCCAAATCAACATGGAAATCGAAGTCACTTCCAAGAAACTGTAAGAAAAAAATATAACTCTTCTAAAACATATTAAATGGATTAAAATATCAGTTGTACTTTGAAATCGAAGTACGATATGTTACCTCTATACTATTAAACAAATGACAATTCCATTCTACAGGCTGAAAGGTTTTATATAATAGTATCTTTAGATGTATATATAATATGATAATGAGGTTTGGAGAAAAATTTATTTTACTTTATTTCTTAGCTTCAAACATACAGGGAGAAGAATCCATCATTATTTTCGGGACTTGTCCATCAAACCTTATTCACTGTCAAACATTTTCTCATTGCAGCAGCATATGATTAGGAAGAAAATGGAAGAGTTCAATGTTGTGATGGTGCACTTGTGACTCCCAATGTGCAGTTGATTACCTAGCTTTCATAGCAGTTTCAAGAAATATGCCAAATTTTGGATTATGTCACACCGATTTAATTTTTTTTATTCATAATGCTTTTGTAAGGAAATTTCACCCTCCACAAATATAAAATCAAATTTATAAAAACAAAATGAATAATTCAAACAAAAAGGAAATTTCAGGCAAACCCTTTACCGGGAGTTCTTCATCAATTTCAGAGATCAGCATCTCATCAATCAATCTCAGAAGGTATAGCGTATTGTCTCGACAGGGTTGTGAAATGAAAATACTGTCAACAGCAGCTGATAGCTCCACTAGATTCTGAATCAAATCCTCGTATATATCGCGAAGAAAATATCTATATGAATGGCCACCCTACACCAATTAAAAATAAGATATTGTAACTATCATTACACACTCTTGCATCATTAAAATGAATAATGTAAAGGTGTAGTCAGATTCTCAACGTACTTCCTCAAAGTGCTTAAGAAGGAAATTGACTGTCTCTTCCATCTGTTGCCAGCCACCTTTTACAGAATGCAAATAGTGACAGAGAACAAGGGAATACAAATTCCGCACCAGGCGCAGCTCATCCATTTCGTTGTCACCTTTATCTGGTAATTTGGCATTATAATCTTTTAACACATCAAGCCTCAGAGATGATGTTAACCAAGCATTCCACCCATATTCCTATTAAGAATATTATCAATTAGAAAACAATTTTTTCAGCTATTAACAATCAAGAGGACCTTTCAGAAACCGTACCATAAAAGCTTCAATATTTGAAGCATTTGAATCAAGAAGGTCAAGTAAATCTTTGATTACTTTCATTCTGGCATGTGCATTTTTACAGCCAGACAGATATCTGAAAATCAGAGGCAACATTTGAGGAAGTAAAAAATGACTACCCTTGCTTCTCACCCTCTCCAAGGGGTTATGTCTTTGTAAAACCTGTAAAGAAGAACATCCACAAGAATTGGCAGTGAGTGACCATAAATAAGAATCATAATGACTAAGGGCTGGCTAGGAAGAAACTTCTCCATGAGCACTTTTAAAAGATAAAATACGAAGAAAAAATTAAATTACCTTCTTCATAATTTGAAGACCAGATTTTGGAGAATCTAATAGGAAATAGCTTCAACAATTTAGATCGTGCTTGAACTAATTTTAGCTTATGGGCAAGTTAATTTCACTTTTTCTTCTTTTTTCTTTTTCTAAAAGTAACTTTCTTTTCAACTTAGTTCACTTGAACTCATTATCCGGCACACAATTTAATCATTGAAATACTGTTTTGCAAATGTCAGAACTAACGGAAAAAATGAGGGATCTGCATTTCCTATACCTGTTTAGGGCTAGCACCACCAAGAAGAACATCAAATAAAGTGGCACATAAAATGTCAGTCTGAGGAAAGCAGAACAGTCTATCAGATATAGCTGAGAAGATTGGTTGCATTCGGATTTTCCTTTGGCTATCAGAAATAGATCTGGGTCTTCCCACTGGGAGGTTAAAGAATCTTGACCCCTTCTTCTCTGCTGGAAGGCCAACCAAAAGCCTTCCTATGAACTGTAAGCTCAACAATCTAATAGATTCAGATCCCCTAGGACAAACCAAAAATCATGAGCACACTCATAAGAACCAAATATATATTAACTGATTTCATAGAACTATTTGTATAACCTTCAATCTACATGTTAATGTACAAACTAAAAATTTAGACATAACTTTCATAATTTGTTCATAGAAAAAATAAACATTTTTTCTTAGAAAAAGAATTTATTGAGATAGAAGAGCGCCAAGGATATTGTTGTTTGCAGAATTTAAAAAATAAATTTTAAGTCTAACTCAATTCTATAAAACTGACTTAAAAAACAAGGGTTGCACTCACTTATATACTCTAAACCGGCCTAATCATTGGTCACATGATTAAACGAATACCATGAATGGAAACAGATCAAGGAGTACGGGAATTTTTTGAGAGCAAATGGTAACCAATTTAGCGAGTGGGTGTGGGACCGAGACAGTGCTTATAGTTCTGTTCGTTTGAAAACAAAACTAAGACAATTCAATTAAAGAAACAAAACTAAGACAATTCAGTATTGCATTATGTATGGGACCACAGTAGTAGCTGCCTCCAGATTCACAGTATGCATTGCAAATTCATCCAAATCCACAATGATATAGTGCCACTATAACTGCTACTTAACATCAAGAAAAATTCATGCAGAGAATGACAAGGGTGACATACCGCTGGAGAAGATTGACAAAAACCTGACAACCACCAATTATATTAACTTGTTCAAGGAAAGAAGACAGTAATGATATCTGGGAAACAGCACGAATAATCATGTGCAAGACATCTTCAATACAGGCCATATCTTGACTTTTCTCAAAAAATGCTATGAGAGCTTTTATGTCTCCAGCAGCAATGTTCTGTCTGCATATCCCAAAAATTTGGAATGAAAATTTAACATATTACAATGAATGTCAGTTGAAAGGGTAAAGATGAAACCGTACCTGAGACTCATTTCACCAAGACTTAACAAAAGAAGACGGATCTTGTGCATTTCTTCTTTGCTAGGGATTCCTCGTCTTTCCTTGGTAACTTGTTCAGAAACAGAAAGTTCAAGAGGATTACTTCCAGCTAATGATTCATACTTTACATTATCACAATAGAATTGATGAATTATATCAAGGACTCGCGGAAGCCGGCATAGACTCTTCAGTAAACGAGGATCATTGTCAAATTGCTGGATCAGAAACATGTACAGCTCACGTTGGACCTTGTAAACAGTACAAACCCAAATATGAGGATTAAGAAATATGTTACATACGGCCTCTTTCACAAGCAGCTCCGCCAGTCCTGAGAAACATTGAAAAGGAAAAGAAAAAAGCAAATTTTGAGGCAAAATAAATATATAATCAAACGAGAATTGGATGCAGAACACATGGGAACAAATTACGCACCAGAATTGGAAACAACATTAAAAAGATGCCTCAACGCAGAAAGAGTTTCCAAATTTAGTTGTTGAGGAGGAACTGATTGTAACAAGAATCCCAGCACAGAAAATCCAGACACAATATGCATTTGTTGTTGATTTGCTAAATTCTCGTCTAAAAGAGATGCAATAAGCTCAATAACTTCAGTTGTCACCCACTCCCTCATGGTCTGTGTTAGTGGTACACCATTTGCAGATTCTCCATCTTCTTTTTCAAATTTAGAACACTGAGCAATAAGAGGGAAAAGCACAGATACCCCACCAACACAGTATATTATCTGTTGTAGTAAGCGTCTTGAACATAACTGTGTACCACCGATTACAGCTGCTTCAAAAGAATTCTTATCCAATTGATGATGACTTGTTATTGGTGAAACGTTAAACAGCATTCTTCCAACACTTGCCTGAAAAAAATTGATAATCATATTTGAGTATTAGCATTGATGAAATATGGCTCAAACTTTTCTCTTTTATGAGCATTATTAAAGTTTAAGAGAGAAAAGAGAGATAAACAAAAGAAAATCAGTTTGGTGCGTGTTAAATATGATAAAAAACTATATTTAGGATCAATCTCCCTTGTGTGTCTTTGCATACACATAGGGTAATGTATTTATAATAATAAGAATGTGGGCTAAGCCCAAATACAAATGAATATGTAAAAATAAAATATAATGAGCATAAGGACTATATTTCCCTAATAAACATATAGGTACTATGTTTCCCTAATTAACATAAACACACAATATCTAACACTCCCCCTCAAGCTGGAGCGTATAAATCATATGTTCCAAGCTTGTCACAAAGATAGTCAATTCTAGGTCCTCGCAAGGACTTAGTGAATATGTCTGCCAACTGGTTCCTTGAGTTAACGAACTCAGTCTTGATATCTCCGGATATGATTTTTTCTCTAATAAAATGGCAATCAACTTCAATGTGCTTGGTTCTCTCATGGAAGACAGGGTTAGAGCTAATATGAAGAGCAGCTTGATTATCACATATAAGTGTCATGTGAGTGACATCTCCAAATTTCAGTTCACTAAGTAATTGTTTAAGCCACACAAGCTCACAAGTACCTGATGTCATAGCTCTATATTCTGCTTCTGCACTGGACCTAGCTACAACACTTTGCTTCTTACTTTTCCAAGATATCAGGTTGCCACCAATAGAGACACAATATCCAGAAATAGACCTCCTATCAGAAGGGGAACCAGCACAATCAGCATCTGAATAGCAAACGATTTTTGTATCGTTGTTAGGACCATATAGCAAACCTTTTCCAGGTGATCCTTTAATATACTTCAGTATGCGAACAACTGCATCCCAATGGTCTTCACATGGGGAGTTAAGGAATTGACTCACCACACTTACTGCGAAGGAAATGTCAGGACGCGTAACAGTAAGATAGTTTAATTTACCAACTAATCTTCTGTAACGTTCAGGATCTGAGAAAGGCTCCCCCTGATTTGGTAGAAGCTTGATGTTAGGATCCATAGGTGTCTCAACAGACTTACAGTTCATTAACCCTGTTTCCTCCAAGATGTCTAACGCATACTTCCTCTGAGATATGACAATACCATCATTGGATTGTGCTACTTCAATACCCAAAAAGTATCGGAGTTTGCCAAGATCTTTGGTTTGAAAATGGTGACAAAGGTGTTGTTTCATCTGAGAGATGCCAAGATAGTCGCTTCCTGTGAGAACAATGTCATCAACATACACTATTAAGTAGATACATCCAGCACTTGAGTGGCGATAGAACACTGAATGATCCGCTTCACTGCGAGACATACCAAATTGTTGAACAACACAGCTGAACTTACCAAACCAGGCCCGAGGAGACTGTTTTAGGCCATATAAGGATTTGCGAAGACGACATACCAATCCAGATGACTCCCCCTGAGCAACAAAGCCGGGCGGTTGCTCCATATAAATTTCTTCATGCAAATCACCATTAAGGAAAGCGTTTTTTACATCAAGTTGGTAAAGAGGCCATTGTCGAAGAGCGGCCATGGCAATGAATAGGCGAACAGAGGTCATTTTCGCCACTGGAGAAAAAGTATCACCATAATCCAAACCAAAAATCTGTGTGTATCCTTTGGCAACCAGTCGAGCCTTCAAACGATCAATTGTACCATCAGGGCCAACTTTGATAGCATAAACCCACCTGCAACCAACAACAGACTTTCCAGATGGTAATTGGACAAGCTCCCAAGTTCCACTTTTCTGTAAAGCACTTAATTTATCCAGCATGGCTTGACGCCAACCAGGATGAGTTAAGGCATCACCCACAGACTTGGGAATGGACACAGAAGAAATGGAGGAGAGACATGTGTAAAAAGATGGAGATAACCTGTGGTAACTAAGAACAGTATAATGGGGGGAAGGGTTACGAGTAGAGCGTATACCTTTACGGAGGGCAATAGGCAGGTCAGACTCATTTGCAGGAGCCGGAGGAGACACAGGAGGCGGCACAGGAGGTGAGTCATGAGGGAGACGAGGGCGGCGACTATAAACCTGAAGGGGTGGAGTTGAAGGACGATCCTGAGAGGCTAAAGGAGGAGAAGGATCACAGACAATAGGAATATCAACAGTAATAGGTGGAGGTACAGAACTAGAAGATAGAGGTGAAAAATAAAACGAAGATTCATCAAAAGTGACGTCAGCAGAGATAAAATGGCGATTGAGGGAAGGGGAAAAACACTTATAGCCCTTTTGTGACCGTGGAAATCCTAAGAAGACACATTTGTGAGATCTAGGAGATAACTTATCAAGACCAGGACTAAAATCATGAACAAAACATGTAGACCCAAAAACTCTAAGAGGTAATGGATGTAAAGGGTCTTGAGGAAATAAGACAGAATGAGGGATTTTGTTATCTAGGACAGAAGATGGCATGCGGTTTATGAGATAACATGCAGTGAGAACTGCATCACCCCAAAAACGCGAGGGTACTTGGCCATGGATGAGAAGAGTACTAGTTGTTTCAATAAGGTGTCTATTCTTGCGCTCAGCCACCCCATTTTGTTGAGGAGTATAAGCACATGAGGTTTGGTGAAGAATGCCATGAGAAGCCATAAAATGTTTAAACTGTTGAGAAAGGTATTCACGGCCATTATCACTAAGTAAAATTCGAATAGAAACCCCAAACTGTGTTTTTATTTCATTGAAAAAAGATTGGAAAATAGAAAACAACTCAGAACGATTCTTCATTAAAAACAACCAAGTACATCTGGAATAGTCATCAATAAAGGTAACAAAATACTGAAATCCTAAAGTGGACTTAACACGACTAGGTCCCCAAATATCAGAATGAACTAATGAAAAAGGGGATGACGCTCTTTGTGAAACACTACAAGGAAAGGAACTACGAGTATGCTTTCCTAACTGACAAGACTCACATGACAAACTTGATAACTTCGACAAACTCGGAACAAGTTGCTGCAATTTGACACGACTGGGATGACCTAACTGAGCATGAAGAAGGGATGGTGACTCCATGATTACGCCAGCATGTGGAGAAGGGCGGAGAAGATATAGGCCATGAGACTCACATCCTGTGCCAATCATGTGTTTCGAACTCTGGTCCTGCAAACAAACAGAATCTTTGGTAAATGAAATAATACAATTAAGGGAATGAGTTAGACGACTTATGGACAATAAGTTGAAAGGAGACCCAGGGACATAGAGTACATTATCAATGGATATGGACGAAAAAATATGAACAGTACCAATACCATGAGATGAGACTCTAGACCCATCAGCCATTGTTACCAAGGGTAAATTATCTGGACATGACAAGGAAGAAAACAAGGACTTGTTACCAGTTATATGATCGGTGGCGCCTGAGTCAAGGACCCAAGATCCGAGGGAGTGAGTCAGACCAACAAAAGGTGTACCTGTGCGGGCAACAGATACAGATGTAGTGGAACTAGAGTGTTGACGATCCTCATACCATCGGAGAAATTCGTTGAAGACTGCAGGGTTGTCTACAGTATTTGATGAAGTAGGATGGTCTGCAGACGGTAGTTGAGGAGGTGGATCAGAATTAGCCATTGCTACAGATCGAGGAGGACGTCCATGAAGCGAATAACACCTATCAATTTTGTGGCCTGGCTTGCCACAATGGTCACATTTAGGTCGTCCTTTACCTGGCTTGCGAGACCGACTTCGATCATCACGTTGGACAGCCATAACTGAGGAATCATCAGTATGAGGAGATGTCTCAACGACTAGTTTGCTCGGAATACGCAAAAGAGCAGAACAAGTAGAAGTAAAGTTGGGTATGACAGGAGAACCCAAAATCTGATCACGAACATGGGAGGAATCATCAGAGAGTCCGTATAAGGCCAACAACATGAAGAACTTTGATCGTTGTTCCAGTTCTTCAGCAGGAGTGGAAGCAGGAGGTAATAGCTCATTAAAATCATGAAGGAGGGCATGAACTTTACCCAAATATTCTGCCATGGGACCAGGACTGCGTGGACCAATGACAGTGAATAGGTTCTGACAAACACCATAAAGACGCTGGGTGTCATTTGTGTATAATAGCCTTGCTTGAGCCCATACTTCTGAACATGTTTCATAGGAACGAAACATTTGTTTCAGAGAGGAGTGAATGGTGGACTTGATGACGATGCATAACTGGGCATCAATTTTCATCCAACGAGAAGTGTCATATGTGGTAGCACTAGTCACATCTTTAGTAAGGTGATCTACATACCCCTGACTCTTCAACCAAAGTTTAATGTCAGATGCCCATGTTGCATAATTCGTGCCATCTAACTTGTCAATGGACAAGTGTACATTCACAAAATTGGTGTAGATTGGGGAATCAGCAGAAGAAGATGGGGCACTAGCATAGGTGTTTGTAGACGCGGAAGATGCCATGGGGAGGGAGAAACCCTAAAAATCCAACGTGCTCCGATTGACGCAACGACCACAGATCCAGAAAGAGGGCGAGGAGGCGATCACGGCGATGCTGGTCGGCGGCGGTGGGCTCCGGCGACGCGCCGGCACGCGCGGCGGGAAGCGGTGGATCTGCGAACTGCTGTGGCGGCGCGTGGAGGCGCGTGGGTGCTCCGATAGCCGCGCGGTGGTCGCCCAGCCGAGGCGCTTCCGATGGAGTGGTCGCCGGTCGATTCTGGAACTCCGGCGACGGCAGCGACGGCAACAGCGGCAGCGACGTCGGCGACAGCGGCGGCGACGGCGGCGACGGCGGCGACGGCGGCTGCGACGGCGGTAGGCTGCGGCGACTACGGCGGTGATGTGTACCGGAGACTGTAGAACAGGTAGAACCGAACCTAAGCTCTAGATACCATGTTAAATATGATGAAAAACTATATTTAGGATCAATCTCCCTTGTGTGTCTTTGCATACACATAGGGTAATGTATTTATAATAATAAGAATGTGGGCTAAGCCCAAATACAAATGAATATGTAAAAATAAAATATAATGAGCATAAGGACTATATTTTCCTAATAAACATATAGGTACTATGTTTCCCTAATTAACATAAACACACAATATCTAACAGTGCGTAAAGGAATTCAACCAACTTACAATATGATAGGTACATGTATTTATATGTCAAAATCCAAGTAACTAAGTATTAGATAGATCTGAGAACCTAACACTTGACAAACTAAGCAACTAACACCTAACTAAGTTTGCAAGAAAATGAAATATTCTAACTGTCCTACAGAAGTACAAAAATGCAAAGAAATAAAGAGTACAATTATACTCCAATAGCACCGCAAGCTCACAAGGGGTGAGGAGCAAGCCTTAAATCCACCACTTTAAAATTGAAACACAAAGCGCAAAACCTAGAAGGAGAAAGACCTTCTATAAGAATGTCACCCCATTGATCAATAACAGGGACATGAAAAAATGAATAAGCTTGTTAACAACCTTTTTAACAAAAAATATTCCAATTCCATATGTTTGGTTCTGGAGTGAAGAACAGGAGTGTGTGCAAGAGCAGCAAGGCTCAAGCACATCAGGGGCGGTGTGAAAAACTTGTTCTGATCATATACTTGAATCCAAGCAACTTCAAGAGCAATATGAGCCAAATTTCTACATGTTGCTTCAGTGCTAGATCTACCAACAACAATTCTCTCTTTAAACCATCAAGAAACCAAATTAAGTCCAGAAATTATTTAAGCACCTGGAGTAGATCTCCTATCATCCAAATCTATTGCCCAATCTACATCGGTCCGCATGAATAGTAAAAGATGTGTTGTAAGGAGCACATTGCAGATGAAAAACAATTTAAGAGCTCCTCTAACATAATACTTGAACTGTGTAAGAAAATGGAAAACTATTTTATTCACACCAATCAGATTCTCATAATCTCTATTTGTAGTAATCACATCTTTAAAATAAGAAAATAAAAACATAAGAAAATGTTAGGTTACTTTATACAAATAACCTAATCTAAACTTAAACAATGGAATTGAAAGTATGTATGTATTATTGATTCTGTGAAGTATCTGAAAATACAAGTATTCTCTTTCCCCAAGGAAGCCTCCCTTCCTCCACTGGCAAATATGTCCAGTCTATACTCAAAAGAAATTAACCTAACCAACAAAATTATTATAAGACTATTTATAGCATCTCATACCCACATCCTTTCCTAACAGCAGTCAGCTTCTAATACGCTACCATTCGGTATTACAGTATTCATACTGTTTGGCTTGAACTCTCTCCTCCTCTTCAGCTACCGTTCAGTATTACTATATTCATACCATTCGGCTTGAAATCCCTCCTCCTCTTCAGCTACCATTCAGTATTACAGTATTCATATCGTTTGGCCTGATAACTCATTCTTCTTTTATTCCTCCTCTCATATACTTTTAGCTTCCTAACAGAAAATTAACAGAAAGATTCTAAAGATATTTTTTCTTAATTACTTTGGAGATATTAAGAATATTTTAATCCTAATAATTTGCTATTTACAACAATCTCCTTCAAGTTAGAGATGAATAACAATAATTCCCAATTTGGCTACAACATCCTAGAATTTGGCCTAAGGAAGCCATGGAGTAAATATATCTCCTCTCTGCAAGTCCTACACCAACATGAATTTAGAAGGGGAATTTTAAGCCTAACTCAACCAGATAAAACTAACATGTAAGATGAGGTTTACAACCACTTATATGTTATGATTAAATCATATCTCTACTCAATATAACATCTCCAATACTATTCAATGTACTTGTTAGGAACCTAGAAACAATGATGATAGAACAAGACAAAAAGAGGAAGAAAAGACAGAGTCTTGCACTCTATTATTCACTTTACACAATATAAGCCAAAGCTTTCAAAGGAAAATTGCTTTCCTTTCTCTCAGGGTTCTCCTTGTCACAAACATCAATTTAAAAAGACTCCCCTAACTCTCCTTTAACATGACAATATATAGACTTTTACAAAAAGTGTTCATCGCATATCAGATAACATCTAACTGTTAACCAATTAACTGCTTCTATTTTATTTTTCTTCCTATGGTATACTTTCAAGACACCCTCCTTTTTCCCTTGCCTATCAGTACTCTTAGTCACTCATTAGAATCTTCCTAATTAGAAAAAATATTTATAGGATCTTCTAGATTATTTTTCAGTATATTGTTTCCTTATTCCATCTTTTTAGAAGTTAGATTGCTACAAATAGAGGTAAGGAGAATGTAATTTATATGAATGAAAAATAATAAAGTCACTCTCTTTTTCAAGTTGGTATCAGAGCTCCCGATCTTGGGAGCTCCATTTCCACTGCAATAGCATCCACTGTCGCCGCTGTCCAATATCCTATCATTTATGACTCTTGATAAAAGGAGGAACTCGAAAGCTTGAAAGCAATAATTGAATCAATGAGTAAGTCCTCTCGATCATGTACTTTGTCCATGAAAGGTAAGATTTGTCTCACTATTGGCCATGTGTCTCAAGGTATTTGAATTCTTGATTCAAGAGCAACTAATCATTTGACACCTTTTCGTGTGTCTTTCGACTCATGGTAAAACAAATAGAGATCAACTTATTACAATTGCGAATGGTCAGAGTATACCTATATGCGGCTCTGGGAATAAAATTTTGGACTCATCTATTCTATTAAAGGATGTTTTACATGTTCCACAATTAGCCAACAGTCATATCTATGTGAAAAAACTCAGAATTTAAATTGTTTAGTAACATTTTTCTCAACTTATTGTGTTTTTCAAGACCTTGCCATGTGGAAGACGATTTTAACTGCTAAGAAGCAAAATGGGTTGTATCTGTTGGAGTCTGATGACCAAAGCAAAACAAATATCATGAGTCAACAAGTTACATCTGAGATGTGGGCAAATTCCCAATTATAGTTACATCATAAAAAGCTTGGACATCCTTCATTCAATCTTATCAAGTCCTTATTTCCCAACTTGTTTACTAAGGAATCTTTTAATTGTGACATTTGTCAGTTATCAAAACACCATCATGCATCTTATCCTATTGTCAAAATATATTTTGGGAAACTTCAGATATTATTCCCACGTATTTAATTTGTTATATTTTCTGTATCTGGTTATTATTATCTTGCTATTATTACTAGAATAACAATCCCACAATTTTAGGGATTTGTTTCGTAGAATAGGCTCCTCATTAAATGAGCTCTTGTATATATATCCTATGAATGTAAGGAGACATATAATAAAATATACATTCTCTCTCCTAAATTTAAGATGGTATCATAGCTCCAGATCCTTGGGAGCCTCTGACCATGTATTTTCATTGCTGCCCAACCCTAGAGTTCCATCACAGTCTTTGTTTTTGTGCCTTAATTGCACATTTTTGTAATGGCTGAAATGGAAAATGTAGACAAGTTCCAGAATAATGGAGAATTGCAGAATTTTCATTCGGCTTATCGATTGAATGGAAAAAATTATCTTAAATGGTCTCAACTCATTAAGACCATTCTAAAAGGGAAAGGAAAGGTCAGCCATCTCACTGAAGATGCTCCTGCGGAAGAAGATGCCAGATTCAAGTCATGGGATGAAGAAGACTTCATGATCATGGCATGGCTATGGAACTCAATGGTTCCAGAAATTAGCGATATATGCATGTTCCTCACCTCTGCAAAGGCCATATGGATTGCAATAGAGCAAACCTACTATAAGGCAAAAGACGCTGCCCAGATTTATGAGGTGAAAGTAAAAACAATGGCAGCCAAACAGGGCACTAAATCTGTCACAGAGTATGCTAATCAACTAAAATCTTTATGGATGGAATTAGATCATTACAGGGTCATAAAGGCCAAGTGTTCTGAGGATTCAGCAATTCTAAGAGAATACATTGAACAAGATCGAGTGTATGATTTCTTGGTAGGCCTAAACCAAGAATATGATCAAGTCAGAATCCAAATATTAGGCAAGGAGAAGGTTCCTAGACTCAATGAAGTAATGGCAATTATTCGGAGTGCAGAAAGCAGAAGGTGTCTAATGCTGGAGACCCCAATTGTGGATAATCCAGCTATGATTGTTGAAGGAGCAACAGCCATGGTTGCAGAACAAAAAAATGTAGGCCCTTTTCCAAGAACAGAGAAGAAAAATGAAGGAGTTTGGTGCACCTATTGCAACAAGCCACGTCACACAAGGGACAAATGCTGGAAGTTACATGGAAAACCTCAAAGCAAAGATTGGGGACACAAAGGAGGCCTTCCAAGGAGAGGGGGGCAAGCTCATGTTGTTGCTGGTCCTGAAAGTCAAGAAGAAGGATCTGTACAACTCAACCATGAGGAGTTAGAAAGAGTAAGGTCCCTTCTTAGAAAATTGGAAAAACCCACAGGTACGTGTTCATTGACATACTCTGGTAAGTTCCCATTTTCTTGTGGATTTAATGTCTCAAATACCCCATTTACCCACTATTGTATACTAGTTCTCCACATATTCCCCATGTCCCAGCAACAAGAAAATTTCTACTGCTGATGGAACCCTCATCACTGCAGCTGGACAAGGAGATGTCCAAATAACCCCAAACATGATACTAAAAAATGTCTTCATGTCCCTAAGTTATCCACAAGTCTGATATCTATACAAAAACTTACCAAGGACCTCTTATGTAATGTGGTTTTTCATAGTAACTCTTGTATATTGCAGGACAAGAAGTCAGGGAGGATGATTGGACATGCTAGAGAATGGAATGGCCTTTACTATATGGAAGATTTGAGTCTGCCCATTGAGAGTCACTCTCTAATATCTGAATCCTCCATGGCCAACAAAAAAAAATCCAATTGTTTCATTGTCGTTTGGGACATCCTTCATTTCAGGTCATAAAGTTACTATTTCCTTCCTTGTTTAAAAACATAAATCTAGAAGATCTTCATTGTGAGGTGTGTGAGCTTGCCAAACACAAGCGTGTACCTTTTCCTATCAGCAATAAAGTAAGCAATTCTCCATTTTATCTTGTTCATATGGATGTGTGGGGTCCCTCTAATTTTCTAGTACTTCAGGGGCTAAATGGTTTATAACCTTTATAGATGATTGTACAAGGGTAACATGGCTTTTCCTTCTTAAACACAAATCTGAGGTCCAATCTGTTTTTCTACAGTTTGTTTCATTGATTAAAAATCAATTTGGTGTTAATATAAAAATAATTAGGTCTGATAATGTCAAAGATTACTTCAATCATACTCTAAATTCTTTTTGTCAAAAGGAAGGAATAATCCATGAATCCTCGTGTACACACACCCCAAAAATATGGCAACAAAATGGGATTGCAGAAAGGGAAAATGGGCACTTATTAGATCAAATTAGAGCACTTCTTTTTCAAAATAATGTTCCAAAAAGATTTTGGGAGAAGCTATTCTCACTGCTACTTACTTGATTAATAGATTACCCTCTACTGTGTTATCCTCAAAAAGCCCCATGGAAGTCTTAAACTCATTCTACCCACATATAATTCATACAAATAACCTTCAACCTAGAGTATTTGGGTGTGTCTCCTTTGTACATGTTTATAGTAATGGAAGAGGAAAACTTGACCCAAGGGCAATAAAATGTATTTTCTTGGGGTACTCAGCCACACAAAAAGGGTATAAGTGTTTTCATCCCCCATCCAAAAAATTCTTTGTGTCAAGAGATGTTACTTTCAATGAACGAGTAAGCTACTTTGACCAATCTCATCTTTAGGAGGAGTCTTTAAGAGAGGAAGATGAACCTTTTATATTGCCAAATTTGTCTTTTGGACCAGAAACAAAAATTCAAAAGAATACTACCACTATATGTGAAGCTGAAGCTGAAGAGGAAGTAGAGGTGAATCAAATACCTCAATCTGCAGGACCAGCAAGTAAACCACATGATAATACAAAGTTTGGGAAAAATTTGGTGTACACACGAAGAGGAAAGGTCATTCCAAGATCTACTCATGTTCAAGAATCCAATCCTACAACATTACCTGAGGTAATTCCTTTTGATCCTATAAATTCTAACTCTATTGGTTGTGATGAAATTCCTTCTAAAAAACCAGTTGAATAGATAGATCATAATTTAGACCTCCCAATTGTTCTTAGAAAAGGAACCAGAACATGCACCAAACAACAACCTTACCCCTTGACAAATTATTTATCCTTTGAAAAATTCTCACCTACCCATAAAACCTTTCTCACAAGCCTAAACACCACAACTACACCTTCTTCTGTATCTGAGGCATTAATTGACAAAAAATGGAAACAAGCCATGGATTTGGAGATGGAGGCGTTGGAGAAAAACAGTACTTGGCAGTTAGTCTCCCTACCACCCGGGAAAAGGGTTGTTGGGTGCAAATGGGTTTATACAGTGAAGTACAAGGCTGGGGGGACTATTGAGAGGTATAAGGCAAGGTTAGTGACCAAGGGATTCACCCAAACATATGGAGTGGATTACTTAGAGACTTTTGCACCAGTTGCCAAAATGAACACGGTTAGAGTAAATTTGTCATTGGCAGCAAACTACAATTGGGAGCTGCAACAATTTGATGTAAAAAATGCATTCCTACATGGGGATCTTGAAGAAGAAATATACATGGACATACCACCCGGGTATACGGGACAGATTGAGGCCAACACAGTTTGCAAATTAAAAAAGGCACTATATGGGTTGAAACAATCACCTAGAGCATGGTTTGGGAGATTTACCAAAGTTATGACAAGTCTTAAATATAAACAGAGCCAAGGGGACCACACTTTATTCATCAAACATTCTTATTCAAGGGAAGTAACAATACTATTGGTCTATGTGGATGATATAATTATTACTGGGAATGATAAAGAAGAACAACAAAGGTTGAGCCAATGCCTTGCCAAGGAATTCGAAATCAAGACTTTAGGGAAGCTAAAATATTTTTTGGGGATTGAAGTAGCCCATTCCAGGAAAGGAATCTTCATATCCCAACAAAAATATATCATTGATTTGCTACAGAACACAGGTAAAACAGCTTGCAAACCATCAAGTACACCTGTAGATCCAAATATAAAGTTGGGAAATGCAGAGGAGGATGTATTTGTGGATAAAGAAATGTACCAAAGACTTGTGGGAAGACTCATTTACCTATCTCACACTAGGCCAGATATTGCATTTGCTGTGAGCTTAGTTAGCCAATTTATGCACCAACCAAAGGAAGCACATTTACAAGCTGCACTGAATTGTCCAATATTTAAAAGGGACTCCAGGTAGAGGAATTTTGTTCAAAAGAAATAAGAATGTCAGTTTTGAGGCATATACAGATACTGATTATGCAGGTTCAGTTGTGGATAGGAGGTCAACTACTGGATATTGTACCTTTCTTGGTGGAAACCTAGTAACTTGGAAGAGCAAAAAACAAAGTGTGGTAGCTAGATCTAGTGTCGAAACAAAATTTCGAGCAATGGCCCAAGGAATATGTGAACTTCTATGGCTGAAGATTATATTGGAAGACTTAAGGATAAAGTGGGATGAACCAATGAGGTTATATTGTGATAATAAATCTGCAATTAGTATAGCACACAACCCAGTACAGCATGATAGAACCAAACATATTGAAGTGGACAAACATTTTATCAAAGAAAAGCTTGACAGTGGCTTGATTTGCACCCCATATGTGTCCACTCAAGGTCAACTTGCAGACATACTCACCAAAGGACTGAGCAGCAGTAATTTTGAAAGAATTATATCCAAGCTGGGAATGGAAAACACTTATTCACCAGCTTGAGGGGAAGTGTCAAAATATATTTTAGGAAACTTCAGATATTATTCCCACGTATTTAACTTGTTATATTTCTTATATCTGGTTATTATTATCTTGCTATTATTACTAGAATAACAATCCCACAATTTTAGGGATTTGTTCCGTAGAATAGGCTGCTCAGTAAATGAGCTCTTGTATATATCTATGAATGTAAGGAGACATATAATAAAATATACATTCTCTCTCCTAAATTTAAGACCTATTAGTAAAAAAAAGAGTACTTCTCCATTTGATTTAATTCACTTTGACGTTTGGGGACCTATCATAGAATCTATTTCCGGAGCCAAATGGTTCGTTACCTTTATTGACGATTGTACTCTTATCACGTGGACATGCCTTATGAGAAATAAATCAGAAATTTTCCAAATTTTTGTTAACTTTTTTTTGTCTTGTCCAAAATCAATTTGAAAAAAATATCAAAAGAATCAAGCTTGATAACGGATGTGAATCATGAATTTTTCAATTTTGTCTCATAATGGTATTGTTCATGAACTAACATGTATAAACACCCCTCAACACAACGGGGTTGTAGAAATAAAGAATTGTCATCTTCTAAAAGTAACTAGAGCTCTTCTCTTTCAAATGTCTATTCCAAAATATTACTTGGAGAACTTGTGTTAACTACCACATATCTCATCAATAGGTTACCCACCCATATCTTAAATGGAATTAGTCCTATAGAGTGTCTATTGTCTTTTGTTCCTTCTTCCCCCCTAATAATAAGTCTACCTAATCGAGTCTTTGGATGTATTCCTTTTGTACACTCTCATCATCCTAACCATAGTAAATTAGATGTCAGAGCTCTTAAATGTGTCTTTATTGAGTATCCTTCTAACAAAAAAGGTACAGATGTTATCATCAAAAAGGTACAAATGTTATGATCCTCAGAGTCATCGCGTCTAGGGATGGCAAAAAACCCCGTACCCGTGGATATCCGCGGATAAAATCCGCTGCGGGTATTTAATACCCGCGGATATCTCTTACCCGCGGGTAGTAGGTAGCAGATATTTTAATACCCGCTTGTTAGCAGGTTGGGTTAGGGTATCACACTATCCGTACCCGCGGGTACCCGTTTACCCAGAAAAATAAAATTAAGTTTTTTTTTCTAACTTTTTTTAATTAGGTTTTCTTTTTCTAATTTAAAATTAGGCCAGAGCCCAAATCCTTTTTAGGGTTTCTGAATTTAGGTTTTTCTTTCTTCATCCACTGCACAATCTCCAAACAATATCCAAAGCGAATGCTATTACAACCGCTTCAACCCTTCCATGGTCATTATCGCCACCGTCTTTTTCATGGGCTTCTTCTCCGTCTGCATCCGCCACTACAGCCGACTCCCTCTCCGCAAGCATCCGCATCCTCACCGGAGCTACCTCCCGCTCGCGCCGTGGCCTCGACCAGGCTATCATCGACACTTTCCCCACTCTCGAGTACTCCGTGGTGAAGATCCACAAGCTTGGAAAGGGGACGTGTTTGCGGAGTGCATCGACGAGGCGCGCACGACTGTGATGACTGAGTCTGCGGCAGTCGTGGAGGTGATGCGATTCATGGTGGCCACTGAAAGGGGAGATGATGCTCGCGATTTTGTTGATCGAAGAAGATGGAGACAGAAAACGATTTTGGGGTTTTCTCTGCAATTAGGGTTCATAGATTTGGGGCTTTCTGTGGTGAGAGGCTAATGATTCGGTGATAATGTTTTCTCTTGCAGGTTTTGAATGTTCTGATGGAGATTCAAACTCTGGGTTGAGGGTTTGGAAAAGAAGCAGAGGGTTTGGAAAACAAGCAGTTGCAGTTGGTTGCGCAGAAGATGGAGAGGAAAAGGAAAAACCCTAATAGAGAGGCTTGGGCTTGGCCCATATTATGAAAGAAAACCTAAAAGGAAAATTTGGATTGTCCATTTTAAAAAATTGCAGGTTGGATAAACGAGTATCCAACGGGTATCCGCGGGTTGAAAAAAATCCGCGGATTTTTTTTGCGGGTATCCGTCGGGTAGCGGGGCAGGTATACTTTTTTACATGCGGGTCGGGTTCGGATATCACATTATCCGACCCGAACCCGACCCGTTGTCATCCTACTCGCGTCTTTATCACCATGAATCTCACATTTAATCAAACACGATCCTTTTATGTTAGTCCACCACTTTAGGGGGAGAAAGCACATGAAATGGATTATCATGTTTGCCTTTGCAGGATGCCCAAGATCTGAGCATGAAGCTACCATAGACCACAACGAGAAAGAAGAGGAAAAACACAATTTTTTTGGCATAAAATATGAAAGAAGAAAACAACCCATTTCGACTCTCGAGCAAGAATAATTGTCTAATTCGAAAGTGAGGATCCCTGAAGATAACAATGAGGAGGTGAGGATTTACCCATTGCATAGAGAAAGGAAAGAAGATCATGTGCTTTATTGTTGTCATTGATGCCACAAATTCTTACCTCAATCTGGGAGGCCATGTAACTTGAACATTGGAATCAACCTATGAAAGAAGAGATGAATGCATTAGAAAGAAATTCAACTTGGGAGATTGTTGATAAGCCAAGAGACAAGAAGGCAATAGGGTGTAGATGGATATTCAAAGTGAAACATAAGACAGATGGGACAATAGAAAGTTATAAAGCTAGATTGGTGGCCAAATGATATACCCAAACATATGGGATTGACTATGAGGAGACGTTTGCCCCAGTAGCAAAGATGAATACAGTTTGAGTTGTTCTCACTTTGGATGCTCATTTTGGATGGGACTTACACCAGTTGGATGTGAAGAATGTCTTTCTTCATGGAAATCTAGAAGAGGAAGTGTACATAGAGATTCCCCCTGTTTTGAAGTGAAAAAGGAAAAAAACAAGGTATGCCTCCTAAAGAAAGCATTGTATGGTCTTAAGCAATCCCTTAGAGCATGGTTTGGAAGATTTACAAAAGCAATGGTTTCCTTAGGATACAGACAAAGCCAAGGAGATCATACTCTATTCATAAAGCACTTTTCTACTAGTAAACTCACTCTATTGCTTGTCTATCTGGATGATGTGATTATTGCAGGAGATGATGAAACAGAAAAATTGGCGTTAAAAAAAAATTTGCAACCCAATTTGAAATGAAAGACCTAGGAAAACTCATTTTTTCTTGGAATAGAGGTTGCTTATTCCAAGAACGGAATTTTCACCTCCTAAAGAAAATATGTATTTGATCTTTTCAAAGTAACAAGAAAACTAGGATGTAGAACCTCAACCGTTCCTATGGAACAGATTTGCATAATTGAAAGTGAAGAAAGTGCTTTTGTAGAGAAGGCCCAATATCAGAAATTGATAGGAAAATTAATCTATCTATCACATAAAAGACCAAACATTGCTTAGGCAATTAATCTAGTGAGCCAATTTATGCATGAACCAAGAGAGAGATCAAAGTCCAAAAAAGGGGTCATTATTCAAAAGGGAAGACAAATTGACTATGAAAATATATACTGATGTTGACCATGCAGGTTCTATTATTGACAAAAAATCTACTTCTGTGTATTGTGTTTCTTGGAGATAGTCTGGTAACGTATAGAAGCAAAAAGCAAGATAGAGTATCTCATTCGAGTGTAGAAGCTGAATTTCGAGCTCTTACTCAAGGAATGTGTGTAGGACTGTGGATGAAAATCATTTTGGATGACCTTAAAGTCAAGGTGGACAACATTGTGCAACTACATCGTGACAATAAGTCTGCCATGAGCATTGCCCATAATCTAGTACAATATGACAAGACCAAACACATTGAGATTGACAAAGACTTTGTGATTACAACTCATGTTTCTACAGAACTTCAGATAGCAGATATTTTTACAAAAGGGTTCCCTCCGAGTAGATTTCAAGATCTTGTAGGTATATTGGGAATGATTGATATTCATTTATTAACTTAAAGGGGAGTGTTGTAATTAGAGGAAACATCTATAGAATCTTTTTTATTAGAGAAAATATCTATAGAATCTTCCTAATTAGAAAAATTATTTGTAGGATCTTCTAGATTATTTTTCAGTATATTGTTTCCTTATTTCTCTTTTTTAGACGATTAGATTGCTACAAATAGAAACAATGAGAATGTTATTGATATGAATGAAAAATAATAAAGTCACTCTCTTTTTCAAGTTTATATCTAGGTCAATAAGTTTTTTGTTATTATTTAATTTTGTACTAGTCATGCCACTTCATAAATGCTCTGTACTCTTTATTTTCAGTTGTTTATAGTTATTAGGTGTTTACACTATCTTGTATTTGTTAATAACGGTTTTGTAACCATTTTTAACTCTCTTTCTTGCTATTTGTTCTGATGTGCAATGAACGTCAAATGTAATTTTGTTTCCAATGACACTGGGCTTGATTGATTGCCATAACACATAACTAGGTTTATTTTCAGAAAGAATAGCATTGGCTTCCTTCTCCAATAGTTATTATCATATCCTCCACCAGAACCATAACACCAATGAGGAAGACCAAGAGTTTTGCAATTATAATGGTAGGATGAAATTTATGAAAGACATGGGAAATGCAATTTATTAATAAAAAAGCCCAACAACTTCAAGTAGGTTGAAATTGAGAACCAAGAATGGAAATTTGCTCATAAGAAGTTGATGAAGCTGCGTGAGGTGGTCCGACAATATTCTGATAAACAAAGAACCTGGGTCTTGAGGGAGCTTGGTTGAGTATCAAACCACATAACTTTTTGGGTTGGTCAAACTTCTCGAAGTACACCTGACCCTATGTTCATCAGAGAAAAAGGCAATGAACAGCGGCCGAAGGTAGTGGACTGCGACAAGCAGTGTTGAACCAGCAACAAAAATAGACCAAGCAAGACCTTACCCTTTCTAGTACAAACTTAAAGTTAAAGAATTGCAAAAATCAGAAAGCATTGCCTCAGCTGATGTACTATACACACATTAACACGACAAAGGTGAGAACAAGTACAATAAACAAAGGCTATAGCCTATGATTCTTTGCCCTTAAGCTAGAAACATTTAAAACACACCTTTATTTACTCTATACTACAAATAATAAACAATTATTTTAACAGGGGCAAAGGTGACAATTGTAGTACTTTCGACAAGGACTTTTATGATAAATATAAGTTACTGGTTCAGCATCCATGAGTGAAGCAAGAGATTGCGGTTGGAAAGGAGAAGAAAAGAGAAAGAGGATTGAACTATCTCTATGAAATCATATCAAATATTGAGAGAGATAGAAAGACAAGAAAGTGTATTATATTAGTGGGCATAGGTGACAATTGTAGTGCTTCCGAAGAGGATTTTGATGGAGGAATAGAAGTTACTGGTTCAACATCCATGATAAAAGCAGAGGATTAGGCCTGGGAATTTTGGACTGCGAACAAAAGGAAAAGAGGATTGAACTAACTCTGTAATACCATAATGAAATTTGAGAGAAGAGATATGAAAAAAAAAATTGTTGTTTAATTAAAAGGAATTAAACCAAAACACAATAGGTGTGCATGCATTCATGTTCATAAATCTAAGTACCTAACTAAATGTTATTTAGTTAGTAATATGTGAGCAACTAATACCCAACTGACTAACTGACAGCTTGAGACAAGAAAAAGAAATATTCTAACTGTTCTACAGCAGTACAAGAAAGTAAAGAAAGGAGTAAAACTACACTCCAAAAGAGATAAATAAATATTAAATAAGCATGGCATGTACAGTAGTATAGAAGATTAAAAATCATGGACCTGAGCGTTGAGTCCAAAGATAATTCTTGATACCAGACCATCTTTGGCATCAAGAATCCCGCTTGGTACTTTATCTCCCGAAACTGGGACAGGCAAAGCTTCATTATCAAGGAAAGAATACATATAACTTGGTCCAAGAGAGTAGATACTCTGTACTTGTTCAGCAGAAATGGCATCATTAAATAAATAAACAGGGCCAATCTGACCAAAAAAAGGGCACGAATCTCCGATGGATTCAAACGTGAGCACATTGTCTTCATAGTGAGGCATCTTGATTTTAGCACCAATCATGCAACTTGTTAATGATTCACTGACTTTTGCATACCTAAATAAACAAAGCATAAAAATCATATCAGAGTATCACAAAAGAAATTTAGCAATTAATCACGAAAATAAAATCATTTATATAGAAAAATAATAATTAGCATGGTTTTTGAACCTGCATTTTTCAGATGAGACAAGCTCCCCATCCAAGTAACATCTCACCAAGCTACCCGCAGAAAAGGCTCTTCCAATGCTATGAGTTAAGCAAAGAAAATGCCATCTCTTCCTGACTAAATTAACACGTAGGTCCACTCGCTGTCTCTTCAGATTTATTGACTGCAAGGGCCAGCAAAAATAATTAATTCATTTAACGTAAGGCTAAGTAAAGCAACAAAAAAGTGTCAAAGAACTATAGATAGCTTGACAAAAGAACTAATTTTTCATATCTATTTCCAACCTCATAAGTAAGCTTCTCCTTTGCGAGCACGGCCAAGGATCCTCTCCCATTTTCAGTAAGAAAACTGAAAAGACCCATTGCTCCATTTCTAGGGAAATTCTCAATCCGGAGCCAGCAGGAAAAAGAAAAACCCTTATTCAGAGGCCACTGCAGTGGAGTTTTCAAAATGATACCCTGCAAGAATTTGAAAGGAATGAGATAATAGAAGGCATAAAAAAATGAAGCAGTAGTATTACATTTGGCAATGAAAAAATGGTTCAACAAGGAACTATAAGCAGTGAATGAAACAAAATTGACATTTACAAGCATCATACAGCATCCATTAACTAACATAAAGAATGTAGCCCATACACCTGAGTGTATTTATAATTAACCAAAAGTTCATTAAAGTAGAGCCTCCCAATCACTTTCTTTAAGTATTTGTAAAAATATTCATACACAGTCCATATTATGCCAAAATCATTTGATCCTTCATAAATCAAGATTGACAAGCAATAATTCTGTCAGCTGCTCAGTAGGATATGGCATAGATTCTGATACCATTTGTCATAGCTCCTATTGAAGATAATAGAATCGCCATAACTCAATCATCCCATATAACAGCATTTCACCAGTATTCATACTCCTAGAGGAATTCATTGATTAAACTAAAGAGGCTTCTAAGAAGTGATCTTTGTTAGATTTGATTACATTGTTCCTTCATTAATAAAGAAATATGTTAGAGAGACTAATTTCCCTATCTTAGGTTCTCGTATTTATAATAACATAGGTAGTTCATATTCAATGAATGAGAAGGAAGAGTAAAGAATAAGAAATGTCACATCTAAGGTCTTAGGTACATAGGTATAGCACAAAACAACTTTTCAATTGCATTGCTTTAATCTTCTCATTCCATTGCTATATTATAGCATGTTCTTGGATTCATTCATTTTACAAAGTATGGGACAATATACATCCATACTTTCTTCATCATCCTAGGACAAGGAAAGACAACTACCATTGTCTTCCATCTCTTCCACTGGATCACTGAGGTCACTACATCTAATTCTTCAACTGCTCAATCTCCTACCTCACCTATTTCTAACCAAAAACCCACTGTTCCACATTGTCCTCCTAATACTCACGCCAGACTCACTCCAAGTCGGCTATTGTTCAACCAAGAATTAATACCTCTTCCTATTGTAAATGTGGAACCAAAGAGTGTCAAAACTGCCTTACAGGATACAAAGTGGTTTTCTGCTCTGCAAGATGAATGTCTTTAGCTCTGCTTCCCCCTAATCGCCATGCTATTGGTTGCATGTGGGTGTTTCATGTTAAGAAAACCCCTGATGAGACTATTCATAAATACAAAAACTAGATTTGCTTCCTTTCACCCACCTTTTTATAGGTTTGTTGTTGATGTTCTTATGTAGGGGTTCTTTTGGAAATAGAATAGAGTTTTTTCAAGTGAAAAACAAGGCACTTTGTTAGGATAACACTACCCCAATAATGAACAGGCATATTTGCACCAAGCAATAAGGTACAACTAGTTTCAACCATATGTCTATTTCTCCATTTTGCTAAGGTGTACGAAAGCAAGTATAGTGAAGCAAAATGTTGTGTGACCTTATGAGTATAGATAGATTAGAAGAAAAATATTCTTTGGCATTATCACTTAGTAATATTTTGCTTACTTTTCCAAACTGATTTCTGATTTCATCAAGGAAAGACATAAAAATAGACAAAAGTTCA
The DNA here is from genome assembly GCA_027742785.1 of Vigna reflexopilosa. Lineage (NCBI taxonomy): Eukaryota > Viridiplantae > Streptophyta > Magnoliopsida > Fabales > Fabaceae > Vigna > Vigna reflexopilosa. Next base: position 8,585,404 of record CM050918.1, on the reverse strand, counting down.
CAACGAATCTTTTCATTAGATAAATCACACTAAATTCATCAATGAAACTAATAAAATACCTAAAACCAAAAGATGGCCTCATATGTCATAATGGATCATAGAAAGCAGAGTCACACCTAGATGCAGAATGTATTGGAAAAGGAACATGACATGTTTTCCCGAATAGCACGGTTCACATTCCAAATTTTGGAGACTAAGTTCAAGAACCATCTTTAAATTTGTATAATGAGGATGCCTACATGTTCAAGTAACTGTTTAGGATATGCAGATGGAACAAAAGATACATATGAGCTAGTGCCAAGGTAGTATAGGCCTTTATATTCTTGTCCTCCAATCATCCAACCCGTAGCACGTTCTTCCACATTAAATTTGATGTCGTTGGGATCTTCTAACTCATCATGGAAACCTTGGCCAAGGAATCAAAGTTCAACTAAAGCAAACCAAGAAAGGTAGTTTTCTCCAATTAATTTTTGAGAAGTTATTGAAGGAATTCCAAAGAAAGAGGAAATAGTCCCTGAAGACATGTTGAACAAGGAAAGGACATAGTCCAATGGTACAACAGAGAAGAGCCAAAGACAACCTAGGGCAGCTTTCAGAGAGAGAAACCTAGAGTTTCAAGTGAGAGAAATTGTGTTCAACACTAGGAGACTCACCAAATGCTCCAGGAATGAAGAACAAAGGGTAGAAACAGGCTCAGAATGCTCCAACTAGTCAAACCAAGGTGATCCGTGAAGATTCCAACCACTGGAAGGTGATGCATAGGACACATGCACACAAGGCAACATAGTGGTTGGTCAGCGAGTGATGACACACCAGTCGAATTTTTGATGTGTGGGCACTGGGGTTGGGCTTCGCTCTTCGAGACACAATAGACCCAAGTGTCAATGGACCAAACTCTAACGATGAACAATGTGGAAAATGACCGATAAGCAAATCCTTTGTTGGACAGAGAAAGGCAAAGCGGGATCAACAAACTCTAATATCAACATTAGAATAATACAAAGGAATTAGAATGAATTTTAGAGAGTGAAATTCCCTCTCCTAGAATTTCATATTTATAAAAACTTTAGATACATCAAATACAATGTATGAGAGGGAAGAGAAGAGAATCTAAAAAGTTATATCTAAGAACTAGGTGCAACACAAAGCACACAGCACCTTTACAATAAATTCTGAGACTATTTATTCTAACAGAAGAAAAAGTCTACTTGGAGCCAAGTACTTCAAAAATAACTAAGGAATTAGGAGATCTAGAGATACATCTATAATGGCTTCAGGACTTACAGAATCAACTCCATCAAGATCAAAAAATGCAGTTGGCCCCTTTTCGTGTAGCATTGCCAAGAGACTTGTTAACAAAACAGAGCAGTACAGCCTCCTCATCCCAACTTTCTCACTTCGGAGTAAAGCAAAGATTTTTCGGATATCCTTCCCTGATATGCTGTGCCCGCCAATGGCTTGAATTAACTGTGCAATCTGAAAGATCACACTGTCATTATCTTCTTGAGAAAACCAATTAAGAAGAAAATCAAGCATTCCTGCTCTGACACAAGAAGCTCTATTAGAAATGGAATCTTTTAGCAGTTGCTGAAACATCTCCAGTCCATGATGCTTCAAAGACTCACTGCTCTGCCCAATCACAAATAAGAAGCAAAAAAACAGATGGCATTATATTCTTAAAACAAACTTTAACAACTATTAAAATAACTATTGAAGAAAATAATTTATTAGAAAAAAACAAAGGGAAAGGAATTGCAAACCTTTTGCAGTACAATCAGATATAATATTATTACATCTTCATTCTGAAATAAAAAAAGGAAAGCAGAAAAATAAGAACACAAACAAGATTTATGAAATGAAGATTAACAATATTTAATAATATAGCATCCAGCAAACACCACTTTCAATAGTTTTTTCGAATAGAAAATGAAACAGTGCAGGTGGATCAAATAATTTATGGAAGCAAGACCTATGTACCGGTACATCACCTTTATCATGGGACTCATTTTGTCATCAAATTTTCCATCAACAAGCATATCAAGCAAAGCATCTAAAAGGCTTTCACTTGAATGCGACTGGCAAAAATCCAATAGCAAACTCTGCAGAGTCTGGTAGCCCTTTCCAGCCAGAGCTCTAAATGCTGCCTGCAAGAGATGATAATATAAGCTTTTAAATTGGAATGCAATGGTACAATGCACGCAGCTACAATAAAACATAAAAAATCCAATATAGATCCAAACCAAAAAGTATGACACCTCAAAGGGCAATCAGCCTATACTTAAATTTTATAACCACAATACAAAAACTAAAAAGATTTAGGCTTGTGCAAGACCTAATGTGTATTGTTTTTCATTTGAATTAGCACCCACCAATTTCTCCTACCTGACATAATTTTCCATGAGATATGGTAGGTACAAGGTTCAGTGAACCTCTTTGCACTATTTGGATTAAAATGAGATAGCAAAACAAGAGAGTAAGAAATAAGAAGAATGAAAATAGCATTGTTTGGATAGATAAATAAAAAATTAGATAAATTTCTTTCAACTTGTTTGGATGAAGCAAATATGGTAGAAATAAAAAAAATTTGCTTTAGAAAGCTTTCTACACTAAAAAAAATGTAAATGGAACCCATGGAAAAAAACATCCTTCCTATTGCTCCTCTCAAACAATTGTTGGAAATTTGTTATTTCTATCCTAATGTCTTCCTCTTTGTTGCCTTCCTCACTAATTAGATAATTACAACCAAATAAACACAGTTACAAGTCTACAGTACTGGCAGTCAGTCTAGTAACCTACATAAAAAGATGCAGTTACATCTCCATTATGTTCAGCTGCCAGGTAATAAAACACATTTGAATACAAACATCTTAAGGATGCTGAACAAACCAGACAGTAAAAGGCTCAATAAATTTAAAACAAGACAGTCCTGAGTCACTCCCTTCCAGTAAAAGGCTCATTGGTATTTGTATCTCCCCAGTAAACCTCCTCCTTGATAGACCCAACAGTGGTATCAGAGGTGTGAAGGGCTACTCGTGGTTGTGGTTAGATGGGAATGCTTCCGCTGGAGGGGGAGTGTACCAATGTGGAAGGGACTCACCCTTGAAAGGAAGATTTCTCCTAATCTTCTTCCTATTTCATAGGCGTTATATATCTTTCTAATACCCTAAATATAAATAATTCCATTCAGTTGGATGTAAAAGACACTCAAGCGCATTTAGAAAGACCATACCACAATTGCTTATATAGATACTTAACTTGTGGTATAACATCTCCAATGTTAACCTTATTTTCTTGTTTATATCTAAAATTATAGTGCCTTTATCGCTTCCCACTCAAGTGAAACCCTTTGAATCCGTAGAAAAAATTTGCTCTGAATCATCTTTGTGTGTAAAGAATGAAGAAAGTGACAACCATCTTTGAAGTTTCCAAACCTTTTGTTCTTCAATTTGACAAGTTGTTTAATGAAAAAACAGTTTATTAAGAGTAAACCAGCAAGTATTTATCCTTTTAAGAGATCTAATAAACATATTGATATTTGATAGGATAAGGAGGGTTTATGAGAGGAGAAAGAAGAGTTAGGAGTTTTTTAGAAGCTTAACTGTTATAATAGTTAAGGGGGCGGGAATAAGCTCATATAAATAGAGCTGATGTATTTTTGTATAGTGTGAACAGTTTTACTCTTAGTATAGACAGGACTCTTTTATCCTGTGGAGGGGAATTGGACTCCCTTGGGTGTTGGGATTGTGTACAGATTAAAGAAGAAATCAATACAGAAGTATTCTTTTGTTATCTGTGTGCTTGTTTGGTGTGTGTAGGTGTGGGTTTAGATAGGTTTCAAAAACAGAAACCTGTCAATATTCCTTTACAGCTTTGGGAAAATTATTAAAAGCAGAGTTACAAAGATCCTTTGACAAAGTAGTTCAGAGTATGATCCTTGTCAACCTTATTCTTCATGAAATCAAGAGTATAACATAAAAATAGGCCAGCGTATTGCACTTACCCTAAGCCCTAGAGCTCTTCAGTAAGATGTGAAATAATGTTATTCATGTGCTTACTCCAACAACTTATATGTTTTACAAAATTGGTTTGCAACAATCCAAAAACAGCTAAAGGGCAACAAAAAAATAACTTGGAGTAAAATATAATACCCAAATGTTCTTAACCAAACCAAAACAAAAAAAAAAATTAAAAATAGTAACAACAAATAATAGTATTACAAAACTAGGGATGAAACAAAGCGGAAAAAATGAAGACAAGTACCTTCGAGGCATCATTACTTGCAAGCAAACAAGTAAGCGTTTGGAGTACATTCAAAACCAATTTCTCCCCATTTGCCCCATCAAGGTTGCTGTTCAGTAATGATACAACATGCAAAAAGCACTCCCCATCCCGAAATAGAGTCTGATAGTACTGAAGCAGTAAAGCATCAAAAGCAACCCTTCAGTCAAATATGAAAATGCATTTGAAGACATTGCAGTAAATAAAGTAAAGAAATAAATCGATGTCCGACACATACTGCTTGGTTAGTCTGGAGTGTATCTCTCATTCCTACCAACAAATCAATAGATAGATCAACAAAACTACTCTCCCGTTCTTTTAATTGAGTAAACATTTCTAAATACTTAGAGCATAACTGCAACTTCGCTTTTTTATCTTCCTCAGAAAATGGCATGATCTGAAAAGAGATTAGCCATGTTAAAAGTGGAAAAAAAAACTCAACAACATTTATGAGCCACAAAGGCAAATTCAAGTAAATAGTACGTAAAGTATACCTTCATGAGATTGAGTATATGTCCAAGCACATCATCTCTCAAACCTTCCACCCAAAATAAATCAAATAGGCAATCAATGCATGTAAAACTATGTAGTATCAGCTTGGTATCTTTAGCTGCTGCTAGAAACTTGGCAAAGAACTCCATGCACACTTTCATGCAATTAAAGAAACTTTGTATAGTCACATGTAAATTGCTTTTACATTGATCTTGCGATGATACTGATGCATCTGTGGCACTTTTCTCATTGGAGGGATCCATGCTTCCTGGACTTCTATACTCATGCGCTTGAACACAGGCAACTTGTAGAACACGAGAAACTGTACTCAAGGCCTTAAAGGAAGCAATTGTTCTCTCAGGGGAAAGCTGCAAGATGCGAACCAAACTCCTCACAAGAACACATGCAATTTCAGGATTACAAGCACAATGCTCAAGTGCATCCAACAAACAAGACAATTCCCTCTGCAACAGAAACGAAAAATAAATACTTGGAGAATAATCAAATCATTGAATTCAATCATACAATCACAAGAATCTAAAAAGTATACATCAATGAAAGCTTGGTACATTTGATGCTTATGCTTCAGCTTGAGAGACAATATTACAATTATAGAAACATGGACTTGATCTTATATAATAAAAAATATTTAGACTATAGACGTACTATTAGGAACATTTTCATTTATTCTCGTATTGTATCGCCTTTATTTATTGTATTGGCGTCTCAGCTAGGCTGACATTCCAACTAGCATCTATCATTTGCCATCACATGAAAATATCATTAAAAACACAAAGAAAGATACAAAGAACTGATGGAGGGACCCAACCAAAGCCCATGAACAAAAAACAGGCCAACTATATAAAGCTATACACAATCTAAGAAGCCCTATACATAGGAAAAAGAATCCTATTATGATAAAAGTCCAAACTTATAAAAGTTGGCTTAATTGTCTATCAGTTAAAGACTTCTCTAGAAGACAGGCCTAAACTCATCAACTTATTATCACAATGATTTCCTTCCCGAAAAATGTGACACCTTAAAATTAATACCATTACAAAACTTAAAGAATTTCCTCCAACAATCTCTAATAGACCACAGTACAATCTCTTGATGAGTGAAAACTTTACAGACCAAGGTCGAATCACATGTTTCTCTTTCTTAGAGTTGAGCACTTAGAAATATACAATTTCAATGCATTTGTGAGTATGAATATAAATTCATTCAAGCAAATTTAAATATATATTTGGAGTGTGTATATATATATATAGACACACACACACGTATAGAAGAATAAATAAGAAGAGGGGAATAAAAGAACCAACCATGTTCTGTGTGTTTCCACTACATGTTGCAGCAAATTCAACAAATGAAATTACTTCCATCTGTAGAGAATTAACCCCATTAACTTCTGCTATGTTACCAGTGCTCCTTGAAGCAGACAATATCTCAGACTTCTCGCAGTATCCAAACATCTGTCCAGCAGATTCATCTGAACCTGATGCGAAATGAAAGAAATTTTCTGAAAACATAAGATCCCATATTCCCTCTTGGCGAAAAATTTCAAGTGACGTGGGAGAAGAAGAGAGAAGGCTTCTAAATGCATTCAGAACAGTGTTCTGTAGAGCTGAAACAAAGATCCTGTAACATGGAAAGAAAATCAACATATCAAATATTAGTTCTATGCATGAAAGTCCTACTTCAGAGATACATCAACAGAAATACTTCAACGCACTTTTTTTATAGTTTATTAGATTTTTCAGGCTATGTAAAGGAAAAACACTGCAAATCACTGGTATAGTTCACCTTAAATAGCTAGGCAAGTCACTCTGACTTGAGCAAGTTTTTATGCAAGGAAATATTGTAAATAAAACCCTCATGACCCATTTGATTGACAATTCATAATATGCAGAGGAAACAGGCAATGCAAGTCGACCAGAAGATACTTGGACATGAATAGATTTTGAACCCTCGGCAGCTAACAGAAATGAACAGAGACCGCTGCTCAACATAACAACATAATCATTCCAAATATCAGAGAAAGAAGCATGGGATGGAAGGCCAGAAGAAAGCACTGCTGCATCAGGTTTCACAGAATTCTTATTTTCTTGAATGTCAAGACCAGGCATACCAACAGCATGCTCTACAGTAGAATCCTTCTCCTGTCCCAAATCTTGAAGCAGAAAAGCTGGTGAACAAAAACTATTAGCAAATTTATGCACCCTACCATTTTCACAAAGAAATTGCAAGCTGATCATATTGCCAAAGCTGTACCGATGTCAAGGTCTCAAGCATCACTTTTTCTTTAAATTTTAATGATATTCAAGTAGCAATCAGCCAAATAAAAATCAACAAGTGAACAAAGGACAGCATTATTCTATCTGCCATAATAAAAATTCAGGGAGGAATATACCTAAGAATGGCAAGCAAATAGATCTCTAGAGAATACACACGTGAAATGTTTAGAAATGTCAATAGGCAATGAACTTGAATTTTATGTTGTCTTTTTTATTATTAGCATATATCGGTTCATTGATGTATCAAAAAAAGAAATATTCTAAAATTCACAACATCAGCAAATTGTGAAGGATACACTGCCTCCCTCAAAACTTCCAAAGAAAGAATATGAAGTTGAAATATTTTTTGCAATGGTTTATCATCCCTGCAAAAGACAAGCAAACCACTTTATCAAAGAATGCAAGACAGACTGTATATAGTAACCATATAGATAATACAGTATTATCCCCGGGGATAGAAAGAAATATGAGAAATACCAAATACATTATCTTACATGTTAAATTGATACAAGCTAAAACAAGTTGACAGGATAACATGTTAAGGATAAATACATGTATTGTATACAGCAAACTCAGAATGTGATGAATGAAGTTTGTAGATTCACTAACATCAAGCTAGTCATTAAATTATTATCCACAAACTCAAACATCAAGACACATTGATTCATCAAAAAAGAAAATGCAGATACAGCAAGCGTAAAAAGAAACACCATCATATCTTCCAATAAATAAAATAAAGAATAAATAGGCTTCAGATATACCCAACAATACCTGAATCCATCTGCCAAAACAAGATTACGGTAAGTTTTTGCATAATTTGATGGAAATCCAAGACCATCCAGCAGCACTTCCAACCCTCCAATACTTCTAAAATGATTCTGGCCCCGAAGATTTGCAGATAAGGCCAATGAAAGAATTTTCAAGCACAAATAGAGAAGTGAATCATCCATCAATAGTTCTTTCAGGCTAAATCTTCTAATGACACGTAAGAGCTCTGAAAAATTAAGTTTCGTGAATGGAAAATATATGATAATTGAACAAAAAACATAAAATAAGTTTAAAAATCTATTAAGCATGGAATTTCAATATACCATGAAATTCAATAATCATGGGATAGACAAAGAAAGGAGTTACAGTTGAGCTATTTAAAGATAAGATAGGTGTCATGAAAAATTAAGACTACCGTGAATGTGAAGCCCAACCTTTCATCTTTATGTCACCAAGATAATTTATATTGATGTTTAATGTAAAAGAAGATATATAGCAAGACAAAAAAAATGAATTATAAAGAGAAAGGATGACAAGCAATCATCCTAAACAAAAAACAACAAAGAATAGAAAATCAATGTAACATGCTCCCTAATCCAACAACATAACAGCTACTGAAAACCCATTAAAAAGACGTGTTTTACACCAAATAGACACCAAAAGCCAAATCATAGTGATGTGCCAAAATCTCTCAATATCCATTAGAAAGCCGCAAGGAATTGTTTTTTCAGTTTCCTCTCACTCAGATTGGGGTAACAGCATCTGGTCAGCTGCTGTTCCACCAGCAAAGTCTTTGGTTTTATGGAAAATTCTGCATAACAGAATGCATACTGATACAGCTGTGCAGTGCATGGGTGTTCATATTTGTTGAATGTGCTCCTTATGTAGAAGAGAAGAGGAATCTTTGTATCATTTGTATTTTATGTGTTCTACTGCACTGTAAATTTGATCCTGGCTGAAGCAAATTTTAGATGATCTGAATTTGGGTTCTCCCATGCTTCTGATCAATTTTTTAAAGCAAAAGTACAGCCCTCTGGTTAAATTCATCAGGATGGCTGCAGTTTCTGCTGTTATTTGGATGATTTGGCACATGAGAAATCACTTGAGATTCCAAAATCCTTTTCATTTAAACACAGCAATTTGTTCTATTACAAATTTGGTTAGACTGGCAAGTAATTTTTCGGCCAAAACGATGCATAATACTGTATATGATTTTAAGGTTCTAAAATTTGTTGGCATCAATACTCAGCCTGGGAAAACATCTTCCTTTATGCATGTTATAAATTGGATAAAAGTTGATATTGATAGAGCGGGCAGTGTCCAGGATTAGCTGTTTGTGTTGATATTTTTAGAGGAAGTAGAAAGGAATATATTGGCAGCATCTCTTCTGTTTTATGCATTCATAATTCCGTGTACACAGTATTTAAGGTTTGCTAAACTTTGGATGAAGTGTGATTCAGATCCGGTTTGCCAAGCTTTTTCATCCCCATGGATGGTTCCTTGAATGCTAGGAGGAAGATGGAGAAAATGTTTTAAGATTTGTAATGATATAGAGTTTAAAATTTCACATATTTTTAGGGAAGGGAATCACTGTGCCGATAAATTGACTAATTTAGGCTTGGATAACATGGAAAATTTTGAATGCTAGGAGGAAGATGGAGAAAATGTTTTAAGATTTGTAATGATATAGAGTTTAAAATTTCACATATTTTTAGGGAAGGGAATCACTGTGCCGATAAATTGACTAATTTAGGCTTGGATAACATGGAAAATTTTAAATGGTACATTGTTATGCCTCTTGTTATCAATTTAGACTTTTCTTCATCACAGATATCAACTTCCTATGATTGGGAAAGTTTCACTTCTTGGGAAGTTTGGTCTTGTATTTTCTGCTCATGGGTTTGGTTTGGCCCCGTGTTTTTTTGTTTTCTTCTTTTTCTTTTAATAATATTTTTCATATCATGGAAAATGATAGATGTACTTTGGAATGTTAGCCTAGTTGAGATGCCAAAGTATATAGTAATTCCTAGCATGAGCTTTTATTTACAAAAGAAAAGATGGTCATCAGCCCACACCCCTATTAAAATTTTAGCATATATTCACAAGTAAAGAGAAAATTTGAAACAATAGGAGCCTGTTTTCTTTTTATAAAAGTCATATTAGGTATCACTATGTACTTTGGCATATCAGCTATGTTGACACCCCAAAGGACATCTGCCATTTGCCATCATATGAAAATTTAATAAACAAAAAGAAAAACAAAGAACAATAGGGGCCTATTTGTATGCTAGTGAAACTGTAGTAACCTGAAGAACAATTTATTTAGCCAGCAGCATTTTAATAATATATTTTCCGAATTATTTGTAACCTCCATGCATCTATATTTACCTAGTGCACATATTCATGCCAAATTAGAATATTAGTAACTAAAACCACCAAATTCCTAATAGCCTCAAAATATACAATAATAACAGATGCCTACCTTACCTACTAACCAATTTAGGCCACCAGCTTCCATCACAGAAACAATTGCTTTCTGCCGCCAATGTAACCTTGCTTCAGTAGACAAAACTTTTGAACTATTTGAAGAGATGATTGGAGTCTCGGCATGTGAAATAAAGCCCAAAAGACTGCAGAATAACTCATCCTTTTTGTCTACATTTGAACCTAAATCAATGAAAATATAAATTATTGACACAACATATGTTAAAATTTGTTGGAGCAGCTTGATTTTCTCAACAGCAGAGACGGAACAATTTGCATCACCAGAAAGGGTTTGACTTATGGTTTTAAGTTGGACCACAGCCCCTGTAACAAATTGAACACAAAAAAGGAACTTCCATTACTTTCCAGCAAGAACACAGATATTAGTGAATAACAAAAGGAAATTAATGATAGAATCAAAGTTAGATTTTCAAAACATAGACTTATCAACAGCAAAATACAAGAATTGGAAATTAAATCCTATCAAAATTCAGGGATTGATTTCATATTGTGTTCATAAATAAAAGCAAATTAGAAGCAGATCCATGCTTTGCACACGGGCAGGAGAGAGAAAAGGAGCATGTATTGATAAATGGGAAAAAAGCACAGTGAGCACAAATGTGAAAATGACACATGACAGTAGTTGGATGCTTTTCATAGTAGTATACAAATTAAAACATAATTGTTGCAAATAGGGGATTATTAGGATAAAAATATCCCTAGAATTAACACATTCATTTCAGCAGATTTTATTTCCTTTTTGAAGATAATGTGATTATTACAAATAGAGGAGTCGAGAATGTAATATTTATGATTGTAATTAATAAAAAAATTCCTTGTAATGCACAGTAGTATATCCTTTAAAGTGAGACTCAGAAACAAAAAAAAAAAAGGAACGATGACCATTTGTTAAGCTATAACAGTGGACCACATAGGTCTAAAGCCTTTAGCAACATAAGAAAATATAAATTTATAAAGAAACAATATGCAGATCACACTAACATCAGTTAAAACTTCTTACAGTTTTCAGCAAACACCACCCACAGAAGTAATCAAAATCATGCACAAAAGAAAAAAAATCATTAGTCATATAGCACTGATTGTACCTTTCATTAAGGCCGTAAGTTTTCGAATTCCGCCATAGTATCCAAAAACTCTGCAATTGTATAATGAATGGGCAATAATTTTCAGCGCATCCAAAATTAAAAATCCTTCACAAGTAATAAACAATTTAGCAGCAGCCCCGGAAAGATCTGTCGATGAGTGCCCCAAGCTGATGTTCACTGAAAGGAAAGTGTAAATAAAAATAATATATCTAACAGAAAGGAAAGCATGAATTACTGCAAATAATGTGTAAGCAGTAACAGTTTTGGTACAAGTAAACAAATATACCATTTCAAGATTCTTATGTTAAACATCATCTTGTATTAAGAGAAAAGGTCTGTGTGACTACAACAAACTAAAATTTAAAAGGTAATGAAATCATTTGATACCATTATAAGAAATTTCAATAAGTATATGTCCTCCCTTCTTGCGTCTATTTTACATATAATGGTTCCTAACTTTAATTTGATCACATCTGTAGCGCAAACCACTTAAGCCTACAAGGGCAGAAAGTGAAGAAAATAATGACGACAATGGCAATGATCAGCAACTTACAATCAGTAACTAGTGAGATTAATTGTGTGAGCTCTTCTGTTAATACCCGAATGACTTCAACAGGATGTCCAGCCGAGCAGCCAACAATCACATCATCAGAAGATGATAAACTCTCAACAGAAGAAGACTCTAATAATATGCCAGAATTCACAGGTTCCCAATCTTTGTAGTGAATTACAAATTGCTTGATGAAAACATTAAGCAGTCTCTTTTTCTCCACCTAGAACATTACGATCATATAAAGCAAATTTACTAAATAGACAACTAATTTAGTGAGGGACAGATATATAAAGCAATGCACTTACCATTATTCTTGATCAATGCAAAAACACAAAGAATGCGTGATAATTTATTTTTAACAATAGGTTGATAAGCAACACCTACGGAAAACATATCTACCTGACTTAAATGCATATATGAATTTCTTAAGAAATAGTTCATATGAAGTTCGCCAAGCTTCAGAAAGTTAAGTATTTTTTTAATAAGTATAAATCCAAGCATACCTTATCATCAGCTTTTTCATATCGCTCCCAGAGTGTATTTACAATTGCCTCATCACCAGAATCACTGGAAAATGTAAAAAATTAGAAAAACTCAAGTAAAGGAAAAATGGATTGAAACATTGTTGACACAAATGATTCCCTCTCCCTCTGCCTTGTTCTCTTGTAAACCACCCCCAACCCAATTTTAATTTCTCAATTTATTCCTCTTTTAATTTTCAATTATTTGGTCCAAATGTTCGCATATTTAAGAGTGTCATCTTGCCCAAAATCTTGCTCTGGAAAGGCTTGTAGTGTTGCTTCTCTATTTTCTGAAAATGTTGTCTGAAGGGACCAGCCAATGCTGGTGACATGGAAAGGGATTGGGCAGCATCACTGCATTCGTAGTTCCTTTGTTGTCTTGTTTTGTTTTTCTTTGCCTTAAAATCTTCCAGCTCTTAACCACTTTATTGTCACCTAACCCAAATTGTACTTTCACACCTTAACAAAATATCTTTATATAGACCACCACTACCCATAAAAAATATCTTATGGAATATCAGACAATGTTTGGCAAGTCTACATAGTCATGTATGGATGAAAAAAACAAAAAGTAAAATAAATGTCACCATGCCTTGCACCTAAGAAATATATATTTACGTAAAAGTAACTCATGTCTCATACCAGCTTACAGAATCTAACAACATTCTCTTTTATGATCTCCAGCAACATTGACGATACACCAATGAAGTTCACCATACATATCAAAAATGTCGAAGCTCTAACATGCACTAAAACAAACTACTTAATGTGGTACTTAAGTCGTGAAACTCTCTCTCTTAATGGACTAGTCATTAAATCCGACTCTCCTCATGTGCATAAATCCTAACAGTTGATAATTTTGCCATGAGTTAGGCTACAAAAAGGAAAACCTACAAGTTGAAGTAAGCTGAAAGCCAAATATTGATAGCTGAGTGATTAACAAAAGGTACATCAGATCAATGTCAATAGAATGAAAATCATTGCAGAAAGTGTCTCTTAAAGGGGGTGGTATTGTTAAGAGGGCCACATTTAATAGAATAAAAGGCTTGATGTAGTACTTAAGCCTTGAGGTTCTTCCACCTAATGAACTAGTTTATCGGATCCTCTTAGCCCTAACAGCACTCCAAGGTGCCTTCTCAAACATATAAGCCATACAATAACAAGTTTCAAAAATATACAAAATGCACGAGATAATCAAGGGTAGTATTATTCCAAAAGATAATAGTCATTCACTACATGCGATTCCTTCTTTGGTACAACTCAACAAAATTATTATATTTATCATTTAGTCTATAAAGCAGTAACAAATAATAATCTTAATAAAGCAATGTCTGTCCTCGTTTTTTACTATGGAGGACAAATGTTCCATTAAATAATCACGTAAATTCACAAACCAACACACCCAATCTCAACAAGCCCACTGCTACTTATGGCAATCTGTATTAGTAAAATATGATATTAATGGCCCCTAAGAGTTTGTCTAACATACTTTATTCTTTGTGCATCAGAACACTAAATGAAAGATTACATATATGATGAAACTCCTATTCTGAAACTCTACACGATTATAAATTATAGAAAAAGGATAGCAATAGCAGTCTTGACTACTTGCTAAACACTCTGAGGATGACAAATTGTGTTTCTTCAACGCACTGGTGGAATAACATACTCGCACATCAACATAACTCAAAAAACTATCATTACAAATATAGAGCTTTATTATTTAATTCCAAGATAAAAACCCTTTGAAAAATGTATTGTTACCTAAAGCGAATCCTGGGCCCAGGAGGAGAGCACTTTTGAGCTTGGAAACTTGAAGACTCGCCAGTGTGCCCAGCAGAAGTTCTTCTAATAAGGTCAGCAACACCTTTGACGATATTCATCCTTCCTCACCAAGATCAGCTCAGCGTTGAGACTTCACAAACCAATCAAAGGTTCCACCCATCACTCTCGTGAAACCACCTTTCTAGCTCAAAGAAACCAATCACCAGTAGTAAGATTGCACAATCTAGTTGAGTGTTGCAAAATGATCACCGATGACAAAAAAGAAAAGAGCAAGTGAAATCACTTACTCTAAAAAGAGACTTGACAAAATCACCATAAATTTCTCACTCGAACTTCAACCTCCCTTCTCAGCTCACTGATCAGAGATTATTTCAATGAATTGAATTAGCTCTGTCAGGGATCATCCCACTCACTGATTAGCAACGGATTCTGAACATTTCAAGAATATAAATAATTCAATGTAAAATGCACACATCATTCTCGAAAACAGAAAATACTCCATTAAACGTCGAAAAGAGAGGGGGAAATCAATAATCGAGGCGGAGCATATATACCTGAATAGTGAGACAAATCAAGAATCAAGAGTTCTAGGGTTTGCAAATAGAGATCGGAAATAGCAATTATAGAAGCTTCAAATACAATCCCCTTTTTTTTTTTCTTTTAAGATTTTGGTCGGAGCTACTTTAATAGCGTCGGTAACGAAATTGTCATCGGCGTAAGAAGAATATGATATGACAATGCGTGAGGAAGCGGAAAGCACTAAAAAGCAAACCCCAAATACTCGTTTAATTTCGGTGTTACCCTTCTGATTTTTTTCTTTTCGATGTTCTTTTCATTTTCTATCGTTGTAATATGAATAAGTAGAAATGAGAAATCAACACCGAGTTGCCCTTAAAAACTGCAATTGCGCAATCATTTTCTTAATTTAATTTTCTACTTTCATTGCCACTGTGAATGGTTTACAGATAGAAAACAGTGAAAATGAAAATGGAAAAATAAATTAAGTAAACATTAAAACATTACGAAATAATTTAGATATTTAGTTATATAGTGTGGAAGAAATAAATAGGTAAAAAACAATTCAGACAGATTATAAAATTGTACGTAAAAAAAAGAATAATAAGTTGAAAAGTAAAGTAGATTAAATATAAAATTAATTTACTTGAAAAACTCATCCATTTCGGTCCATACGAGGAAAAAATAGCTTAAAACATGTAACATTTGAAGAAAAACAAAGTTCAAGATCCCGGATACATCTATTAAAAATTAGGTTTAATATACGGTAGGTTTTTATTTTCGCGAATCTCAATTACGTTCCTTTTTTTTCGAAATCTTAATTGGATTCTTATTTTTGTAAAATTAAAACAATTAAAGATGTTAAATTAAACAAACGGTCGTTTCATTTTAACCTACTTATAGTCAGTATATTCATTAATCTGACGTGGCATTAAAATGATTTTTTATTGATTTTTATATTAAAAAATGAATTAAGCAAAATTGAATTCAGACATATTTAAGGACAAAAAGGACAAATCTCTTTTCTTCTTCCATTGGAAGCGCGAAGAGGAAGAAACCCCTTTTCTTCTTTAGAACCCTAAAACCCCTTCTCAATGATGAACCCAACATCATTTGCATCAAGGTTTCGCGACTTTTCTTGGTTTCCTTTTGAATCTTTCTCTTGTCATTTTCTTTTTTTGAAAATTTGCAAATGGCGATTCGAATGAGCATGCAGCGCGCGACGCCGGAGACGAAGCACAGGATGCCGTCGCCAGGGCGGTTTCGGAATCGTCAGTAGATTCGCCAAAGTCTAAGACCCAACGGAGGGAGCTCATGGCGGCGGCAGAGAAGCGAATAGCGGCGGCAGTGAGGGTTTTGCCATCATCATTGCTACCAGGGAAGAAAAGTGGTGAATTGGGGAGGAGAGAGGAGTTTGGAAATGAAGTCTCTAAGGGGATTCTTGCACAGTGGAGCAACCAGGGAATACGATTTAGCTCTGATCCTGTAACATCAATGGGCCTAGTGCAGCATGAAGGTGGTCCATGTGGCGTTTTGGGGCAGCTATACAAGCATTTGTACTTAAACACATCATTTTCTTCAGTGATGAGTTGAAAGATGTACCACGCCTGTGCATCATTTTAAAGTTTGTCTGTTCCATCTTATAATTTTTCTTCACTCACTGAAGGTGTAAAAGTAAGGGCCATCGTAAGAAGTATGGCTGAAATTTTATTTTCATGTGGAAGTAATAGAAGGGTTGTGATTGCAACTTTGAGCTTTCCAGAGAATGACATTCCGCATTTTGAAGGGATTTCAGAGGATGAGGTTATTGCAAAATCACTTCTAGAGAATGACATTCCGCGAATGTCTGCGTTCAATTAAACCCCAATTGGCTCTTCTTAGTTTTCTTTTGAATCTTTATCTTTCATTTTCTTTTTTTTTTGAAAATTTGATGATGGGAATTCTGGGTTTTTTTAGCAGTGAAGCAAGTATGAACTGAATACAATTTGTTGTAATTTTGAGTTGGGTGGAAGATATGGAACCAATGAAAGATTGAATTCAATACGGCTGTACTTAAATTTTTAGATTTTGTCCATTTTGTCCTTTTTTAAATCTGAATTTACACCTGTGCAATCCAAATTTTTAATACAAAATTTAATTTTAATGCCATGTCAGATTAATGAAACGGCCGTTTGTCTAACTTAACGGTAAACCTTTAATTGCTTCAATCTTACAAAAATAAGGATTCAATTGAGATTTCGAAAAAGAAAGGAACGTAATTGAGATTCAAGACGAAAATAAGAACCAACCGAGATATTAAACCTAAAAATTAATAAAATAAAAATGCTAATATTAAAGGAAATAATTCCACATTTTTAACATTTTATTTTTCATTTCATCATACAATGTTATTTACATCTTTTAAACAAAATTGTTTAGTAGTTTTCTTTGACTATTATAATAATTTTTTAATTTTATATCACTATTTTTAACCTTCAGAATTTGGTTTCAGTTCAAAAAAAAGGTTATAAATACAACTTTATCCGTCAAATTAATAATAACACTTAGATTAACAAAACAAATATGCATTATCATCTAAAATTAATTTAGAATGTAGCAATAAATAATATGTGTCAATTTAATATGAAGGACTGACTGTACATAAAATTAATTTTGAAAACTAATATCAACTAAAAATATTTAAAATAATAAACAAAATTAAAAAATGCTGATAAAAGAATAAAAATAGTAATAACTTGATGAAAAACAAAATTAAAAAAAAAATACTAATAACAATGATAAAAGGATTATTAAGCAAAAACATTTTAGATCGTTTTAATCATTATCTCTACCTTGAAACTTCTTTTCTTCTACATACATAATTCGGACAAAAAAAAATGTACAGACATGACAACACATGAGTAATTGATTTATCACATTGAAATACGTTACCATCAGATGGTGAGACGGTGACTATATTTGGCCCCGAAAAAGAGAATACAGAATCAAAGTAAAAGAAACTTGATGCAAAAACACTCAAGGAAGATTTCACTGATTCTAAAAAAAAAAGTACATTTCAATCATTTATAATTAAATTCTCTTTAAATAGCTTATTTGGATAATCCAAAACATTTATTATTTAGCTTTTTTTTTCATAAAGAATATTAGCTTTCTTGACCGGGATGATCTTAATATTTGAATTTAGTAAAAAAAAAATTACTGAACTATAATTTGTGTTGACTTTAATTAGTTTTGGATATGAGTCAAATGAGTTTAATCTTCAACTTAGACTGTTTGGACTTAATTTTTGGTTTGGATTGAGTAGATTTAACTCTTTATTGGATTAACTTGACTTAATATTTCGTTCGAGTTGACTCATCTTAACCTTCGACTTGACTAACTCATCTTGGCCTTTAGTCTTATGACAACATGTCTCAACATATGTCAACCCATCTTAACATTTGAGTCACTCGAATTGTCTCGACTTTTAGTCATAATTGACTTGGCTTATCATTCATCGCAACCAATTTGCCTCGACTTTTGCCAAATTGACTTAACCTCTAACTTGCATAGAAACAACCTAACATTTAGCTTGTGTCAAATCATCTCGCCCTTCAACAGGATCGACTTGTCTCAATCCTAAGCATAAATATGCTCGTTTCAACCTTCAATCGGTAATGACCCTTTCAACCTTCATCTTTAGTCTAGTCACCCCGACATTTAGCAAGGTCAACTTATTTTGACCTTTGGCCATGACTCACTTGACTCGTCCTTCATCCATGCTTTATAGGCTTTATCTTCAATCTAGACTGAATTGGCTAGACTTTCAACCTATCCCGAATCGTCTCGACCTTTGTCATATATCGAGTCGTATTGACCTACGGGTCGACCGACTCGTATTAATCATCAACCCAGGTCGACCTATCTCAACCTTCGGGCATGTTGGCTAGTGTTGACCCGTGCCGACCTTCAATCTGATTCAACTCATCTCAATTTTTGGTCTAGGCAGAATCGACTCGACTTTCAATCTAACCTGACTAAATTAATCCTTTAGCCTAAACTGACTATATTAAGCATTCAACCTAAGCAAACTCGGTCGAACCCCTAGTCAACTCAGTTGAGTCTTCAAGTCTCGATTAGAGATGATAATGGGTCAAGTCGGACACGAATATTACTTACCCGCTACCCAACTTACAACAAAAAAAAAATCACTCGTTACCCACCGAATACCCATTTAAAAAATATTCGTGAGTATTTTAAAACTCGTGGACACTCGCGGATACCTACTAATATCTAAAAAAAATATTTTATAATTTTTTAAAATAAAATCTAAATAAAATTACAAAAAAAATATAAAATATAATTTAATATAAATTAAAAATTAATTTTAATTCAATTTAACCTAATAAAATACAAATTAATTTTAATTTTAATTAAATTTAACTTAATAAAATATAAATTAAATTTTTATTTTATATTTTTACGGGTAATGGATACCCGTGAATACAAATAATATGATACTCACATCCGACCAATTTATAAACGGGTATTAAAGTATCCATTACCCGTAGATAATAAATACCTGCGGTTGAGTGAAAGTGTGTACAATTTCAAATTTATTATACTTTTTAAATATTTGAAATTCTTCTATTTTATTCATTTGATATGTCTTTGAAAATATTTTAAATTTTTCTTTTTTACATAATTAATTTAACCAAACAAGTTATTTCATTTTTAAATTCTTTATATAAATGAATTACCCTTCTAAATTATTTTATTCAAATACAAATCAAGACTGTAACATCCCAATAATTATAGTATTAAACTATAATATAGTTATTACATTCTTGATATGATATAACAGTCATAAAAACGAGGAATAAAAGTTTTCCTCAATATACAGACCATCACTCAAATTTTAAACTTAATACAATCCAAACTTAAAACGATTAAAACAAGTATCTCGTCCATAAGAGCTAAACACTAGTCGATCCTCCATCTAACGCTTGTTCCACCAGCGTCTCACCACTTTCTGCTCACACCCACCGGATGATCATCGCCGAGAGAAAACACACAACACAACAGTAACCACCAACAATAGAAAAAGCAAGAGTGAGCTATTGTAACAAAATAACATGATATATTTAAATTAATAACATAATTTCTAACTTATAAGTCAAATCTCTTAATAATACAATAAACAGACCATGATCATCATAAACTCAACCCAATCAAATAATCGTACAAATATCGAACTCTAAATAGGTTCTACGCTTGCAGTGGTACTTTACTAAGATACATCATATCCTACTCTATCCCCCAAAGTGGATCTTCGGATATGGATGCACCTACTTGCTAGCTCAATTATCATATCCTACTCTGTCCCCCGAACTGGATCTTCGGATATGGATGCACCTACTTGCTAGCTCAATTATCATATCCTACTATGTCCCCCAAAGTGGATCTTCGGATATAAATACAACCACTGAAGCTACATCCTTCCTACTCTGTCCAACTTCTCAAGATGGATCTTCGGTAAGGATTTTCCACTCTCCACCAAACTCTTACTATGTTTAAATACATAAATTTCACATCCAACATAATATAATACATTCAACACAAAAAGTAAGGGTAAGCTACCATAAAAAAATAGTTTTAATATAAACGTTATGGGAAACCAAGAAGTTGAATCTGGCAAAGCCGGTTAGACATCTTTTTATCCTTCCAGATAAACGTAATAGAAAAAGGATATACACTCAATAATTCATACAAACATCATAAAGTCCATCCATCCCCAAAAATCATACAAATTGAATATATCACAAAACAATTTAACTGCACATAATCTGTTTGATAAGAATTAGTTAAAAACACATCGAGTAGACTTCCAGGAAAGAGAGGTGCGTCACAATGGACAACTTAAGTACCATGTCTTTCCTTAGCCAAAGTGTTCCTCAACGTGTTATTAACAAATTTCTTATTCACAAATTAAAAACAACAACATATAATATTATCACAGAAATTCAAATAGTTATACAACAAGTAGGTAGGTTTTTCATTAACAGTAATTGCACAAAATCTCAAGACATAAATAGTTATAAAAAAATATTTTATAATACAAAACCTTAGAAAGGTTAGCTCCCCTTACCTCTTCTCAAGACTTAGTTTCCTACTCAGAAGTTGTTCTTTCGAAAATCCTTCAGAACCTCTACTCTTCTAAAATTTTCTTCCCAACTCTTTTCTTCTCAATTTTTTTTTAAGATTTCTCACTTGATTCTTCCTCTCTTTGTGCAGAATAAGCTCCCCTCCCATGTCTATTTATAGTCCAAAAATTTTACTATTCAAATTATTTTTTTAATATTATTTATTTTAATATTATTTTATTAATATTTTAATCACCACTTGCAAAACCACTTGCAAAACTTATCCTTCCTTAATCATGCAACTCAGAGATTCTTATCCTCTCATTATTTTTTTATTTTTATTATTTATTTTTCGTTTTTACTATTTACTTTCTACTGTTCATTTTTTTTAACAAAACCTTCTAAAATAGGTTTTCAAAATTTTAAACCCCTCTTTCTGAAATTAGTAAAATTTTCCATCATAAATTTAAATTTTTCTAACCTTAATTATATTTTCTATTCATTAAAATTATGATAATAATGCTAAAATTTACTACTATTTATTAAAATAAATATTTTTCATGGATCTTACAAAGACTCGTTATTTTGAGTCTATTGGATTTAATTATAGTTTTAACTAAAATAAAGTCAATAAAATAAATTACTAATAGATTCTAGATATTGCTTCAATTATAAAAATTTAATTAAATAAGAAAACAATGTCAAATATAGTTTTTTTTACATAGGCAAATTTGCAGTGAATTGGGAAATTTAAAAAAAAAATCACAATCTATATGGTCAAGTCGTAAAGAGGATAATAATCTAATATGAAGTCGTATACCTCCCAAACAAATTTACTAAATCAATTTTTGGTTCACAAAAATCGAGAGAGGGTAGAAGTTGTGGGAGGGTCACACAACATCTAATTTAAATTAAAAACAATTAGAAAAATTGTAGCAATGCACGACTTCATTCTAATGTTGTCAAGTGATGCATAACTTCACTCAAATGTTGTCAGGAATCTGATTTCTCATTGTCGTATTTTTATCAAGGATAATGATATTTTGACTAATATTTTTTTATAATATTTTAACATCATTTACGTATTATTATGTGATTGGTTATAATAATATTTATAATTATTATTATTGATTGTAGAGTAATTTTAAACCAATTACAAAATGACACGTAAATGATATTAAAATGTTTTCAAAAAATTATTGTAAAAAAAATGTTATCAAATTATTATTATCCTTTCATCAATTATCAATTATGTTATTACTGCATATAATTTTGAGTTGGTTTTTTATTTTCTTATGATTTTCAAATTTTAATGCTTAAATAATTAAGAGTTTTTTTTTTAAACATGATTAAGATAGGAGTGAAAGTATGAAAGATGATTCACTGTGTGATACTTTCATGTTCAAGCTCCTTGTACAGTCTTGAAAGAATATAGTTATTTGTCTAATGAACATCTTAACTGGTATATAATTATCGTATAAAGTATGAGTGCAATAATAATGTATATTAATTAGTTAATTGAGTATCTATTTATTAGTTAAAATTGTGGAACTTTAAATAGAAAAATCTAAAGTCTTCCATTTTAGACCAGGTATAAATACAGGTACATTCATAAAATAACCACATAATTAAATTTGAACAAAGGATAATAAATTTTCATCTCATGAATGTAAAACAAAATACTGCCCATACGACTTAACGCCAAATTTTAAACAACCCTCAAGTATTTAATCAACAAAATAAAACATGGATTGTGTAAAATAATTAAATCAATGTATTAATTTATGTATTTAGTTAAGTAAACGTAAATTATATCCATTTTATCCAAAATGGGATCAACTAATTAATTAAATTGACAATTTTCAACCAAAACGAATGTCGTTTTAAACCAAATAATATTGAAACGTATTTTAATAAAAGTAGCAACAATTACATACAACAACTAGAAAAACATTTTATACATGATATCGGTTACAATATAAATGTACTGATAATACCTTGATTAATAGCGATTTGACTTTGACTCGGATAGAGTTGGTATTTTTTAAATGAAGGGATGCAGGAAAAAAAATGTTCTACACTATGTGATACTATTACAAGAATGAATGGAATTAGAAAAAATTGAGAGGACAACTAATCAATAATTTCTCATTGTGCCTCTTCTTGGAAAATAAAGAGAAAAAACATTAAGACCCATAAGGAATAACAAGTGTGAATTTAAAGGGCATGAAGACTACTACAAAAACATTGAAATTTGGGATTATTAAGAGAGTTCCTTCCACATTGACTTGAGTTTCGTGTAATACACGTTAACAATTTTAAATCCTTGTTATAGAAACATTAATTGTTGGCAAAGTTGGAAGATGCCTATACCATTCTTTCTTAAAACCCTAATTTTCAAATCCTCCAAATCTCATGTATTGTTGAGGCAAAAAGGATACTAGCAATAATATCATTGGAAACAAAGTTATATAATCAATATATAACAATGTTATTACAAGAGTTTAAGCTGCAAACATGAGATGTAGATTGTGGGAGAAGGGAGTTTATTTTTTTATAGAAAAAACAATATGACATAACTTCAAGTTATATAGTTCGTGTGATCAAAAGGTTGAGGTTAAGAAAAGACTTGAAATCTTAAAATGATTGAAAAACATGAAATTGGTTAGATATTGACTGAAGTTGATAGTGGATTGACTATATGGAAAAAGAAGATAAGAAGTCGAAAAAAGGTATTTTTACAGTTTTTGGGGTATTTTCGTAGCTTATTGACATATGGGGAAAGAAGATCTGATGTCTAATGTGTATTAGATATTAACTCCTGAAAAAGTGACATTTCAATTCTGATTTTGTATCTTCTGACAGAGGATTCGACCTCATATGGAGGGATCGACGTCTATTTTCAGACCTTTTTGACATCTGATCCGGGAGGGCTGACGTCTATACCTTATTTGACGTGTGACTCTGGAGAGGGAATCAATTTCTATAATGACGTTTTATTTACAAAAATAACACCGGTCATTTTTTACATTAAATTTTCTTTCGTTAGACGTTAAACGCATGACGTTAAACACTCTTTATATACTAGTTTCCTATTAGTTTTTTTTCTAAAATAGATTGGTTTTCATGGAAAAAACACTAAAAATCAAAATTCATCTTCACATTAGTCAATAATGAAGGTGATGAAAACTTATCTTATTATTTTTTTACTTACCACTTAACATTTATTAGATTTAGTTTCTCATCAGAATTTAGATAATCCAAATTTATTTACCGCTGTTTTACTAATCATATTATGTAAAATGTATTTTCGTTCTGACTGAAAGGGATTAAATGAAGTATATAAGTTGTAAACTGGTTATAGCTAACAATTTAACCATATATATTATTACGAATTGGTATAAGAGTGAAATGAGTGAAGGTTGATTGGTATATTAATGTTAAAAAGTACCCGTCCTGCCACAGAGAGATGAAATAAAGTGAAGAAGTTGAACTAGTTACGGATCACACGGGCACATTGATATTTAATAAAACGTTAAATATATTTGTAATATTTAAACAAAATTAAAATTTCTTTCGATATTAAATTTTGATATAGTTTTAGTTTTAAACTTAAAAAATAACAGTATTAAACAATTAATAATTATTATGTAAGAAATATTTTATTTATTTATTTCTAAAATTTGGTAAAATAATTATTAATTTTACATTAAATTTTAAGAATTAAAAACATATTTAATTTTTTAATAAATTAATTTATATTTGTATAAGTTTTTTCTATCTTAGTCTAATATTGGGACAATATGAGAACTAAAATTAGGAAACAAAATTTATTTATGAAAGAGACTATGATATGTTAATTATTTCTTTTAATAATTTTTTAATAACAGATTATATATTATTATTTTATTAATTTATATATTTAAAATAAATCAATTACGAATTAACACATAAACTATTATAAAGAAAAGTTGATAAAAATAATTTGTTAAAAAACATTTTCCTTAATAAAAAACTCATGACAGATGAAGAAAAAGAAAAGATATATTTGGTTAAATAAATGGTTGGATAGGATCACGCATACCACCAAGCGACAATTGACCAAAGAGGAAAAACTGAATACTTTACACTAAAAAATGATGAAGCAAATGACCTTTACAGCACGTTCACGACTTCAATAGCAGTTAATTAAACTTCCAACAGTCGTCACATGCTGTTATTTAAAAGAATAGTAAACAAAAGGAAGAGTTCTAGATTTAGCAAATAAATTTATGGCATCACCGTTACATTATGTTTTAAAAGGAAACATTACGCCAGAACAAAGATGAGCTGTCTAGGTTCCTTGCTCTTGGTCACTTCTCTGACTCACTTTTATTGGCACTTTGTTTACAAGATTTATTATTGAAAAGGAAAGAAAAAATAAATAAAGAAAATTCCCTACTTATTTAAATGGTTATGAAATTATTTTAAAAAATATAATATTATGACACACTTTTATATTTAAATAAAATTTAAAAATAAAATAATTATAAAAATATATAATTTTTGTATTTAAAAAAAATAAATAAAAAATAAATATAATCATTTTTTTTTAAATATAAAATATTTTTATTACATGATATTTAGTTGTTTATTTTCTTTCATCCGCACACTCTTTCATTTTTTTTAATCTATTTTCATGCATAATATATTAATAGATAATAATACTTTAATAAAATTTTTTTAATAATATTTTAACATCATCCAATATTATTTTATGAATTATTTCACAATCTATTATTATTATTATTATAATAATAATAATTATAAACACCAAACATAAATAATATTAAAATATTATTAAAAAAATTGTAAAATATCCTTATCCTATGACAATATAATCATATAAATAAAATAAAAAATATTAACGAACAAGAAAATGCATGCCTCCCAATTTTAGACCTGCTACTAATTACTACACAGAAACCCGCGGCAGCAGATGACACTAAACTACATGACATGCGCAGTGCGCACCTTTACCCATGCGTGTCTTGCTGCAACTGGCCACAGGTTTTACGTGTCACTTTTTAACAATGGTGCGCAGCATACCCCAGCGCTGGTTAGCATACCGATTTTATATTATTTCCTTTTCCTTCTGCAATTTCAACTCCATGCTACGAAACTTCACTGTTTCTTGCAGCTAAAACCACAACTAATAACGTCAAAAGTCACAACCATAGTTCACATTCTCGATTCGTCTCTTTCATATTCAATATCCCACTCTTAAATCACCATCTTCTGGTTTCACTCCTAAGAATTCATAGTTATATTCAGAAACCGCCGAAATCGATCGCGCATTTGATCCGTAACTTTCAGCTTCTCGATATCGCGGTTTCGTTTCGAACGTGGTTTTAAGATTCAAAAAGAGTTTAAAACAATTTATCTTTGCATAACACTGTATTGTTGTCCATGGTTAGCAGTGGAATCGGTTGAACAATTTGCATTGGGGTAGGTTGAGGTTGTTGAAGGAGGAGGAGGAAACGGCGAAGACGGAAAGTAAAAGTAGTTTGTGATTCCGTTAGCTCGCACGTGAGTGCGTGCAATATCTGTGTCTGTGAGGTGCGAGAGTTTCGTGACTGCGAGAACAAGTGGTGAGCGAAAATGCCTCACAGAACCACATACATTTTCCCGCGTCAATTCCCGGAGCGAGGGTTGGATGAATCTTCCAAACAGCTGTTAGATCAAGAGAAAAAGAAAATCGTCAACTCAATCAAACATGACACGTTTAGCGTCGAAAGCGGCACTCCGAAAAAACCACTTCCGACTAAAGAAAACGACGTCGTTCTCTCCTCTGCTAAGCACTCCGCATTCTCCGACCTGTTCGCCGCCGGGGAGAAGTTCCGGACTAAACAAAAGCAAATCGCGGCGTTCTGCGATTGGCTGATCGACAAGAAAGTCAGCCACTCCGGCCACCACCAAGACCACGGCTGTGAAAGCGACTTACTTCTTCCGCGGGAAACCACCATCAAGGACGCTGCCGTTGACCAGAGCTTTGACCGGCAGGTTTCGCTGCCGAGGCTATCGAGCGGGAGCAGCTATGCTGGAAGCTTGTTTTCGGGGACGACTTTTGATTGCAATTTTTCCAGCGGTATTAAGGAGGAAACGTCGTCGTCTCGCACTCTCACTACTATTGCTGCGCCGAGGCATAAGGATGATGAGGAAGAGGAGGTGGAGGAAGAGAGCATGGAGAAGTTAGCGAAGAAGTCGAAAGAGAGCTACATCTTGCAACTCACGTTAGCGAAGAGGCTCAACTTTTTGGCTAGCCTCGTCACCGAACCTGTTCTCACTCCAGGAACCGAAACCTGGGATGCCGAATCCGTTTCTTACCGCCTATGGGTACAAAACTCACTTCGTTGTTAAGACTCAACAGAACATCATTGGATAAAAATTATATGAAGCTACTTATTTTCTTTTTTAGTATTTTCTTATTCAAATTAGAGTTTTATCTCGCGAACCGTATTTACACTTTGAAAAACTTTTACGTAAATTATTGAAGTAAAACTCTATTTTAATCGGAGTGGCATTAGGAAACTGGATCTGAGTTTTTTTTTTTTTTTTTTTTTAAATATAAAGTCTAATTTTTATTATGATTCAGGTGAGTGGATGTTTATCTTACACAGACAAGATATCTGACGGGTTTTATAACATACTGGGGATGAATCCATATCTTTGGGTTATGTGTAATGATGTGGAGGACGGTAGAAGGATACCTACTTTGATGGCGCTCAAAGCGGTTGAGCCCAGCGAAACTTTTATGGAGGTGGTGCTTGTTGATAGACGCGAGGACTCTCGCTTGAAGCTGCTTCAAGATAAGGCGCAAGAATTGTATTGTGCTTCTGAGAACACCTTGGTGTTAGTAGAGCAGCTAGGGAAACTGGTAGCCATTTATATGGGGTAAGAATCGGATGCCGCGTATCTCTTCTCGAGGCAGTGTGAAGTTATTTCTTTTTTCCTTTTTAATTAACGTGATGTTTGAATGTTTGAAGGGGTATGTTCCCGGTGGAGCAAGGCGATCTTCACAAGCGCTGGAAATTGGTTAGTAAGAAGTTGAGGACTTTGCACAAGTGTGTTGTGCTTCCCATTGGCAGCCTGTCCACTGGGCTTTGTAGGCATCGGGCAATACTTTTTAAGGTGAAAATTTAATGTTTTCCTGCATTTATTGTTTTGTAGGGTATAACTGAAAAATATTTCAGATGAGTAAGAATATTGTTGAGCATTTTGGATGCGTGAAGAGGGTGCATTAGTGTTGCCTAGGATTATTTTGGACTGAGTTGGACGTATTAATGATTCGTCATAACCTTATTACAGATTATTTATTCACAGTTAATTGGATTTTGAATGCAGAGATTGGCAGATTACATAGGTTTGCCCTGTCGTATAGCTCGTGGTTGCAAGTATTGTGTTGCAGATCATAGATCCTCTTGCCTAGTCAAAATTAAGGATGACAAACAGCTCTCAAGGTTAGTACAACACCCGACTTTGGTGCTCATTTCTTCTGTCTTTTATGTGTTAATAGTAATGACAACGTGAAATTCTGTCAGTCATAAACACAATTGCATTCATTCCATCAGTAGTTTTAATCATTTTTCTTTTAAACCTCAATCTTTTGTTGTTGTTTTTTGCTTGCCTATCAGAACTTTGGCATAGAACTGGTAACTTCTTGTAGACACGTTTGTTTATCAGAGGTATATGTCATTACTTCCCACTCTCATAGGTATCATGATATGTTTTCTCATTTGACAGGGAGTATGTGGTTGACCTAGTTGGGGAACCGGGAAATGTCCATGGACCAGATTCCTCAATAAATGGAGCATATGTTTCTTCAATGCCTTCCCCGTTTCAAATTTGTCACTTAAAAGAATCACAATCAACTTATATGGATGACATGGCAAGTTCTGAATCCGCAGGTTCCAATGACAGACCTGTTAATCCTGAAAATCTTCCGTATTCAGGTATTCTGCGTTTTACCTATTTCGAAAGTTGATCTTCAAATTCCTTTTAGTATTTAACATCAAGGAAGAATTAGTGTAGACATCAGTATATAATACTTGGCCCCTCATGATGCATGTTATTTAAACTCATTTGGAGTATGGTCTCGTTATTTCCACACTTTTTCTTTTTGTATAAATTAGTATACTTTATGAAAATATATGAATTAATCGTTGAAGAAACACAACCTCGTAAGTGATTATATTGCCTCGAGCTATTCAGGCCAATAAATCAAGTTTGAGACGTGTTTAGTTTTTTATTTTTTCGTACTTTTCTTCTATCATATCCTCTCTTTCATGCTCCATATTTTAAAGTTGCTTTAAGCTTACCAAGCATGTTAGACTCAAATTTTTAATTTTAAACCTTTGGGGACAACTGGGTAACTCGTGTTTTGTAGTTTTATTAATGCTAATTTTTATAATGAGTTGAGAGGATTTCTAGTAATTTAATTTGAAGTTGGTCTTAGCCATACTATTTAATGATCGGGACTGCAGGCTGTGGAAATAATGATCAACAAGCTAAAGAAACCGATTTGCTGAGAAGCTCCATTTATGGTTCAGTTGATCAAATCTGTGAAGTTACAGAACCATCTCTAATTCCTTTTGGATTAGAAGGGAATGACGAGGAATGCTCAGTTATTAGTTCGGTTTTGCCTACCATCCATGAAGATGATTCTAAAATTCTCCATCCAGACATTGAAGCATCACTAAATGAATATCCAAGTCTTAGGGAAGATGTAGTACAATTACAAGAAATTTCCAACAATGAGATCATTGTAAATGGAAGTTCTGCAGTGAAAAGTAGTTTCAAGCGATCTATACTTGGTTCATGCAGCCAGTCAGAACTGAAACAGGTAGACAATAGAAGTGAAAACAAGGGTTGTTTATCTTCTGGGAATATTCCAAGATATTTGAATCTTGAACCATCACTTGCAATGGACTGGCTTGAGATATCGTGGGAAGATTTAAGAATTAAAGAGCGTGTTGGTGCTGGTACTTTTTCTGCCTCCCCTGTTCATATAGAATCAACATAACTTTAGTATTTGGACTGTTTCCTCATTAGGTGACTCTAAATGCAGCTGCCTTTTTCACTTTGCAGGTTCATTCGGTACAGTGTACCGTGCTGAATGGCATGGATCGGTACGTGTTAATATGCACTTTTTTCAGCATGATGAATTTTATCTAGGACATTCCCATTTTAGTTTATAAAAGTAGTTTTCCAATTACTTCATATAATTGTGTGATTTCAATTGAAAGAAGGACACTTGTCCACCAAAATGAAGCGATTACATTACATTATATTTGTCCATTGATTCGTCTTATGTTGGCTCTGTGAATATATATATTTAGGTTTTGGAGATTATTTTATCATTTTATAAATTGCAGGATGTTGCAGTCAAGGTTTTAACAGTTCAGGATTTCCATGATGATCAGTTAAAGGAGTTCCTGAGAGAGGTATGTATTCGTGAGACCAATGTATTAGGCCTCTACTTTTGCATTGCTTGTGAATTTTATTATGTCATCTAAATAGTATAAATATGGTACTTTTAAGTAAAGGCATACGTATTAGCTGATAATCAATTATGCTCATCAAAATAACATTGTTTTGGCTTATCCTTATGTACTTGTCCTATTCTAGATCTGAAAAAACTCTCTTTCCTAAAAGTACTATATTTTGTCTATCTTGTTTTTTTTTTTTCTAATCAATTATGCTCATCAAAAACGGTATTTGAATGCTTGTTCCTAGTTTTTTCCCCATCTTGATGGGTGGAAATTATTCACATTTATAAAGGCCCTGCCTTTGTTATGCATACGATTTATGCTTCTTGCACAACTAAATATACACGTCTTCTACTCTTGCACACATGTCAGCATTTCGTTTCAATTGGTGCTCGCTGGCTGGCCACTTTTATTCCGTTTTTAAGTTCAAATGTACAGACCTCGCTTTAGTCTATCAGAATCTTAATTTGTGAAAATCATCCCCTGGTATTTACAGACACCACAGTTCTTCAACTTGTATAATACTTTTACATGTCATAAACTCTAATTATTCAAGTTGGAATGGTTTGTGTGGGGCACAATAGTGAACTATGTGTAGCACTGGCATGCTTAAAACTAGTATTTTTAAGCAACACTAGTTATACCCAACAAGATGTAGAACTTGGTCTTTGAAACCCTCTTCTATTAATGCGGCAAAGCAGAGAAGCTAGTTATATTGAAGTGGTTATGACATCGCTTTAGGTTGCAATAATGAAGCGGGTTCGCCATCCGAATGTGGTGCTCTTCATGGGCTCTGTTACAAAACGCCCCCATCTATCAATAGTGACAGAGTATTTGCCTAGGTAAGAAAACTAACTACTTATAATTTTGACCATAAGATTTCACATTCTTGCATAAAGAATTCATTGCCTTACTGTTTCTATACATTTTTTGTTACAGGGGTAGTTTATACCGCCTGATACACAGACCAGCATCTGGTGAAATTCTGGACAAGAGGAAGAGACTGCGGATGGCATTGGATGTGGTTTGTACCAGATATTATTTTTGTTACACTAAACTAGTTATCTTGTATATAACATATCATTTGTTTGATTGCAGGCTAAAGGAATCAATTATCTCCACTGTCTGAAACCTCCAATTGTGCACTGGGATCTCAAATCCCCAAACTTGTTAGTGGATAAAAATTGGACTGTGAAGGTAGAATGCTACTGATTTAGCAGTTTGTTATGACATTTTAACCACTTTATGCTAGTTGATGAATTTTTTTATGTTCAGGTTTGTGATTTTGGATTGTCCAGATTTAAGGCAAACACTTTCATACCGTCCAAATCAGTTGCTGGAACAGTTAAGATTCTTCCTCGTGTTTCTCATTCTGCGAACTTAATCATATCAATTTCTTGTTAAAACTTCCAATTTATCTTTATGAGTAAAAGTCCACTTCTTTCCTGATCTTCTGGAGTAGCACTTTCGAGTTTGAAATTAAGAGTTCTAAACTTGAAATGTTGTAGCTACCTGTTAATGCATGTTAATTCACTGCCACCTCTAACTTGGTACCTACTACCTGGATCACTGATATAATCATGCTCCGATAGATGTTTGGTTATCAGATATTGGTTTTATGAGTGTCAATTTTTTTTTGTTGGTTCAGTCGGATGGGAGGTGTGCAAGTGAACAACAGACTTGCATTCTTGTCTGTAGACTAGGTTTTTGGTCATTCTTCTAATATTTCACAGGTTGAACCTTTACTTCACAATACACGAACTCAATAAGTGTGTAACTTTTAGTTTTATTTTTAGCCTGAGTGGATGGCTCCAGAATTTCTTCGTGGAGAACCCTCCAATGAGAAATCTGACGTATACAGTTTTGGAGTTATCCTGTGGGAACTTGTGACCATGCAACAGCCATGGAGTGGACTTAGCCCTGCACAGGTAAACACAATGAATGCATATGCTCTAAATTTTATTTATACAGTAGTTGGGACCATTTGCAAGAATTTGTTAATTTAAAACGGACATATGATATAAAGGTATACATGCGAACTTGCATATTTCAAACAACTGCTTAATGAAATCTCCTAATTTTACTAATAGAATGTAAAATGATCATCACCATGTGAACTCTCAGGTGGTTGGAGCTGTTGCTTTCCAGAATAGGAGGCTGGCTATCCCTCCAAACATCTCCCCAGCATTGGCCTCCCTCATGGAATCTTGTTGGGCGGAGTAAGTCTTTAGCTATGTCATTTTTGTAAATTATGAACATAATGGTGCCACTCGATCCAATTCTACTGGAACAATGCAAGCATTCACTTTTGGGTTCTCTATGAACACGGATTTAGATAATAACAATCTTAACTTGACCGAGACACTATAGTCCGGTTCAGTGATAAAATTATTTGAAAATTTCCATTAGTTTTTGAATAAGTGGATAAACTATTTGTGGATAATTTACTAAAATTGGATATAATTTCATTAAACAGATTTTGATTTCAATTTAAATTTATATAACTGATTTATAAGAGAAAGTATGAAGACAAGATAAAATAGATTTTCTAAGACCAATGATTTTTTTTTCTATTGCTTTATATGGTGGGAGTTTTTGTGATGAATTTTGAACAAATGCTTGTCCATTTAGTTATGACGAAAGGGTAAGCCAATAATCCATTCAATCTAAACTTGAATGGATTAGAATAAATGATACTTTGCTATGAGTATTGATTCATTTAAGCATTTCTCAGCAGGTCTCAAAGGGTAGAAAAATCTGCATAATTCACGTGTTATCTTTGCGTTGTTAACAAGTGTTTTTTCTAGGTTACTAAACATTTACTTGTATTTCTGATGCTTGCTTTATTTACTTGGCAGTGAGCCTAGTGAGAGGCCATCTTTTGGTAGCATAGTTGAGTCACTAAAAAAGCTGGTAAAATCTCCGGCAGAACTGATAAAGATGGGAGATACATAGATATATGCAGCCCCAAATTGGAATTTCTTGCGCTTTTTATGGAAAAGTTAGTTAACAACTGTAATTTTTTTTGTCGTACTTTTATTTTATCAAAATTTGCCCTCTATCTAAAAATTAGAGTGGAAAAAAAAATAGTTATTGTTTGAGTTGTGGTCTCACCAAAATGGGTCGAGACATAACAATGGTTAATTAAATCCTATAATTTCTATTAGTATTTCTGTACTTTTTTTCTACAGAAGAGTTCATATGGTTTCTATAGATGGAAATATTAGAATGGATAATTTAGAAATATAGACTCAATTGTTCAATTTGAAAGCATATCTTTTACAAAATCGCACTTTAAAATGTTTTAGGATTTAAATATATATATTTTAGATTATACAAGCATATCTGAATTGAGCAATTGTATTCTGAATGTGTTTATATCCTAAATTATATAATGTAGTATATATTTGTAAATTGCACAACTGAATTGAAATATATTTTTAAATTTAAAATATATTTTAGATTAAGTAATTGATGTAATGTATTTCTAGAATTGAAATTGTGTATTTTTCTAAATTTCATTTAAATCTTGATGATTGCAAATTCTTTTAACATGTGCATAAAAAAAATATTGAGTGAAAAAGGAACTAGTGGTCGCATTGTTTAGAAATAATAAATTGTTAAGTTTATGTGTAAGTTTGCGTCTCCAATTCTTCTTCAATAAAACAACACTGCATCAATATTATCATAAATCCTCAAAGCTGAATTTTCTATTACATAAAAAGTGAAATTAGAATTAGATCTTGAACAATATTAAAAATTTAGTTAAGAATGAGTTTTTGACAATACTACAAATTCAACCAGAATCTAATATTGTTTCAAATTTCGATTATGTTTATTCTTTACTTTTTCTGCTCTAATGTTTTCTTAAAAAAATTTGTTTAATA
The DNA here is from genome assembly GCA_027742785.1 of Vigna reflexopilosa. Taxonomy (NCBI): domain Eukaryota; kingdom Viridiplantae; phylum Streptophyta; class Magnoliopsida; order Fabales; family Fabaceae; genus Vigna; species Vigna reflexopilosa. Next base: position 8,551,068 of record CM050918.1, on the reverse strand, counting down.
TATTTCGCATATTAATTTTATTAACTTGTGTTAATTTAGAGGATTTTTTGGTGCATAATATGAAGATATATAATAAGACTATCTCTTTTGAGAAACGATAACGTTTTGTTTCTTCAAAAAATAAAAAAGAACAGGAAAGGTAAGCTCAGTAAAATTATTTTATAACATAGATATTAAAATATTATAAATTAGAGACGACAATAGTGGGCATTTAATAAGTTCGGGGTAGATTACACGCTTAATTATAGTTTTCCCTGTTTAATTATATTATCATCTGGTAATTTTATCATTTACATTTTTTCACACTTTGTTATATAACTTTTTTAATTTTATAAGTTTTAAGAATATTTTTAATGCCAAGGAAAAAATGTTTAAGATACATCTTAATAAAAAAACTATGGAATGACTTTCTTAGAATGAATTGATATAATATGATGGGAGTCTTAACATAAAATTTATTAGTTTAAACAAGGCTCAATCTCTTAACAATAAAAAATAATACTTTAATATGAAAATGCGTTTTTTTTATAAGATTTATTTTAAAATAATAATTATAAAAATTTAATGTGAGTTATTTAAAATACATGTGATAGTGATATTGGCTTAAAATAGAATAAGACTGAATATTTTAATAACATGTTTACATAATGATGATTTGTTATGTTTTAATTCAAAAATTTTATAAGTAGGTCAAAGACAATATGTTAGATAAAATGGTTAAATTTAGTATTTTTAACCATAACATACAAATAATTACATTTAAGAATTTAAATAAAGTATTGTTTAAAGTATCAAGTCATATAATATATAGTATAAGTTTAGTAAAGAATGCATATGGTTTATTTTGGAATAAAAAGAATGTCAGATTTTTTTTCGTTATATGACTAATATTTTGTTAATTATATGACTGAGAAAAAATATTTAATATTATTCTTCATGGTTTATGAAAGAAGGGATAATTGTAAAAGTTAAAATAAAATGCTTAATTAAGAGCTCTTTATTAAAGTTAGACAAATTTAGAGTAATAACATGCATTAAACGATATTCAATACACCAATATAATAATATCTATCCTTATAAAAATTTTAATTATTTCTTCTAGAAAATACCCTAAATATCTTGCAATACAATAAATATTTTTTTCGAAAATTCAATATAGGAGAAAATATACTAATAACACAATTTAAAATTTTTTATTTCGTTATAAAGTTTTGTTAAAAAGTATCTTATTATCTTTTCAGTGTTCTGTTAAAGCTTCGTCTTAACCTTTCATACTTATCATATAATACCGTCTTCTTTTATCTATTTGGAAGTATATAAAAACTTGAAAATGATATTGCTTAACAAAATCTTCAAAAGTTGCTAAAAGAAAAGTAAAAAACAAAATAAAATAAAGTATTAGGCTAAGAGTGATTATAAATAATTACGCAAATTATGCCTTAGCAAAACCTGGAAATTCCCATAAATAATGTGTTGTTAAAATATCCTCTCAAAAACAATTCAACTTCTTTTTATCATATGTTATAAGACTAAATTATTTTAATAAAACATTTTTTATTTGAATAAGAAGGAAAAAGTAGTTGTACAAGTATAAAAATATTCTATCATGAATAACGGTAAGATAATACAATTACATTTATTACAAGATGAAATAACTATAAAATTGTGAACTTTTAAATTTTTAAAAAGAAAGTATCATTAATATTTTATCATGATAAGAAGTTAAGGATGAAGAGCCAAACATTAAAATATATAAAATGTACATCATAGCATAAATAATAATAAGTAATTAGGAATGATATAGATATTTATCCGTTAATTCATAACAAAAAAATATACTTGTTACCTATCTTGTCGATTGTCAATTTAAAAAAATATTTATATGTATTTTAAATTTTTTGTATACTTCTACTCATAAATATTTTAAAAAAATATTTTAAAAATTATTAAAATTAAATCTAAATAAAATTTATAAAGAAATAAAATAAAATAAATATAAATATAAATTAATTTAGATTTTAATTAAATTTAACTTAATAAAATATTTATTTAATTTTTTTTATAAATAATTAATATATATAAATACAAATAATATAATATCCATATCTAATAAACAAGATATTAAATTATTCACTAATCATAAATAGTAAATATTCTAACGTATATTAACTATTCGTCACTAATTCTATTATTGAATGTTGGACATAAATAATTTTGCCATCTTTATCCGTGACAAACATTATCGAGTTCTAATTAATTAGTTTAGGAAATAGTGAAAAACATTATTGAGTTATAGTTTGATTAATTTAGAAAATAGTAGAGGGAATAGTTGAAAATAATAATAATAAAAAAAAAGAGCATTAATTGCTTTACCTGGATTGAAGGTAGATGAATAGTCAAAGAAAGCATGGCGGCTATGGTGTGGTCTCCGCATAGAGTCTCTGACTGAAGAAGACCATAAGAACTTCTCAAATTCATACACTCTTCGCTTCCATCAATCTATCTATATACCTCACTCCCTCTGCAGATCCCTGACGACCACGAGACAATCAAAAATGGAGCCCGATGAGAAAAATGCAATGATTCGCGATATCGCGCTACAGGTCTTCGTCATCTCCATCGCCATCGTCTCCTTCCTCTGGATGCACGGCATTCCCCAGCGCCTCTATGCCAAGCTCCGCCACCGTCCCCCAAACCCACGCGCCGTCCAAGCGAAAAGCCATTTCGTCAAAGGCGCGCAACTCGTCTCGCAAGCCAGAAGATCCAAAAATGCCTCCGTCACAGTCTCCCTCGCTAAACAGGCTCTAGAAGAAGCCGAGAAGGCCATCGCACTGGATCCCAAGGACGCCGCCTCGCACTTCTTGAAGTCCATGGCGCTCGATCTCCAGGGCTTCCGTAGCAACGCGCTGGACGCGCTGGACGCCGCGCTTTCTCCGCTGGCGGCGGCGTCGCTGGCGGCCGACGAGAGAGGGGACGCGCTGCTGAAGAGAGCGGAGCTGAAGATCTCGTTGAGCAAGAAGCGCGTTGACTCGGTGCTGGCGGATTTGAATGAGTCAGTGAAGCTGAGTCCCCGGAACCCGAAAGCGTGGTGCATGCTGGGAGAGTGTTATGAGGGAAATGATATGGGAGAGGAAGCGAAGAAGGCTTATAAAGAGGCTCTCCAATTGGAGCCACAATTGGACGTGGCCCAGGAAGCTCTCAACAGGTTGGGTTCGTAGTAGCGTTCGCTATCGAATCAAAGGTTTGAGATGATATCACTTTGCTTGTTGTATGATTGTTACCAATATCGTTGTTTATAGTCTTGGATCATGGATACCGTGTTTGGATGCTCATCAATAATGATTTTCTCCGAAGAATTTCAATTCTATAGCTGTTAACTGGCGAAAATTTACATATAGAGTAAGGGGAAATTTTCTTACCTCGCACACTACCTTGCAGTGCTTTTTATGCAATATAACCCTTTCATCTTGCCCATCATTTTCTTCCTCTTCATCATGTCATGTACACTAATCGACACCCAACTCTTCCTCTTGCCTCCTCAGCGTTTGTTCATTAATCAGTTATCTTCTTTTTTCCTTCACGAAATAAAAATATAAGTTTTATTGTAGATGTGAAACCACACCCTGAAATGCCACTCCAACTAAATCTCTCTCCGATTGAAGTTTTTCTTTTTGTTCTTGCCAAAATTAAAAAAAGAGGTGAGAGTAGTGAAGGAGTAAGAAGAAGTTTAGTGTGATGAAAAAGGAAGGAGGAAGCGGACAAAATAACCACTTTGATTCACTGATTGATTTTGAACTATTTTGAAAACATGAATAATTTTGAACTCCTTTAAAAACCGCAAATTATTTTTTTCTTTATAAAAAGGATCACGTATAATTTGTATTACTTGGAAAAAAAAGAAAGAGAGAAAGGCATGCTGTGTATAGATTACCAGTGTGGATGCTGAGAGCCCTTTGCTATAAATGTTTTAGACCATGATGGTTAGAATCATAACAATCAGCATCTGCTTTGGTTGCTTGAATAATTGGGATATAATGCTGCTGAGTACTATGTTCTTAATTGTTTTGGGCTTAATTACATGTTTGGATATGGATCACTTCTTTGGCATGTCGTCAGTAGAGCTTTTATGCATGTTCCTCAACTGCAAGAACAACCAACCTTCTTCGGATGTAAAGCAAGAACAGCCCTAACCCTCATCAATGGTCAAAATATATAGAAACTCTATCAAACCGGAGCCCTTTTTTAGCTGTTTTTGAGGATTTATTTTACAGGTTTTAATCACGAGAAGTAGAACCTAAAAGATATGAAGATTCTTCTCTCCAAGTACCAATCTATTAATTTTGAATTGAAGAAAAACTATTTTATTTAGAATTCAACTTTAACAAATACTTGGTTTTGATAGATTTGTGATTAGTTTTCAATATTCAGCACGAGTATATAAAACGATTTCTGATAAAGTCGCCAGCATGTGTTTGCACGCACATAATTAATAACATTCGGTTTTAAATTACGTATTAGTGGACTTGAATTAAATGCGTTATAAATAATAGAAAAATAAACATGTTAAAGAAAAAGTAAACCAATAATTCAGATAGGAGAGGAACATAATTAATCATAATTTGAGATTTAGTGTGCAACATAGCATTATCCATTATTGAACCACAGTACAGTTGAAAGAGCTGGAAATGGAAAGAAGAAAGGCAAGGACATTCCGGATTGCTTTTTGCAAGGATTTCCAGAACATAAAAAGTTTGTTCTGAAATATTCTTTCTGGATTGGTCTTCGAATGTTATTCCGAAAGGTTGTTCCAAATGTTTTTCGGAATAGTCATTATGAAACTAGAACATATTTTTTGGAAGTCAAAATTATTCCAATCCAAAAGCCAACTTTTCCAATAAATATATTCTCGAATGTTTATTCCGGAAAACTCTAATAAAGGTAAGAAGGGTATTTTAATAGTTAGGAGGGTGTAGGTAACAATTATTTTTAATGCAACTTCAATTTCCAAAATGTTTTCAAAAGCTCTTCAATTATTTTTTCTACTGATTCGCAACCTGTCTTTTCGTCTATAACTAAATCAATTTACTCCTAGCAAAGCGAGGCAGCAAGTCCCAAAAACGTTCTTTAATACAATGTTCAAAATAAAAGTTTAAGATGAAAGCAACATGAGATTGATACACAAATGATACTTCATCCTTCACAAGGACAGACTACACCTTCGTGTCTTGGCATAAAAAATTATATAAATAGAGAAATGCAAACCTAATATCACCGATCGTATACATGCTTAAGGATCGTATAAACTGCATCTTCTTCCCGACTAAGGCGCAGCAGAGATTTGAACTAGGAGCTTGTACTACTTAACCCAAGAAGTCATTTGACATTTGTATAGACAGTAAAAATGTCACTAGCAGTGTAGCACCTGATGCCAACAAGGACCAAATGCAAAATCTTCACATTATACCAGTAAGATAAAACTGCATCTATAAAAGCCAAGATTGGTCAAGATAGTTCTTCGTCATCTAGCCACTTGAGCGTTGGCAAAACTTTGACCAGAAAGGATCTGAAGTTTTCATCGGCTACTGCATTCCCTATTATGTTTAATTCTGTCAGTGCCAAGCTTCCAAAAATCAAGAAAGCTTCCCAGAATTTTGTGGCGTTAACACTGCCAGTGAGGATTTCAAAACGGTCCCATGCAAATTCTTCAGTGTGAGATAGAGGAGACGGGCATAAGTATCTCGTTGTGTCAACCGAGTGAGAACCCAACTCATTGTGTGAGATATTTAGCACTTTAAGTGACTTAACTAATCTGAGAGGCCCCAAAGCAGTAAAGCTACCAATTTTATTATGACTCAGATTTAAGCAAGATAGAAGTTGCATTGCCTCCAATCCTGTCAAAAAGATTCAGCATGATATTTATTTCAATTTTTAGATACGTCAAAAGCTAAATTTTCCAAAAGTGATTTGCCAAGGATACAGCCTAAGCTAGAGACAACCTTTCATGACTGAATACTGCTGCATAAGAACTTGGAAATCATTTTTTTTATAAAACTAAGTAAATCTATATTGCGAGAAACAAAAATAACATTTAAATCATAAATATTAATTAATTAAAGTTTATTAAACTGTTGACATCAGTAGTCTGCTTAAGCTATATAGATTCAAAAGGATGATAGTTTATGCTCCACTGGCCTAGGAAACGGATAGAAACATGAGGTGACTAGTGGTTTGCTAATACACGTAAAGCATCTTGTTGAGTAAGTTAAAGAGAAAATAGAAGAGCGTAATTTTATACAGTTTAATTAAGCACAAAGGTGTGCTAGAATACATGTTGTTGACCCCACTAAAAAGGAATATGGATAGGTTCCTTTGTTGTATTTGAACAGATAGAAAAACTGAGCTACAACAAAGTAACAAGATACACGAGTTTTACCTTCAATGGATTGAAGTTGGTTGTGGCTAAGGTCTAGCATTTGCACCCACAATAAATTCTCAATGGATCCCAGCCGTGACAATGATAGATTTTGTAATCGTAGACAAACATAACCAGTGGTTGTTTCTGTTTCATCTTCATAGTAGTGGCAGTATGGTAGTAAAGAGTCCCTAGTTGAAGTTATCTGCAGAATCATCAAAACATAAAAAGAGAAAAATGATGTATTGTGGAAGAAACAGACAATTGGACATTTGTAAAGTTGAAGTAAATATAAAAACACACCAGCATGGCCAGATAAAGGCTTCAAAAGTCTAGCACGATTTTGTAAGAAAACCAGCATTAAAAAAAAATAAAAAAATTCTTGTATTTTCTAAATGCCGTTTCTCCAGTTAACTGATTTTTCTCCAAAGTGCAAGTTTGATTCTGAAAATATTTTCAGCTTTCACCTTTTTCTCACATCTCAAATGGGAATCGTGGAAAACATTTTCAGTAAAACACAAATACATATACATATATGGGTGTGTGTGTTCGCAGTCATGTTGGCTGTTTTCAATTTGAAAGGTAGATAGATATTCACAAGAGTATTTGACATCTTTATCAACAACAGTGAAAGTCGAATTAGATCATGTTATGATAGATAACTAATTCTGAAGAAAAGTAAATTACCTGCTGTATTGATATTAGACTATGCTCGTCTTTGTAGTATAGAGAATGTGTTGGATCCAACTTAATCAGATCAACGTAAAGTTGAAGAACTTCTTCAGTGTTAGATATTCTTCCATCATGTTGAGATGATAACAAATCAAGAGCAGTCAAAAGTCTTGCAAGTGTAAGCTTTCCAATTTTACTAAAAAAAGAAAAGGGTACATATTATCTTAGAATTAAACAGAGACAAAAACATGGGAATAAAACTTCCAAGGTGGGATTTCAAATCATAAAGTTATCTACTTAATAAATAAACCTTACCAATCATACTCTGACAATAAATCCCGAAATTTAGTTATTTCTTCACCAATTTCCTCAGTGTGCCAATTGGAAGTTATTCGAATATGGTGATTTTGAACGGCAGAAAGAATGGGATCTGACTCCTGAAAATGATCAATTTTATGGAAATTTGTATCCTTCCATGTAGTCCTTTTCCCACCCTGTCCTTCAGAATGTTTAATAGGTGCAGTCTGTACAAACACTTTAAAGGAAATTTGGGAAGGATCACCATAATGATTTTCATTAGAAGATACAATACCCTCAGAATGTCCAATGCTGATATCTACCGAGTAGGTTTTTGACGATTGAAGCTCCATATTTCCAAGGTTTAGATATACAACCCAAACTTTAGCAGTATTCGAATTGCTCATCGAAAGTGGTTTCCAAATAAGTTCCTCGTCTAAAAGTTCAGATTTAATAGACACTGTGGATGAATTTATTCCTTCTACAGCTTGATTGAAATTAAGAATGATTGGTAGAGTTGCAGTGTCTGATAGTGTACCATTTAGAAGAGACAAATGACAACCTTGAAGGTTGTTGTCCCCAATTAGAGTTATACTAGATCCATGGGATGGCCAAGACGAAACAAGAAGAGGAGCATCAGTTTTCACGGTTTGATCAATAAGCCAAAGATGATAAAACCAGCCACTCTGATCATCTGGATCAGTAAAAATAGCATTGTGAACATGTTCAAACTCCTCTTCCAAAAATTTTTCTTTCGGGAAATATCCTTCAGCTTTTCTTTTCAGCAAATTAGACAAAAGCACACTGAAAAATTCCAAATGCAATATGCATTAGTAAAATTAGTTGATACACCTTTCTCAGCCTTTTTATTTAGATTAATAAATTTGGTTGATCAAGACAAGTAAAATTTTACCCTTGAAATAAAGTCCTAAAGAATGGAGTTGGTTCAAATAAACACGATGCAAAAGCCTTCAAAGGAAAAAAGGTTTTCCACTAATGAAGGGCAAGAGCAGTATTAGTACTTAGTGCATACAGATACACAAACTTTTTCCTACAATGTCAAAATATCTCTGGAATGATGAAAGTAATTGCATCCTGATGATCGTTTAAGGGAAAAGGACAGTTTTATATTTCGGTAGAACGTGGCATGTAACTATATCAAGCAACAAAAGGGCTAACTTTTTGAAGTACACGCACCCAATGATATGCTTTCAGTTTTTTCACCTACACGAGAATCTTGTAGAATGCTTCAAATTTGAAGCTAATTGATTCTTATTGACATGAAATCAAACCACTTTTCTCGGTCACAATTGATCAAGCATAGATATCAAAAGTGCACCTCGAAGACTCACATGGAACACATTTAATTATGTAGAGTTGTTAAATGTGAATGCTTATTTCAAGGACATAACCTAAGAACAAAACAAATATATGTAGACAAAGATGTACAAGACGAAGATACAATTTTATTCCTAACATTTCAATTTCATGCCTTTTCAGAGAAACATACAAACACAAGCAAAACAGCCCAATGTCAATTCACAAGTTCTGAAAAACACACTTATGTAACTCAGGTGATTAAATAATTGGCTCCATACAGAAAAAGCACACAGCCAGCAAGCACTAGAATGTCCCTTTGAACTAGTAAATTTCTAGTTATAACTACCTACGATTGTGCCATGCAGAGTAGTTACTGAAATTAGCTCCTATAACTTCCTCCGTGTATTTCAACTCATCCTCATCGGATCGTTTCATCAGTTCGGTAACAAACCTGGAAGTAATATCAACGCAAAAAAGGAAACCAATATAACCAGTTTAGTTTAGCATTCGAGAGGAGGTAAACAGAATTATTCCGCAAAACTGCACTTTAAACGTTTTTTTTTTTTCTTCAAAATGCCAGAATTAAATTTTCAACTATTAATAACAAACAAGAGAAACAAAAATCTCTCAAATTGAATAATTTTCTTTCTCTGATTGAAAAGAGAACACCAAAAGGAAAAGCAGTATTGAACCTTCGGTAATTCCACGCGTGGAAATTTCGAGGATCGGCCTTCTGAAAACCATTCAGAAGGCGCATTTCGTTGTCGATGGACGAATGCCCCTTGCTGAGCACCCATTTTCTATGATGCCACGCGCCGTAAGACTTGAAATTCTTCCTCAGCGCAATCTCCACCTAAAGCATTCGAAACAAATAGCAAACTCTAGCAAATCGATTCAAGAAAAAAAAAAATTAAACTAATTATTTATCCAAATAATAGAACCGCAATAACTGAGAGTTAACACGCACGAGTTTGAGCTCGCCTTGGAAGATAGAATGAGGATCGGAATCGGAGTTAGTGAGGAGGTGTTGAACCGCGAGTTTTCTGTAATTCCAAGCCGTGTAACACTCTGGATTAACTTCTAGAAGCTTCGCACTCACATCTAGCGCTTCCTTGCTATATCTGCAACCAACCAGATTTGCACAATTGGAATTAATCGAAAGAGAAGAGAAAGAGAAAGAGAAAGAGAGAGAGTTGAAGGAAGAAGAAGCAACATGCGATTGTGGTGATTGGCAAGGAACTGAGTTTGCAGTGAACGAAGCTTTTGAGTCTTCGCTGATAAAGCAGTTTCATCTTCTTGCTTCAGCGCTTTGCGAGGCCTACCGTGCATTTTCAAACGACTTCTCTGCCCTTCGCCGTTTTGAGTTCTAGTGTTTGGGCAGATCTCATTGTTTTCTGATAATTAATAATTAGTAATAGAGGCTTGTACCCAGTTGTGGGTTTAGAGTTTGTGTAATTTTTTTTTTTCTTATAATCAAAATAATGTTTTAAATATCTCATAAAGTGTTATTCAGAATATATTAAAATAATTTTGCATTGATACTGTGAAAAAAAAATAAAAAAAATGAGAATTTCAAGATGTATTTCGAAATTAAATTTTAGCTATTATAAAATAAAATTATATATATACATAAAAAAAAAAAACTCACTTTAGAGCTTAAGACATCTGAGTAAACGCCAAAGTCACCATCCTATTATTATTTTGGAAAATGAATTTAAAAATAATAAAAAAAAAATATATATATATATATATATATTGAAAATAAAAGAAATTGCTGTTTAAAAATGTATCTTAGAATATATTTTAAATTATCCTAAAACATTTAAATTATATTTTCCAGATTGTTTTGTAATTTATAAAGACTTTTAAATTTGAAAGGTATAAAATTTTTAAAATGTAATTTTTTTCTTCTGCATTTTAGTTATATTATTTATATTTTAATTTGATAAGATTATACTTGACATAAATGTAAAAATACGAAACATATTTGACAACTTTGAAGAATTTATATTTCTTAAGAAAATAACAAAATTTACGTAAAGAATTTTAATGAATTTTTTTATCTCTCAAGGTATATTTTATCTTCATTCGTTTACTTAGATTGAATTGTACATGCAAATACACCTATTTACTTCACAATACATGTTAAACAATGAGTGGTAAAAAAAAATTATCAAAATTAAATATTTGGCATTAATTATTAAATATATTAATAAAATTACAGTTCAAATATTATTTATTTTTTAAGAGAAAAAGTCACAGTTTATGTCTCTAAAGTATCTAGTACATTTTATTATTTACACATAATAAAAAAATATAAAATATTTACTACAATTTAATATTATATAAATTAATGATTTGGCTATTATTTTTTATGTCATCTAAATATACTTATATTTGTATGAGATTAATATATAACTTATGATAAATTATAAGTCATACACTCAATAAAATATCTAGATAAACCTTATAAATTAAAAGCAGTATTGGTTCAAAAAATATATGTGATTCATTAAATAACTACATAATAAAGGATAAACATTTAATAAAAAAAAATATAACTAACATAAAACTGATAAACATTCATTACTTTCACATGATAGTTTTTTTCTATTTTTTTTTTATAAACTCTTCGACTACTTTTTTTTCTTAATAGATTTCTTTTTTAAATGTATTTAAAGCGACTCAATTTTGTTAAAACCTAATAAATATAGTATAAATTAAATATATTTTTAGTCTTTTAACTATCATCCATTTTTTTAATTTTCCTTTTAAACTTTGTTTCACTTTCATTAAGTAACTGTGTTAAATTTTTCATCATTTGTCACGTTTTTAGCTTAGAAACTCTTACTCTTTCCACAACCACTGCCACCTCCTCTTCTTTTTATCACTTCCATCAGCTCATAAGGGTTGGCTGGAAACACATACAGGTGAACTATGGAAGCAATTCCTATCTGTGCTTGATGAATACAAAGTGTTGTTAAACTCTATTCTTCCCCTTATCTGAAGCAGTCATAAAAATGTAAAACATGAGGTTAAGAGTCCAAAAAAGTTCAAGTACAAGTTCAAGAAACAGTGCCTAGAGGCCCAAGAGCTTGAGTGTTGACAAATTACATCCAAAATGTAACAGAACACTGAAAATATAAATTACAAACTACCACATTGCGGTGTATATTCATCCCATGGCATCATGCCTGGTTATTATTATCAAAATCAATTAAATGATCAATCTACTGATCAACCAAACTACATCAGTTTAAAAGTTGGAGTTACCAAAAATACCTAGTTCCATGAAAACAATCATATCATATTTAAGCAGACCGTTTATTAATCCAACACAGATAATTGTGTCTTGAATCTATAGGCTTGTAGACAGATCGATTAGCAGCAAACTAAAATAAACCATCTAGATAAGTTTTCGTGCTTAAATTGCACAATTTACTTCCCACCAAGGCTATGATTAAAAGAGAGAATTCATCTCCCAGACCATGTTCACCAGGCATTCTGGACCATGGAGGACCAGGAACTGAGTTAGTCATGGTTAATGGCTGCACAAAATGCTTCCTTACAACAGTCAGCTGTAAGATATAATAGATACAAAAGAAATTCAATTTAAATGTTGTCCTAGTTCCTAATGCAATTACCAAACAAAATGAAGCAATGCAAACACAAGAGGACGAAGTCTACCTCAATGCAAATGATGAAATCTTGAACACTTAACTTGAACTGCAAGCCTTGAGCAATGAGCAATGGGACTTTTGAACAAACCAAAGGTGCACAGGAGAGCAATTGCCGCACCTTGCCACCAAGTGAGGAACACAATTGATTAAATTTCAAAAACTTGGCCAACGGTTTTATATGAGCCAGTTCATCCTTTGTAACAGTATAAAACTGAACAAGGCAGTACAAAGCCCACGACTGAATAAAATTCTGAACCACTGCCGTATAAGGATACCTACAAATGTAGCAGAAAGCTCATGCAGTTATATATAACTTGAAAACCTTAACCTGTCATTAGAATTGCATGAGAAGACAAACTTCAAAATGAAGATACCAAATATGAAATTTTAACAACCAAATCTAGAAATAAACATAATAAATTCAACACCTATGCATGAAAGTAACTCACAGAGCTTCAGTAATAATTGCTGGAAGACTTCTTAGAATCTAGTACAAAACATATAGTCAAAAACAAAATGCTAAATTCTCTAAAGATTAGGATGAAGTAGGATTATTGAGATCATCTTTAAAGATGATTTGGCATTTCTCTAGTTAAAAATATTTTAAGACAGAAGAAACAATTTTGAATGGCAAGTTACTGACTACAATTTTAAGCTACCATTCTCAGGTATACCAGGTTATGTTAAAGGACAGATTCATACGGCGTATATAAATGGAAATGTAATCTAATAATCTATAATCTATAATCTATATCCCATGATTGGATACTTTCTTTCCTTTCCTCCCCCTTTTTCTTGCCTGATACTCTTGTTTCCCTCCCGTTCAAGATTTTCATGTTTATTTCAAAAATTCTGTTTCCCTTCTCGGTTATCTATTGATGTGAAATTGGAGTAGTTTAATAAATAGCTCCTTAGAAATTTGGGTTCTGAATTGTCAGGCAGACTATTCATTTTAGGTTATATTAGCAAAGTAGTTAAGGGCAAAAGTGATAGAAAATACATATGTACTTGGAACATCTCCGTTAGGTTCCAAAGTCACCATTACCTCCCTCAAGAGCGCGGAGAAAAGAGAGCGCGGCGAGCGACACTTTTTCCGATGATAGGCGGAGAAAGGAGGTTTGCAGGCGGAGGGAGGGAGGGAGGAAAGGACCGATCTTCCATCGGAGACGCTGACGTGATTGGTGACGGAGGATAAAAATAAGTAAAAAATACATTTTTCTAAAATACATTTTTTAATCTTTTAAAATATGTAAAAAATAGTAAATTTTAAAAGTACAATAAAAAAACTTTAGCAGAAAAACTAGACTCTTTCATGATCACATTCTAGCATCGTATTTAAGAGCTCCGTGTTGGAAAAACTAGATGAAATAAACAAGTCGTCTAGCACCTCAATTGAACGATGATACCAGAATATGTTATTGGAAAATCTATGCAATATGTTATCGTTTTGGCTCCATCAGTAACTAATGAAAAGCTAAATCGTGTAATGTCATTGGAGATATATTCTTCAAACAAGGCATCATAGATCCGTCGACCCTTAATGGATTGCATTCATTAGTTTAAACATAAGGAATGAAAGGACACTTATAGTATCCTCATCTAATTGGTTATGTAATCCGACACTGAATCATCAAATAAAATGTCTGTTCCTCTTTCATTCCGAGGTTACGTTTTAAATTTCTTACATTAATTACTAAACATAATAATAAAATTAAAGTAATACATAATTTATTTAAATCTTTAATTTTAAAAAATAATAATATTAAAACCTTAACACTAAAATTCAAAATAATTTTTAGTGTACTTGAATGAAAAGTACCGAATACACCCTAAAGAGTTTTCATCAACCACCACATGCAATGAATCTTTTATTATACACATTTCAAATTTAGAATTAAACTCTAAAAGGAAACTGCACTTTTCATATAAACTCAGACCCGTCCAAATCCAGGTCCCTTGTCGCGGACAAATGGAACATAACTCAAATATTCTAATACAATATAAATAAATGGTGTTACACATCCTCATCAGATCACTCATAAAAATTATCAACATGCTTTGAGAATTATCACATCCTATATTTTACTTTCCTAATTGAGTGACACCCAACAAAGAAAAACAGTTGGAATCCTCAAGGTTCCTATTAATAAATTACCAGCATTGCTTGAATCTTATCTTCCCTTGCATTCTAATAATTTAATACTTTAAGCCTCAACCCCCCACAACACAATGGTCTGAAACCATTTCTCCGTTGTATAGCTGTTTGTTCATCTCCACACTTGTTTCCAATATGTCAACATTAGACACGGAAGCGAGATCCGTAACAACAGTCCCAAGATTGTTCTCCTTGGAATATAATTCTGCTGACTTTCCATTTGCAAAAACAAAAGAACCCTCCACAGCATATGCTTCTTTATCAGGATAATTAAATGATATTCCATCCTCTAAATTCTTCATGACTTCTGAAGTGAATTTTTCAGATTTCGTTTCTTGCACGCCTGATTCACCATTCACACTTGCTTGTGTTTCTACTTCATGATTAATATTTGTTCCAATACCCACGCTTTCAGTATGAATTGGGCCTAACTTATCTCTAGGATTTTTCCTCTTAGAAGATTTCCTTTTAAACCGTGCTTTCTTAGGCTTTGGGGGATTTGAATTCTCATCGGCTATCGAAACAGATTCTGCTGCCCTTTTCCTGCATGGAAGGACTGTCAACTGTGGATGGCCGACCTGGTTTTGGGAAGCATGAGATGCACTTGACTGGATAGCTAATAAAGCAGTTCTGGCAGCTTTAATCTCTGCTTCCTTCTTGGTTTTTGCTGCTCCCCCAATATACAGTATACCTCCAATGTCCACCGTACATGAAAATACTGATGCTCGACCAGGTGTTTCATCCTTTTTGCACTGATACATAGGCATTGCATAGTTCATTTTCTGGGCATATTCCTGAAGTAAATTTTTGCATAAACCTGTTTCATGCTGGAAGTAACACCACTAATACGGTCAGAGGCAGCAAATACACAAAAACTTGTACAGCTGAAGGAGACCAAAATGCTGAAACTAAAAGTACTAGATGTTCAGAGACAATACAACAAGCACAAATCTCCAAGATAAATTGGGCAACGGAGCTATAAGCTCTTAAAACTGTCAGATCAGATAACTACTAATCATGCATTTTCTAAGAATCAAATAATGATTTAGGTGGGAATAGAACATTATATAAGATTAGTAGATTTTAAAAGTGTAAAGGGAAGTGTTTTGCAAAATGGTCGAGGAAAAAGGTTTCAAATACATGCATTATGCCCAACCAATTCCCTTGTAAGGCATGTTTAGGCTTTAGATTCAAGAGAGTTCAACCTAAATGCATTAGGCCCAACCAATTCCCTTGTAAGGCATATTGAGGCTTTAGATTCAAGAGAGTTCAACCTACACTGGACTTTAGTTACTTCATTTAGCAAAAAACTGCATAGAAAACGGCAGAAAAAACATACCTTTACAAACAAAAACAAAAAAAAACAACTAAACAACAATAACTGCGTTAGAAAACGGGAGAAAAAACACATCTTTACAAACAAGCAAACAAAAAAACAACAACTAATCAACATGGTTTCACTTCAAGGGTCAAAGAGGGTTTCAGAAACCTGTATAATGGTAGCACCATATATTGCATGTGAAAATACACAATTGGGATCCACAAAAAGTTGATAATGGTTAAAAGACTACTTACAACAGGTTGAGTGATAGAATGATTAACAACATTAGATTTGGCCAACTCCACCAAAGCAACTTCGGCAGCGGACTGCTCTGCTGCTTTCCTATTGGAAAATCCAGGCAAAGAATCATACCGAATATCATTCACTATCACTGTTGACCTGAAAGAAGGTTCATGGGAAGGCCCTTCCTTGATAGTTTCATATACAGGAGTGGGCAGCCCCGCCTTCTGGGCGTACTCTTGCAATCGGCTTTTAAACACATAGCAATTTGAAACGCCTGAAACATATAGAAAACCAGATGCAAATAGTTAGCACCTAGTAATATCCCAATCCATACAAATGGCGTGATAACTAAGCCAGCTCTGATCCAACTTTGATTCCATGTTCACCCAATCTTTCCTCTATCAAGAAACCAACATAATAAGAGTTACACCAAATTGCACCAAACCCTATCAAAGTTTACAAACTATTGCTTCAAACCTATGGATGAAACCTAATTGATCAAACACCCTTGGTCAGAAAACACATTTCTCTTCAACCCTACATTTCTTTACAAAAACTCACTCCCTCGTCCAGAGCAACAGAAATAATCATGGAAGCAAGAAATCAAATTTTTGTCTCCAAATATTCAATTAAATTTGAAAAAAAAAATACCTTGAAAATCGTCGTTAGTGGGCATAGCCTTTTCAGGTGAGGGTTACAGAAGGATTGAGTGACTGATTCTGAGACTCTAATTGGTTCACTCTAATATGATGTGTGGAAAAAGTGAAGATGAATTTTTAAAACTGTGAGAAGATAAAAGAAGAAAAGAGGTAGTTTGTGTGTGAAGTGCATGTGGGAGGCAATGCCGGAATCTGCGCCGCTCTCTTTTTATTAAGTGGCTAGGACGCGTTTAATTCGGGTACAAAATACCCGATAAAAGCCCATTCATCTAGTCCATTTGATCTATATCTATATATATATATATATTCCAATAACCATATTTTATTTTATTTTATAATCATTTTTTTAGTTTTTCTTGTGATTTACAAAGTTCAGTGTCTATTTTGGTTGATCGTAACCTCCAAACATAAAACCTAAATTACACTAACTATGAATTTTGTCTTTTACAAATAGTTCACTTTAGAAAGGACATTTTTGTTGATTATAAATAAGTTGGTTAAAAGTTAAGTCCTTTTAATGATAATAATGTGAAAATATTATAAATTTGATAATCTCACATTCCCATTCTTGGATATTTTAAATTATTTTAATGTTTTATATATGTTGTGTATTCAATAAAAAACAAATACATTTAATATTTCAATAGTGCAAAATACTTCACTTTTAGTTCTTTGATGAGTATATAAGTTTTGTAAAATATATATTATTAGGAAATTCAGTGTCAACTTCTTTTCAATTATTGGACTAAAAAGTCAACCCAATGTAAGAAAAAAGCTCTCAATTATTTTGCAAAGTGTTTGGATCAATGGAAGGGAAATATTAACTATGTGGAATCATATGTACCTAGCAATGTGGAGTTTAGAAGTGAAACACTATGTTGAATGACAAAGACATTAGAATTGAGATGCTCAACTATTGTGAAAATGAAAGTGACAATAATGTGTTTTTAGTTGACTTGGTGTGAGCCACTCGAACATTGTACTCAAATTCCTATTCAAAGAGCTTGTGTCAAAAACTCTTATTATGAAATGCAAAGATTTTGTTATAGTGGATGATGTTATAAGATTTTTGTTATAACTAATAATTAAACAAATTTTAAAACAAAGAGATGAAGAATACATAAAAAAAATACTTTTAACCCTAAAAAATATAAAATAAAATAAAGTATCAACTCTTTAAGATATATTTTGTGAATTCAGATAAATATATTAATTTTGATGTAATGTGATTTTGTTTTGCGTTTTATTTATTCTTATTATTATTTTATTAACATCTCACGTTTTCTTATATATATATGTGTGTTATTTAACATGTTATTTTAATTGCTGTGAAAAGAAAAACTGGCTATTTTAATTTAATAACCTTTTTTTAGAAAGCAGTACATGTACATTCATAGTAAGGCAGAAATTAAGAAATAAATTTATTTACCATCTATACTGCTATTTGATCTCAGGAGAACAAAGGCTTAAAAGAATTTTCAATGATGTAAGATTAACATGTAGTAATTATGAACATTATTTATTATAAATATAATTATTACTTTTTTGTATGTCTATTTCTTTTATAATCTCTGTATGAATTGAGACATTCAGATGTTGTATTTAGAAGGTGACAATGACAACATTGAGTCTGCTTTGTTTAGGAGTGAAATATTTCTGAAGATAATATGTAACTTTTATATGTGATGATTTTTTTATAAAAAAAAATAGTAGAAACCTTTGAGGATAAGTACTTATTTCTTATTTACTTAAACACACAATGAATTAGATTTCATTAAATGATTTTTTTCCTTTATGTTTTTGCATAGACTTCTCACCAAGACAAACAGAAAAATACAGTTTTTTTTATATATAAAAAAAACATAAAGAATGAGAATTTTAGGAAATTTCCTATAAATATTTACAGGAGAAGTAATTTGTAAGAACTTTCTTCACCTAATTTTAGAAATCGATTTTGTAAAAGCAACACTTCTCACTTTCTTTCAAACTAAATTGCAAGATAAAATTGTAATAAAACCCAGTTTAAAATCAATGTATCAATTAAAAAGAGAAAAAATATATATACATGAATTTCTTTTTGAATATTTGTTAACCTTTATACTGAAAACTAAACATGCTCTAAATCCTCAAAAAATACACGTACCACAAGGCTAAATGATGTTAACATGGAATACACTTATTAAAAAACAATAAATTATTGGTTCATTGGTTATTAGAAAATATAATCAACATTTTGAAATAATGTAATGAAATTTATAAAGGAATTGGTAAATAATCTTATAAGATATGTGTAAGTTTGGGCTCAAGAATGCATATTAATTTCCAAATTTGGGTCAACTTTTGGGCTGTTTCTTTTTGTATCTCTCTTTGATTTTCTTCCAGCACTCTCATAAAATTTAATAATTCAATTTTACCCTTCATTAAAATTATATTAAAAAACCTTAAATGTAGTCATTCTCACTTCCATTCTCTATGCTATGCAGACTACTCCTTCACCTTCCTTCCTCTTCAATTTTAGTTATATTGGTTACTGGTGTGTGATTTTTTCTTGGTGAGAAAAGAGCATTTTGAATTTTTGGTATTGCTGGTGATTTTTGAAGTTTGTTTGATCTTATATGGGATTGGAAGTTGGTGGTTCTTCTGGCTGTGGTTGAAAATGATTGGAATATACTTTTTTCAAATGTATGTGGATTGTTCATTTTGAAATTCAAAAAATATATTTTTAGATTTGTAAATATATTCTGAAATTTGAAATATATTTTTTAATACATTTTGGAATATATATATATATATATATATATATATATATATTTTAAAATATATTTCAAAATATATTTTGGATTATATAATCTGATATATGTTTTATTAAAAGATTTTTCTAAAAGATTCATTGTAAACAAGACAATCTGGTTGTATGTTTTTAATATATTTCGAATTATACAAAAATTCAAAATTTAAAATATATTATTGTTCAATCAGCCAATAATAGCTGAAAGGAGTGACAAATATTATATATGTGAAGGATTGTGAAGGAAGAATGAATTTGAAGATGCCCAGTAAAGAAAAAAAAATACATAATTACTTTTACCTTTTTAATTTTAATAAAGAATAATTTATAGTTTATTGGATTTATGGGATGCAGGAAAAAAATAAATAAAAGAAGGATAATAGTACTTAGACAATATTTTTTGACAACATTTAAATATCATTTATGTATCATTCTGTGATTGGTCCAAAATTACTTTACGATTAATAATAATAATTATATGAACTAATAACAGAATGACACGTAAATGATGTTCAAATGTTATCAAAAAATGTTGTCTAAATATCATTATCCACAAAAGAAGAGTGGAACTTTTGTTTATTATTCAATTCCAACATAAAAAGGTTTCTCATTGCTCAATGATATTGAAAATTATGATACATAAGTTGTCTTACCTAGATATGTACAGAAGTTGGAAATTCAAATTTATCATAACGAAACATAGTAACTACAAAGAAGATATACGTATCTCAATCTTTGACCATTGACCATGCATCAGGGCATGTAAGCAATGGATGAGTTTTTTTTGGATAAACATGAGAGTCTTTCTCTACAATCTTTTCAATACCGTATTTATATTTTTACTTTATTTTTTATTTGTTTTTAGTTACCTTCCTCGTATATGATGTCAATCACAAAATTAAGTAATTTAATATCAATACAAAATAACAGTGGATATAACTTAATAAGGAAAAGGGACAAGATAAGGTTACTCATTTAACATAAAAATCAAACAATTAAAAAACATAATTTTGACTATTCAATAGAAAAAATTAATAAACAAAATACTATGACCTTCAAACTTAATTAATCCTATTACTTAATATAAATAAATTGTTTTTTTAACTGCTTGAAAATAGTTATTACCTTTGATTAGGACCATGTTAAAAATTTCCTTCAAAATCCGCTGTAAATAAGGTAATAACAAACATGTATTGAGTAGAATCTTTTAACATCGTGATCATCAATTCCCAAAGCAAGATTTAGTATGTAATTTAATAATTCGCAGGATAACGTGAGTGTTCTGTATTTAGAAATTCAGAAAAAAAAATCATCCTTAATATTAAATTCTAAAGGTTGTAATGAAATTGGAGGTAGAAGTTTGTGAAAACACTTTAAAAAAATATGTATCATTATCATTGTAGTTTTGGATTACGTAATTCGTAATAGGAAAATTACTTATTTTTTTATTTTATTTTATCTTCTTAAGTTCAATAAAAGAGTTATGGATCACCAATCACAAAGGCACGAAAATTTATATCATTAAAAGTTAAAGTTTTTTCACATAGTTATAATAAATGTATTGTATTGGAGTTGTCCGAAGAATTCGACATGTTTCCACATGTGAATATTTTCTTAGTGAGATGAAACCATACAAAGGGTTATAATGATGGTTTCATAACACGTTTTGAGGTAAAATAAACATTTTGAGTGATGCTTTCACAACAACATAAGATAAACTACACATTCTGTATAATTATTTTTGTAAACTAATAAAACCATATAGAGTTAGATTTATGATATGTTTGAGTGTTTTTATTAATTAGGATAACTCATTGAAATGAATCCGAAATAGTTTTAAAATTTACTTAAATTTATATAAAAAAAACTTGAAACATATACGTGTATATATATATATATACATATATATACATATATATATATATATAGTGTATAATTTATGAATATTGTGATAAATATAATTGATCCAAATTTGCATGTATTTAAAATGTATTGCGGAGAAATACGGCAGATAATCATTAAAATAATTGATCGTTTTTTTTTCTTCTAATAGGTTGATTATCAATATACCATTTATAAATATTTGAAAGATCCTGTTAAAAACTTGAATTGTTAGGTGATTGAAATAATACAACGTCATTCAATCTCAAAAATACACAATTATTAAATCTTAAAAACTTGTACACAAAGATGATCAATGTAAGTAACATTTTATTCTAATGGTCTTTAGAGGAGATTCGTTTGAAAAAAATATATTAATAAAATACAATTCAAATCAACGTACCATATTCAACAAAAATTTATAATCCTAAATCTTAAATCATAAAAAAGGTACTATCATAATTAACTGGAAAATTCATTTATTGGTAGTTGCCTTTAATAAATAACTGCAAACTACTATTATTAATTTCCAAATATCCTTGTGTCATTTTTAGGCAGAATGCTCTGGAAACATCGCTTTACACAAGAAATAACTTATCATTTATCTTATCATTAATAAGCTCATTTTTGTTTCATGATTTCTATCAAAGATGGAGAGACCAAGAGATTCATTTACTGTTGATTAAACCTTAAACCCTGAAAAATTTTCATGTACCTCTCTCTATTTCTTTCCCTTTTCAGTATCTAACAAAAAATTACCATTTATATGTTTTTTAGTTAAATCGTCTTAAATTTTATGTTACAAAATAAAAAAATTATTTTATTGATGTTAGAAAAGTATTGAATGAAAAATTGGATATTTATATATCATCATCTTTGTTTTTAAACTATACGAAAAAATAGAAAATGTTGTTGTACAGGTTGTGATTAGAGATGTTGAAGAATACGAAGAAACATATGGGACCGTAGAGTAGACAGTGCAACTAGTCACAAAATTTTAAAAGTCAACACCATCAAAGTACTATATGTTATATATATGTATATAAGTATTTCTAATTTAAGAAATTTACAATTTTCACCATATCATCTCTTCACATGAGAAAAATAACGAGTTTGTACATTTCAAACCCAACAAAAAAAATTGAAGTTGATTCTCTCCTCCCACACGTCATTGCTATTGAGAGGATAATTTTGTTTTATTGTCACAAAAAAATATGTTAAATTTATATTTTTAGCATTGGGCTATTTCTTTGATTTTAAGTTAATCATAATTTCATTTAAAACGGACAATGTGATTATGTTTTTCTTTAATTTATGTTAATGTATGTGGTTGAGAAAGTAATAATTATATTGCTTATAGGTTCAGAGTATGTCGATAGAGTATAACTATGCGTTGAGTCAAATAGATCGATTAGAGACACAAAAGGATTTTGTAGTCGATCGGTTATAATAGCAGTTGAACAAAGTTAAAACGTAATTAATACGATAATGACTATTGATAATTGGTTAAAGTTGATATTAATGATCTTTAAAAAGTAAATTAATTAATCAAATTCTTTTAAACTCTATAAATAAAAGATTAATTTCAAGATAAACTCACTTTTAGTCACCCCTTAAACTGGTCAGATTAGACAGTCTAGAGTCATCTTCGTCCCATTACAGTAAAAACACTTACAATTACAAATATCCTTTCAAAAACATTTCAGCAAGTATGTAAAAATTGCAATTGTGTTTTTTTTTTTCTTTATGTGGTTTATTTATGAAAGAAATATGATTTTTTAGTCATATATATTCTTTTTTTCATAACCACGTTTTTAGTCTATAGATATTGTCGACTCTGCGTTGATGTATATTCCTTGTCACCACTTTTTTAGTCCACATATTCTTGATTTTGTATTCCCAATTCCCATTATCTTCACTATATTAGATACTTATTCTTCTATCTCACTGTTATTTCCACATCATTAATAAGAGTTTAATATAAAATACTACATTAACTCATTTTAAATAAATTTGAAATCAAATCTCTCATCTTCTAAAACTATAATACTCTATTAAAAAATATAAATATTAAAATAAAAAATCTAGTAATTATATCTTTTAAAACTTGATACTCTATTTGCATTAAAATCCAAATACAAAAGTGCTAGGAAACACGCTTTTCTTTCTTGTTTTATTTTCATCCTTTCCTTTCTAGATATTGACAAACATATTTAGTTTTTGAAGTAATTAGTTTTTTTTTTAATTGAGAAAATAAATCCCTAATTCAACGTGTAAAAAATAATGACAAACCCTAGATTTTAAATCACAAACACGTAGTCATACAATTTAAAGAACTAGTTTTACCTACTCAAATTTAATATTTAGTTTTTATTTATTTATTTATTTCGAAGGATTAAACAAGTTTTCTAAAAGTTGAATGATTTTTTTTCCTATTTAAGGTGCGTGTATTTTTTCAATTAGTCATTAAATATTTAACATTGTTTTAAATAGATTTTAGATAGATTTCATGTTTCATATTTTACAGTGTTTTAAATAGATTTTATATATTATCATTAAAATACATTTAATCCTTCTATATAGAGACTACATTATACGTAATGTAACATGAAATCTATCTAAAAATTGAAGTAAGACAAGAAAACTTCTTTCATTCACTTTATTTTAAATTATTTGAATTTTATGGCTAAATTAACCATTTTACTTTTTTATTTAATTCTAAAAGCTCAAAACTAAAATTATGCCAAATTTTAAAAACTAAAATACTTTTATGACGCTATTTATTATGTAATTTATTTTTATGCATAAAATTTCATATATGTTAAACATATTACAACCACTCACTCACTCACAAGTCTCAACGTACAATCAACAAAAACTTCATTACATTGCGTATGAACTCTTCTCATATAAGTATTTCTTTTTTCCGTCCCTCTCCTACCCATATATCATTTCTACAATAAATTTTCATCACCTTTCACTTTAGTTTTTTTATTCATTAAATATATATTATGTGTGTATAAAATTACGTACGACTTTCAAAATTTTATTATCAATTTTAAACTACATAATTAACATCTTTAAATATTTACAAATATTTATAGACTAAATTATATTTTTATCATTTTAAAAACTATATAGTATGACCATCCGGTATAAAACCCCAAAATGAACAGGTAAGCTAGTCAAATAATCGAATTAAACGAAAATTAATGTTAATAATAATTAATTAAACTTAAGTAGGATTATTATTAGTTTGACTGTAACTTAAAAGCCATTAAAAAATCTACAAGTTTGAGATATGGTCGTAAATTGATTAGATTTAATACACATTTTATTGTTAATATTGTAGAATTCTTATAATGTCTTCAATATAGGTGTTAATAATAAGCATAAAGTAGAAGAAAAACTTTGCCTTAGCTTAAAGTTGAAAAAATAATAAAGGAATAAAAGTTATCTTCAACCCCACAAATAAAAACAAAGACTGATCTAGTATTAAGTATTTCAGGATTTTAATTTGCATACTAAATAGGATAAAATTCATGTAAGTTTATTAGCGTTAGTTCTGATAGATTTTATTGCTAACGTGGGAAAAATATTTAAAAGTGTGAGACATGTTAAAATTAATAATTTTAAATAAAATTAGATCAAAGTATTAACAAAATAAGCCTAATTGGTATATTTTATTATTTTAATAAATTTTAAAATTATTTTTTCAAAGTAAGTAAAACAAATGTATAGTTAATAATTATGATTTTAGTTATACAGGTAAAACGGGTTAAATTTAGTATGTTGATCCCCTAATCCACTACTAATTTAGTGGAGGGATATGAGACGTAACATCTCACTATTTTTATAATTAATGTCTAAAAGATTTTCATATAGAGTGAATATAATTTAAATAATGCATATTTGTAAATTAAATTTCAGCTATTGATTAGAATTAAATGATTTAATATATTAGAGTAATATCAATTAATAGAATTAAAAGCATTAACTAACTATAATCACCCCTCAAAATGCTGGACAGCTAAAGAATCATATAGAGTCGAGATGTTGCAAGCCGACAGACTGGAGCCACCGCACCATGATAGCGTCATCGTTGCCGTGGTCTAACAGAGCGACGATGGAGGCATTGCCGTATGGCATCCGTACATTGTTGAGGTGCTAATTTTTAAGATTTGTGCACACGAGTTGCACACCAAACGAATAGTCGAAGAGTGAAGAAGAGTGACGAAGGAACAAACGGGAATAAAGAAGAGTGATGAAGGAACGAGTAAGAATTGAAAAAGAGTGATGATAAGAAAAATTAGGACTTGCGATGTAAATGAGAGTGATGGAAAGAAGAGTTATGAAATCTTTGAGATAGTGGGACTGAAAGTTGTAAAGGAAAATGGGATATAGAGATGTATTATGAATGGTTTTTAAAAACTAGTCATAATACATTGTCAAAATTTCCTTCCTCTCGTATATTATAACAGTTGTCCATGATTACGTCATAATATATATTTAACTTATTTACATTTTATTACTGTATTTAATATTATAATTGATGTTCATAATTTCGTTATAATATGTCTTGAAATTATGTACAAATTTATCACTGTATTACATATTATTATTGTTTTTCAAAACTCTTTCATAATATGTCTAATATTTATTATAATACTGTCACCAATCAACCTATTTGAGGAGTGATTTTTACCCGTCATAATAAATCATCATATTTTTTTTCACTGGAGTATATTAGAGTAATATCAATTAATAGAATTAAAAGAATTACCTAACGATTTAAAACTGAAAAACACATGCATGTACTAATTGACTTCTAGAAAAAACTTTACTACAAAATTAGCAAAATGGGATATCTTGTGGACCTATCTCTTGATGAGAGATATGACGCCTTTTAACTAGCTTATCCTATCAAAGGCCAAACAAAATAAGAAAAAATGTAAAACGTTTAAATACATTATATTTAATTACAAACACTGCTTTAAAAAAGTTGAGTATAAACATTATTTACTTTAAATACAAATTTATGCTTTTAATTTTCTTAAAAATGAAAACGGAGTTAATTCATGTAAAAGAAAATTTAATTTAAAGGAGAATAAATTATAAGTAAAAAAACTTAACTAGTTAAATAAACTTTCAGAAAATCAATATCTCTTTATAAATATTTTTACATGGCTTTTACTTACTAACATAATTTATGAATCAAGCTCTCGTTAAAGGTAAGTTTTTTTTGTTGTTTTTTTTATTGTTCAGTATGTAGAATTCTTTTATAATAACACTAGTAAAAATTTGGCATTTTACAGCGTATATTATGTCACGGTTCATCAGAAACCGCAGCATAATAGTATGCGGTGACATTTTTGAAAATAATTCGAACTTATAGGCCGCGGTTCAGAGAATAATCGCGGCCTATACCCCAATCAACTTTCTGTCTTTGACGCCACGTCAGAAAAACAATAAATTGGCAGAGGAATGGGCCGCGGTTCTCTGAGCAACCGCGACGTATTCCCCCTGCTACCTTCTGACATTTCCCATCAGTCAGCTTTTGCAATAAATTGGCAGAGGAATAGGCCACGAGTCTCTGAGCAACCGCGGCCTATTCCTCTGCCAATTTATTACAGGTGCTAGCAACGTGGGGAATATCAGAAGGTAGCAGGGGGAATAGGCCGCGGTTGCTCTGAGAACCGTGGCCTATTCCCTCTGATATTCCCCAAAAGGCAGTTGGGGAGACAGTTCAGGTATTTAGAACGTTAGGGAATCGGTCGCAGTTCTCAGAGCAACTGCGACCTATTCCCTTAACTGAATAAATTTGAAATATTTAAGGGTATAGACCGCGGTTGTCCGCTGAACCGCGGCATATAGTTTGAAAAAAAAATTCAAAAATGTCATTTTCATTATTTTTTTAAGGAGAATAGGCCGCGGTGAAGTTTAGAACCGCGACATATTCCCCTGTATTACCGTGGTTAAGTTGTGAATCGCGGTATATTCCCCTCTGTAGGTTAAAAAATAAAAACTCTGAACAGTATCGTCTTCTACATCGCGAATTTCAAAACCCGCGCCTTCTTCTCCGTCGACGCACACCTTTGCTTCCATTTTCCACCGTTTTGCACCGTTTAAACTCAAATTTTTTCGGTTCATTTGCCATTTTCAACGTTGGTGAAGAGTTTTGACCGATCAGAATCGTCAAACTTGCACTAGGAAATCGTTAAGTTTCGGCTTGTCATTCCTCTCCGCCGTCCCAATCGTCTCTGTCGCGCCCATTCGTCCTCGCCGCACCCATTCCAGGTATTTTGCCTTTGATGTGCCCTTTGTCGTTTTTGTTTTCTTCAACATGATTTTTGTTCGTTTTTGCATGATACCAATTACTATTGTTTTGGTAATCTAGACTTAGAAAATATATAGACATACAAAATTTAGACAGAAATTTTAGAGTTATTAGAATTATTATAATTATTACTATTATTAGAATTATTAGAATAACAAGTTTGAATTGAGTAATCACTATATGGGAAATTATTGTTTGAATGATATGTATGAAATTGCAAGTTTGATTTTCAATGTACCTTATCTTTTTATGTAATATTTAGGAATGGATCGAAATTGGATTAATTTACCACGTATTAGTGCTGAGTACGAGAGAGGTGTAGAGGAATTTATACAATTTGCGCAATGTAATGAGGGGAGAAGTGATGATGAAGTGAAGTTTAGATGTCCTTGTGTGAACTGTTTGAATGGGAGAAAGTTGAACGCAACCCAAATTAGAGAACATCTTATCTGTGATGGTTTCCTAAGATGCTATACAACATGGATATGGCACGGCGAAGAAATGCACTTTCCGACTGACTCGCAAACTGAAAATGTTACTGATTCCACCATGGAAGAAGATCGACCGGATGAAGACAAATTAGAGGACATGATCCGCGATGTTGGCGCAAAATTTTTTGCCAAAGCTCATGTGTATGAGACGATGTCGACTGATGCGGAAACACCTTTGTATGTCGGTTTAACTAAGTTCACACGTCTGTCAATTGTGTTAAGGCTCATGAATTTGAAGGTGAGCAATGGATGGACTGATAAGAGTTTTACAGAATTGTTGACGTTGTTGAATGAAATGCTGCCAGATGGAAATATACTACCCACTCATAACTATGATGGAAAGAAAATTCTTTGTCCAATGGGTATGGAGTATAAAAGGATACATGCTTGTCCCAATGACTGCATTTTATATAGGAAAAAGTTTGAATTTTTGACAAAGTGTCCAAAATGTGGGTTATCACGATACAAGTCAAGAAACAACAGTGAAGATAATGGTCAGATAGAAAAAATGGATCTGCTTTGAAAGTAGTATGGTACCTTCCAATAGTGCCCAGACTTAAGCGTTTGTTTGCGAATCCCAAAGATGCTAAAAACCTTATATGGCATGCAGATGAGAGAAAAATTGACGGGCTGCTTCGTCATCCAGTTGATTCAAAGCAATGGAAATCTCAGACAATTAATTGATTGATAAGAACCTCAATGTTTGGACTTTATTTTTTATATAAATGAATGCTAAAACTTTTTTTTTTTAATATATAGTTCTATTCCAACAAGTCTGATGATGGTTGGGAGATCAATAGTTAACAGAGGAAAGATTGCATGGATTTCTCTCAAGGTTTGACATACGCTAAAGCCATACTTTGTTATAATTGTTTTGTTTTAATGTTATTCACTAACTATTTACAACTGTGATGATATATTGCAGTGTAACAGACATAATGAGTCATATGAGTGCGGATACTATGTAATGTATTGGATGACCCATATTATTCGTTCTCATATCACAAGAAGCTGGGAAACAGTAATATTTAAATCTAACAAATTTTGATTTTTTCCAAAATTTGGAATTCATATACACTAATTAATATCAATTGTCTTGTGCAGAGATTCAAGACTATTACACCAGTTCCTGAGAAGCCACTATCATTCATGAGAAAAGCTGCTGCAAAATATATAGTTAAATTATATAATAGTTCTTAGTTACTAGATTTAAAATACATTTGAACATGTTGATTGTTCTTAGTTATTAGTTATTAGACTTTGTACTTATGTGATGTTGAAATACATTTGAATTTGTGTTTGATCTGTTGAAATTGAATCTGTGTACATGTTTTGATATGCATGTCTGCTTTTGTGATAATGGATATCACTAAAACAGACCTGCTATTTACAAAAACTGCAGGAGAATATGTCGCGGTTGTTACCACAACCGCGGTAGAAAGTGCCACGTTTTTATTTTTATTTTTTTTAAATAGACTTTTTGCCGCGGTTGTGGCACGAACCACGGTCTATTCCTGCCTTTTTACCACGGTTCCAACCGCGACATATAATGTTACGATTTTTTTTTAAAAAAAAATAGGGGTTTAGGTCGTGGTTGTATTAGGAATCGCGGTCTATTCTCCATCTTTTTACCGCGGTTGCAACCGTGGCTTAAAGTTCCAGACTTTTTACCGCGGCTGAATATGTCACGGTTCGGAAATCGCGACGTATAATTAAAAACAACCACAGTCATTTTCTTTCGCTGCACTAGTGTAAAGAGGTAAAAAGGTAGCGATTGATTTTATGTTTCACGTGTTTTTTTAGAGGTAAAAAAATTATTAAGTAAATTTTCACAAATTGGTTATATATTTGGCTTTTGTGGATTGCATTGCTTGTCTACGGATTATTTAACTGCTTTTATTTTTTCATAAAGTGATTGTTGAAACTCATTTGATTAGTTATTATAATTTATTTTAGTTTGGTAATTTGGAGGTGAGAAATTAGAATAGATTTTAGCAAATAGTTTCATTGCAAATTATTGTGCACAATATTAAAGGATAAATGGATAATTCTTTTATGAAATATATGAAAAATTATATGTATAATTTTCTTATTCTAAAATCTTTCTAAAACATTGTGGTGATAATTACAAGTAATGAATTTGGATAATCTAATCTCTCCATCTATTTAAGTTAATATTTTCAAGTTTGTTTTTCGTAAAAAAGAAAAAAATAAAACAAGAAAGATGATGACAAATATAATGTAAAATAATATTAAATAAAAATAACATATAAATATCCTTTTCAATTTAATCAATATATTATATTTTGTTTTATATTAAAAATATTTGAATTAGTTTCCTAGTAGCTAGTTGATACAAAATAATTTTTCCATGGGCAACAAAACAACTCAAGATTATTTCATCTTAAGAAATACATATCCGTGTAAATTCTCAAGGCCATGTTCCCAACTATAATGTAATCAAAATTTTATTTATTATAACTGTTATTATCTTTGTGACAAATTTAGATTATTTTAATTATATTTATTTGCCTAAGATAAAATAAAATAGTAAAATATTTAAATTAAGAAATATAGGTATACTGGTTAAATAATATAAAATGATTTAATAAAATAGTTTTGCAACATTTAGTTAAGAAATTAAAATTATGTTAAAGTAAATACAATCCTAAGAATCTGAAATAAATGAAATAAAGTAAATATAGATTACTAAAGATAATTAATCAGTAACAAAATATAAATTAAATAATATAACTCTAAATAACTAAAAACAATAATATATAACTGAAGACAAATATGAAGAATAGAGAAAATAGATAATATATGTAACTGGATATAAATTAAAATAAATAAATAAATAAATAAATAAAATGATTAAATGTGTTTTTAGTTCTTAAAGTATTAATCGATTTTGTTTTTAGTTTCTTTTTCAAACTTTATTACATTTTGATAATTCTTTTTAAGTAAATCATAATTTTTTGTCCTCCAAAACCAACGGTATTAAAAAGAAGCTGAACTAGCTAACGGTAGAGTGTCATGTCATTTTTTTTTCTGACACTGAGTCAATCGTTCCCAGCTTTTCCCTCCCTCACTGGCATCGTCTCCTTCCTTGCTTCTTCTTCTTCTTCAAAGGCCCCGCAATTGCAAAACTCTTGCTCACCTTCAATGTTATGTTTCCTAGCCTTTCATAGTCCTCACTGTCTTTCTTCTTTATCACCTCGATCACTTCCCTTGTCTCCTTTTAAAGGTCTTCTCCATCTATTATTAAACCTTTTTCTCTCTTGTGTTCTACTTTTTCTTTGGGACCGAGACGAAGGCCACCAGATCGCATGTTCATATTTTTGGAGAAACTTGTCAAGCATGGCTCCCAACAAGGGAAGTGGGTAAGCTTTGTCGAGTGTCAACACCTTCTGTATTTAACTCTTCACATCTTTCTCTGTGGGATTTCCAATAGTGATTAGGGTTTGGATTTGGGTATGAAGCTCTTTAAACAACCTTTGTAGCATTGTGTTGCTCCTCGACGAGTTGTGAGGGCTGAATTTTGTTCATGATGAATGACATTCCTGTGGCGGCAAAAAACAAGAGTGCAGATGATAGTTTCAAAGCCAAAAGTGGTGCCCCAGTGTCACCAGTGGTGGCTGCAGCAACAACAGCCATGGCTGTGGTAGTGAGAGTGATCATGTTGACCGAGTTAAGAAGAAGAGTATTCCAGTTGTTTCTCTGTTTGCCAATGTTTTTGTGCATTTCAATTCTGTTAGAAACTTGCTCCAAAATTGCGTAAAGTTGAAGAGTGATGTCATTAGATGATCTGTCGGTTGGAGTGAATAAATCTTGATATATGTGTGTCAAGCATAGCTACAAATCGCTTCCAGAACCCACACCTTTGAAAAAGAAGAAGAAGCAAGGAATGAGATAGTGCTAGTGAGGGATGGAGAAAAACTGGGAAAGATTGACTCAGTGTTAGAAAAAAAATGACATGGCACTCCACTGTTAGCCAACTCAATTTCTTTTTAACGCTGTTGGTTTTGGAGGACGAAAAATTATGGTTTCCTTAAGGAGAATGATCAAAATGTAGCAAAGTTTGAAAGAGGGACTAAAAACAAAATCGCTTGATAGTTTAGGGACTAAAAACATATTTAACCCTAAAT
Organism: Vigna reflexopilosa; assembly: GCA_027742785.1. NCBI lineage: Eukaryota > Viridiplantae > Streptophyta > Magnoliopsida > Fabales > Fabaceae > Vigna > Vigna reflexopilosa. The sequence continues at coordinate 8,518,664 of CM050918.1, read as the reverse complement.
AAAATAAATGAGGTTAAAAATATTTATTAAACAGTTATCTATACTTATATATAAAATGACATGTTTATTTTTTAAATTTATTCCTTAAATAAAAGTTTTTTAAAATTAAAATAATTTATTTTATCAATTTTACTATTTCCTTAAAATGAATGTTTTTTAATTGGAACATTTTTTTAATTACAAAAATAGAATATGTAAAAGCCCATAAAATGGTATTTTAGAAGTGGTGGTAGTCTAAAAATAGTGAGACTCGGTTATTCTAATATTAAACGGTTTTATTATAAATAGTTTTGCTATAAAAGAGTTTCATTATTTAAAAACGTACCATATCTCTAGAAACCACTTTCCTAGAGTTCTCTACCCTCTATCTAAGAGTTCTAACTCCTTAGTTATTTGTTTGACGATCAGGAGGAGCCTAGACCATCACGGTGTTAAGGCCTACAAATCCAACCAATCAATTTTTGTTTTAGAGCAAGTAAGTTTCTACTCATTTTCTTACCTCTTTGCTTCGGTCAATAATCATGCATAAAAACTGTTATGCATGTATCATTTAATTCTCTTTTTTTGTTCTTGCTGGATTTAGAGTTCTGAGAACTCTGCTCGTTTCCAATTTGATAACTCGTAGATTCGTTTAGGAATTTCTTGCGTTTCAAGCGACCGATAGGACGTTTCTGTGGGTTAAGCTGTTATTTTGAGGTAAGGGAAGCTAGACCTTGTCTTAATTGTATTTGTAGTGTAAATTTAGTAATTTTATAAATTTTAGACATTTTATTAAAAATTGGTGTGTTTGGGTAAATTTGACGTATGTTAAATTGATGTTTTGATGATATGGTGTTATTGTAATTGGTATGAGAATCTGTTTGTTGTTGTATACTGTTTTAATTGGGTGTGGTGAGGATATTTTATGGTTTGAAACAAAATTCGAGTGGGTGTGAGAATATTAATCAAGTTACTTAGATTTTAAGCTTAAAAGGAGGTGTTTTGGATAGTGAAATTTAGAAATAGGTATGAGAATGTTATGGGATCTGTTTTGGTATTGTCATAAGGTAATTTAGAACTTTTTATGAGGGTTAGATAGTTGAGAAAACTGTGTAATGAAAAGGGGTAGTATATAGAGGTGGTTTTCAAATGTTTTTGGTGTAAAAAAAGGTATTGAATAGGGAAATGTTGAGGTAAGTGGACTGGATTGTTTTGGATAGTTAAAGGTATGTTATCATACCTATTAGGACTTGTATAGGTGCTAAATCCAGTAAAATCTGTTATGGAAGTTTAAATGACTTCATAGGTTGAATTTTTAGTCCAATTTTGAGGTTTGATAGGTGAAATTTTGAATAAGGGTTGGTTGGGTAAAATGGATGTTTGGTAATTGTTTTGATGTTATTTTGGACTTGTGGGAATTGTCAAACCAGTAAAAATTTGGAGTATTATGCAGGAGAGGGTTGTGAGGGTGGATTTGCATAATTTTGGGTATAAATAAGGGTATTGAGTAGTGAAATTCCAAGGAAGTGGGTCTAGGGTAAATTGGTGAGTTTAAGGTCTATTTTTGAGTCATTTAAGACTTGTTCATACCATTAGTCTGTAAAGTTTTGGGTTTGGGTACTTTTGAAGTTGTCATATGGGTTTAATGCACCAAGTTTGGATCTAATGATCAAAGTGGTACCTTGGTTTAGTTATATCGTGCTTTCATATTAGTTCTAGTATGTAAGAAACCCTTTTGATCATTAGAACATGTCTCAAATGCATCAAAGTCCATGAAAATAGTGTGTTGTCAACTGATATGGTGCGGAGGGGTAGTTTCTGGCATTGAGCGCCACCATTCCAAGGGCGTCAGCGCTAAGTGACAACTTTGTGGTGCTGGGCACCACCATTCCATTGGCTCTGGCGTTCAACGGTAGCTTCTTAGCGCTGAGCGCTACCGCACCAGTTTTAGTTTCATTTTCAGGTTTTGGAAATACCAAACTCGGGGTTTCGGGTATTAGTTTTGGACATTCTTTAAGTCATTTTGGGTGTTTTGGGACCTTCCGGAGCTGTTGGTGAAGGTTTCAAAGTTGTTTTCCTTGCCTAAGTGGGAGTATCATGTTGCTATGAAGAAAATGGTTATTTTATGATTTTTGATGACCTGTATGAGTGCTTCTATTTCTTTAATGTATGATCAGTGATGTTATATGTTGGTATTCAATGTGAAAGTGTATGAACATATGTATGATTACAAGTGGTTTTCAAGGTTAGAAAAGAGAATTCCGAGGAGGAATATCTTAATTGGGGATTCACGTGTATAAATTGTAAGAAGTCAATATGGGGTTATCCTGACACTCTAGATCATCCAAGTTCAATTAGAGAGTGATGAGTCATGTCATGAGAGGAGCAGGAGGTCCTAGCCTGTGGGCTTTTTTTATGGTCAAAGGACGTTTTAAGGACTAACCTTGTGTGACAGCTTTGAGTGAGTCAGTTGTTCCACCACACAGGTGCAAGCTTTCCATGACTCGACATTTATACTATATTTTAAAGGGGTTGGCCAAGTCCGAGTTAGTGGTGTGAATGAGAAATATGTTTTGGATATGTGTGAATGGTGGGAGATGTTCTACTAATTGTGTGATTGAAATTGTATGTTGAATTTTTTTTTCATGTTAAGCTATTTTATCACTAGCTTACCTTTGCTTCTTTTGTTTCATCTATCTGTGTGTTGTTTTCTCTTTTGCAATGATCACCTTAACCAGTGTGAACTTAAGAAGCGGACATCTTTTCAGTTGCTTCAACGATTAGTTGAGAGAGAAGCAACACGCTCTTCTACTCTATTAGTCTCAGGTTCCTTATAAGTTATTTTGTATATACGTTTTATTTTAATAATTTTACACTATTAAAATGGGATATTGCATAATAAATAAAAACTATTTACAATAAAATTATAAAAATTATTTATATTTAATTTTATAATAATAATAATAATAATAATTTAGTCACGTGTATTCACTGTGATTTATAAAAACAAATAAATAAAATAATAAATGTCCAATTCCTCCCTACCTAATATAACTTGAGACATAAAATAGAACTCGATCATGAATTGATGTATTGTTTTCTTTCTCAATATTTTTTTTTTTCGTTTCCTTTCTTCTCACGTTACCCCTTTCCTATGTCTCTCATATTTATAGTCATAATTATTTATTTTATTTTTATTTACGTACTTACAATTTTTCATTGTCATATTTATCTCTTCATATATATCAATAAATAATATATGTATATCTACAAAATAATATATTATAAATTTTTGAAGATGTTACATTTTAAAATTTTAACTTTTTATTTAACCTAATATCATTGTGGCGGTAATTGTATAAGTATGAAATGTTAATGAATAAATAGCTAGGTGTTCATTTCAACGTAGTGGTAGGTAGGTGAAGATAATATAATTTTGTACGAGTATGGTGTGTATTAAATTATGAAATATGTTTACAAAATAGTATTTAAATTTTATTGATAACATAAATAACGCAGATGAATTTTTTAATAATAAAAAAGTGACGAAGGTTTATTTTATCTAATTGGATAAAAAAATATCGAGAAGGAGTGACTCTGATTTATGTATTTTTGTCTCATAATTTGAATGGTAAACAATGCAATGACCTGATATATTGTGGAATGTGAGTTTTTTAAACTTAGTCACAGTGATGTGGATTTTAGACAGATACAAATATATATGAAATAATTTACTAAATCATTTTGAAAGTTCGTTTGCGTATTTACTATTAAAATTAACTTATTCGATTTTCTTACTGTATTACTTTACTATTTTATGGTTGTTACCTAATTGTAATGATCTTATCTCAGCATACAATGAAACTACATTATTTTATCTAACTTATCTAAATGCATTAAGTATGAATATGAATTATGCAATCCTTACACATCTCCAAGCACCATTATCTTAAGATGTTATTTTTTTTACCGGTATATGTAAGGACCTGAGAATATATATAATTATATTAAAAGAAAATGGGATAAAAACGAAATTAAGTGAAAAGAGAGGAGCTTTTTGGTCAAAAAGGGAAACAGGTTCTTGTGTTGCTGTTGGATTTTCTAAGAAGCATAACTCATTTTTTTAGAACGTTTATCTCTCTCTCTAGAAAGCTCCTTCTTATTCTCCCTGCCTTCTCTCTAGCCTCCACCCAAATTATTCCATTGCATGTTTGATTAGGAGGCACTAAAGTGACCACGACGTCGAGAGCTTCGAAACCTTCCGATTGATTTTTCGATCTTCACCGGTAAGTAGTTTTTCCCTTTTCTCCGTTGTTTTTGAAACTTAGGACTTGGGGTTCTACTGATTTTATGCAGTTAGAACCTTCCTCTTTCTGATTTCTGTTATGTTCTACCTCTAAGAGCTGCACTCTACATCAAATTGGTGGTTGTAGCTCCTGTGAACCGTTCTCTGTGCGGAGGTTACTATTAGGGCATATATTGCTAGTTGTACTGTTGCGTGTTTCCAGGTAAGGGGAGTTGACATTGTTTTGTTGTTGTGTTTATTTATGATTTTGTAAATTATGGGAATGAGTATACGAGGAAATTATTCATATGGTTGCTTTATGTGACATTTCATATGTTGACCAATTTATATAATTATTTTCTGGTTATTCATGAGATTGAAAGGTACGCTTGATTGATTGAGGGGTGTGTACAATGCCAAGTTCTATTTTCGTTATGAGTTGTTTATGGTCGTGGTGATGATTTAATTCTGTTGCTTTGTCCATGATATGTGGTGGAAGTCGTACATTATATTTAGGTTGTTATTTTTATTTTATTTCATTCGGTGTAGTTTAGATATGTTGAAATGCATGTTGTTTTTATAAATAAATTTGGATTGACGTTGGTGGATAAAAAGAATTATATAATTATGTTTTGTTGGTTTAGTATATGACCCTGTTTTAATGTTTAATTTTATGAAATTTTAGTTCAGAAAAACTGACGCAGGAATTGTATAAGATAGCATCTGGAATCAAAATAAATTTACATATGCAATAGGAATATATAAAGATGGTTTACTATAATAATAATTTTGATTTGAAGATGGTTGTAGTTTAAAAAATGATTTTATCTTTTAGGTTTAATTTCATTGTTGAATTCTTAATAGTTTATGTGTGATTGTATAAGGTTTAATTAATAGTTTATGAAAGCTGACGCATTACACATTATTCATATGAAATAGCAAATGCACGGTTGATATTAATTATCCTAATGCATAGTAATATAGTTTATGGTGGCTTGTCCAGTGCATAAATATTATGGTATGCAATGAATGTTGATTTGACAACGTTTCTTTTTAAATAAATAGCATTATTCATGTGCATTGTTTCATTGGTAAAAATAAATGGTTATATTTATTAAATCTGATGCATCTTTTTGGATTGTAAATTAACATGGAATTAAGAATTAGTATTGTTATGGTTTTCACTGGACATAGGTTTAATAAAGTTCTTATAATTGTGTGAGTATTACGTAAAATCCTTTTATGTTAATTTGTTTTGAGTGAATGTTGATGGGTTGTAAGGCATGATTTGATATTTACAGTACTGTATTATAATGTCCAAACATGTATATTGTTAAAAGTGTTTGAGTACAAAGTGGATGGAGTGTGATTCAAGTTGGTAATTCAAGTTTTAAAGTACAGAATCTCTTGGTGAGATTCTTAGTGTTTAGAATGAAAGTAGGAGCTCAGTCTTGGGGGTCTTCCTGACGCTCCAATGGCCTTTCTTCTCATGTAGAGAGGATTGGACCATGTGGTGAGGAGTAGCAGGAGGTCTTAGTCTTGGAGGCTTCCATCATGCTCCAGGGCGCGGAACAGACTAACCTCGTGAGTGTGGCAGGGCGGGGGAGCCCAAGGCGGTGGAGCCTAAGTATTACAAGCCACCACGGGTGCATGACCCGCCATAGCTCGACTATCATTCTAAAGTCCGGACGAGTCAAGTCTAGTATTTAACATGATAGGATGAATGTTTTATCTTGTTTGCTTTAAATTAATATCTTGTATGTACATGCTCTTAATTGTATGTTTTTTTTATATAATTAGCTCACCCTTGCAATTGCTTGTGTTTGTGCCATGTTTGCGTTTGTTTCCCTTGCGATGATCATCCACTTGGATGGGAGCAGATGGCGAGGAGATACTTTGGAAACAGCTCTTGATGGGGAATGAAATGTTGCTGCCTAGTTCTCTAGGCTTTAATTATCTTATCCTAGGATATTTTGAAGAAACTTTGTCATGTTCTAAGTTTTAAATTCTTTGTAATTTAAGAGAGAAACTCTAGTACTCCAAGTTTCCAAATTGTATTGTTTAAAGATGACTGTAATCCTATTACTCTTAACTGTTTTCTAGTATTATTCATGGTGACACCTTTATTATATTATATATCTTTATAATATAATTGGGATGTCACAGTATAAGATAATTTGTTTTTAAATTATTAAAAAAAATTTAAATACATTTTTATTTTTTAAATTTATATATGAAATTAAAATTTCGTATATTTTAAATTTTCATATGTTGTAATACTAAAATTTAAAAAAAATAAATGAATGTTATCATTTTAACTTAATGACATAAATTTTTGTGTGTGTTGAATGATCTTTTAAAATGTGTTAAATGATGTTAAATGTTAAATGTCTTAAAATAGAGTTTATGTGAAAAACTGTGATGTAGTTCAGTTAAAAAAAATATATTTATTTATTTTTAAGTTTGAAAATCAAATTGTCTAAAAGATTCTAACTACTAAAAATATATTAAATTCTTATAAAAATGGTACAACTTTTTAAAAAAATCTGAAATTGAATAAATCATACCATGTTGAAACAATTTCAAATAAAATATAACAAAATAGTTTGAAAGTCATATAACTATTTCTCTTTGGAATCATGTCAACATGATAATATCTTATCAACTTTATTATTATTATTATTTTAAATTACATAATTTTCATAATTTTAAAAGTGTCAAAATGTGTTAGGTTCGATGGGCCAACTCTTTAATCCACCCAAAAAAATTGGATCGGATTGAAGTTGACTCCAAAAACCCAATTTAATCCGGTTCACCTTTCTTGTTAACTTGTCGGACCATAGGTCAAGCCGGAATCGTCCACAATTTGTTTTGTTAAAAAAAAATTAGAGCATCATGTACTTGTTGGCTACATAGACGGGCAAAAGCTCTCTCACCTTTCTCGTTTTATTTTCATTTTTTATACTTGGAAACTTAATTCACTTATTTCATATCATCTCCTAAATCAACTTTTGTTTCTTTTCATACTATCATCATCTTTCATCTCATAGTTATTGAATGACACTCACTCCCATCACCACCACGAATGAACCACTCCACAATGCGAACCACATGGTTCACACATCCTATTAACTTGTTGGGTCAACCTATGAGTCAAGTCGGAACCATTCGTGATTCATTTTGTTAAAAAAAAAAATCGAAGCATCATGTGCTTATTAACTACATAGACAAATATAACCTATCTCACTTTTTAGACAATTACTTCACTTATCTCATATCCTCACCAAAATCAACTTTTGTTTCTTCTCATATTTTCATCATTTTTCATCTCACATTCATTGACTAACAGTTACTTTCACCATATCATAAATGAACAACTCCACAATGTGAATCACCACTGTTAGTTAGACGTCAAACACAACAAGAGGGAGAACTAAAGTCATTCAAAGTTAAATGCAAGCCACCATCACAAACAGGTCAATTTATTTAACCTTCTATTTCACAATTTTTTTTTTCTAATTTCAAGCATTTTTTTTCTTTGCGATTTTGTCCTGATTTAAAGCATTTTCCATAATTTGTGTAATCGAAATTTCATATTGTGTTGAGACATTTTTAATTTGTTGTTTTTGACATGTTTTTTTATTATTTAATGTTTTTATGAATTATAATTCTGTAATAGGAATTATTATTATTTTGTACGAGTGAATTGTAACATGGACTTTGAATTGGATTTTATTCATTTTGTGATAATGTTATTGTGTTATGTACCGATTAGGATTTAGTAAATTATTGTTCTGAATTTTCAATGACATAGATACTTGTATCTTCAGCTAAGTTGTTTTTTTAATGCATTAGATGATGGTTGACAAGTCAATTTTTGAATGTTTAATTTCAATTCAATTTAAATACTATATATACTACACTAGATCGTGAAGGAATTTCAGTCTGCACATACATACAACAAAGAAACTCTTAAATTGGACTTCAGCTATCAAATCATTAAAAGGAAAATGCCAATCCTCCCTTATGCGGACCGGATTCTAAGTTTTAACCCGTTTTTAAGACAAACCTAACCCGATTTCAACGAACCAACATCGAGCCTGACTAAAACAGACCGGAATTACCGCTTGCCACCCATACCTCAAAGATATTAAAAAAAAAAACCGATCTTATGAACTATAATCGCGACCCATAAAAAGGAAGGGTTCATCTGACACGATCCCAAGGTTATAGTTTCGGAAAGTCTATGTCTCTCTGTGACCGACATTTATTTATTGGGAATGCACATGAATTTGAATCAAATGTTGTGGGTCCGAGTTTGGTATATAAACCGTGTTTAAAGGCACTACTCAATCTCTGACCAAATTTGCCACACAATAAAGAAGGGGGTTACCATACTGATTACTTCTGCTGACTCCCAACACTTTTCTGGGTGAACAAGAAACTGGAAAAAAGAGCATTTCTAACCAATCGTATTCAAGCCATTAAAACAAACTAATAATACATTCCACCCATTTCATAATACTTTTAATGAATTATTATTTTGTTTTGTCTACTTATTTGTTTTCCTAGTTGACGGAGAAAATGTTCGAGACAGGAATGAAAGTACAAGAAAAAGAAATGAACGGTGTTGTAAAATTATTTGGTAAAAAGAAAGTGTAAAGATATCTTAATCAAGGCATAAAATTTATTGTTAAAGTGTAAATTATTTTGTAGGATCCTTCGCAAAGTTACTCAAAAAATGATGTTGACATAACATTCAAACCTGGCTCTTCTGTCATTTAAGATTTGAATCAGACGCTGAAGGTGTTTGGTTAAATACCCAAGACAAGGGTGTCAGCGAGGTAGTGTTGAAAGGCGTGGAAGTTGACAGCGTTGGGAGTGTCAATAAAAGTGCCAATAAGGGTTTTCAAAGGTAGCACCAATGGTAGAATTGCATTCCATGTGGATAGACAATAGTATTTATGAGGGGGAGAAGAAGGTCAATAACATATATGAAGAAGATACAAGGATTGGTAACTTTGATTTGAAAAATAATTATTCAATCAATATTTTCATTTTTTGTAATAATTTTAGTATTTTTTTAATGTAAAGAGGTAATATTTCTTTTAAAGTTATTAAAACGACTAATTCAACTTGATTTAGGTTAGTGAATCGGATTAAAAATTAATTCGTTTAAAAAAATTATATTTTTTTCAAATTCAATTTAATTTAAATATGTGATTAACTGTATTAATCCGCATATTACAGTTTATATTTTGAGAATACTAATTTCTTTACATTATATTCTATTACATAAAAAAAGAAAATGAAAAAAAAATAATGAGAGAAAACGAAATGAAATAAGGCAAAAATGGATTAGTTTATTTGAAGATAAAATAAAATAGAATTTTGATTTTAGAATTAATAAATAAATGAACGGTCAAAAGAAAAAATAAACTCCAAGTACATTACCCATCCATTGAGGTTAGAGAATGCAATTCAAAGTTGTTGGGAAAATAACAAACCATAAATTAATGATGAAAACCATAAATTAATGGTGAAAACCATATAAAAAATAACCACCACATTATTTAAAAATAAACAAAATTGAATTAGTAATTAAAAAATTTAAAGACGCACCCAACTCTATATCGAGTTAGATTTACAAACTCGTTTGCTCACTTTGTAGAATTGAGTTTGGAAACTTATGTACTTTCCCCTATCTCATATAAAAAATAATATTAAATAAATTTAAATATTATGATAATATCATGTATTTATATTATTTTCGTTATTATACCATAAAAAATCAAATAAATATAAATATTATTATATATCATGCATTCATATTACTTTTGTAATTACACCATAAAAAATATAATCATAAACATAATAGGTCAGAAATCACATACGAAAATAATAAATCAAATAATGAATATTTCGTCAATTAACTCTATTTAACAATCAATTATTACCATTTTTTTCCAATGAATTTTTATATTAGATCTCACTCAATTTTTTTTATACATATTTATATATTTTATTATATAAATTCGAAGATTCTTCTACGTGTAACTTTTCCTTGTATTTAATTCATAATTAATCTTTACTCGTCATTTTAAAAGGCAAACGTTGAAAAACAAAACTTTATACAATTTGTGAATAATAAATAAAAAATATAAAAAAAAATATATTTAAAAGAAAAGATTAACCAATTGATTTATTGTAAAGCAAGTTTTCCTTGTACTTATACATGAACAAAATTATACGTACATATTTTATTCAAATATTATGATTTATTAAACATATGGTAAAATGTTACGTGTAAATCCAATTTTAAATATTATAATTTTTTAATACACTCTTACCTTTCTCTCTCGATATATATATTGTAAATGAATACTTGTATTTTTTAAATATTTTTCATTACATGCATTAATTCTTTTATAGTTAATTTTTTAAATGAAGATATACTTCTTAATTTATAACCAAAAATAGTTTGGTAATACAATTAATTTTCTGGTTTCTTTTTTTCGTATTATAAAGTTTTTACTCATCTCTTCTCAATAAAGAACCTTACTTTTACTTCACTTTCTTTTTCTCTTTCACTCCTACCTAGTCCAATCAAACAAAAACTGATGTATAAGAACGAAATAATTATTTGACGTGCATATATTAAACTCATGTAATAGTAGTAAAATCCATAAAGTACGGTATAAATGATAAAAAATAAGGATAATGAATATTATTTATGTATTATTCTATAATTGGTTTTTAGTATTTATTATTATTATTATTATTATTATTATTATTATTGGTTTATAGTATTTTTTTATTATTATTATTATTATATAATTGGTTTATAGTATTTATTATTATTATTATTATTATTATTATTATTATTATTGGTGTGAAGTAATTTTGGATGAATTATAAGATGAAACGTAGATATTATTTATATCTTGTAAAAAAGACTTTTTAAGTATATTATCCCAAAAATAAATGTAAAATATTACATTTGCGCTATTTGTGTTGCTGATTTATTTTCTCGCGAGATGTTTAAACATAAAGTAACAGTAAAAGCAGGGAGGGGAAAGAAACACAAAAGGAGCTTTTGGGGGTAGTTGTCAACGCGGGCGCCGCGATATCTCGCGCTTTAATTATCAGTATCGTTTGGCAAAGTTGCAAATTCCCACAAACTGAAAAGTAAACCCATTGACGTGGATTGAAAGTGGCCCAAGGTTTCTGGTTTAGCTCTCCCTGGGTCCTTTCCTCTCTCCTATTCTCACCACTGCACCCAGCCCCCTCTCTCTCCTCTCTCCTATCTCCTCGAGTCTTTCAACTACAACTACCGTTGCTGTTAGGTTTCTCTTGTTGCTGGTTTAGCTCTCACTTGACCACGCGATCACGCAGGCGCTCGTCACTGTCTCCTTCACCTCCCGCACTGTACTCGGAATTTGATTGACTTGTGGATTCGATGGCTTCCAATTCCGATTTGGTGCGCGCCGTTGAGTCGTTCCTTGGCGTTTCTCTCGGAGATTCCGTTTCGGATTCGCTGCTTCTCATCGCCACCACCTCCGCGGCGGTTGTAATCGGTCTTCTCGTGTTTTTATGGAAGAAATCTTCGGATCGGAGCAAGGAGGTGAAGCCGGTGGTTGTGCCGAGGGATTTAATGATGGAGGAGGAGGAGGAAGTTGACGTTGCCGCCGGCAAGACTAAGGTCACCATTTTCTTTGGTACTCAGACCGGTACTGCTGAAGGCTTTGCTAAGGTTATATTTCTCTTTTCATTGCTTTGTTTTTTATTTCAATCTGCTGGATCAAGGCGAATTGAACCGAATGTTATGGATCTTTAAAATAGAATAAGAATATTCTTCGTGTAAAGTATGATTGTGATTTTCTCGTGCTGCGAATTTAAGTTTGGTGAATGGAGTAGATATCGTAGTTTTGACTTGCGATGACTTGGTTAATCATAGGTTATGATAATGATTATATTTGCGGTGGCGCGGATTGTTTGGCTTGATTTTGGTTAGATGTGATTGTGTTCTTTTTGTTATTGAAAACGCCAAGGAGCGAGGAATGATGTCGTGTTCTTGTTACATTTTAGTGTCAATTTGAAATTAGTTCGCCGTGATAGTTAAAAGGCGTGCCTACGGTGATGAGCTGAAGTGCCTCTTGCTGCATGTCGTGCCTTTCTATTTATTAATACCTGTGGAAAACCCTAAATTGTGCCGCGATTTCTGTGACGTTGGATGGCGTGAAGTTGTTAAAAGCTATGAATTTTGTGCATTGTAGTAATTAGTATAGGAATTTTCTAACAACATGTCTTCATACCTCTTTCTTGGCTAGCTGTTCCTGTAACTGTAACAACATGTCTTCATAGGTGTCTAATTGTGAATATTCTAAATTTAGCTTGGAAATGGTTTTAGATTTTGCAAATATACTGTGTAGAGATGATGCCTACTTCCTCTTTTCTATAATGCTTGGAATGATTACCCCTGGGACAACTGCAGCTTTAAATCTGAAGAAAGTTATGTGCCAGTTTTGTATGATTACTGCGTTTTTTATATTTATTTTTAATTACAGGCGTTAGCAGAGGAGATCAAGGCAAGGTATGAAAAAGCGGCTGTCAAAGTTGTTGACCTGGTATGTGGGATTGAAATGAAGTTTTGGCAATGCCTACATTCTGGTTATAGATATATGGGTCAAACATCTTATTTTAAATGTTTGATTTCTTACTAGGAGAGCTCTAAAAAACTTTTGGTAAAATTTTACAGAAAGTTAAGAATTTAAATTTTAAAGTTTAAGTTTGGTTAATGTCTGATGTCTATTTAATTTGAACTAGGATGACTATGCAGCTGATGATGATCTATATGAGGAGAAGCTGAAGAAAGAGAGTCTTGTATTTTTCATGTTGGCAACGTAAGATTGATGTACATAAAAATGGTTGAAACGTATTTATGTATTTATTTATTGATTTATTGAAATGTTTGGTGAATATGATGCATTTTGACTTGACATGACAGTTATGGGGATGGAGAACCAACAGACAATGCTGCAAGATTCTACAAATGGTTTACTGAGGTTTGTATTTACATCACTTTTAAGTAAATCCTACATCTTAGGCCTTGCTCTCTCTCCTTGCATTTTCATTATTGATATGGCTTACTTAAAATGATTCTAAGTTTCATTGGACATTAATTTTAGGGGAAAGATGAGAGGGGAATCTGGCTTCAAAAACTCACCTATGGAGTTTTCGGCCTAGGTAACAGGCAATATGAACATTTTAATAAGGTAAAATCAGATGATTTTATTTTTATTTAACAAAAAAATTCATCATGTGATTCTAATATGTTCTTTTGATACAGATAGGTAAAGTTGTGGATGAAGAACTTGCTGAACAAGGTGTGTAATTCCATCTCCTGTATTTTCGAAAGTATTAAATTGGTTATCTGCCTTGTCATGATTGCATAGAATCATTGTCGTTGATCAAAGCTAAGTTGCCTTATACATCTTTTCATTTTTGTCATTTGTGCTTTTGAATTTTGTTTCCTTAATTTTGTCCTCCATAGCTGCAAAGTAATCTACTAGTGCTACTTTCTTTTTCTCTTTGCTTAGTGGAATGGTGCCTTACATTGTTAGATTCGATGTATTTGATAAGCCTTTCAAAAGTCTAATGGGTGTATAATGTTTGAATCAAACTTTCAGAAGGTACTATAAGTCATTTATTAGGCAATCTTGTTACAATTTCTTGATTCTAAATATATGTAACATAGACTCCAGCCTGCACTGGTGGAATTATATTACTCTATTGTAATTTGTTTACAATCAACACTGTCATTAAGTTATTTATTTTTGCAGATTTGTATTATTCATTTGAAGTGAGATGTATATTAATAAAACCCTGTTCTAATAAAGTTCTGAAGTTTGTAAATTAGACTTGGAATGGTATTAAAGTAGTTATTGACTTTTCATAGATATCTTCTTACATAGTTGTGTTCGCTGCAGGTGCAAAGCGTCTAGTTGCAGTTGGATTAGGTGATGATGATCAATCCATTGAAGATGATTTTTCTGCCTGGTACCGATAGTCCTCTGATTCCTCTCAGCTATATTCTTGCTACACATAAAATTGTGAAAAATTTGTCTACTACTTTTTGTGCATTTCAAACACCACGAGTTGTCTTGGGTTTACAGGAAAGAAAGTTTATGGTCTGAGTTGGATCAGTTGCTCAGAGATGAGGATGATGCTAATACTGTCTCTACCCCCTATACAGCTGCTATTCTTGAATACCGAGTAGTGATTCATGATCCCACTGCAGCATCAACCTATGATAATCACTCAACAGTGGCAAATGGGAATACTGTGTTTGATATTCATCATCCTTGCAGGTGCTTGGAATTGTATATACCGATTATGTTTTTCTTACTAGTTCAGTTTATTAAACAAACCTATTGTTTCCTTTCTTGAAGGGTGAATGTTGCTGTACAAAAGGAGCTTCACAAACCTGAGTCTGATCGTTCTTGCATACATTTGGAATTTGATATATCAGGGACGAGCATAACGTAAGTTAGATATACTTCCTGATGAACAACCGTATCATGTTTTCTTGGTAAATAAGAAAATGTCGAACAATTGCATTGGTCAATTATTATTAATTTGTTTTTTATAGGCTTCAAATACGTTATGCTTGTAAATATTTTTATAGTTCTTTAAACTTTTATCAATGTATTATTCAAAAGTCTTGCTGGATTATATTATGTTATTGAGTTTTGGTGTAAGGTTTTGTACTTGTTTGTAATTCTTAGGAAATATTAAATGATTTTTTGATTGGTAAATAGAGATATAAAGTAATGAAAGTTTGTCAGATATCCAATTTCCCCCACTCTTCCCCAAACGGGAAGACGATGAAATTGAGGGTGAGATTTCCTGATGAAATTATTGTTAATGATTTTAATCTGTGCAAACATGTCTGATGTGAAATGCATGAAGTTTCTCATAAATATTGGCAGAGTTATCATGAAATCTCTAGCATACTCCTCTCAAAACTATCATTGTATTAAATTTGTTGAAACCTACAAAATCACAAGGGAGGTTCATTAAATATGGAACGAGTTTCACATGATTTTGTTCTTTCTAAGAAATTTCAGCCAACAGGGAAAAATTTGTTGGAAGGTGTGTTGTCAACATTTCTCTTTATGGAAGAGGTTTTCTCATGCCTAACTAGATGGCAAATTGAATATCCTGTTCCAATTACCTTATAGTAATCAATAAATCTGTTGATGGCTTTTACCTGATATTTCCCAGATATGATACTGGAGACCATGTGGGTGTTTATGCTGAGAACTGCAATGAAACTGTCGAAGAAACTGGGAAGTTGTTGGGTCAGAATTTGGATGTATTTTTTTCTCTTCACACAGACAAGAATGATGGAACTTCCCTAGCTGGTTCTCTCCTACCTCCTTTCCCTGGCCCTTGTTCACTGCGAACTGCATTAGCACGTTATGCTGATCTCTTGAACCCCCCACGAAAGGTTTTAATATTATCTTCACTTTATGTGCTTACAATTTCTTTTTATTTTTGTATCATGTACTTGTTTGGTTTACTTCTTATAAGAGTGTGATCCAATAGAAATTTGTACTTGTTTGGTTTTACTGCTTGTAAGAGTGTGATTCAATAGGGATTTGTTCTTCTTTGGTTTTATGGTTTATAACACTGATTTTATAGGGATTTGTGCTTGTTTTATATAAATGAAAATAAAGGAATAATTTCACGTGCTTCTATTCCAGGCTGCTTTAGTTGCATTAGCTGCTCATGCCTCTGAACCTAGCGAAGCGGAAAGATTAAAGTTCCTTTCATCTCCTCAGGGGAAGGTAAAAATTCTGTACTCCTGTTTGTCTTTTTTTTTTTTTTACAAAAACAAAAGTTTATTTTTTTTCCCCTTCCTCTTCTAATGATGATTTTTAATTTTTGGTTTCCAGGATGAGTATTCCAAATGGGTGGTTGGAAGTCAGAGGAGTCTCATTGAGGTGATGGCTGAGTTTCCATCAGCAAAACCTCCTCTTGGCGTGTTTTTTGCTGCCATAGCCCCTCGTTTACAGCCTCGTTATTATTCTATTTCATCCTCTCCAAGGTAGTTATCATATCTCATTTAAAGTACCAAATGGACCCTTATAAGATAATTGGCGAACAAATAATACTATATTACTTGATTGTCCAGGTTTGCTCCTCAAAGGGTACATGTAACTTGTGCTTTGGTGTATGGTTCAACTCCCACTGGTAGAATTCACAAAGGTGTATGTTCAACTTGGATGAAGGTACCAACATGCAATTTATACACTTCTCGTGCAATCACATGGTCCTCTTTTTTAACTTCTTGGACTGGTTGCTCTCAACTAATTGTGTTTGTGATTCTCATTTCTTGCCTGAGGGGTGCATTACCTAATTATTTCATTTTGTTTCTAACTTAAATCTCTTATAAATTATCAGAATGCTATTCCCTCAGAAAAAAGTCACGACTGTAGCTCGGCTCCTATTTTTATTAGGCCATCAAATTTCAAGCTTCCAGTTGATCATTCAATACCTATTATTATGGTTGGACCTGGTACCGGTCTTGCACCTTTCAGGGGATTTTTACAGGTATGTGAATATGTTATCTATGTGTGTATTTTTACAATTATTATAAAAGTAAGCTTGCTAGAAAACAACTATATACAATGAAGAAGGGATGGAGTTTGAACCGTTGAATATAAAAAGAAACATAGGTATCAAATGCGGAATTATGTAATAATCAACTGTTAGGAAGTTAAAAGTATATGAGGGGAGGAAGTTAAAGGCGGGAAAGGAGTATAGTTTGTTAGTAGAGAGAGAGTATAAATAAGAAAGAGAATAAAGGGAGAAGGGGATCGAATATTTTACTTTTGGGGAATATACTGGATTTTTTCCAGTGGAGGAAGGGAGGCTTCCTTGAAATACTTGTAATTCTGTTTTACACAATTTACAGAATTAATGAAATACGTATACATGCATTTCTTTGCTATTGTTTGAGTGTTGTGAGAGGGGAGAGTCATCTGTTACGGTTCTTTGCATAAAAGAACCTAACAGATTTGGTCCGACCTGCCGGATCTGTGTCAAAGGGAAGAAGAGCGAGCGAGGAAGAAAACCATAGCGCAGAAGAATGGAGGGAAAATTAAACGCACTAGAAGGAAGAACGACGATGATGGAGTCGTCAATGGAGGAATTGAAGGTGGCGATGCGAGCGACGACTCTGGAGTTCCAAAGAGCTTCAGGACGATGAACCAGGGACCAGCATTGGAGCTCCGAAGGAAGACGCGATTCCGTCAACGCTGAACGCAACGACGACCACCAAAGAGTTCGGAGGACGAAGCGGAAAAGGACAGAGGAGACATGCAATGTAGCGGGATGAAGCGCGTTGAACTACCAACGTTCGAAGGAGTGGACCCCATGGGTTGGATCGTGAAGGTAGAGAAATTTTTCGTTTTACAGAACGTGACAGAGAGGAAGAAGATGAAGCTGGTATATATCTGTATGGAGAGAGGCACGAGCTACCATTGGTTCCACTTCTGTTGGGAGAAGACCAGACATCCGAATTGGAAGATGATCACGGAAGCGCTAACGCAGAGGTTCGGCGGACTGAATCGAGACACCGTTCTTGAGAAGTTGGTGGCGGTGCAGCAAAAGGGGAGCGTCGACGAATACATCCTGGAGTTTGAAATTTTGGTGGCGCAAGCATCGGGCATGAGTGAGGAGAAATTGCTGGGATATTTTTTTGCTGGGTTGCATGAGGGGCTGCGAAATTTAGTAAAGTCGTACGACTCACGAGATTTGTTAATGGCGATGGCGCAAGCACGAGATGTGGAACGGGCGGGAATTATTCTAGGCGAAAGTGGCGGAATGGCAAGAAAAGGGGGTCCGATGTGGGGATGATATTCATCGAGTTCAGGACAGTTGCGAGGACGAAAAAGTATCAGGGATCGTCGGAGGGGCTTATTAACGTAGACGGAGGGCAGGAGATGAAGAAGGAGGGCGTTTCCAGTAACTTGAGGAAGTGGAGGAGGCAGGTAAAATTGCCTACTTTTGAGGGGATTGATCCAAAGGGATGGATATCCAGAGCAGAGAAAGCTTTTGAGATCCAAAACGTGGCAGCAAGGGAAAAATTAAGATTGGCTTACACTAGCATGGGGGAAGTCGCAATCTATTAGCTTAGGGTCTGGAAAAATAAAACCAAGAATCCTTATTGGACAGAGTTGACAGAGGCGTTGATAAGGAGGTTCGGAGAAAGAGACAGAGGTTTTGTTTTGGAGAAGTTAGCCCAAACTGCAGAAGTCAGAGAAGCTGTTGCTGAGAAAGTTGTTAGTGTTGCTCTTCCCATGAAGTGGTAAATGCTTCTAGTTCTAGGGGAGATAGTGGGGGAGGTTGTGATGTGTACGTCACAACAGTGAAGAAGGGTGAAGACAAAGGAAAGAAAGTAGAATCTGGTGGGAAGAGGGTGACTATTATGGTTGGAAATAAAGTAGAAGATGCAGCTGTTTTGAGTGGGGAAAAGATGTGGTTGTCACAAACACATAAAACACCAGAAGACCAATGGCAGGGATATTTCTTTGCAGGGCTGCAATTTAACATTCAGAGGAAACAGTTAGCTCAACATGATGATGATGATGAAGAAATTGGATGGTCAAATCAACAAGTTCTTTCCTTTTTAGCTTCTAAGATGAACAAATCTGGGCAAGGAGAGGGCTTAGCCAGTGCTGCTACTATAAAAATGCAAAAAAAGGTTTTGGGGTTGGAAGAAGATAAAAGAATTCTTGATCATTCATTAGAAAATAGTTAAAATCCAGGCTCATGTAAGTGGTCACCAGGTCAGAAGGCAGTATAGAACAATCATATGGTCCATGGGAATTTTGGAAAAGAAGCAACTCTTAAAGGAGTCAACAATTCTTTCAGATAGACCACCACCCAAACCTTCAGACCTGAATTGGAGGGCAGTAGCCAGCAGGTTCCCATCATATGAAAACAAGATGATGAAGAGAAGTCAGGAGATCCAGTTTCACGGTTCCAACCTTGAGGACAAGGTTGTTTTGCAGCGGGGTGTAATTTTAGGAAGTTAAAAGTATATGAGGGGAGGAAATTAAAGGCGGGAAAGGAGGATATTTTGTTAGTAGAGAGAGAGTATAAATAAGAAAGAGAATAAAGGGAGAAGGGGATCAGATATTTTACTTTTGGGGAATAGACTGGATTTTTTCTAGTGGAGGAAGGGAGGCTTCCTTGTGATACTTGTAATTCTGTTTTACACACTTTACAGAAGTAATGAAATACGTATACATGCATTTCTTTGCTACTGTTTGAGTGTTGTGAGAGGGGAGAGTCATCTGTTACGGTTCTTTGCATAAAAGAACCTAACATCAACTACGAGTATGAACTAAAATTCAAAGCACCTTATTCTTTATTTTGTTACAACTGGAAAGCTCTACTTTTGTCTTTTTGGTCACTTTTGCTGTGTTGTGGAATTAACTAAAGTGATAAGCACTAAAAAATGAAATTATTTTAGTTTCTTGAAGATACATGGCTAAATTGCTTTCAAGTAGCTGAAGGTGAAAATCTGCTTTTAGCAACAGGCAAGAAAGTCGTGCTTGTCAAATGAATCAAAAGTGAAAGCAGATTGTTTTCTCCAAATCCAAATTGTTTATTTTTTTCGTAGTGCTCTTTTAAGGATTTTTTTTTTCTTTTTTAAAACAGAAATTTCACAGCATTGGCAAACAGGTATCTAGTTTGTTGTAAAAATCTAGTTTACCCTTGTTAAAATAAAAGAGAGAGAGACATAGGTTGAGTCCCTAATGTGTATAGAACACGTAGGGATATGCATTTATAAATAAGAAAATACAAAAAGATGGGCCTAAGCCCGTTACACTAACAACCCTAAACCAAATATTTAAAAGTTGTCCAACCCATTTGAAAAATGAAAGTTCAGGTGAAACTGACTTTTTACAGACATATACTTCTAAATTCTTACTTTATCTTTGATTTATCAGGAAAGATATGCTCTCAAAGAGGATGGTGTTCAACTTGGCCCTGCATTACTCTTCTTTGGATGCAGAAATCGTCAAATGGTAAATTAATTTCTTTGTGCTATTTAAATGGATTTCCAGAACAATTTTTGATTTTCCAATTATGTTGTTTATATAGGATTTCATTTATGAGGATGAGCTAAAGAGTTTTGTGGAACAAGGTTCTCTTTCAGAATTGATAGTTGCATTCTCTAGAGAGGGGGCTGAAAAGGAATATGTCCAACACAAGATGATGGACAAAGTAAGTACTAATAGCACCTTAGTAGGTATCAACTACAACTGGACAAATTATTACCTGCATTAATTTTTATATGTGCAGGCTGCGCACCTTTGGAGTTTGATTTCTCAAGGAGGTTATCTTTACGTCTGTGGTGATGCCAAGGGCATGGCCAGAGATGTTCATCGAACTCTTCATTCCATTGTCCAGGAGCAGGTGCTGATTGTCCTTCATCATCCCTCCCTTTTACATAATACTTATGCATTGATTTTCAAAGAACTTAGCTAAACTAGTATGAGAAAATAAAAGAAGCTTTTCTATCTATTGCTTTTGTCTCTTCACCACGAACAGATGCCAATAATTATATTGCTAACCAGTGAGTATAATAATAATATATTTGTGATAGGAGAGGTGTGACTAATTTTTAAGCCTTTTCGTTTTTGTATTCCAAACACAGAATTTGGTTGGATTTTAGAAAAATTTGGTGCTAAATTAGCGTATTTGAATTTTTCAATGGAAACAAAGCTATTTTTTACATTGATTTCGTTTTTTCTTTGTTCTGTTCTTTTCTTCTATTGGGTTTATTATAGTATTGCTCGGGTGTTTAGTACTTCAAATGTGGGGAATTTGAACATTCTTGTGTTTGTGAGGATGTGAACTTGTGTGCCTTGATTGTGATTAAAAAAATTATAGTTAGTTCTCCTTACCACATCCAATGATAGAGATAAAATTATGGACTATTTTTTTGTGCAATATTATTGTAGAAAATGGTTGACAAATAAATAGTAACGTTGCTACTTTTTTTTACAAAGGTTATTATTTGGAAAAAATATTGTTTAGCTTCTTTTAAAAACGAGCTGACTCCACTACTTAATGCGTCAATTTTGTTTTTCAGTGCAATTTGGAGGAAACTTCTCTTCCAACCTGGAAGGGTTTTAAAAAAAATAATTTGGAAAATCGTTATCAACTTCATTCTAACCTTATGAATGCGTGGATATCATTAGTTTTTTCTTCTTTTCTATTTTTAGACTCGACTTTACATTTCACAATTTGAGTGGGTGTGAGAGAGCCATAATCGTATGCTGATTCTTTCATGCTTGGTTACGCTCTGTCTACATTTATGTTGTGTTTAGTGTATATGAAGGGACTCAACAATGTAAATTTTCATCTCTAAATTATTTCGATTTAAATCTTTTGGAGAGCATTTGTTTTATTTTATTTATAAAACTCATGCTAGGCATCACTATCATCCTTGGTATCTCAGTTAGGCTGACACCCCAAACACATCTATCATTTGTCCTCACATAAAAATATCATTAAAAATAAAAAGAAAGATACAAAGGACTCATGGGGGATTTGCAGAGCTTTTATTTAGCAATGGTTGTGATGATTTTTTTGTTTCACTAGCATATATTTCTACATACCTATGGAATGAAACTTTCTTAAAAACTTTGTTTCTGTATTGAATTACAGGAAAACGTGGACTCAACAAAAGCTGAAGCTATAGTGAAAAAACTCCAGATGGACGGACGTTACCTTAGAGATGTATGGTGATTTTTCTTGTTGTTGATCTGTTTTGACTGTGGTATCCTTGCTATTTGGTATGCTAAATTCAAGATTGGCTGAAGGATGTTTTTGAGATTAGTAGCTGTCTTTACGGAAATTTAGGAACCGACAGAGGAGGCTTATCAGGTTTCCTTGAGAAGAAATGCTTTTCTGGACATTTGCCCTTTTCTTTTAATTTCTATTGTCTTTATATTATTTTATGATAGGTTGGATCCCTCTAAACTAGGATTAATTATAGGGGGCCTCTGATGGTTAGTCTCAGAAATCGGTCAACACAGAGGTTACAGTGGATGATTATGTATCATTAAATGTAGAAATTGGTAATGAATAATTATTTTTTATTAATGAAACTTGTTTTTTTAATGCAGAGGATATTATATTCTTGTGTTGAACACAATTTATTTAAATAGGCTGAATGTAATATATACTGGTGCATAATATTCTAATAATGTTATAGGTTTGCTGGGTGTTGGGAAATTTAAAAAACTAAGACTGGATCTCTCTAACATATAGTTAAACTTTTAGGGTTTTTTAATACAAGGGATGATCCAATGGTTGGAGAATGATTAAAGTCACATAAGATTGAAAGATAATAAAAGTAGAAACTAACATTTTCTTTCTTTTTTCTAAATTTAAGCATTTGACGTGTAGTTATGTGAGATGCATATAATTTCTGCATATAAATGAAAACAATTGGTCTAAAAAATTACATTACAGCTTTAATTTTTCAGTTAATATCGTTCAAACTTTATAGCATTTTTTCAATAGGTTGCTTTCTTTAAACAAACTTTTACCTAGATCAGGAATTACTAGGTCATGAATTTCCCTTTATGAATGGCGGTTATAAGTGTGTTCAAATGTTTAAACTTAAGTAAGTGTACATGAAAAAGTTATATTATCAATCAAATATCGATTACTTTTGTATAACTTTTAAATTATTGTAGGAATCAATTAACTTATTATAATAATATTATAGTAGGATTTGTAACTCAGTCGTAAAAATTACTGTTATACTATTCAATCAATTAAATTATCAAATTTATTATAAAATAATTAAAAAAAGTTTAAGAAACTTACTTCTTGTTTTAACTTTTATTAATCTAACTATGTTTATTTATGAATCAACTTGTTTATGTATAGAATAATATCTAACAGTCTTATTTTGTTGTTGTGGTAAATACTTTATATATATATATATATATTAACAAAAATACATGAGTCATATGTGTTCATTTTCTCTTAATGATAACAAAAAAAAACAATAAAATTATAATGGTAAAAGTAAAAAATATTTTTTTATACTTTTATTGAAGATAGTTTCTGTTTATTTTTTAAGTGATATTTTATTATAAATAGTTATTTTAGTTAAAAGAATGTTTAAATTTTAAAAAAACAGTAGAAATTGGTAAATGTGTTCATAAAAAAAAGAAAAACATCTTTATATAATACTAACATGAAGGCAGAAGTTAACTCTACATATTTTTAAAATAATTGTAATATTATTTTAATATATAATAATATAGAAGTTTGTAACTATGCATTAAATATATTTACTATTACTAAAAGTGATAATAAATACATAATTATATATCACATCTAAGTTTTGCCCATAGACTTAAAATCAGTTTCTTATAAAGGAATAAATTTTAAAAATTGATTTTAAAATACGGTATTTTTATTCTTTTTATTGAGTTACTTCTTATTCATTCTCAAAATAAAAATGATTGTAACATCAGCTCACAATTTTAATTGTTGTCATGGAAGGAGTATGTGTAACCCACATTGCTCCTGGTTTTTTGTGTGTCTAATATACAAAATATTAATTAACTTAAAGAAATGATTATTAGATTCAGTTTTAATATTAGACATTTTTAAAATTTGAATATAAAAATAATACCAAAACAGTAACTAGCAAGGATAAAATTTGAAATAGAAATGTGTACACCAATTTTTTTTTATCAACTTTATATATTGTTATAGATTATTATTATTAATATATATAATTAAATATAAATAATTTCATAATTTTATTCTAAATAAATTTATATATTTTTACGTAATTTTTTAGTTAAAAAATTATTTATATTTTAAAAAATGGTTAAATAAAAAAAAATATTTAAACTTAAAAAAGTCATTTAAAGTTTAAAATTAGTAAAATAATTATTTAATTTAAAAAAAAACTTTAAAAAGATAAAATTGAAAAGCGTAGAAGAAAAACGATAAATATTCTCTCTCTCTCTCTCTCTCTCTCTCTCTCTCTCTATATATATATATATATATATATATATATTAAAATAGTGTTTGATAATTTCAATTTCTTTATGTTTTAATAATCATCCATATTAATTAATTGTAAAAAAAAAATCTTAACTTATTACTCTCATTTTTAAAAGTCTTCCTGTCTAACTAACTAACTAACTAACTAACTAACTAACTATATATATATATATATATATATATATATATATATTCTAAAATAACTAATTTATTATTAGAAACTAGTTTCATTTGTGTGAAAAAAAATAATAAATATAAATTATTGGATTAAGTTAATGACAAATGAAAGGTAAACACTTTAATATATTAATTATCAATTGACTTTACTATTTTTTATGATTTTAATATGTGGGATTTCATTTATAATGAAAACAGAATATGCCCAATATGAGTTAGAATAAACATGTTAAAATGCCAAATAAAGAAAGAAGGTTTTCATTTGTTGACAATATTAAGTAATGCCAATTTAGTATTGTAAAAAATTGAAACTGTAGATTTGACAATAGAGTTTTGTATATAAAATTAAAAAATATTTAATAGTCATGTTAACATTTTAAAATCACATATTTTTCTAATCATAACGATTTATACATGTTTATATAACATTTCCATATTCCGTGTTAAGATTTCAATGATAATTTACATTTATTAAAGAACAAAACTTTCTTTTAATTTTTAAAATTAATTTTCGCTTTAATCTTTTAAAATTCTATTTTTATTTATTTTTTAAATCTAGATAAATGTATTTTATCAATTAAAAATATGATTAGATTTGTTTGCATTTCAAACTTATTTTCAAACCAAGAGAGCCATAAAATAAAACTCACACGAGGAATATAATGCAACGTTTTTATGTATAAATTTTCTCTCGAACATAAAATATGTGTTTTTTTTTATATTAATTTTCATATACCATTAAATAGATAATTGAGTAAGTATTAAAAAAGTTAAAAAATTGAAAATAGTAACAATTTTGAAAGGATTGTTTTCTGTTTTCATGTTCATTTAATCTAAAATGTAAATAACCAAAATTATTATTTTGAAATATTAAAGATAAAAATGAATCTTAATAAATACTTACCAACAACTTAAGAACCTTATTAAAGAGTAACAAATAACATTTTTAATGTAATCATATTTTTTTATTAATTCCCATCTAAGTCTGTTTTGCACAACTATTATTATTATAGTATCATATACCTATTATTATTATTATTAATGAAAAAGATTAATTTTGTTTTTCTATACCATCTCAATAAAGTACCCAGACAAGCTGGGAAATAATTAGTTTTCGTCAAAGAATATTGCTAAAAAGTAATAATTGAAGCATTTTTAACAGTAAACTTTTGCTAATATCCTTCCATAAATAAAGTAACACCAATGATTTTGTATTCTTGTTTTGTCTTCTTTTCCACCTCTTAATTTCTTACTATCTGTTTCCATGATTCCAGTCAAGGAGGGAATAATCTCTATAAGTATTCAATCAGTCGACATAGTTTCTCAATCTCCATTTTTTTCCTACACACTTCTTCTTCTTCCGTCAATCTCTCTGCAATTCCCTTCTGTTTCATCTATTTATTGTTAGGGATTTTTTTTTTCTTTCTCTCTTTTTTGTTTTTTTTGTTCTGCTCCGACTAAGACACGGCAATGTCGGAGAAGAAGACCAGAGTGTCTTTTACGGAAAAAGATGCTGTCGCGCTGATGCAGAGGTATTTATTTATTTATTTATTTATTTAAGGTTGTCTGTAATTTTGTTTGTAATTTTGTGTTGCGACTTCAAAGGCTTCAAACGATTTGGGTTTTTGTGCAGGTACGACCCAACTACAGTGTTCATCTTACTTCAAGAAGTTGCGCATTACACTAAGCCAAAGATTGATTGGAGCGAGTTGGTGAAGAAAAGCGCAACTGGGATTTCTAATGTTAGGGAATATCAAATGCTGTGGCGTCATTTGGCCTATCGGCATTCTTTGCCGGAAAATTTTGAAGTTGGGGCTGAACCTCTGGTCAGTATAATACTCTTGAAATTCCTTTGATATGCTAATTTGTTGTTATGGTGAAATATCTTTTGCAAATTAGTTTTAGGGTACGTGTTAAATAACTTGTTTACAACTTTTTGGAACTTATCTTACAACATAGACCAGCTTCGGTTGATATGGGTGGCGAGTGGTGAGTTCGGGAGAGACTTCGAGGCTTAACCAAAGTGCTTGAGTTCGACTCAACCTGGTTGGGATGTCCTCCTATTTGGTGTCTGTCAAACCCTAAGCGAGATTAGTGTGTGTGTGTGTGTGTTTGACGAGGAGATACTTCTTGGCAATGAAAAGAAAAGCCTTGTCACATAGACTTTTGTAGAATGGATGGTTTGGTAGAGCTTATAAAATGTCCATGATAACTCTTGAAAATAGCTATAGTTTCTATGAAAACAGTTAACTGTCCTCCCTCTTTTAAGTATAGAAACAACTTATACGTAAGTGCATACATGATAAATGTTTAGGAACTTTCTAAAAGAACCAAGATAAGAATGTAAATTGAATTAATCTTCTCCCCGTAGCATATTACTTATGCATGAGTTAATTTTAACCTGTGAAAAACTCATTTCATTTTGTCTTCTATGTTTATCCAAATATAGCTCTATTCAATAAGCCCTTAATGAAGCTAAGCTATTTTCCCAAACAAGTATCCTGATGTATATCCCAAATTGTACTGAGATGTATATCTCAGTACATTTTTATGGATTTATTCATGGCGAATTTGCTGGTCATTCATTTGGATATTTCAAAAGGGTTTTTGGTCATGTGTCAGCATCGAAATTTCTTATGACTGTTTTATGGTTACTTTAGCAGTCTGATGATTCTAGTTGGTGCTAAATAAGGAATAATGAAGTTTGGTTACTTCATAATATACAAGTGCATGATCATTGTGTTTATGATTTGAAGTCCTGAATGCAACCAAGTTTTATAGGGTCTCTTACTTTTGGCCTTATAGACGTGTGTCCAAATTCATATAGCCAATATTAGAGTACATGAAATATCAAGGTAGAAGGTACTGGCTTAATTTTAATTCATAAATATTACCATTAGTTCCTTTATGGGTCAAATTGACAAACATTTAATCAGATGACTGATAATGACTAAATAGTCACTCAACTAATGATTATATTAGTGGAGTATCCTTTACTATTCAAATTTCTATCCCAGATTAGTTTTTTACAACATGTTGTATTACCATTTTTCACTGGATTTTTCTGAGGTTTTTGGATTAGTGTTAGATATGTTCATACTTATTTGGAGTCTCATTTCCAGGATGATGACAGTGACTTAGAGTGTGAGCTAGAAGCATTACCTCCTGTTAGTGTGGAATCTGCATCAGAGGCAGCTGCATGTGTGAAGGTACAGGTGCTTGCCCTAGTTATTGCACATTTTATCTCAATATCTTATGCCTTGGCCAGTTGTATAATTATTGTTTGTTAGATAGATTCATCAACAACATATCAACATATGGGTCTTGTGCCTTATGCCACTGGGTAAGGATATGACTGGAATCACAGGTGTAAATTTTTCTAATTTCATTCTGATAGCAGGGGAGATTTCCACTTAGAATATAACAAAAACAATTTTATGAGATTAGTAAATACATGATTGAAAGTTAGCTTGGCTTTACTAGACGACTCACTATAAGAATAATAATGTTTTGTGGTTGTGAATGGTAGGCAGTAAAGTGCCAGTAAGAGCAGCAAATAAGTGTGGTAAAGTGAGGATGAATATACAAAAAAAAACACGTGATTAGAAATGTAATGTATATGAGAGGAAGTTGACGTAGCACCTATAAAGAAGATGATAGAAACTCCCCAAAGGTGGTTAGGTCATGTGAGAAGACCAGTGGAGTCTGCAATGAGAAAACTAGAACTAGTTAAAGCTTTTTTGACTAAAAATTGATAGGGGAAGACCTAAAAATTTATTGGAGGGAAACAATAAAATGCCTTTAAATTTTATTGAAAACTTGATATTTGGTAGAATTCAATGATGTTGATTGATCTAAGTCGACAATACCATGTAGTGAAGAATAATTGAGTTCTCTTTACAGTTCCATTGTTTAAACTTTAAATTGTGTTTTTTCTTGATATTCAATTTTGAACGGTCTGGTTTTGGGAATTGTTTATTCATCAGGTAATGATTGCTTCTCGCACACTCGGTGACTCTGCCCCTAGTAGCTCAACAATCGAGGCCCCATTGACTATAAATGTTCCAGTTTGCCATTCATCTGCACCACTTATTGAAAGTTCACAACCCTCTAATTTGATGCAAGGGACAAACATTGTTTTTCCAGTCACTGTTCAGAGACAAACATTGCCAACACACCCTGTACCACCAACAGATGGTATTGAATCTAAGGGATTAGTTGGTGGGAATTTGGCGTCCAAAAGAAAACGGAAAACATGGTCAGAGGAAGAGGACATACAACTACGGGCTGCTGTTCAGAGATGGGGCGAAGGGAATTGGGCAACCATGGCAAAAGGAGACAACTTTCCTATTAAGAGAAGTCCTACACAGTTAGCACAGGTGGTTTTCAAATCATAAAACTTTATAAAACCTGTTCTCTTAGTATTTATGTGAATATTTCATTGGTAGTTCGTAAAAGAGAGACCAAGATTCATTGTATGAATGATATCATTAAATTTGAAAACTGGTCTTATTTTTAAGTAAAATCCAAAATTAACAGCTTAAATTTATTGTTTGATTCTTGGGATTGTAGGGGGGTTAATATCGTGCTTGTGCTTGTTCTGTGACGAGTTCATTAAAAGTTCATCCTCTATCGTGGACTATTTCAAAACACTCAATTCATTAAACTGTGAATATTTATTAAAAATAATTTTGTTTTACATTAACTAGTTGAGATCCCACATCGACAAAAAATATAACCAATATTGTCCTTATAAGGCTTGGGTAACTCTCATATTGCAAGCTAGTTTTATGGAGTTAACTTTTAATCCCAATTTTAATATTGTATTAAAACTCATCTTAGATGTGTTGTTGAACTGCCCCCATTTATCTATGCTGCAGTTTTGGGTTTGAGGGATTTGTTGAGATTCCACATCGAATGGAGATATATCATATATGATCAATGCTCTCCCTTTTAGGCTTAGGCAGTCCTCACATTATTAGTTAGTTTTTGGGATTGAGTTATGTCCTAAGCTTAGGTTCTGATTTCTTATCAATGTCTGTCTTAAATCCATCAATGGGTCACCCATATTTGTACACACAATAGATGTGAATTCCCAGGCATAAGGGATGTTGTTATTGGAGCACTTGCATATTTCCAAACTCTAGATGTTTAATCAGGTATGTGAGAGAATATTTGATTGTAGTATAATACTTATGGAACTAAGTCTATTTTTATTTGTTGTCCTCTATTCAGGCAACATGTCTTTTATGACCTCGTTTTCCTAGGTTCAAATCCTATTAATGAATTTTTTCACGTCCAACTCTATCAAGAACTTCTCATTTGTGATATTTTTAGTCGTGATGGATGAATCTGTGTATACTTTTGTTTACTGATTATTTTTTGAATATTAATGTCATTTGTTAACTGACCAGTCCCTTTTACCTTTACTGTTATTTGCTTTATATTCTATATATTGGCATAGGTTATCCTAAAACTTGCTGAAATGGACCATTTTACTTTGTATCTTTTTTAATATTCATGTGATTTAAGCACCGTACCATTTTACCCTTTTTGTTATTTACTTTTTCTTTTATTTAATTCTCATGGGTTAATCTACAATTGTTTGCAGAGGTGGAGCATTTTACGAAAGAAAGATGGCACTGTCAATTCTGGAACCATATCAACCAGCTCACAATATACTACTGCTGAACAACTGGCAACCCGACACTCTTTATCATTAGCCCTTGATATGCCATTCAAAAAGTTAACTGCTCCTGGAGTGTCAGATCCTGGTAATTGTACCGGACCTTTTTCTGTTTATTTTTATTTATCTTCTTATTAATTAAGTTCGGATTTTCTATGTTTGTCCATTGATTTTGTTCCATTTTACCTCCTATTTTCTCCATCCATTTGTTTGGATGTGAGAAGTAGGGAGGAAAGAAATAAGAGAGAAGAGAAAAAGTGTGTTGGTATTTTAAGTTGTTTGGGTTAGAGAATAAGAAGAAACAAATTAACTGCTCTTTCTCCCCTTATTTGGTTACATCGAAAGGAAAGAATAAAGAAAATATACTCATATCAAATAACGTTTTTACCTTTACGCTAAACATAAAATCAAAATTATGATATTTTGGTCTTTACATCAAATTCTCCCCTCTTCTCACCTTTTTCTCTGTAAAATGGAGCTCGATTTCTTTGCTATCTGCACAACGTTTTTCTTCTTGTTCTTCGTCTCTTTCTTTGTCTCTTCACTGTTCCAAATGCGATAACATTTTCTTGGGAAGTGTCTTCTGTTCCCAACCCAGTTCTTCCTCTCCTAAATCATTGGTTCCAAACAAATTGTATCCTGAACTGAATCTCAAAGTTCTACAACTCTCAAATAAATTTTAGGTGATTCTCAAATTTATTTAGGATGACTCTCATTGATGACTGTGGACATTTTTAGTGCCTTATGAAATAGGAAGAAGATTAGGAGAAATCTCCCTTATGTGTCTTTGCATACACATAGGGTAATGTATTTATAATAATAAGAATGTGGGCTAAGCCCAAATACAAATGAATATGTAAAAATAACATAATAAGCATAGGGATTATGTTTCCCTAATTAACATAAACACACAACTAATATCTAACACTCCTCCTCAAGCTGGAACATATAAATCATATGTTCCAAGCTTGTTACAAAGATAGTCAATTCTAGGTCCTCGTAAGGACTTGGTGAATATGTCTGCCAATTGGTTTCTTGAGTCAACGAACTCAGTCTTGATATCTCTGGATATAATTTTTTCTCTAATAAAATGACAATCAACTTCAATATGCTTGGTTCTCTCATGGAAGACAGAGTTAAAGCTAATATGAAGAGCAGCTTGATTATCACATATAAGTGTCATGTGAGTGACATCTCCAAATTTCAATTCACTAAGTAATTGTTTAAGCCACACAAGCTCGCAAGTAGCAGATGCCATAGCTCTATATTTTGCTTCTGCGCTGGACCTTGCCACAACACTTTGCTTCTTACTTTTCCAAGATATCAGGTTGTCACCAATAGAGACACAATATCCAGAAGTAGACCTCCTATCAGAAGGGGAACCAGCCCAATCAGCATCTAAATAGCAAACGATTTTTGTATTGTTGTTAGGACCATATAGCAAACCTTTTCCAGGTGATCCTTTAATATACTTCAATATGTGAACAACTGCATCCCAATGGTCTTCACATAGGGAGTTTAGAAATTGACTCATCACACTAACTGCGAAGGAAATATCAGGACGCGTAACAGTAAGATAGTTTAATTTACCAACTAATCTTCTGTAACGTTCAGGATCTTAGAAAGGCTCCCCCTGATTTGGTAGGAGTTTGATGTTAGGATCCATAGGTGTCTCAATTGACTTACAGTTCATTAACCCTGTTTCCTCCAAGATGTCTAACGCATACTTCCTCTGAGATATGACAATACCATCATTGGATTGTGCTACTTCAATACCCAAAAAGTACCGGAGTTTGTCAAGATCTTTGGTTTGAAAATGGTGACAAAGGTGTTGTTTCATCTGAGAGATGCCAAGGTAGTCGCTTCCTGTGAGAACAATGTCATCGACATACACTATTAAGTAGATACATCCAGCACTTGAGTGGCGATAGAACACTGAATGATCCGCTTCACTGCGAGACATACCAAATTGTTGAACAACACAGCTGAATTTACCAAACCAGGCCCGAGGAGACTGTTTTAGGCCATATAGGGATTTGCGAAGACGACATACCAATCCAGATGACTCCCCCTGAGCAACAAAGTCGGACGGTTGCTCCATATAAATTTCTTCATGCAAATCACCATTAAGGAAAGCATTTTTGACATCAAGTTGGTAAAGAGGCCATTGTCGAAGAGCGGCCATGGCAATGAATAGACAAATAGAGGTCATTTTTGCCACTGGAGAAAAAGTATCACCATAATCCAAACCAAAAATCTGTGTGTAGCCTTTGGCAACCAGTCGAGCCTTCAAACGATCAATTGTACCATCATGGCCAACTTTGATAGCATACACCCACCTACAACCAACAACAGACTTTCCAGATGGTAATTGGACAAGCTCCCAAGTTCCACTTTTCTGTAAAGCACTTAATTCATCCAGCATGGCTTGACGCCAGCCAGGATGAGTTAAGGCATCACCCACAGATTATAGTCCCCGGTTTCATGTTGTCTACTGTGATTATGAATATTATTTGCAAGTGTGGTTTGAAATGTTCATGATCTTTCAGATGAATGGTAAGATGCAAATGTGGTTTGAAATGTTTGTTTTATAACCTAAAAGACCACGAATTTAATTAATGTATTGCCTGTGTCACCTCTCCTTCTAAAAGTATGACTATTTTTAGACTATCTAGCACTATTTAATACAACGAAGCAATTTGGTAATATAAAACTACAAATTCAGATTGACATTGAATTAGTGCATTGCTATCAATCACCATTTTGTTGGTGGACTTCTTACATTTCATGGCAGGAGTGGGATAGCCAAATAGCTTGAGTGTGACTTTGTTGGCGTACAAATTCACCAATTCAATGGATATGTGTCTTGCCTTCTATAATTTTAATACTTTCAATGGTCATCGCAAGCTTCCCGTGTTTATAAATATAATATCTCTATGCCATCAATGCTATCTTCCTTCTACCATAGTGAGAGATTTAGAGTTAGGAAGTTGTTGATATATGTTAGTTTGTTGGGCTGAAATAGAGAGGAATTAAGGCAAATTGTCTATAAATAAGAGGGAAGGTTGAAAGAGGGATTGTCTTGTCATATAGGGTTTAGGACGCATAGACACTCAAAGTTCTGCTAGTTAGGCATTATACGCAGGAGAACTCCCTTATTCTTTTCTTTCTAAGTAGTACCAGTACTGGATTTTGAAGATGATTCCAACATTTGATGGAAAAGAGGCTTATTGGTGGTTTGAGCAGTGATTTTGAAGCCAATAGTGCATATGAAGAAGAGAAACTATCAAAGCCAGTGAAAGCTCTTCCATAGGTCATGCTCTCAGCCTGGTGGCTAACTTGGAGATGGCACTATGTGAAGGCAGCCTGGTGGACATTTGTGAAACTGCTGATCAAAATATACTAACTGAAGTATGATTTTGGTCATAAGAACTGCGAGCAAAGATAACGAATCTTGGGTGGAAGAAAGCATAACAGGATAAATGTTTGGAGAGAACTAGCAAGAAAAAAGAATATAAGAATGTTACACTTGAATACAGGGAAAACTCTCTTGAGTTCAATATACACATAGAACTTTCTATTTATAATAGAACAAATATGGACCAAGTCCAAAATACAAATAAAAAATAATAACAAACTAACTAAAGATAAAGATAATATATCTAACAGTTACAAGAATTAGGAGAAAGTAGAAATCCAGCAAAGACAACTTATTGGCATTCTGGACCAAAAATCTGAAAATAGAAGCAAAAATGAAGTTCCTCGGATAAAGAATCATGGTGGCAGAAATGAGTCTGATGGGTTGTTTTGGGGTTGCTAAGAGGATTGAGAGAAGACCCATGGTTGACACAGAGGAAAGCAAGGAACATCATGCTGGGGAAAACATCCCATAATGAACCAGAAACAAACAAATCTAGACATCAAGAATCAGAATCAGGCGGTAGAGGCAAAACATTCAGGAAACAAAAGAAACTGAGAACCACCCACCACCTTTTTGATAATGGCAAGAACAAAATTTTCTATCAAACCTGTGAGAAGTGTTGTGAATCTGCAGAAAAGAGATGACTGAGAATAAGAGAAACATTTATAAAAGAATATGGAGGAAGAAACTGATGGGCAAATAGCCAGATGGAGAAGCAACAGGAAAGGAAAACAGAGGAATATATGCAGGTTGCTACTGTGATGACCACCTTTTGGGTTGCAGATGGAAAAGCAAACCCTGATTCGGGTAATAAAATGGAAGTGAGGATTGAGAAGGAAACCAATCCAGTGGGTGGAACGATGGGGAGTAGAAAATGTTTGCGGTCCTAGAAGTCAGCGAATCACAACTGCTGGAACTTCTAGACCTAGATTCTCCAAAGGAGGCGGGATGTTTTATTTAGTAGTTGATACAGTCCTCTATAGGATTCAATCCAAGAAACTTAAGAATAATCATGGAAATGACCCATTATAGTTTCAATCATCAAGAAAAGAAACAAGAAACAATAGTTGAAATGGAAAAACATGGAAAGATTAGTGTTTGACTTAACTAAAAAACAATGTTGATGTTGATGAAAGAAATCTTGACTAACAATGACTGAAAAATAACGTAACATTGAAATTTTAGTGTCTTTTAAAATTTACTTCTTTAACAACATATTTTGTCATTAAGCTTTTCAAAGTTCCCTAATCAAGCACTATTTTTTATTTAGAATGTTCAAGGAATATATTGAGAATATTCTAGAACACTTTCAGTGAAAAATTGTAACCCCAGTGTATTTTTAAACGAAAGTTTCACAAAATAAGTTTTGTATGGTCTAAACTATTCTCTTGAATCTCTAATATGTTTTGGTAATTCTTCCATTCTCACATTAGTAGTTCTCCTTGTTTTATTAAGTTTATTACTTGCACATTACGTGTAAGACTGATCAATCTTCTAATGATGTTACTTTTAGTTTATTGTTCTAGTAATGTTATTTTTCAATCTTATGCAAAGTATTTGAATAACCTTCTTATATGGTTGCAGTTAAGACATCCACATCGGTTAAAAATCAAGTGCAGATTAGAAATACTGTGGAGAAGGTTGCCAGTAGTTTTGTACCACCTCAACAGCCATCTCGGCAAGCTTCTTTGTTGGGATCTGATTCTCATGTAAAACCCAAACTAGTAGACGAAAAACTAGTCTCGAAGGGTCATATAATTTCAAATCCTGTGCTAAAATCTACCACAGCTGCTCCTGGGACACGGATTGATTCACCTTCAAATACTGTATCACATTTTAAAATTGCTCCAGTAAAACACAACGTAGACACCAAGCCTGCAGTGAGCTCTTTGACAAAAACATCCGTTTCTACCAATATGCCTTCTGATCCAAAGGTTCATTTACACTATAAATTGCAAATCTCTTGCATTATGCAATAGTTTTGACAAATTGAAAATTCACTCACTTTATTTATATTATCTCAACAGAACAAACCGACTACTCCTTTAGCTGATAAAGTTCCATTGGAGCAAGATGCTAATTCCAAGAAAGAGTTTAGAGCTTCTGATCCCAGCTCCAGACCGAAAGATCAAACACAAGAAAACGAACCTCCTAAAGTTACTATTGAAAACCAGGTGAATAGCAACTTAGAGAAGGGAAGATTAGATATAGGTCAAGTGAAGATCGTGCCTATTAACAGTGGGGAAGAAAGTTTGAAAGATAAAGCAAGTCCGGTCGAAGATGAAAAACAATCAAGTGCTACTAAAGCAACTGTAGTCGTGTCCGAAGACCAAGGTAGTGTTAAGAATGCTACTGGGAATAGCAACATTGACAAGGGAAGCCTAAATTCTAATCAGGACAAGAAAACTTCAATCAATGAAAGTTCAAACAATCAAAACATGAATGACAAAAATGTAAATTTGCCTGTACAAGATGAAGGCAGCCAAAGTGCCAAGGTGGTAAAAACTGATGGAGAATGTTGAGTGATTAATTTGTGAAAATGAGTAGGTTTTTTTTTTTAGATTGAATTCTAAAGTTTTGATGAAATTTAAGTTCTTTTAGGAATTTGTAGCACATTAGTATAATGTAATATTTTTTAAGAAAAAATTGCTTAGTGGTAAATATATTTTGACGACCTGCAAATTTACTAAATGATTTCTACAAGATATAGTTTTGTAATCACTTTGGATTTAATTTTTAAATTTCAAATAAGAGATTGATGGTATATCTCAGTAAAGTATATAATTTTCAGAATTTTTTTAAAGCTTTGCAAAATAAGACTGGAGCTATTACATTGGAAATAGAAAGTTTTTCGTTCAAGAATTATAAAATTTGGATGAATATATATTTAATAGCAGTATTTTTCTTAAAACATCTATAAGTGATTTTTATTTTTAAGAGGGTTGTTTTCAAACTTTTCTAACTTAATTTTTAAAATATTTATGTAGCAACAGACTTTTCTTACACTATCCTAATCTCGTATTCAAATAAATGTTTATTTTTCTTAAAGAATAACTAAAATAAGTACTTTTTAATGAAGTGAGGTATATAAACGAAACTTTAGAAAGATTGAGTTATTTTTTTTAAGAATTCTCCAAGAGATTTAGTCACTTTAAAAAACTTAACCTAGATTTAATGTGGGTTTATATTCACACATATGATTCTGGATATCCTTTGGTGCTTGTAAACTATTGTGAGTATATAGATAGTTTGTTTTTCAAGTTTTTCCAGATTTGCTTGAATAGTTTAGGATTATCCTCATGAACACTCGCTCTTAATCTGTTTAGTGAATGCATTTTCATACTCATGCAACATGCATTTTCTGTATAATGGAGATAAAAACTACCACAAAAAATGCTAAAGCTAAAACAAAAGGACCTAGAATATAGGAACATGAAATATTTATGCATAATCTAATAAAACAAAAGAAGGACCTTGAATTTCAATTTATCTCAAATAAGAATGAGTATCATATAATATAATACAATTGCAAATCAAGAAAATCACAATTTATCCTGAACTCGTTTGAAGAACCAAACAAAATAATTACATTTGATCAGCAAAAAAACAGAAGCCTTGGGCGAAAAATCACTTGTTAGTGGAAGAATCAGTTTGAGGCCATACACTGATCTTCTCCTTCTCATACTTAACAAAGATAGCTCCAACCGCAGCCACAAAATAGATCTGAATCAGAATAATCGCCGGCGAGTGGTAGTTGATAACGCCCTTCCCCGTCGCCAGCTCCACCAGCAGCAGCGCTGTCAAGCCGAGAATTGCAATGCGACCGTTCAACCGCTCGCTGTACTGGCTGAACCCTAGCTCCACCTTCACGCCCTCAGAAACCGGCTCCTTCAGCGCCACGGGCGGCAGGAACACGCCCGACCCGGATCCGGAGCTTCCTTTCTTCGACTTTCGATTCTTTCGGAGCTCCGCTTTCTTTCCTGTGCCGCTGCGGTACCGGAGGCGGAGCTGGCTGATGCGGCTGTCGAAGTCGTCGTCGGAGGCATCAGGTTCAGGCTCGGAGGGCTCCGAACCGGAGGGAGGGGTTTCAGGTTTGGTGGCTAGGAGAACGAAGAGGCGCCGGGGATTGGGTTTGGAAGAGGTAAGTGGGAATGGCAGTGAGAGTTTTACATATGGTGATGCTAACATCGCCATTTTTTCTTCTTTCTCTTCTTTCTGTGTTTCTTTCAGATAACATTGTTTTTTCTTTTTCTTTTTTTTTATATTTTATGTGGTGCTCTCTTACTTCATTCTCAACCATAAAATCAACAGAAGTGCGTATTTTAATTATTTTTACACTGAACTCTGAAATATTATTTCTTTTCGAAGACTTCTGGGATTTTTTTTTTGTTCTCTGAAGTTATTTGGGGTCATCTCAATTTTCTTTTTTTAAATAACTCATTTTTTGATGAAAAATATGTTATTCTACCCATTTAATTTAGAAGATAAATACCATAAAAAAGCTTAAGATACATCATAATCAAGTGATTGTAATTTTTATATTAAATAGAATTCAATTTTATGTGCAGTGATATTTTTATAATTCATAGTCTGAAACTTTTTTCCTTGTAATACTAATTAAACTCAAAAGTCCCATATTAATAGTGGGTTTGTCTTTCCTTGCCTCTAGATCTGATTTCGGGATAATTTAAAATCAACTCTATTGTTTTCCTTGTAATAAAACATTTTGTCAGAAAAAAATAGGACTTCCTTTTTAAGGTTCTCTCATTAATTGGATTTTTTTAGTTGAATTCTCTTTTTATTTGAAAATATAGTGAATGTTATTGTGACTTTATTTGGATGTAGAGAGTGTTATTTTTATTGTTATTTATTCTTGGATTATTTTCTATTCAATGAGATTTTATTGTAATGTAGTTATAGTTGTGGTTATTTTTCCTCATCTTTTAATTCAGTTGAATTAATGTATTGTTATTTTGATGGTTGAAATTTGAAGTTTGATTCACTTAAAGAGTATATAAAGAATGATTATTTTCAACTAGGATTCCAATAGTTAGAAAGTAAGAATTGTTAATCTGGAAGAAGACTATTTTTTCATTTATCAACATGTATTATATACAACATAGATAACAAACTAAGGTAAAAATACTGCACCGCATATTCACAATTCAAAACATAAAACAGAACCAAACAACTTTAACAAACTTCTACCTAAGACTAATTCAAACATAAATAACAACTAGTAACCAGCTACAGGAATTTAAATTTATAAAACACCTACTGAGGCACAACTTTGGCTTATGATATATTTGCATCACCTTTTTGACTTCTTATATTTATGTAGTATCATGCATGGGAAGGGTTCCTAGTTTTTTGTTTCTTTCTCCTTAGTTGCAACTGATGCTTTGTGTAATATTGTTGTACCTATATTTGATTAATGATTTTTATCTTTGACCAAAAAGATACCAAAGATATATATCTAAAAACCTTTACAAAAAAACAAATCCAAAAAGGAAAACTTCAATATGACAGACTAACTATACAGAAAGTGGGGTTGCCGAAACACTTGATTAGAAGATTATGAAAGTTGGTCTAGTCAAGGTCATCATCATCAGTTGCTAGATCACTATATTGTCTTTGCCCTGCTGGACTCTCACATTCAATGACTTGTTGCCTTTGTTTCTTTAACTTGACACCAAACAGAAAAGACTTCAAGGGTATTCTAGCACGACTTGTGGATTGTTTTGTAATTTGGTCTTGATTGTTAACCCCTATTTCTTTACTCAGTTCTTGTAGCATCTTATCAACTTGGCCTTTCAATCCCTTCACAAAAACGACACCTGCCTGTAGTTGACTACAAACCTTCTTGTTCTCCTGCTTCATGTTGAGAACCTCACCTTGAAACTTTGCAGCCTGATACCCACTAAGTTCTGCCATATTTGATGCACAATTTGGATTTGCTGCTCTTGCTATTTCATCTTGTAAGGTGCACAATGATGGGTGCCTACGTTGTAACTCTTCATGCAAAATCTCATTGTGATCCAGCCATAGTAATAACTCAGTTCTTATCTCTCTCAGGTGTTTAATTATTGCTTTTATTTCAGAATGCATGATATTTAAGTTCTCGTGGGACATATTGTCGTCCCTTATGCTTTTAAGCTCACATTTTAAGTCCTCTATGGAATCATGGAACTTCTGTGTCTGGTGCACCGAGGTGCTGAACCTCAACCAGAACTCAAGGTTCTCCTCTAGCAATATATTAATGGCTGAACGAAATTTCTTCTCCAAGATTGAAAGTGAACGGCTCCTGTTATGCTGGCTAGATGTCACCTTCACTAGTATGCCAATCTTTGTTTTTTTATCAACACATTGGTGGTGGTGATCTGCATCAGAAGTACTACCTGCACCTGTGTTTGAAGTTGGATTTTCTGTGTCCTGTGTCTCTGTTTCATGAGGTGCATTTCCAAGAAGTGCTTCTTGTGGTGTGTGGTTATAATCTGGGAGAGTGATGCGAGGACTTTCTTCAGGATTTGTTTCAGAGCAGGTCAGCTTCTGCTGTAAAATGTTGATCTCTTTTTCCTTAGTTTCAACAGTATCCTTCAACTCCCTTATCTGCTAGTATAGATATAAATTCTCAGGATTGCAGTAAATGCGTACCATATAAATACAACTTCTAAAAGTAAAATGTCGACACTAACCATTGCACCTATTATTTTAACTTGTCATTAAACAATTTCAGAGTAGTTTATGCCTAAAATTCTGATATGCTAACAATTATTCTTTGGGTTAAGTATGAACATAGTTCCTAAACTTTTATGCAAAATTGAAATTCATGTTTGTTCAAAACTTGAATACATTTTGGTTCTCAAATTTAAAAATGAATGTATATAGTTTTTCTGATCCAATTATGTTAAATTTTTTTGACGTGTCAAATGCTATTTCATGCTAGTATTTTAGTTATTTAGACTGTTTGACATGTTCCTGCTTCAGTGTCTACTGAAAATGCATTTCACACGTTAAAAAAATTCAACGTAAAAAAAGGACTATATCCATTTATTTTCAAAATTTAGAGACTAAAATGTATCAAAGTTTTGGATATAAATAAATTCTAGTTCACGTCAAAGTTCAGTGACGAGAAACATATTTAACTCTTGTTATTTGGAGGATACTTGTTCCTACAAATTCAAAAATGAAAAAAAATATATTAAACGAAAGGTAGAGCTTTTAGAATCTTAATGTATTAAATGTTGCACTTCTCATCATACACATATTTTTATTTTTTAATGAAGTTTCTTTAAGCTACATGTAAGAGAGACCCGTAAAATTGTACAAAGCTTAACCAGATTTTTATTTCTGATATATGATTTATTCTGTATGAGGATTAAGTAAATCTAAACATCAAATTTGTTAAAAAAAGGTATTGCTCCTTCAATTTGGCTTTACATTGTTAACATTGAAGTTCACTATAAACTCATATATTTATCTAAGCATTCATTAATTTTTCTTAGTTCTTAGACACACGCACATACATATATATTGACTGATGTTTACCTGAAGTGCGAACTCCAAAATGTTGTCCTGATTTTTCTTCTCCGCATCATTGAGTTTGCCCTTTACATCCTCGTAGTTCTTTAAAACTGAATTGAATTCCGACAGAATCTTTTCTCTGTCATCTAATCCACTTGCAAATATCTGACTCCCCTTAGTTTGATCCTTCTCACCAGTTACCTGATCGAGTGATTCAGTGTCAAGATTACTCTTTGACCCAGAAAAATCATCCTTATTCAGCGGAATTAACTCTGGAATGTCTTCAATCATTAAATCAATACTTTTATTCAAATTGTACTC
Organism: Vigna reflexopilosa; assembly: GCA_027742785.1. Taxonomy (NCBI): domain Eukaryota; kingdom Viridiplantae; phylum Streptophyta; class Magnoliopsida; order Fabales; family Fabaceae; genus Vigna; species Vigna reflexopilosa. Next base: position 8,477,147 of record CM050918.1, on the reverse strand, counting down.
ATTATCTTCATTTCTAACATCACCAAGATTCACACTGTAGTCTTCCTTTTTCTCTTTTGTAGTCTTAAGATCCTTCTTGGTTTCTGTGTTATCATCACCTAGTTTTTCAGATTCCTCTTTTAGTTCTACATCTGATGCACTTCTGTTTTTGTAAAGTAGCAAGTTCTCTCCCTCCTCATCTGGCTTCACATCATTTATTTTTCCTGAAAGATATTCAAGCTCAAAATTAGCCCTAGTAAAGAGTCTTTGGAGGCTGTTGCCTCGCCTTTTGACTCTTTGATTTAGAGTTTTAGCTCTCTTCAACTTTTCTTCAACTTCTTCCAGCTTCATTGTGGTTTCTTCTGAATCTTCTATCAGCATTTCTTCATCCTCTTCCAAGACGAGTGTAATTTTTTTAAGTTCTTCTGCTTCTGATCTCAGTCTCTTTACTAAGCCAGTCTGAGAAGAGACTGCAGTTTCCAGCGTAACAACCTTATTTACAAGATCATCAATCTTGTCAGCCATTTCTGCCATAGTGAGGGAACTGCCTGAATCTTTCTCAAGCTTTTCATTGATTTCACACTCATGTATCTCTTTTTCCAAGCTAAACACATCTTCTTCCTCTGTGCTTTTTCGGTCTCGCTCACTTTTATCTTCAGAAAAGAATCCCTCTCTGAGGATTTTAAGCTTGCCTTGAGCTTCCTCAATGATTTGATACGATTCTTTAGCCTCTTCAGATGATTGTGCCTTTACCTCTTGCAACATAAGCAGGGTTTCTTTGCATGAATTTAGAGCAGTTGCTTCCATCAAAGCTCGTGCATCATTATCTTCTATGATATTATTAATGCCAAACTCATCTTCAAAATTGCAAACTCTTCTCTGCATATTTGTAATCCTGTCTTCAATTTCCCAATACTTTTCATAGGAATGCTCATACAAGCTCCTTACAAATTCTTTCTCTGTCTGCAGTGCCAAAATTTCTTTCTGAAGCTTGTCAACTTCTTCTAGTGCTTCAGCCGTACTCAGACCTGAAGTAGGACTAATGGGAGGAGATTTTGCAGAGCTAGCAATCCTCCTAACTGGACATCGTTTTCTAAAATCGTTCGGTATATCTGGAGGTTTAGGAATGCCCTTTTTTGGTGTTTGATTGATGGGGTTTTTAGATGATGATGACTTTGTTCCACGGAAACTTTCTTCATCATCATTCTTATCTATTCCATAATGGACTTTTTCTGGGAAAACAGTGGCAATGGTGCGGTTGGCACTTTGAAGTTCCTTTGATATACGATCATATCTCTGTGCCAATGCTCTATATGCTCGAAAGACTTCTTCTACATAACCTATCAGCTGTGGCCTCTTCCTATAGTACATTTCTGCCCTTTGGGAAAATGACTCTCCTTCATTATGAATGATGTTGAGGGTTTCGGCCACCACATGCTCCATATCTGTTGAGTTTTTGTATGCATATTGGCAAAGTTATTTTTTCAACCCAAGGTATTATTTTTACAAAGTAATCCTATGAGAAATGTGGGTTGAAGTTCTGAGAGTTATGTGATTATCATCTGTGTTTTTCTGCTTCTTGTTCTTCATGTCATCAATGTATTTATGAATCAGGCCATTGTAGTGTTATCCTTTGTTTCACATTATAAACATTTTTCTTCATTTTTCTAATCAGAAAATGGTGAATACAGAAATGGGGCAAGTTTTTATATGTGGAAAAAATGCATCATGTTTAAGCATGTAGACAACCTTGCCATCTTAGGACAAACAGAGAAATCTGCATCACTTCTAAATGATTAAGGTTTGTGAAATCCAGAGAAATGAAAATGTGAATATATCAATAGGGACCTGCTGATGTTTTGACTGAATTGATGTGATATAAAAGCATGAAACTATATAATACTAACAGAGATATATACCTTGGAGACTTTGTTCCAGCCATTTTGATTGTTTTGTCCTGATGTGGCTCGCCCACCACCATGAATATGCACTGGTTGCGGCTCTATGCAACATTTTTATTTTGTGTAACGATCAGACACATTTAATCCATTGAGATTAGACCTTGATGATGAAGATAAACGAAACCAACAAGGTGGTTCAAAAATTTACAAGTTAAGGAACACAGAATGTCTAATTAGAATAACTGCAAATTTTATTAATGATGTTGGCTGTTAAAGAATTTTAGATAAGAGAGAAACAATACATGAAAACGAGGATACTTCTCCACAATCATTGGTGTCTAATGTATTGGATCCTTTGAAGACCAAAATGTTTGGAGAGCTTTGTTACAGGGCTTTTAGTCTTTTTAGGGAGAAAATTATATTTTTTAAAATTAAAAGGCATAATTTCAAAAGGAGTTATAAATTATGATTTATTTTCTGTGACATTTGATCAAAATCATCCTTTAGTTTTCTCAATAAATAGTTTTATCAAAAAAAAAATCTAAGAAACAGCATTTAACATAGTTTTTCTCTTGATTACATTTTTTCCTTTACTAATAATTAGATTGACGATATGGTGAATAATAAACAAGTAGTTTATAAAATAAATATTAATGTGTATACAAAAAACTAACATAAATAAACGAAGTATTTGTTCCAAACGTTTTTAAAATATAAAAAAAAGTCGTTAAAAGTCACATTACTCTTATGAAAGAATGGAGAAATATAAAAAAAATAACATGCTTACTTAGCATACGAGTAAAGTAAAAAAAAAAACATTAATTAATTAAATTGATAGAAGATAATGTCTAAAAAATTGAATAAAAAACATATTTATGTCGTTAGATTAAACCAATGACGAAGAGATATGAAAAAGAAGAAGAATCTACTTTATAATATTATTCCAAATTAGTTTAAAAATATAAAAGTATAAGACATAAGATTAAATAATTAAAGCTTTTGTTATGTATAGTTGAAGAAATGAAAAATAACATAATAATTCTAATATGATTTCGTGTGATAATAAAATATTGAATTATGAGTAGTTTAAATAAAATTTAAAAATATATAATAAATTAACATGTCATTAATATTTTCTGTATGACCATATTTCTTTAATGGTACAATTAAATAACATAATTAAAACTCAAATAAAATTATGGTATTCACAGTCACTCATCACATTAACCCAACCAAAGTGGGTGCTTTTGTATCACCAATTTCTTTTTGAGTTTAAAGTGTGATTATAATAATTTTGAGTAATAATCAAAATTAATTAAAAGTATGACGCTTGTGTGTGGGTGGGCCAACCAAGCGTCATGGAGCATTGGTTTGAATTGCTTTTTTGTTGGGAGGAATAAAACAGCATGAAAAAGAGGCAGAATCTTTTACACTTGCAAAACCCTGAAATCTGACGTTCTGCCATGGTTTTCACAGCCACGCTGTGTTCAAGCTTCACTTCAGCACCTTCTTCCTCCTCTCGCTACTCACTCTCCGCAACTTCCTCCTACTGTGCATTTCCCCCACGCAGGATCGCGACGCCAAGAATGGGACCGTCTCCGGCTCAAGCCCAGGCCCAGTCCAAGGAGGCCAAGCTCTGGGGCGGGAGGTTCAAGGAGGGTGTAACCGACGCCGTGGAGAGGTTCACGGAGTCGATCTCCTTCGACAAGCAGCTCTACAAGCAAGACATAAAGGGAAGCAGAGCGCATGCGTCGATGCTCGCTCACCAGGTCTGTCACGATTTCTTTCACTCTTCCAATTCAACGCTCGGCGAAACACTTACTGTTATTTGTTTAGGGTTTGATAAGCGCGAGCGACAGAGACTCCATTCTCGAAGGTTTGGAGGAAATAGAGAGGCGCATTGAGAATGGAGAGTTCAATTGGAGAGCTGACAGAGAGGACGTGCACATGAACATCGAGGCTGCGCTCACCGACATGATCGGTGAGCCTGCGAAGAAGCTCCACACCGCTCGGAGTAGGAACGATCAGGTTTTGACTGACTTTCGCCTCTGGTGCCGCGACGCCATCGACGGGATACTCGTGAGCATGAAGCAGCTTCAGGTGTCGCTGCTGACCCTGGCTTTGAGGAACGAGGGTCTCATTGTTCCTGGTTACACTCACTTGCAGCGCGCGCAGCCCGTTTTGCTGCAGCATCTTCTCTTGGCTTATGTTGAGGAGGTTTGATCGTAGTTTAGGCCTTGTTTGTTTACTGCTTTTGGACAAGTGATTTTTTTATTTTCTAATATTTGTTAGTCCACTGAGCGTATATTTGAACATTTGAAGGTGTTTGTATCCTGAGCGTATTTTTTTTTTTATTGTATTACTTCTTTTGCGAAATGATTTTCAAGACTTGATAGGTTTTACATGAGAAATTGATGTTGAGTATTGTGGAGTTTCTTTAGAAAACAGTGTTGTTAATCAAGTGTATGTGTCTCGCCAACTTTAAAATCTCATGTTAATAATAGAAGAGTAGAGGGTTTCGACAACTGAATGGTGTTGTTATTTATGTCAGCACTGTGTATATGATGTGTTTATCGTTGTTATTATTTTGAAAATGTATGTTCTATTTGATTTATTCACTACTTAATTAAGGAGGTGATCTGGATTTTTGGTATAGTTTTAGAACTATTATTTATTATGCAGATTGAGCGTGATGCTGGGCGCTTAGTAGATTGTAGAGCTAGGATGAATTTCTGCCCCTTAGGGGCTTGTGCATTGGCTGGTACAGGGCTCCCCATAGATCGATTCATGACTTCAGAAGCTTTAGGATTTACGGCTCCCTTGAGGAATAGGTATTTCACTTCATTTATGTGAAGTCAATCTATGTAATTATGCCTAACATGTAATTGTTGTCAAGTTTTTATATGCATCTCTTTGCTGTATATGCTAACTGATTCTATATTATGTTAAATAGTATAGATGCAGTTTCGGACCGAGATTTTGTACTGGAGTTTCTTTCTGCAAATGCCATAACAGCTGTGCATCTTTCTCGGCTTGGTGAGGAGTGGGTACTGTGGGCTTCTGAGGAGTTTGGATTTATCACACCAAGCGACTCTGTTTCAACTGGAAGTAGTATTATGCCTCAGAAAAAGAATCCAGATCCCATGGAACTTGTTCGTGGGAAGTCTGCCAGAGTCATAGGGGACCTGGTTACCCTTCTCACATTGTGCAAAGGTCTTCCTCATGCTTACAACCGTGATTTGCAGGTAGCTAAAAAGTAAAAAAAAAAAGGGGGGTAACTTTTCTTGAATTGCATGTTTTCTTTCATGGTTTGTTCTTTAGTTCATTTGTTTTATTTCTGCATTTTTGTTGTCTGGGATTCACTAAAAAAAGTTCCTTTGTGGAAGTAGGAAGACAAAGAACCAGTATTTGACAGCGTGAAAACTATTTTGGGGATGCTTGAGGTATCAGCAGAATTTGCTCTCAATATTTCCTTCAATCGGGAAAGAATACAAAAGGCATTACCTGCTGGTCATCTTGATGCAACCACACTTGCCGATTATCTTGTTAATAAGGTCAGTCCCATTTACTGTTTTGCCTTCTCTGAGTTAACTATCTGTCTGCTATACAATTTTGTTACTGAAAAGCAAGATGATCCATCTGGTGGAATCTTTATTCCCCCTCCGCGGGGTTCTTTGCTTCATTGTTACATGCTCCACTATTACCAGTCTATCCAGTTTTCAGAATTAGATGTCTAAACAACGAGGGGTACTGTGTGTGTGTGTGTATATAAGGGTACTTCTCCCCTAAAAGGGGAACTCATGCATATAGGGGTCAGGAGGGTTCTGTCGCAAGTCATGGTGCATCTGTTCGAACCATGGCTGCTTGCTTTTATGTTCCAACTATATCATTCTTTCACTTCTACTCAGGACTTCTGATTTTTAAACTACAACTTATCATTTTGACCTCTATTAGTCGTGCAAGCCTCATTCTTTTTCTTTCACATTTCAGGGTGTGCCATTTAGAACGTCTCATGATATCGCTGGAAAATCTGTTGCTTTATGTACACTTAAGAACTGCCAACTTCTGGACTTAAGTCTTGATGAGCTCAGAAGTATAAATCCAGTTTTTGAAGAGGACGTGTATGATTTTCTTGGAGTAGAAAATGCGATCCAGAAATTTGTCTCTTACGGCTCCACCGGGTCAGCATGTGTTGCCAGCCAAATTGACTATTGGATGACAAAACTTGAAATGAAGTAAAGACTATCCTGATTGTCATGATATTCTCATCGTGCCATGGAAAGTCAATCCCAAAATCTTGGAATAATTGCTCATGCCAAAGATCCTAACGCGTAATTCTGGAATCCACCAAGATGATACCTTTGAGTATTTGAAGTGTGTGTAAGAGCATTAGGTTTTATGTGCAAATTAGTCAGGTTTTCTGAATATTTCAGAATCAAAATGTCACACCTAATAGTGATCTTATATTTTATGGCTTTTAGTGAAATAAAGTCATCTTCAGCCACCAGACACCACATGAATACCATCAAATGAACATGAATTTTTGAAAGTTAGCGACAATTATTATTATTATCATAATGTGCTTTTATTTCAGTGTTATTTTTATGCTATGGTTTATTCTTTAAAGCGAAATAAACTCAATTTTTATAATTTTACATTATTTTGCGATTTTTTTTCTAACGGACTATAATTTATTATTTTTCGTCTGTCTTTATTTCTAGTTTCGCTACTTGTTTTTCTCCAATAATATAAGAACGTATGAACCAAATCAAAATTATATTTAATCAAGAAATCAAGGAGCACCTGATTAGTAAACCAAATTAGGTGCCTCCGACACTCCTGTCAAAAGGAATTTGGTCATTACACTCGCGGTTTCATACAATAATAGAAAAGCAAACAATGAATGTAAGGAAAACCTTAAAAATACGAGCTATATGACTCCACTCCTTTTAATTTCCATGAGATATCTAACGAAACCACGTTATTATGGAGTTAATAAGGAAATTAACAACCTAACCGAACTCGTGAATTCAGCATTGGCATGATTTTTCAGCGTTCTATAAGAACGAAGGAATGCTTGCAGCTGCTAACAGTTTTCTTTCCCGACGACAAATTTTGCTTGTCGGGTTGGATTTCTTAAACGACGAAATCCAGGTGCATCAGTAATGGATACGGCCAATTCATTTGACTGGCCAGAATTATTCTCTGTATCTGGTTTTGCCATCTTGTCAAACCTAGATGGACCATTTTCCTGCGTTTCAATTTTGTATGTTTCGGTACTGCTACTATGTTCTGGAGGGGAAGACACTGGGTCCTTGGTGACTAGCTGAATTACTGGTTTTCGCCCTTTCTTTTTCTTTCCTTGCTTTTGATCATCCAATCTCACCTGTAATCACATTGTCCAATGGCATAGTAAGCTAGTTGGAAAACTGTTGCTTATATAAATGTAAAATATGAAAATCTGAGGCAGGTCATCAAATTAGATATTAAATGCAAAGAGCTTTAGAGGTAGAATACCATGGAGTTCTGAATGTCACGTAATGGCTTCTTTATGGGCACCGGGTTGTCCTGGCAACTAGCTGGTTTCTGAACAAGTGCACTTTGGAGTAGTTTAGCACATTCAGAAGCAATCACACTTCCATCTTCCTCCACAGAACATTCTGTGTTATTTGATTTTAGCGGTTCGTTTCCTGCTAATTGGTTTGATTCCCTATTTGTGCACTTAAAACGTGTGCAGCCACACGATGCTCCACAGCTCCCACCTCCGGATCGGCATTTACATTTGCTAGTCTTGCACAAAGACTTCTTACTGCATGAGCAACAGAGCCCTCCAGCTGTTGTGTCCGTCTTAACACTATTTTCACTTGCACTGCTCATTTCAGGTGTACCCATTTTTATCTTGTCATTAGTCTCTTCAGAGAGATGAGACAGAACCAGGTCCCCCTGATGAGATGTTGACAGAGTAAGAAATTTACAATGTATTTAATAACTCTTTTTTTTAAATGTCCATACTAAATTGTTTGTTTTAACTTCGCATCATCTTATTCCTAGTACAGTTCTAATTTGATGTCAATGACTCACCTGCTTCTTATCCTTGACATCAATCTTTTCCTTCCGCGATTGTAATTCTCTAAGTAGACAATCAAGGCTGCTCATTTGCTCTTTGAGATCTTGGATGTCATGAACTTTCTCCAGGCTGTCACACTCTTCCTCCTTTAACTCAAGCCTTGAAGTAGCAATAATTTCAAACAAAATATTAAATTAGGGAGACTATATGGTAACGCAAGCTGGTAGAATTCAAGTCTTCAACGTTGCAAAAGAAAATTGAGTAACGGTTTTCACCCGAATTTTTCCTGCCTAAGCATCTCAATTTCTTCCTTCAGCTGTACAATTTCTCCAGCCATCCTGACAACGTCAAATTGTTAGAAAAGGGGCTCTTTATATGCATTTCACGAAAATTATACTGACAGGAATACTCTTGCAAGCAAACTATGGTGAGACAACCAAATTATACAATTTTGTTGACATCAATCCGAAATCTTTTGAATGATCTTAAACAAAAGAAGCTATTCAGTTCCATACTCTTCATGCAGATATTAATAAAACACCCAGTAAATATACTAGCTTGCTCAGAAAAATGAGACATGAAAAAGATTCTTTCACAAATCATATAATTAGAAAACTGATGAATTATTTATTATATGGCTGACTCAAAAATAGGAAGTAGCAGCATAGAATTAGGAACGTTTAGTATGGATATTCCTCAAACCTGACCTAAACAAGGATTCGATGTTAAAAATGAACTACATGGATACAATGTTCAGTTCATCCCTATCTTATATTTTAGACCTTTCAAGCCAAAATGTAAAATCTGAAACACTTGTGCTAGCTTCAATATAGTTAAATAAGTTCTTTCACGACTCAACTTCTGCAAGCTACTGTCGCTCACACTTGTTGTCTTGTGAAATTCCTACCATATACAATATGAATTATAGCAAAAGAAACATACATAAATACACACCATTACACTACTAGCTTTCAAACAGTGTTTAGTAATCAATTTTGCCAGATTGGAAGTAAATTTCATCCTTCCTAAATTTAAATAAATACTAGTGAGAAAAGTCAATGAAATATGAAAATGAACAACATAGTTAAACAGTTGAAAGACATGTATGTGAAAACGGGCCATAAGAAAAAAACAAACAAGAGAGAAATGACAAAGGACTTACTTTTCCACTTTGGATTCATATTGTGAACATAACTTGTGTAACTTAGTTGTGACATCAAGTTCTTCTTCAGCATCCTGCACCAGCCACATTTTGATGATATTTTAGTATGTTGAGCTAACTAATAAATTAGATCACTGCTACAAAACAGTAATCAAACCCATTCAATATACATTTTCAAAGGAAGAAACCACTGATTAAGTTCAATCAATAAAAAATAACATTCTGCAGCAGACCATAAATCTATACTACAAATTTGAAGAAAAAAAAAGGATGGACAATATCATATTGGATAAAATCTACAAAACGGGTCACGAACCTCAATAATGGAGCAAATGAAGACATTATAATACAGGATCTATTAAGCAAGATTGAGCCTAAGGAAAATCGTGGGAGGTAAAATGTGTTACAATTCGGCACAACATATGAACCATACAGCACCCAGTGAAATACAGAGAAAAGGACCCACAAACAAGTTTCAGGAAAACTAATAAAGTGCCTGCCGTAAGGATATATGAGAAAGATTCAGCCAAAGTTGTAAGGAAATAAGCAGGAGTTTGTAAAACATGTCATCAGTCAGAAAAACTTAACCACACAGCCCTCATCGACATGACCAATGAACAAAAAGTGATTTTAAAATTACCTGAATAAGTTGACCATTTCTACTTCTAGCACCTACATGAAAACCGACAATAAAAGAGGTCATAAATGCGATGGGGCCAACACAAAGCAAATAAAAACGAAAGAGGTATTCGGGTCTTCTAACCAGTTGATTTGTGTGAAATAGATTTTCGAGTTGCTATCATGTCTTTTAAAATTTTAGTAGCAGCAAAAGCTTCCTCTGTCTTCCGCTGTAATACCTGACAAAAAGATATGGAGAGAAAAGTGATTACCGTAAGAAAAACAATGGGCACATAGCAACAACCAAAATAAATAAAAGGTCATAAAAACACTGAGGAATATACAAATAACCAACCATTTTAAGCCTCTCATTTGAATCCAGCAAACTTTGGGTCTTGATTTCGTTCCTCCTTCCTTCTTTCTTAAGCTAATCATACATTAACAACTATTTCATGAGATAAAAAGGCTAACGGGAAGGAAAATACTAAATACAAACACCCAAATCTGTGAACAATTGATATGTTGACAAATATGTATCCCCATCAATCAATTAAAAGAAAAAAAAAAAAAAACTATTTTTTTATCAATGAAATCGTAAATCATTCAAAATTTTAGACGCGAGAGAATGTAACTGAAATCTGAATAGATACCTGAAGAATCTCTTTTTCAAGTAGAGCCTTCGTTAATCTAAATTGCACAGACTCTAACTTGATCTTACATTGCAGTTGAACCTGTACGCAAACACAGGTTGATTTGATATCCAAAGCAAAAAGAGGGATGAATAAGAACGAAAGCAACATTTCATAAAAGAATTCATCCACAAAAGAAATGACACCTTTTGAGCCTTCAAACCTTGAATCTCAAATTGCAACTGCTTAGTTGATTCATCGACCTTTTTCCTTTGAGTTGAAAACTGGGACCGAGTACCCAGTTTCATCTTCAATCCAGAAACCTGAAACAGCAGAATATTGTAAAAAAAAAAACACACAAATCAGAGCCATACCAATAAAAACAATTCCATTCTACCACACGCAAACAAATAAAATTTACCTGGTCTTCTAGCAAATTCAGCTTCTGAAGATACTCCTTCTTAAGCTTTTCAACTCCATTCTTCGAAGCCGACGAGTCACTCCCCAGTTGTTGCTGCCTTAGTTCAGCAATCTCAATCTGCCAAAATACAACACGCCAATAAGCAACAGTAACATCCACTCAAAATCACAACATACAGCAATAATAACTCTTCAAATAACCTATTCATTAAAATCTTCTCAGACCAACAACATACTCAATCACAACAAAATTTGTCAAAAATCAATTGAAGAATTAACTTCCTAAGACTCGAAACATTTCAGCGACAGATGATTCCATTTCAAATTTGAGAACCATAAATCTATTCCGATACAAACGCAAACACTAATTCTAAACTCAATCAACGAACTAAGAACAAACATCTGATAAATCGGATCTTATAACAAGCAATTTTATCGGTACGTGCCAAACCTGATATGCTTTATTTTCTGTTTCGAGGCTGCGAATCCTCTCCTCGTAGATTTGCTTTTCGTTTGGCTCCGAAGATGAGGCATGAACTGGACTCGATTGCTTGGATCGGCGACTTGTCTTTTTCATTATACTCTTTGGAAGAAGGAAGCAATGAGAAGAGGAAAATGAGAAGCGAAAAAAAATGAAGGTTGGATAGCGCCCAAATTGAACCTCAACCTTCTTCTGGGATGAAAGGATGCATTTCATATATTATAATTGTAACGTTAACTTGCCCAAGTAAAGGACCAATAGTCATGTGCCACGAAAACAAAACAATTGAAGATTTCCGGAGGGAAGCCAAACCTATTTCATTCAAATTTTCTTTGTCTAAAATGTATCGTATTATTAATATTAAACACTGTTTAAAATTTAATAAATAAAATTAGGGAAAGTAACCAAACACACATTTTATAAGTGTACTTTAATACTATTCTAAATCTTTTATTCTACATCTGCTATTAATAATTGATACATAAGTTTTTAACAATTGTTTCTAAACGCATAATATACATACGATGCTTCGATGTTATTATTGAACATATATATCAATATTATACCTATATGTAAATATGATATTTTTTAACATATTTTACTCTTATTAATATAAATTATTTTATCTTTTTAAATTTTTATTACTTCGTTGTAGTTATTTTTTAAAATATATTTTTTATAAAGTTAATAACATTTTATTTCAATAATAATTAGAATACTCAACTTCTATATATATTTTTTTTATAATAACAATGTAAAAGTGGACACACGCACCTGCATGTGTTACCCTAATAACTTATAATTAGGTTTTTTAATTCTGTAAATTTAACCATATGATCATTCCAGAAATAAAATATTTCTAGAATATTTGTCTAAAATTATATTAGTTTTGACATTTGGAATGATCCAATATTAATTATAGTTTGTTTCTATGTGTGTTTTTTAGGCCTGACCTTATTTCTGACCAACATGTTATTTTGGCTTCTTTTAAAATATATATTTTAAACCTTGAAAGTTTAAAATAAAAGTATGTATCTTTAAAAGTAATTTTAATGTTAAGTGTCATAAATTTGTTATAAAAATTATAATATATGTACATCTTTTAATAAAAAAAATGTTACATCCTTTAACAACATAATTATTTTTTCACCAAATGGATTATCCATATATTAAGACAAAAAGATAATTCAATTTTGAAAAAAAAAACTTAGACTAATATATCATATGGATGAAGAAAAAAATCCAATTTAATTTAAATTACAAAAATTAAATTAGTCTAATTTATTTCTCAGGTCTTTATATAAGAAATTTGTTTACTCTGTATTCTTTCTTTAACAATCATGAACTTAATGTTAATATGTTTTTACTTATTCGAGCTCCTATTATTGTTAGAATATAATATAGCGTATTTGTTGTCACATTATAACTCAAGTGGTCTTTCAATTCCTTCCACAATGGTCAACCTTGTGATAAATTTTCTTAAGAATATATTCTTTGATTTGATGCCTTATAGCATGAAAATGGGTCACAAACTGTCTTGTTACAAAATATGAGTTGGAATACCCAGTGATCTTTAACTAGTCTAACTTTCTGTATGTGAGCATATAACATTTTATTCTTTGTAAATACCTCATAACTCTTTCACTATTTTCTAATGATTCATTCCTCAATTGCTTAAATATATGTCTTATACCCCAACTATGTATACTATATTCAAACGTGTACATACCTTGACATACAATAAACTCCCAACAACTAAATGCATAAGGAATCTTTTCCATTTTCTTGAATTTCCAAATATCCTTTTAGGCATTGATTGACATTGAACTTATCTCCTTTAAGAATTTGAGTATCCATTGTTTTACAATCTTGCATGTCAAACCTTTTAAGCACCTTTTCGACATAACTCCTTTTTGATAATCTTAGAACACCTCAAGATCGATCTCGTTGTATCTAAATTCCTAATACAAATGAGGCATCACCGAGATCTTTCATTTCAAAATTTCTAGATAGAAATTTCTTGATTTCATGCAACATACCTATGTTATTGGTGGAAAGAAGTATGTAATCAAAATACAAAATCAGGAAAATATACTTTCTTTCGCTGAATTTGTGATACACACAATCATCAACAACATTAATCTCAAAACCAAATTAAAGAATCACTTGATGAAATTTGTAGTACTATTGACGATATGTTTGTTTTAGCCTATAAATGGATTTTGTTATAGGTCTTTTGACATAGAGTTTTTTGGTTACACCATATAAATTTTCTCGTCAATGTTGTCATTGAGAAACAACTCCAAATCATAATGTGAAACAAGATTCATGATTGTCCTAAAAGAATCTTTCGATGAAACAAGATAGAAAGTTTCTTTAAAATCAATTCCTTCCTTTTGCATATAGTCTTTAGCCACAATACGAGCCTTATACCTTTTCACCATCACCTTTAGAATCCTTTTTTATCTTAAATATCCATTTACAACCAATTGGTTTCACACGTTTTTGTAAACCTTATTGTCTTGCATGAACTTATACTCTTCATTCATTGCTTTAATCCATTTTTCTAAATTAGGATCTTACATCACTTGGCGGAAGTTGACTGAGTCATCTTCCATCATACCACTATTTTTCTCATTTTCTTGGAGAAATACCACATAATCATTTGGAATATAACTTCTCCTTTCTCTTATCGATCTTCACAAAGATATTGGCTCATGAAGCACAACTTCTTGAGGATCTTGAATCTGTTCTTGTAGATGTTTGAACTTAGAGGTGCTGAATTTGCTTCATCAAAAACAACTGTATGAATCAGACATGAATTTTTCATTGATTCTTCCTCAAAGAAATTTTCCTTCCAAACTCAATATCTTCAAAGAATGTGACAGTTCTCATCTCAAAATTTGTCTTTAATTTGGGATCATAGAACTTGTAGCCTTTGGATCTTTCAAAATAACTAATCAAGTATTTGCTCTTTGTTCGAAAGTTCAATTCCTTTTCATATGGCTTATAAAGTCTTGCTTCAACTAGAAATCCCCACACACATAAGTGTTTTAGACTAGCTTTCACCCAACCTATAGGTCATGAGATGTTATGGCAACTACCTCAGTTGACACTCTATTTAAAATGTAAGTTGTAGTCTTTAATGCTTTTTCCTATAGTGACTTTGGTAAAGCGGAATGACAAATCATACTCCTTACCGTACCCTGAAGAGTCTAATTTTGTCTTTCAACCACATCATTCATGCTAGGTAAACTCGACACGGTGTATTGTGGGACAATTCCACATCCTCTACATCTTTAGCAAAAGACCATGGACATTATTCACCTAATCTGTCATATCTGTCATAGTACTTACCACCACGATCAAGCTTGACATTTTTAATCCTTTTGGTGAATTGATTCTCAACTTAAGCCTTAAACGATTTGATTACACTTAGAGATTGAGATTTCTCTTATATATAATATAGGTATGTATATATAAAGTAATCATATACGAATGATATAAAATATTATTAACCATTCCATGAAAGTATAAGAATGGTCCAAAATGTTTGTATATATTAATTATAAGACGTTTGTAACTTTATATTGCACTACATTTGCAAAGTGTGAAGCCTAGATTTAATTCCTTCATTAGATATTTGTGCTGCAAAATAAGAAATGCAATAATATTTTAAAAGTTTTGAATGTTAAAGAAAATGGCAATGTTTATGTGTGGTTCGAGACAAGGTTAAAGATTTATTGATGTTGGTTGTTAAAAAGAAAGAAAATAATTGTTGTAATTTAATTGAAATTAGTAATAAAAATTATCTATTTTAGAACTAAATTAAGCCTACAATAAATGTAACGATAAAAGCAACCTAATAATCTTTCAAAATTTTGGTGCACTTCGGATGATATTTAACCATTCATAAAATATTACATAAAAAAAATATATATAACAAAATAACCCCTACTCTATTCCCGTTAACATCAGTAGATTTCGATTAATATGAACAATAAAAATTTAAAACTATTAAAAACAAAATATCCTGCCTAGAGTAAAAAAAAATAACAAGAGATGGAAAATATGAAATCAAGGCACTTATAATTGTTTGAATGTTACCAACGCTTTTGACAAATTTTAGAGGATGAAGTATGCTAGTAGTTTTTAAAATTAGACATAAAATTAAAATTCGTTTTTTTTTCAAATTTAAATACACCTTAACAAATAAATATAATTCCTCTAATTAAATAATATTAAACTCTATTACATGATAAATGACATTAATAAAAAAATATAGAAGTTTGAAACATTAACAAATTTTAATTTTACATCATAATTTAGAAATTAAAAGTAAATGTCTCTTCAATATCAGTATTAGCTAATTCATTTGTTATATATCTGTATTAGCTAATTCATTTGTCATAGATGACACCGGTATCTAAAACTACAGATTTTGAAAATAAATATTAAACTTGTCTAATTTATGTACTTCTCGGTTCAAAGTTTTTTCAATGACGAGCGACATGAGAAATCTGTATATTTTTACTACATAGAGCTTTATGTAATTTACGCTTAGGTAATGTTACATAAATCAGAGGATTAGTTACATTATTTAGAACCATGCTTTCCAAACTTAACTTCTTTGTTATTTTATTTTACAGCTCCTATTAATAGATTAAATTGAAAGCAAACTCATTTCCTAATAGCAACAAATGCATAATGTTATAATAATGAGACAAAACTAGAACGAGTTGCTCGAGAGTTTTTCGTTAAAAACCAAAGAAAATTTCCTATCATAAATTTCCAAGTTAAAATATGAACTCTCCCATATATATGACCTTGTTGATGTATGAGAACTGAGAGAGAATATGAACACAAACAATAATAAGACTATGCAAAACCCTCTTTTTTAATTCACCTTTCTCTCAATGACTGAAATTCTCGAATCCCGCAAAATTCCATAGAATCTGAAACAGGTACAAAATTGCTAACTTATTTTCACCACAGTTCATGTATATTAAAATGGATACAACGAAAAAAATGAAGAGTTGTAAGAACAAAAGATTAAAACAGCATCCTCTTTCTTAATTCACATTCTCTGGATGACTGAAATTGTTCTAAGCACATAGAATCTGAAAGAGGAAAAGAAAATAAACTAAGAGTGTAAAAATAACTGTGAACTTTTAAGGTGCCAACTAAACAGTGTAAACTTGATAACTTCTTTTCACCGTAGAAATTGTATATTACAATAGACAATCTCTGTTAAGGGCCAGTCTGATACTCTATTAACTTTCGGGCTGATTAAATCACTTTTCATAAACTCATCTCCAAATAAATTCTATACGCATTGTATATCAGACAACAATGTTCCTAAAAAACAGTATTAGGACATGCATTGGCATCAATTACGACATTCTTCAAAAATTTGGTCTGTCATAACAATGCATACGAAATTAACATAAACTGTGTCTTGCCAAAGTCCCCCCTTAAGAACAGACAACAAACATACTTGACCTGAACCGACACAAAAACATGACACTGCTTATAGAAAAACAATTAATTAAAAAAAAAAAACAGGTACATGTCCACAGTGCATGGAATTCACTGAACCATCTCGGTGATCTGATATTCCTTAACTGGGATCAGACTTGTCCAGCGCTGCAACCAAATGCATATAGTACAGTTCAGCACAGAGGGAATAACAGTAGATAATTAAAACACATAAAAAGTATAATAGAGGGAACAGAAATTACCGTTGTAATTGAGTAGCTTCTCAATGAGATCAACATGGGTCATGAGCATGCGCCTACAACAATATCGAACTAGTCCCAATGCATCCAATGCATCTCTGCAATCCATCATTACGCTAAATGTTAGTACAGCAATATTACAACTAACGTGAATCAAGTTCATACACAGTAGTAACATCTATAAGCATCCCTAAAGAATAAGAACTCTGGATTAATCTTAAAAAAGACTATCAATGAAAGATAGGAGATAGGGCACGAACCCTTCACTGTAATCTGCCTGCAGAAGGTCCAAATAGGTGTCCCATTTGTTTCCAATGACCTAAATCGGAGAAAAGGGACAAAATTAAGGATTAGCAAAACAAAACCCTAAACCCTAAAAACGCAAAAAATCCAAAATGTTTAATTAATTTCGATTGAGCACGAGACAAGAAAATGAAAAGACGAAGAAAGATAATACCTTTCCACAGGTGAAGCAACGAACCGGGATGATCATCTTCCTCTGATATCGATGCTCCCACACCCTTCTTTTCTCAATTGATAGTGTTTTTCGCGGACATGCCGATTTTAAAGGTTTTTAGTTCTCACACGAAATTAACAAAACAGTGTTTTATGCTTTCGTAAGTACATGGGCTGTTCTATGATTCCAGCCCATTCATATTTGGGCTCTTATGTTCAACAGCTTATTAACTATAACAATATGGCTTGTGCTTCCTGCACCCACCATTACCAAATACACCTAATACTAAAAAAAAAATTAAATCCTCCTTACTGTACCATTTTAAATTTTTTTTAAAAAATATGGCTTGTGCTTCTTATTACCACTTTTGTAGAGAAAGAAAAAAAAAGGAAGAATGTTGCAAAGTAAAAAAAAGAAAAGAGAGAACGCCTTATAGAAAAAAGTTTATTCCAGAAAATTCTTTCGAAAATTTATTTTATGTATTCCAAAAAACAATTTCTGAAAAGTTTATTATGAAAAACTTACTTTAAAAAGTATTGTATACATTCTAAAAATCTTGTTTCAAAATAAATTTAACATTTTTCAAAAATCTTATTGTGGAATTACAGAAAATTTCCGAGAAAGATGATCTGAAAATCACTTTTATAAAAAATAAAATATTTATATTAAAAATTAAAGGAATGCGCAAAGAAACTGAGAGACAGGAAAAAAAAACCTAACAAATATATATATATATATATATATATATATATATATATATATATATATATATATATATATATATATATATATATATATATATATATATATATTTCTCACGATTATATTTATAACATATACTATTATTAATCTTTAAATTCTATAACTCGTTATTTTAATCCCTATCTAGGCTATGGTCCATGAGTGCGAGGGATTAAAATGAGAGGAAATTACATTTTAAGGATTGTTTTAATTTCTGATGGCAACATAATAATGATTGACAATTCTGATGAATTATTTATTCTTTATCGGAGCCACGTACTAATGGTGTTATCGGTAAATAAAATCAATATTTAGTATTTAATAATGAATGTAATTGCCTTAAATCGATTATTGGTCAATAGTAATTACTAAATAACGCAATGATCAGATCACGTTAATTATGTCTAACTTTATTGTTATAATTAAAATTATAAATTAAAATAAATAAAAATAGTCCTTTAAAATTATTAATGTTTTATTTATATATTTTAAAATAAGTTAATTGTAAATACAAGTTAGATCTTCATTTTTTAGTTTATTTTAAAAAATTATAAAATTTTGTTATTTTTGTGTTTTCTATAACTCTAAACAAATTTTTGATTGTAGGATTTTTGTATGAAGATTATGAAAACTAAAGAAATGAGATTTAATCATATGTATTTTTATGATAAAATGGTTAGTTATTATTGTTGTCTTGTTATCGTATTAACTTTGATGTTGGTTTCGAATATGTAAAATCCAATAAAAATGATGAAAATTTATGCGAACGTAATATTTATTGTCGCGAGTGCTTTTTATTTGAATATCGTTTGAGTGACGAGTAATTGTTTGAATAAGGTGTAAGTAATAATCATTGTATTCACCGTTTTAAGTAGTTCAATTCAAATTTTATATAAAATGATCATAGCTTGTACCTTAACAGAGTTTTTGGAATGATTCTCTATCTTCTATATAATATTGTTCAAACGTAAAAGAGATGCTCAAACGGTACTATTCATATGTTTTGGACTTAAGCTAGGCTAAGTGTAACACCCCGACTTCTAAGGTGTCATTGTATAAATTTTTTTGTTAAAAAACTTTTATATAAACATTTATTTCATATAATTAGATCTTTAATGACTAAAATGTATAAGCAAACCATAACTATATACATCGTCTGAAAATCTTAGAATATTTCTTTTATATAAAATCACCAAGTCTAAAACTTTTAAACAATCTAAATAATAAATCCCAATAAAAAGATTTCAACTCTCGCATCAGCTACCTCAATCTAGTCTTATCTGCAAGACTATCTATTTCCGTACAAGTACGATAGGTAGAAACTACAACCACAAACATACAAGGGTGAGAGCAACCAAAAACAACATCATACATTATATTACAGTAAAATAACATTAAACACAGGCAATACCAAATAATAGTATCATATCTCAACACTTAAACAATATTACACCAATCCATCTATCTACCAATGCCGTTTCCCCCAACCTGTTACGCAAAATAGGGCGATTTGAGTCGTCCTCCATCGCAACTTCAGACTTATCTCCCCGACTTCTCAAGGAAGTTTTTTGGGCGAAACATCCATCTCCTTACACAAAAGGAGGTGACACTCGAATCTTTGACTCTACATCCGACAACAGTACAAGAAATTGACATAGTTTTATGTTCACATCACAATTTCTACACATTCATATTATCATACATTTCTCACCAATCACAAGCTTATAACACAATCTCATTACACTCCATCTTAAATCTCAATAATAGACATTAACTAATCAATAACATAAATTACTCACAATTACAAAATTTATAATACACATCTTATCATCTTTCACACATAGTGTCAACATTATAATATACTCATCCAACACATAAGCATTATAGAATGAAAGCATATAAAACTGTTTATACGATCAAACTACCACTTTGCTTCTTATAATATTAAAACCATTACAAGAATATTAAAAAAACATTCACATTCCTCTTTTAAAATTATACACACATTATATTTACACATTATATAACATATATAACAAATAAAACATGTGTCGCATGCTTAAACCCAAAACTGAAAAAATATTATATATTGTTAATAAAAACATACTAATTAAAGAGAACGGAGAGACTGCAACATGTTAAATTGCCTAAAATTTCCCGTCGTTTACAAAGCATGGTCATGACTTTAAAATAATAAAAACAAAAGAAAATGATATAGTAATGTATCATTTAACTACAAAATATTTTAATAAAATGAAACCAAAAGGAATGCATCAAAGTCTGCCACTTTCACGTGAAATGAAAAGGTAATTACTTAAGTTCAAACTTCATCCATTTAAAAGAATATTTTTATATTATTTCCACCAAAACTTCTACTGCACCAATAAAAGACTTTGCATGTAATCATTACACTATTCCAATTTCTCAAACTTGCCCTACTAACTTTCCATTAACCATTAATATTGTAAACACATCCCAAAATATAATGCCCTGCACATTCAAACAAGAAAAGGCTCACTGATGATACTGTAAAGAATTAACGAAACCTTTTACTCTTAGTTTACGAAACTCACATGGTTCCAGCAGGCCCCAATTTTTTCTTTTTATCTAATATCTACACCCAATATTTATATAGGTAAAGAACCCCTGCATGAAAATCCTTCACAGTAAAAGCCTACCCATTTTCTCTTGCAACACCGAAACTCTCACCACTAAGTTTAATACCCCAACTCTTAGATTCATTTTTTTTTTCTAAACCCCACGCACTCCACTCATAACACACAACCCTAAACCTACTGCTCCACCACAGTTCAAGCAACTCAAATAACACCTAAACTTCTCCACGGTCTGCATGCATTCAACATCCAAACTTTGGAAACCAAACCCCAACCCATACATAAGACGAACACACCAAAAACAGTGTAAGAGAATATATTTACGTCAATTCATTATACACAATAACCAAATCTAGTTGTTCCTCTTACCTCGTTTCCTAGCCAGTTTTCACTCGTTCTCGGATTACCACCAGTTCCAACCAAGGCGTAAGACTCTCCACGATTTCCTCTGTTCTCGGCAAAGCTTGGAAGACTTCTTCCTTCCCTCGATGTAGAGGTAGAACCAACCGTCAAGGTCTCACGATGCATACTCACAGTGGGTGGATAAGGAGTAAGTCTTCATTCTCTACTTTCAAATAGATATTTACCTTCTAGGTTATCTCCCAATTCACACGGTGCCCTCCTTTCTCCTTGATTTAAACCTAATATACTCCCTTCAACTTGCTAACCCTAGTGGCAAAACTTCCACAAGAATACTCACCCTTACTCCTCCAAATATTCCTGTTGCTCCCTCCCTCTCTCCGAAGAGAAATATAACTACTTCAAAACAGTTTTTCCCCCCTGCCCACATCACGTAATTCATGCAGCGTATATAGTAAATGCTTCTTTCTCTCTCCTCTCTTATAAAATATAATATCATAAAACAATATATATTAAAATATATATATATATATATATATATATATATATATAAAATAATAATAATAAAATAAGAAATCCCTTCACTCCCTTTAAAACTCATGCACTAAAACACGTATCACTATTTCTTTCACGTCACTGTTTTCTCAACGCCAGGGTGGGTCTCACTAGTGGCCAATGAGAAATAAAGCCAAAAGCCTTTCCAGGCCGAAGGAAAAACGAGCTCAGGTGCAGGGAGTTTCAAACATATACAAGCACCACTAGGCTCGTATTAACACACTCATAAAATAATACAAAAGAAACCAGTACATAAACCCTTTTTCAACTCATTTCGAAAATTAAAACTCAAACTATTATTAATTAACTTTTTTATACAATGCCTAAACACTTTTATCGTCCAATAAAATACCATAATTAAATATTTAATATGACGAGAGCGAGGAGTGATCGCCTGTGCAAGAGGTACGAAGTGCAAGGGACAGAAATAAAGAACGGGTCCCGACAGGCTTCTAGTGGAAAGGACACATGGAAAAATCGAACATACACCGGAATGAGAGAGATCTAGAGATTGTATAGGTATGGGACTATACAGTTGAAAGATAACTTAAATGAATTGATTTGGTTACTTATATCAACGAATGCATTTGCTTTTCGGTAGTTTAACCCATAAGAATCTCACGGTTAAGCGTGCTTAGCCTAGAGTAATTTAGGGATGGGTGCCTTCAGAGAAGTTTTCCTGAAAAGTGTGCGAGTGAGGACAAAGCACATTGGAAAGCCTCGTGTTGATGTGTGGGGGCAGTCAACAGTCCTGTAAGTTGTCGGGGCGTTACAAGTGGTATTAGAGCCTAGCCTCTCCTAGTACGGTGTGGTTCGAGGACGAACCAAG
Source organism: Vigna reflexopilosa (assembly GCA_027742785.1). Taxonomy (NCBI): domain Eukaryota; kingdom Viridiplantae; phylum Streptophyta; class Magnoliopsida; order Fabales; family Fabaceae; genus Vigna; species Vigna reflexopilosa. Next base: position 8,454,595 of record CM050918.1, on the reverse strand, counting down.
CGGAAGCTGGTGGGCATGTGACACCCGGGCACTGACGAGGGCGGGGAGTGATCGTCGGTGCAAGAGGCACGAAGTGCAAGAGGCACAAACAAAGAGTGGCTCCCGACAAGCTTCTAGTGAAAGGGGCACATGGAAGAATCGAACATGCACCGCTTAAAGGAATTGATTTGGCTACTCATATCAACAACTACATTTGCTTTTCGGTAGCCTAACCCATAAGAATCTCATAGTTAAGCATGCTTAGTCTGGAGTAATTTAGGGATGGGTGACCTTCTGAGAAGTTTTTCTGGAAAGTATGCGAATGAGGACAAAACACATTGGAAAGACTCGTGTTGATGTGTGGGGACAGTAAGTTGTCGGGACGTTACACTAAGACATTTGATGTGTCATGAACATGTCAATGTTTAACATGTGGTTTTAGACATTAAGTGTTCACTATAATAAAGATACAATAATGCAAAATAAATATATTAGATTAGTTCTAAAACACGTATTAAATTAGTTTTGCAAGATCCGTATATATTGAAGAGATATTAGATTAGTTTTGAAATAATTGATCTAATTTCTTAAATTAAAAAGACAAAATAAATATAAAGTTATGCTTCTTATCTTAACTTGAATGTCTTAATTCCAACCACAATTAATAATTAAACATTAATATGTACACACAATAATCAATAATTAACAACTTTCACTCTTAAAACAATTTCAGAAAATTACACAATCATTTCATGCAATTAAACACAATTTTCCAAATGTCATAAACAACACAAACCATCACAAGTAATTATTAGTTTCAACAATCTCTTAGCACACTTGCAATAAACCCTATTCACCTTTAGAATAAATCCAAATTGAGAAAGGACAAAATAGATAAAGAGGGGAGAAGGGTGAAGTTGAACCTCGTTGGCGCCAGAAATAGTGGCCTCACTAGAAATAGGAGCAAGTTATAGTGGTGGTTTCCAAAGTGAGATTCAACGACAATACTGAAAAAAAGTGTAGTTGAATTTAAGCAGGGTGTGCACATAATAGTTGGAACTAGAGGCAAGACATAACAAGGAGGTGCTCGCGACAGCTACTGTAGAGAATGAATTACCAAGAATTAACGTGCAATAGTAATGGCTGTGTGAACACAATTGGTGGTTGAAGTTCATAGGAAATGAAAATAACAACGGTGACAAAAAACAACAAAGAGGGTTCACGATGAAGGATGACCAATAGAAGTGGCATGCAATGGAACCTATAACAAAAAGGAAAGATTAAGAAAGATAAATGAATAGGATTTCGCAATGGCTTTGAAAAAGGATTATATTAGACTTAATATGTCCCCTATTTGATTGATTCTTACCCTAACCAATATAATAGGTCAACGATATTTTAAAAAAAATAATATATTAGATCGTTACTTTATTAATCAATCTAATTTATACATCGATTTATGCTACAAACTGATCTAACAAACTTCCTAGTATTTTCAAAATTGTCATCGTGTTTTAATTAAATTAATTTTGCTACAACCAATCTCATACCCTATTCTAATATATCTTTATTTTCCACTAATGTCAAACTATAAATTGACACTCAAAATGTTAGTGCTAATGTTCAAGCGATTGATTTTCTAACAATGAAAATAATCGTTGGAACAATGAGAGACCTAGAAGGGCATTGCATTTTACTGAAGTGAAAAAAAATGTTACTTAGGTGAAATGGGCGATGTCTTGTTAGAGACCTCACATCGACTAAATATAATATGAATTTATAATATTAGATGTATAAATTTCACCTTACAAGTCATTTTTGTAAGGTTTAGTTAAGCTTAAAAACCATTTTTTAAGATAATATCAGAGTCTTCCAAAATATAGTTTAACAAGAATTATTGTTTATGAAACCTATTGTATTGTTTCTTATCGGGATATTTACTGATTGTTGGACGTATCATGCCACCCGCTAGCAAACAATCCTTTAATGTTTAGTTTCATGTTCAACATGTGCATACATCAGTACGAGAGATGCGTGTTGAAGATCCTAGATCAACAGTAGATAAGACGAGTTTATAATATATAAATAGATGCAAACATCATCTTACAAGTCAATTTTGCAAGATTGAATTAAATTTAAAATTTATATTTCAAGATACTTTGTATATAAGGATTAATTGCCCAAACAATAATAACTCACTCAAGTGACAATGTATTACATCGATGACAATGTTATATATTTAATGTTTTTTATTCATATTATGATATGTACTTTTTATGCATGTTTATGATGTGTAAAATTTGAAATTGTTTATATATGCCATAAATGGATATATAATTAACATTTGCACATGTGTTCTATATATAACAAATGTTCTTTTTTGTTGTGGATAATGAATGAATGAACGTAGATGAATTATTTCTTAAAATTTAAATTTAGATAAAATGATTCATTTGATATTAAAATTTGAGTAATAGTAGATATGATATCTCACTTATATGAATTTTTAAATTTTGTTAGAATTTGATCAATTGACTTACTTTATAAATAAAAAATATTTATTTTAAAATTTGAATTAATAGAATTTAAATCTATTATTCTCTTACAAAATTAACTTTACAATATCTATAAGTATTAATTAGAGTCAGTTTTAAGAGTACTTGTTAGTGATTTTTTTTATTAATATAAATATTTTATTAAATTTATTATTTATTAAAATTAACATATAATTTTAACATTATAGAAATGAACCAAAAATATTAATTTATAATTTTTTTCTCAGTATATTATTTATTTAATATTATCATAAAAAAATAGACACTGGTAAGTATTATATTAATAAAATTTGATAAAAAAGTTTAAATTTCATGAAATGATGGTATAATTGTATGCGATTAGTTTAAGAGATATGTATGGCAAACTTATTGACTATTATAACATTATTTTGTTAAATTGGACCAAATAGGAATTTCACTTTTTAAGAGTTAAATTTCAAGTGTTAAATTCAATTAGGTAGGGTAAACTATGATTATTAGATGATTTATTGGTGTCATGATAAATCCGATAAAAAAATATTATTTTATTTTAATTTATTAAAAATTTAATGTAACAGAGAATTTAATAAAAAAATGATATATTAATACAAATATTTTAAAAATATTTAACATAATACAGACATATTTTTTTATTAAATATAAAATACGTTAATACTGTAAAAGAATAAATAATAAACTAATAAAAAAATAAATCCTGTATCAAAATATTATTAAAAAAATGTGTGTAAATACTTTTTCCTAATAAAAAATCAATACAATTTTTCTCTCAGTTTATTTTTCTACGAATTACATTACGCTGCCACATCAGCAATTGAGCACTCGAAACACATTTATTCTAATGTCGTTTTCATCCATACCAACACCTTCTACACCATATACTTTAAGACCCATCTTATCCCCTCAGAATATATTTTATTTAAAATAAAAATGCCAACAAATAGACATGATAATTTTTGTCTGTATTCAAATTGTAATTGAATTCTTTGAAACTTTAGATTAATTAAACTTTTATCATATTATAAATTGTATTATTTAATTAAATACAACATTGAGCAATATATAAAAATATTACAAATTATTTTTTATACCAAATATGTTCTTTTATATTTTTCCTTAAAAGTCTTTACGGTGAAGCTCTTGAAAATATTAAGATTCCACTCTTACTTTTCACTATGTAGGTTTTATATAATTTAAAACGATTTTTTTTTAGGGCTAAATATGTTTTTAGTTGCTATATTTTTGGGCGATTTTGGTTTTAGTCTATTTTCAAACTAAGGCACAATTTAGTCCTTCAATTTTAGAAAACTCTAGTTTTAGTCTTTTTTACCAAATTTTTTTAACTTTATTTGTTGTTTCAAACGCATTCCTCAGTTAACATTGAAGCAAAAATGTGTCAAACAGTGTAAAGAATCCAAATGCTATAATGAAACGTGTTTGAAACAGCAAATAAAGTTAAAAAAATTTGATAAAAATGATTAAAATCAGAGTTTTTTAAAATTGAAGACTAAATTGTGCCTTAGTTTGAAAATGGACTAAAACCAAAATCGCCCAAAAGTATAGGGACTAAAAACATATTTAACCATTTTTTTTATATCGGACAAAAATTAACACATAATTTTATTTTTTTTTAAAAAAAATTGTGTATCTAGTCTGTCAAGTTTGTATATATTTATAAAAGGAATTGATTTATTCAAAGAAGATACGTCATATATCTCAAAACCAACCAAAATTTTATTTTGCCATATAAGATATTTTAAAGAAGTTAAAAATATCCCATCACAAACATATTTCACATTTTAAACGTTGTAAACATTTCCAACGGTAAATATATTGTTCAATAATATTAAATTCTATATTTCAAATAAATTCATATTAAATTCTATATTTAAAATAAACTCATGTTAAACCTAGCTTATATTCTAAAATCTACCATTCATTTTTTAGTAAATGAAAATTTAATAATAACATAAAAATAAAAAATAACAAAATATGAAAATCACATTATTATAAAAATTATTTTTAATCAAACATATATAAATTATATGAAAAAAAGTCTAGATAAATAGATAAAGGTAAACCATTAAATTATTTATAATATTTTTATGAATAAAAGTTGGTAGAATACATAATTCTTCATAAGAAAAATATGAAAAACTTTAAATTGTATATGCTTATAAAAATATAAAGACCACACTTTTATCGTTGAGACTTATTCATTTAATAAAGGTTTAAACCCTTTAGTTGTTTCTATTTATGTAGATTTTTTCCAGTTTGATTCTTTTTTTTTAGAATCTCCAATTGAGTCCTTAAAATTGTTAATTTGATTCAATTGGGCCCCTACCGTTAAATTTAATTAACGAAGTTAAGTTTTTGCTAAAATCGAATGTTGATGTGTCAATTTTCTAAAATCTGGCATCAGAGAGTTGAATACATGGAATGGTGTGTCAAATCCATGTGAGCTCATAGCAACATAAACACAACCCAATCAAATCCTCGCACCCTTTTTTTCCCTTTGCCTTTAAACTTCTTGATCGAAATCATGCCCAATTCCAACTCCAACCCAAAGGCAGATCCGAATACATCTTACGAATTATCCTAACAGCAAACCAGGAAATCAACATGTTGTTACTTCATGAGCTGCTTGTGTTCCTTTGAGAACCCCAATAACTTAAAATCCTCCATAGAACGGAAATCAACTACGTTGGATCTGAAATTAGGTTCAACATTGGATAAGAAGCTTTCCATTTCTCAAGTTCATAGTCATAATGATTTCTTCAATCTCATTAAGAAGAAAACATTAATGAACTCTTCTACTGGTCTTCCAGATTCTGGCCCAATGGTTTCTTCTCCCATGATGGAGAAATTTGATGAAATGTTTAGGGAAGTAGTTAATGAACTGACTTGCAATGGTAATACCCATGCTCATGAAGAGTTTCAAAGGCTTTCTGATGATGAAAAGAAATAATCAATTCCATGTGCTACAATATATCCATATGAGGAAGAAGTTGTGTTCTTTCGTTCTCTTGGCTGGGAGGAGAACTCAAACGGGGACGAAGGCCTTACAAAAGAGGAAATTGATGCTTTCTATCAGGAGTGTAAGAACTTGGACCCAACTACATTCAAGGTATGCCAGGGCATGCAACCAAAGTTGTCCAAGTTGTTCGAATCTTATGCATCTAACTTGCATGGATCTTCTACTGGATTGAGCTCTACTGATCCCGGATCTGGTTCAAAATTCTTCCACATCTCAACCAAAGTTCAAGACAATTGATGAATTTCCACTCATAAACCCTAGGAAAATTCCTAAACAATGCATTGAGGGAAAGAACAAAATAAGGACCATGAATTAAGCAGTGGCAGCACAAACAAATGTCTTAGTTTTTAACTCTAAAACAATCAAAACACAAATTATAAAGAATTTAAAAATTTGAGATTGAGAATCCAAAATAGAACTTGATTCCTTTGTTTTATGCAGATTTAGCTTGTTCGTCCTGTTCAAAATTATTGCTCTTTTCAATTACTTGATCAAGGTTGTCATTTGTAGAATCTTCAATATCCACATTCTTCCCTTTCTCATTGTCATTATTAGTTTCACTTGAAGCTGATAAAGAAAACCCACATCTTGGAAACTCAAAAAGATCTTAATAAAGCAGCGTGACTTCCAGGAAAATCAAATTTGAACCTTCGACACCGCCATCAAGGCCGCCAAGACCTATGACCATGCTGCCTTCAGGCTCTGCGACTTAAAGGTCATCCTCAACTTCTCGCTCGAAGCAGGCGTGATGAACGCTACCACTGAAGTCGAAGGCCAAAGGAAGCGGCGACGCGAGGAGGAGGTAAAGGAAGTGAAGTAGGTGGTGAAGAAAGAGAAAACGATAGAACAGAAGGTGAACCCTAATTTGGGTTTCAATTTTTAGATTTTTTTAATTATATATTCCATGTATACCGCTTAAAGAATGTCACATCTTAAAAAAATGACACTTCATCCTTCCAACTGTGTTAAAACTTAACACCGTTAACTAAATTTAACGGTAGAGGCTCAATTGATTCAAATTAACACTTATAAAGACTCAATTGAAGATTTTAATAAGAAAAAAAACATCACATAAATAGGGACAACTAAATGGTTTAAACCTTTAATAAACAATGACATTCTGAGATATAATAACTATTTAACTAATTTTTTGAAAACTCTCCATGGAAATACCCTCTAAAAAATAAATGATCTCATAAACTCAATATAAATAAATTTGTACGATAAATTATCCACACACATTAGAATAAATCCTCATTTGCTCAATAACTGCTTGGATTATATCACAAAAATCACTGTGATATACTTTGATGTTTAAATCATAAAAGGTTTGGTTACTCAGACATTAAACATAATAATCAATATCAATAACTACCTTACATAATTCTTTATTTATATAAATTGTAATTGATTTTTACTTCTTACATACTAATCACCTTTTAATTACAATTATAAGTTGATTTGTATTAATCATTGCAGGCAAGTCTAACCATGCTCCCAGTATACTCCATTGACCATCGATTAAATTTCCATACCACCTCCATAAAAATTCGATTATATATGTTCTCTCTCTTTTATATATATATATATATATATATATATATATATATAAATTTTTCATCAAATCTCTAAATTAATTTTAATAGTTTAATCTAAACACATATCAATATATATAAAATTATTAAATTTATAATTTCCTTTCTCTGAAAGTACTTATACTTTAAGTGGGCAGCTTGAAAAACACCCAAAATCCTAGAGATTTAAAACAATACAGCAGATTAAAGTTAAATTTAAATTGGAATCAAAACTAAATGAGATTATGACTGTTTTTTCAACCCAAAAGTAAGTCTAACCAGCATTAATAAAAAAATAATACAGTTGACTTCAAATAGCCATCCAAAAAATATCTCATATTAATCAAATAGAGAATATTCCAACTAAAACTATTTTGTTAAAGAAAAGTAATGCACAAATATAAAAATATAAAGAATTGTAAGTTTTCATTCTTAAAATAAAAATTAAAATCTTATAATTTTAAGTAATATAAACTTGTTTATAAAATTCTAAAACTTGAATTTCTCTTGCATAAATTATAACAAAATAATGAATTTTGAAATCCTCCTATCCATTTTCTTGCAATTAAACATTATGTAAGAGACACACTTAATATTTCAACAAATTTTAAGCATTGGACACGTAAAATTATACAAAGAAATTGATTTGGAAAGGAATTTAAAGTTTAAATTATTGAATAAAAAGTAATTTCACAAATTGTTTGAATTATTAAATAATAATAATCATAACAAATACGATAAAGAGCTAAATATGATTTTAATTCATTAACTATCAAAAAAGTTTGCCAAATTTCGATATATTTTAATTTTAGAACTTTAAAATTTATTGGATGTAGTATCAGTCATTGGTGTTTTTTTAATGTGACAAAAGATATTATACGCATCTTTTCTATTGTTTACACATGCTATTAATTGACAAGTATGTGTTTGTGGGTGTTTATCTCTTGCATGTTTCTTATTTACTTTGTTTATTCAAATATATTTTTACTTTCATAGTGAGTTTGGTGCTTATTGAGACTGAAATAAATTTCATTTTAATATTATAATTTATAAACTAAAAAAATATTTAACTTTATAATAAATAACAATAATAAAAGAATGAATAAGCAACTTTGCATCCAGTGAACACTCTTACACAATTTTATTGAATTTCCGAATAATAGTGTAGTATAAAAAAATAATAATAAAAAAAAAAGAGACGCACATATCGTGTAAGTTAGTACTATATTTGATATAAGGGTCACGATCCAGGCGCCACATAAATCCACAATAATCTATAATCAGCGGGTTATCAGCATTACTTAATCCTAAACTCTGCGTTTTGATTGGACCACATCGAGAACAAACTTGCGCATTATTACAAGCCAACCGAGTTTGGCTTTTCCACGGCGTCCGTTCTTCAAATACTTAATATTTTCAACAATAACAACAATTTCCTTTTTTCCTTCGTAATGCTCCTTTAGATTTTTTCAGGAACGCGTTTCTTCTTTCGTAAATTCTCTTCTTTCACGAACACTGAGTTGTTTTCTGTAGCATCATTCAGGTTCGTAGATCTCAATTTTCACTTAATTGTGTATTGTTTTCTTTCTTTGAAGGCTCGTGAGGTATGCTCAATTAAGTGGTGTTATCACCCTTAAAAGCTCACGAGGTAATCTTTGTTATAATCTTGAAGCGACAAATCTAGGGTTTTATTTTTTATTTTTGTCTTTTATTCGTTCCGAAGTTAAATTTATCTCAATTTATGGGAATTGGACTGTGATTAGTTCAGTTGCTGAGAATTTGTCCAAAGATAAAGATTGCAGTGATATGTTTAGTTTTCTTTTTTTTGCTAATGTTATTGTTTGTTTTCTTGCAGGCTTTTGTTTTCCGTGGACTTTTGAAACGTTTCTATTCTTTTGTAATTTGATTTTTGAGAAACCGAGGCATTGAGTTGAAAGGGAGAACTGGCTTTCAACTTCGAACTGATTGCATTATCTTGAACTGCAATTTCAAGATGGTCTGTCCAGGTTCAACGCAGCTGTCACATGACGTTAGGCTCAACAGTAATATTGGATTCTGTGGTTTTCATCGTCATGTACGCGGATATTTATATATTTTCCTACAGTTTCCTCTTCAAATTCAAGAAATACTGAGTTTCATTTCAATCATTTGACAGAATCGGATGGGGGTTGGTCGATTACATTTGGTCACCATAAATCTTTCACCGGGTAGCTTGGTATGATTCTTGTGAATTAAAATTTTCATGCATGGTCTCTTTTCCCTTTCCTCCCCTCTTTCGCCTATGTTTGATGGATGATTTAATCCTTTCTTGCTTGAATTCCTCTGTCCATGGGGTGCTCAATTGCACATGTGCATAGTTAATTTGGAACAGTATTCTGATTTGATTAAATTTTTATACTTAATAATGACAGAGTATGTTCGGACCCAAAATTCAGGCAAAATGTGCACACTATGCTGGCTAACGCCAAAAGTTTATATGTGGAAAATTGGCATTTTAATAACGTGTATCGTCAAATAAATTATTATATCAATGAGAATGTTATCTACTTATCTTGTTATGCGTAAGACATAAAGTCTTGAAATTAGTAAGCTTGGCCAACTTAGGGTGTTTTTGTAGTAGAGGTGTCAAAATGATCTAACTCGGCCAGCTCAGAGATTGCAAAGCAGGCTGCGCCACTTCAAAACAATGTGGCCTAAACTGATCTGAGCGACTTTTGGTCTGACTAGTGTAGTCTGCAGTCCATATGGACTCAGGTCGGGCCATTCTCTAGGCATTGGCCTGGACAGGTCTAGAAGAATCATAGCCCGTTTAAACTCATGCCTGATTGAGTCGACACCTTTTACATCTTAACCTATGGCCCTAGCCGAGTCACCTTTTTGACACCCCTACTTTGTATATCCGATTAAGTTCCCACATTCCAGAAATAAACTTGACTGGATATTTTTTTGATTTCCTTTCAATGAAATTTAAGTATTTAATGAAATACTTGTAAAGAGTGACAAAATATATCGGGTTTAAATTTTAGAATCCAATTCCAGCCCAAAATAAGCTGAGACCGGTTGGATGGGTCATTGGCCAAAATTTGATCTCGAGTACCTGTACACTTTGCATATATTTGGTGTTTTTCTTTCGTATGTGCTAATATTGATTGTGTTCATTTTCTAAACCTCTGGAGATATTTCGTTTGGAAATAACAGAAGCAAGACTCTTCGGCACTCCATCTTTTAAGTAGACTACATGCTCCAATAAGGCACCTGCCTTCCAAATGTAATGTTTTTATATGTCGGTCTGTCCTAATACCGGGTGGAGGGAGTGGAACTCCTCTGATGAAATCTGCTGGTGTTATTTTAACAAGGTTGGCTTATCTCTCCTTGTTAATTTAGAAAGGTTCCCTAATTCAGTGGATATGTATGCTCATACCTATATGTGGTTTCTCATTTGTTCACCTTTTTCTTTTGGTCGTATAACTTATGTTAACTTGTTACCTTGATGTTTTGCTAGCCTTTCTAATGATGTCACGCATATGTACAAACATATCTGAATTCTTTTGTAATAAATTTCATGTTAATGAATCAGCTTGTACTTATGATTCAGAGGTGTGTAATTAGAGAAATTCTAACAGCAGCCTCTTTTCTATTGTTTGAAATTTGGTCCAAAATCCTATTTAGTGAAGTTCTGATAATCGTGTAGTTTCTGATAAATTTCAACTAATGAGAGTCTGGGAGAGAGTGTATGTCCAGACTATTATGTTAGAAAGTGTGTTCCTAGCTCTCTTCATAATTATATATCATATTGTGGTAAATAATTATATGCTCTTTTATTTCTTAAATATTTTTTTCACTCTGCTTTAAACCCCTGTTTTCAATCTTCTAGTGCCTAATACAGCTGCGTGGTGGTTAAACTGCCCTTCTGCCCGGTTTGGCTTTTTTGGTTTCTATTTATTTAGGTTGTGAACATATGTTCTGGAGTAATGTCGACTTGTCAAGTGATATGTTTCTATTTTATCTCCAAGATGATGTTATAATATTTCTAATTTGTATATCTGAAGGACAGGGTTTATGATTTTCTACTATTCTTGTTGCTTCTCTCTTAATCTGTTATTTAATGCATAACTCTATGGAAATATTATTTATTTTTAGATATTTATTCAGGTCATATGATGCTTTACAAAGGAACCCCGTTTTGCTTCAATTGATCCCAGCCCTTGGCATCATTGCCTTTGCTGCTTGTGGTCTTGAGCCACTCATTCGACTTAGCAGGGTTTTGTTCCTTCAAGTAAGTTTCCTTTAATTTTTAATTATTCATTTATCCCATATCTGATTGATTAATATGATTAACACCTTTTCTGATTATGAAAAAAATATTTTCAGAGAACTGACAGCAGTTGGAAGAAAAGTAGTTCGCGATGTATTATGACATCTTATTTTCAGCCATTGTTGTTATGGATTGGGGCAATGCTCATATGCAGGTTTGTTCTCAGTCAAGCATAGACTCAAGAGTTTGAACAGATAAAATAGAAGATTTTATATAGGAGTTCTGGGATTGAACCAGAGTTTGCAGAACAGAACTCTAACAAAGGCCTAAGCCCAAACAAGGAGTCTCTGCCATCAAACAAACTTCAGAAATTTAACACACAATAATCTGGAAACTGTTGCACATCCTGTTTAAGAAAAGCGCACTTAACTTCTGTACTACTGTCCTACAGTTGTCAAACACACATAACTGTCCTATCAGCTGACAAGTATATCTCCCAAGAAGCTGTATTGTTGTTGATCATAGAATTATTTGTTTCAGGGCATTAGATCCAGTAGTCCTACCATCTAAGTCCAGCCAGGTTGTGAAGCTGCGGCTTCTGAATTTTGTGAGATCTTTGTCGACGGTGATTTCGTTTGCTTATTGTTTATCAAGGTATTGATCATTTGTTTTTTTTTTTTTTTTTCTGTTTATACCAGACCTAAAAACATAGTGTTTTTTAGTACTCTCTCTCGCTCTTTTAATTTTTAAGCGTATTGGGTCCCACATAGTGGTTAAATTATAATGTTGCAAGGTTGCATTTTTTTTTCAGTTTAATTCAACAAGCACAAAAATTCTTTGTGGAGGCAAATGACTCCAGTGGTTCAAGAAATGTATGTCTCTGTTACATATTCATTTACTAGTATTGCTTGTTCCTGTCACATTTTAATTGTTACATCAATAACATGATGGACTAATTTTTGTTGTTAGGGTATTTGAATGAAGCCTTAGTTTCTTTTTAAATATAAATTAAAATTAAGAATATACTCAATGTATAAGAAATACAGAATTGTTTGTTTATATATTATTTTCACTTTTTTTATAGTATATGAATGGAATGCATTTTTATCAAGTCATTCTTCATATCCTGTTTGGATCTTTTTGTGTGGGAACCCAATTTTTTTAATTTCAACCAGCTTCTCATTTAGGAAAATTTGACTAACAGGTGGCCTTTGATTTGGCTGGGAAGGGAGTATATGCTACTGTTTGGGTTGCTGCCGCATCATTGTTTATGGAGCTGTTAGGTTTCTCCACACAGAGGTGGTTAACTGCTGGTGGTTTGGGCACTGTATTGCTCACTCTGGCAGGTCGTGAGGTACAACATTGTTTCTTTTCGTACTGCCTGCCAGTATTGTTTTTTGTTCATTGTATGTTGTGAATCAATAGATATGTCAACTTGATCAAGTTCTGCAAGGATAAGTCTTCATAGTCAGTACCCATATTCAATCAGTATTTTGCATATAAAAAATGATTAATTAATACTCTTGTTTGCAATTGTCATTCTAAGTTCATGTTTGCGATTAATCCAGATATTTACAAACTTTCTGTCAAGCATAATGATCCATGCCACTCGGCCATTTGTTGAGAACGAGTGGATTCAAACGAAAATTGAAGGATACGAGGTTTCTGGCACAGTAGAGGTTTGTATCTCTAATCTACTTAGAATGAAATTTTACAAATATAAGTATCGTGGTGGTCCGATAGAAGAACTATTATCATGGTAGAATTTCTTATTTTGCAACTCCAATTCTCTGGTATTCAAATTTGTTTTTTTCTCTAGCACGTAGGATGGTGGTCACCAACCATTGTTAGAGGCGATGACCGTGAGGCAGTTCATATTCCTAACCACAAGTTTACTGTAAATATTGTGAGAAATCTGACCCAGAAATCTCATTGGCGTATCAAGACTTACATTGCTATCAGTCACTTGGATGTTAACAAAATTAATGTGAGCATTATTGGATCACATGCTTAAAAAATATGTTCTGTGACTCTGATATGCAATGAAAGCTGATGCTATCTTGGTACCCATTTTCTTAACGCAGAATATTGTAGCTGATATGCGCAAGGTTTTGTCAAAGAATCCTCAAGTAGAGCAGCAAAAATTGCACAGAAGGGTCTTTTTGGAGAATGTTAATCCTGAAAATCAGGCTCTTATGGTTTGTGTCTGTTCTATTGGTTTGTTTATATGGCACGAGTCTTCAGTTTTTAATTTGCAAATTTTGATGTTTTCTGCAGTGTCTCAAGAAACATATTTTGTCAGAAGTTTCTTTTTTAACTTTTTTTTTTCTCAGTATATATTCTCTTACTATTGGTCCTCTTTGTTTCAGATATTAATATCTTGCTTTGTGAAAACTTCTCATTTTGAAGAGTACCTCTGTGTTAAGGTAAAATGATGCCAGCAGTAATTACAGTTGCTTATGGTGAAAACTTTTTTTTAAATGTCAGGAAGCGTGCCATTAATTCTATTATTAGGTCATCATCATTCTTTATGTACAACAATATTATCTTTTTGTAACACTTTTTGTATGTGAAAATAGGAGGCAATCCTTGTGGATCTTCTCAGAGTCGTCAGTCATCATCGCGCCAGGCTAGCCACTCCCATCCGCACAGTTCAGAAAATATACAGTGAGGCTGACTCGGAAAATATACCTTTTGGGGACTCAATTTTCACTAGTTCTAGAGCTGTAAATCGCCCATACCTACTGATAGAACCACCATATAAAGTTCATGGTGAAGATAAAGTTAAACCCTCAACCCGTGCAGTTCGCACAAATGAGGAAAAGGATTCCAGGATTGATGAAATCATGGCATCTGACACCAAAGGAGATGAGAATTTTGGAGCAACATCTACCTCGTCAGCTGATGTAAACAACTCCAGGGATAAATCCGAGTCATTTTCTGAATCACAGACTAGAAGCGAAAATTCAGTAGATGAACGAAAGGGAAGTACAGTTCCTGTATCTAGAATCCAGGATCAAAGTACTGAGCTTGAATCCTCTCCTGTTGCTACCCATGAGACCATTGCTGCTACTTCACAGTCAAAGCAAGATGAAGAAAAATCTTCTGTCTCTTCGTCATCGGTTAGACCTTCCCTAGAAGAGAACATTTTTCTTGGGGTTGTCTTAGAAGACTCAAAACGAACACTTCCAATCGAAGAAGAAAAGACTCCATCTCCCATGCCCACGGATTCACAAGAATTTGCTGTCCAACGGAACGGTGGTGGACCTCCTGCTAGCAAGGATAAGAAGGATGGTCCGTCTTCATTTCCAATTGATAAACAGAATGACTAGATTAGTGGCTGAATTAGGCCGGATTAGAAATTGATATTTCAGTATATACCTCTGATAGAAGTTAGAAATGATCCAGCTGTCTTTTTATAAGTTGGAATTGTGCATTGTATTCTCCCTAATTACCAGTGTATGTACATAATTGTCAATTCATGGTTCACATAACTTTCAAAATCTATGAACAGTTCTGATTGTGGCTTGTTCTCCACTCCGATTATAGGCCATAAAAGGTAAAATGTATCACTGGCATTTGATTTAGATTATGGTTTATGGTTCGTACTTTTACAAATAAATTGAGTGAAACTTTCGTACAAACAAACTTTCTTAGGTGGAAACACTTGTGGAAGGGGAATAAGGTCGAAATGCCAAATCAAGCTCAGGATTGAAAATGGTTACTCGATAGGCTCCTTTGGCTTGTGTACACACTTAGACAAATAAGCCATTGGCTTGGCTTGAACAGGACCTGCAATAGATGGTCATTTATAACTCTTTTCCATGTAGTTGCGATGATAAAAAGGCAATGATTGTTGTGGTGAACCTCTCAAACATGTGTGGGCATTTTTCCCCATTTCCATCATCCACATTGATCCTGACAGTGGGTGACCTTTTCTCTAAGTCGATTGATTTCATAATATACCTATTTTCATTATTCGTGTGAGTGAGGTCCTATTTTCATGACATTTTATTTTAACAGCTCACCATTTTAGATTGGACCCGTGAAGCTGAGAATAAGGTCTTTCAAAAGGGCGCCTTGCATTGGATGCTTTCCAGAATATTAAACATGTGGTGGATATATCACAAATCACAACTGTACGACTTATTTTGATTATTGATTATTAAAGGTATTGGAGTGTACTGTCTGTCAAATTATTAGTCAGCCAAACCCATAGATATCTCATTCAATGTGAAGGCAACCCATTTGCTATTATTTGAGCGTGTGGGTTTTGTATGTTACTGTCGCTGTTGGGGAAATTTCGATTCATCAGAACACTTATGAATGTGTTTGTCGGTGAAGAAACGGAAATAACTTAGGAGTTTTTTTCTTCACAAAAGTCATTCATATAGTTGATAAATAATCTCATCTCTAAAAAATGTCAGCTTGTTACTTAATCTTAGAGTACGTGTAACGCGAATGGTGCGCCCATTGTTTATCCAAGAACTAACATTGCACTGTTTGTAAGTATCATCCTTATATCATGCTATATAAAAAATAATTGAAAGTAAATTATTTACAATATTACCATGTCTGCCTTAAAATTTTAATATATATTTTTTTACTATAAAAGGTCCGAACAACAGTCACAATCTCAATTTTTAAAATTTCATTAATAAGATAATGATGGCTTAATAAATCAATTAGGTAATAAAATATCAGGATGCGAGCTTTAAGGTGAGACCCACTTAAGAGTTCAAACAAAGATATTGAATTGGAGATAAGAAATATATATATATATATATATATATATATATATATATATATATATACTAAAAATATTATCTAAGCATCTAAAAGGATATTCCTTATTAAATATACCCTCAGACCTTCGCTAAAGAATATCTTAATTTGATAAAAAGAAAACTATTTTGTCATATAAAATTGATTGATAATACTATTTGGTAAATTATAATGTACTAAAAATTTATAATTTTAATATTGTGTACCAATTATGAATTAACAATCGCAAAACTAATATATTTTGTAACAGTTATTTTGAAAGAAGATATTTAAATTGATTTTCAATTAGTTATAAAAGGAATATAAAATTAAATAACATATTTTAAATGTTTAATATGAAGTTTTTTTAAAATATAAGTAAAAAGATACATAACAAAATCACTACTTGCTATTGCTATGATTCTTTTTATAAAATATTATTAATCAGAAAATAGAATAGGGAATAACTCGTGATCATATGACTTTTTTTTAAAGGAAAAAAAAAAGTTTATCGCTAAATTACTGCTTTCTGAGGAAGGTTGTGTGCCGATTTTGACTTGGAAGTATACAAATTTGCGTTTCTAACTATTCGCGATTCTTCCATGAGAAGAGGATTATTCTCTTTCTTTTCTCCCACGTCTTCGGAATATTGTCAGTATCAGACATCAGCGTATCTTTCTGTCCTAGTCCCTTAGGAACAATATATGTGCATTTGGTCTGAGAACTTCTAGTCTCTTCGCTTCTAACATTACTGGGTTTGTCTCTCATACAGGTTAAGTAAGCAAAAGTTAGAGTAGTTTCGATTTGTTGGTACGATGTTGTGCTCATCGCGTAACCTTGGACTTCATTTCACTTCAATTGGACTGTCTCGCGACGTTAGGCTGTACAGTAATCATGGAAGCTGTTGCTTTTATCAGGTATGTGGTTACTTATTTTTTTATTTTTTTTATGAGATTTCCTCTTAGTTGTAGGGCATTTTTGAACAAATTTCTCCATTACAACTTTTAGGCTTTTAGGTTAGAAAAAAAGTGAAATGAGTTTCTCTGAAGCATGATATTGTTTGTAGAATTTTTCTCATTGAAATATTCTAATCTTTATTTTTAACTTTTGTAAACGATAATTCTAGACTATTGCAAATTTTTTCTTCTGCGAGTGTTGTGGAAAAAATCTATCCAAATAGGCCCTTACGATGTACAATGTTGAGTTTCAATTTATTTGTCTCTTGGCATAAGCACGTGCATGGGGATAGACTATGTTTTGTTGCCATTAGTCTTTTACCACATGGTTTGGTATGGCCTTCATCTATGAAAGTTTCCTGTTTATTGTTTTTTCCTTCCAAGGATTTAAATTGTGGTCGCAATTTCACTTTGTTACTTTATGTTATTGAATATAACTGACAAAGGAGTGCCACAACTGTGCTTGTAGACACTTAGGTACAATTCTTTAGGTGTTGATTGTACTGTTGTCTAATGAAAATGGAGTTTCATCCTGGTAATTCACACAATCCTTTAATAAAATCTTAGTTATATGGATTACTAGGTAAAACATCAATTATATTTGGAGAATTAAACGAACAGCACCTAAGGAACTGCATTTAAGTTTTTCTTTTTCTAAAACCTTGGTTCCATCCTGGGATAGCTATATTTGGTAGTTATCTATTTGTCTTTGAATTTTTTGTTGCTGGCAGTTTCATTTGCAATTTTCCATGCTTCAGTGATAACAGTTACTGTCTTAGATGTGTGTTTTTCTTTGATTTCTAGTCTATATCCATGGAGAGCTTTGTAAATTGACAGAGGCTAGAGGGAGTAGCAAATAAGACAACAGAAATCAAATATATATAAAAAAAACGTTACTTTTAAATCAAAAAACTATTATTGACCGGGTAATGTGTCAATATACAAAACCAGCCAACCGACTAATACATTATCTATGAATGACACCGGTATCTCCAACTCTATTATGCTTGTCTAATTTAGTTACTTCTCTGATAAAAGTTTCTGCTATGATGAGCGTACACAGCAGTTATCCTATACACTCAGCAAAAGAAATAACAAAATGAGCCATTCCTTAATTCACATTTGCTAAAAGAGTGCAATTTTCCTTGTTGAATATGAGGGTAACTGTAGCAAAATGATTTGATGCCATCACATCACTGGGATCACGATAACACAGTACTGGAGATTTTTATATTAAGCATTAAAATTAAAAAGCAAAGGGTAATTGAGGTTAATTGGAGGACTAGTTACATTACTCAGAACCATGCTTACCATATTCTTCTACTCTGAAGAGCATCGATGAGAACATCAGTTGTCCAATTCATTACATCCTCATTTGCATCAGTCACTCGTAGTGTGTTTGGTTAGGTTCATGGTTAGAAATTATCGATTAATTTTTCATGATGAAAGTAAAAAACAAATACTTCTACTTTTTCTTGGTATCACAATGATTTCATAGGATGATAGGATAGAATTGATTTGTGTTATCTAAACACCCTGTAAATCTAAATGTTTCCTAACTCCAATGCAAGTACTTTTGCTGATTCTAAAGTTAAGTAACTTTAAAATAGCATTAGAACAAATGAGTTCTTAAAAATGTTGCATATGTAAGAAACTACAACTAACAACATTATTTAGTATTAAAAAACATTTCTTCAAGTCAAAGTGAAAATCTTGTGAGTAGAAAGGTAAAAGAAGACTTACTAAAAGCAGCTTAAAAACTCAGGTTTAATTTTATTACGTTAATTTGCATTTTATTAAATGCATTGCATATTACTAAAGGGAAACTCTACCAAACAAATTGACGAAATTAATTATCTCTTTTTCTCCCCCCTCCTCCCTACCAAACAAACCTTTAGTCATGTTTAGTTTCTTATAAAATGAGAAATGGGCTTTGAAAATACAAAAACATAAATGTTTCAAAACCCATTTCTCTCTTTTCAAGAAACTAAACATGAATGGGAGAAATTGTTGGATTCAGAGATTGAACAGTTTTGCAAACACTCTAAGTGTTCAACTTCTGCATTGAAAATGCCCATCTAAGCAAGTGATAGTTGCCTAGATCATGTGCGATGAAGAATATTTCATTTTAAATTTCACTTGATAGTTGTTGACAAATCTAATTAAAGTATCACAGAAGTTAATTTCAGCCATGTTTATAAAGTTCTCTATTCAAGATTTATTTCATTTGAGAAATATGTTCTCATCTAATACAAATCCTACACATATGAAGAGAAAGAAAATATAGAATGCAGTGAGATGAGAGTGATTACTATCCACAATGGTTATCCGGTTCTTAGTCTGGAATTAGGCGCTAAAAGTTGGATTCAAATCTAGTCCGGGGCTTGATCTCTCAACTTCTCACACTCCTCTTTGGTGATCATCATCCAGCAACTCTTTGGTCAAGATTCATTGTACTGTCACCGGTTACATCTATTAGTCACAACTTCATTTCATCAAACACGTGATGTGCAACTAGATCAATCACTATACCCCTCATATGCATATATTTGTTTGTGTTAAACTCTAGGGAACAGAGAAACATTGAGATGAAACAATGTGTTTTTGATATAGTATGAGTGCTTTATTTATATTGAGAAAAATAAATCTATACAATAAATAAGAGATTTGATATCCTCTAATAACAAAGGTATGATAAGTGAATAAATAAAAACGTTCCTAATAGTGCATTCATAATCTAAATATTCCTGGTTATATATTATTTCTATGATTATAACTGGTTGTTTATGTTGTGAAGTTTGGTGGTGGTATACCTACAATCATGAGGAGTTTGACAAGGAGAGCGATCATGAGGAGTTTGACAAGGAGATCATTGATGGTGACGACCATGGACATGGTGGCAGTGTCAAGGTGGGACTAGGAATTACCGGGCATAGCAGGAAATGTTGTTTTCCTTTATTATTATTAGGTTAAATTCAACTTTTCTTTTCACATTTTTACATTCATCTTATTATCTTAATTTTTAAAAGATTCAATTTAATCTTTTAAACTTTTATAATGCTTTAAAACGATCTTTTGTCAATTTATTATTAACAAAGTTAGAAACACCTATGTTGTATGTGTTTTCATTTTAAATTATTTATGAGTTGAAATATTTGGTAATATTTGTAAAGAAAAATAACGGAATTTATGAAGAAGTAGGTGGGATGATGTTTTGAGATATATTACTGACTAATATGCCTTAAATTGTAAACCTCAAACAAATATCTCGAAAGCTACAAATTGTAATTGTTTTAAACTTGTTAATTTTGAATTCTTTTATAAAAGTTTGTATATAAATTGATATAGAATTGATCTAATCTATTATATTTAAGAATAATAAATTGTGGAAACTTAACATGAACAACGTAATCTATTATGTCTACAAATAATGGTTTAACACTATTCAAATTCTTAAGTGGACTCTAAGCCTAACTCAATCCTATAAAACCAGTTTATAATGTAAGGTTTGCACCTATTTAAATGTAAATTTTCTTTATCTTTAGTCGATATGAGATCTTCAATACATCTCACGTCGAGGTATATACATCTCGAGCAGAGCATGAGATTAGACATTTATGGATGGTCTGATAGTAGCATGATAGTGGGTGACATTATAGGTTTAATAAACAACAAATCTCACTATGATATGTTTGTATTGTGTAAATTTGTTTTATCTCTAGTTGATGTGAAATCTCCAACATATAATCAATTATTTATGGGCACAATCAATTATTAATGAATTGTATACCTGAACCAGGCTCCAAATAATTGATTACCAACTAAGTTTGTATTTGAATCTAGATATTTGATTATCTCATTTATTATAGTAGATTATTTGTGAAAGCACTATAGTGTAATCATTTATATTTTAACATTAACTGATTAATATGTTACAAAACACTTTTGAAAAGATTTTTGAAAAAGATTTAAGTTCTTCTCAAAGGCATAGTATGAATATGAAGCACATAAAGGGATGTGAACTAAAACTAATGCATAAATCACACACATTTTCACAAGAAAGCACAATAACACTCATAATAGTTTCAAAGTCTTGTTCATATCTTTCCTTTTATATCTGTTTATTTCTGAATAAATGTCAAGGGTAATTTATTTTTTAAATTGATGTAGGTCATATAATATAGCAGGAAAACCAATTGCAATTCCATTCATCCCTGCCCTTGGTATTATTGGGTTTGCTGTTTTTGGTCTCGAGCCTCTTGTGCGCCTGAGCAGGAAGATGTTTCGCCAAGAAGTTAGCATCTTTTTGCATGTTTGTCAAAATCATTTGAATAGTATTAATTTCTGATTTTCTGTTCCACAATATTTTCAGAGTACTGATAGAAGTTGGAAGAAAAGTAGTTCATATTATATTTTGACATCTTATTTTCAACCTATGCTGCTGTGGACCGGAGTGATGCTCATCTGCAGGTATCTTTCTGGACTAACGTTTTTTTGCAGTGGGAGTTTGCCGTTTCATGTTCATGAACACCTTAGTGTAAAATGTTTCAGGGATTTAGATCCACTAGTCCTACCATCAGAAACTAGTCAGGCTATGAAACAACGGCTGCTGAGTTTTGTAAGATCTTTGTCAACCGTGCTTACCATTGCTTACTGTTCTTCAAGGTAGATTTGATTTCTGGCAGAATTATATCCCCCATTTGTTCAATAAACTAACAAAGTTACTATTGTGTTTTGTCAAAACCGTGGTCCTCAGTGTGTATTTAAGGAAATTTTATTTTATATTTTATCCTTGCTGTAATTTTATTCTTTATAGCAATCGTATCTCACAATTAATACTAGGTATATTTATTTAAAAACAATACCATAATCACAGGGATTTGTGTCCTTAGAATTAGCTGTCCATATTTCCTTCATGTATTTATAGGCCCAATGACCTGATAATTGATACAATAAAGTAGAATATTGTTCCTTTAAAATTTGAGAGTGTGCAGTTTTTCATTGTAAGAAAAGCTTTTTGTTTTCTTATTGTTGGAAGTAGAAGTAAAATACACAGCAATGTGGATTGTTATATGCAAATTATTATCTAAAAAATAGGAAGAAGAATGAACTACGGTGCAGAACAATATAGAGTTTGCTGTTTAAGATGATGTTGTTTGTTTTATTTTAATTATTCAACATTTCAATTATATATTTATTTTTTCGACTTTTTTTTTATATATTTATTCAAATAGTATGCAAATAAAATATCGAATCCTCTTTATTTATTTTTGTAAAATAAACATTGTAGTGGTTAATTTCTTATTATTATGGGTTTTGAGTCTTCATATCTTGTTCAACTTATAATGCAATATGCTTCTGCTGCCTATTTTCAGCTTAATTCAACAGGCACAAAAACTTTGTATGGAGGCAAATGACTCCAGTGATGAAAGAAATGTATGTTTCTGGTACAGATCCTTGTCATGTTTCCATTTCTGTTTACATAACATTTCGCTTCTATAAAGGTTTAGGTTGATACCACTTAAATAAGGGTTTAGATGTTCCCAATGAAAATTAGAAGGTAGTCAACATCTAGGAAATAAAATATCAACTGCTGAATATTATTTAGCAAATTTGAATTTGTGGGTTGCATATGGTATCGTTATAGAATAATGTTCCTTGTTTTCATGTTGGGTATTATAATAAAATTGTTAATTGAGTTTATTGATCCCTGAGGGAATTCCTGAAGTGCATGGAAACACAAATCTTATTCATTATGTTGACAATGAATGATAGATGAGCATTGATTTTACTGGGAAAGCTGTATATACTGCAATTTGGGTTGCTGCCGTGTCGTTGTTGATGGAATTACTGGGTATCTCAACACAGAAGTGGTTGACTGCTGGTGGTTTGGGCACAGTATTGATTTCCCTTTCAGGTCGCGAGGTATGTTATAGGTTCTTTGAATCTATCTACATGAATAATCAAGTCACATTTGTCATAAGATTTTTTATGAATCCTCCATAACATCAAATTCTCGAATTCTGGTAGAGTAATTCTACAGGGTATGGGCATTACCAATTAGGTAGGCTCCTCTTTGCTGTCATTCTCATTTTATTTTTGTGGTGTCTTCAGATATTTACAAACTTCCTTTCGAGTATAATGATTCATGCAACTCGACCATTTGTTGTGAATGAGCGGATTCAAACAAAAATTAAAGGATATGAGGTTACTGGTAAAGTTGAGGTATGCATTTATTATCTAACCTGCTGAGAAGGTAGTTTAGGGGAGCAGAAAATAATATGCATGAGAGTTCCATTATAGGTGATATTTTTCCCAAGCATCTTTATAATTTTTCATTGTAATCAAATTTCATATTTTCTCTAGCATGTAGGCTGGTGGTCACCAACAAGAATTAGAGGTTCTGATTGTGAAGCAGTTCATATTCCTAATCACAATTTGAGTATAAATGTTGTGAGGAATCTTAGTAAGAAATCTCATTGGCGTATAAAGACTCACCTGGCAATCAGTCACCTGGATGTTAACAAGATTAATGTGAGTATTCTTTCCTTTAATAATTGTTTAGTTACTATTTGATGACCATCTCATCATTTGAAAACTTAAGTAATCTCTTTCCTGATTTCTTTATGCAGAGTATAATAGCTGATATGCGCAAGGTTTTGGCCAAAAATCCTCAAGTAGAGCAGAGAAAATTGCACAGAAGGGTTTTTCTAGAGAACATTGATCCAGAAAATCAGGCTCTTATGGTTGAAAACCTTTCTTATCTCCCCTTTTATTCAATTTTTGTTTTGAAAGGTTTTTTAAAGGTTCCTTTTGAGATGCTGCATGTAGCATAGTTCTTAGAATGAAAATGAGCTTGTTCAAAATCCAGAGTCTACTTTTGTTTGACACTTATATTGGTCAATTGAATGAAATCTGGGACATAATTTTATTCTTTGTGGTATTCTTTATCATTGAAGAACTGTAATTTTTCTATCATATTGTCATGAAATCGAGAAGTTTGTTATAATTTTTTGAACTTCTTTTAGAGAACAAAATATATTAAAAAGTTATTTGTAAAGACTGAAATTTTTAACTTTCGACATTTAACTTTATGCACGATCATTACAATTTATCTTTGTGTTAAAAAAAAGTTCTCGTCCATTAGAAAATTATCTCCAAAGTATATATGCAGAATATTCTTAGCACTGTCAATTTACTGCCTGGTGATGGATTAGCTATGCCCATGACAGGATTAAAGCATTTTACCTTTAACATTCTGGAATATGTAGAATTTGAGTTTCTGCATTTTGATTTCTCAGCCACCATTATCTTATAAAAGCCTTTTTATGTTACAGATATTGGTGTCCTGCTTTGTTAAAACTTCACGTTCTGAAGAGTACCTACGTGTAAAGGTGAGACTAGATTCTTTATAATACTTGTTGATGCATGGTGCAATGATTCATACCTCCTTGTTAAGGAAGACATATATAGTAATGCTTACAAAATGTTTACTTAAACAATTATTTCAACTCATTTGCATTAGTAATCTCCTCACCCATTTTTATGTTTTGAAACTCGGAATTATTTTTTAACAGTTTCAATTGTGGATGCGAACTTATAAGTTTCTCTGTTTTTGTGAATTGTGTGTTTAGTGACACATGTAAATCTTTTATTAGTTGTACAAATTTACCTAATTACTAAGATCAAATCATATTTTTTAAAGCTCTTCAAGGATATAGTGAGCATGTTTGAAAGTTGGTCATGGGAATTGACAAAGTCACTCATGATTTTTCTTGAAGGCACCTTCTCTCGTAAAATGATAATCAATTTCTCTATTTTTAATCCACTAATGGAAGACTGGGTTTGATGCAACGTAAATGTCAGTTTCATTGGCACGAATTAGCATATATATCCCGTGTTAGTATAGCTCCTTGAAGAAATCACTTTCCACCAATGAGAAGACAATATCCAAAAATAGACCTATTATCTAATGGCAAATTTGCCCAATTAGCACTAAAATAACACAGTTTTGGCTTTGCCCTTATATGCATATATTAAACCATAACCTGGTGCATTCCTGATGTATCAAAAGGATGCATACCACAATATCCCAATGACTACCACATGGAGCCTTTTGGAATTGACTAACCACACTAACTACATATGTGACGTCCGGTCTAGTATTAGATCACGATATCTTCTAGGGTCTTTCGATGGCTCCCCTTGACTTGGAAAAAGTTTCAAGGATCCATTGGACTATCTCTAGGGCAACAATCAATCATACCAGTCTTGGTCAAAATGTATAAATCATTCCTTCGCTGGAAATGGCAATGCTAGACGGGGATTGTGCAACTTCAAAGCCAAGAAAGTACCAAAGAAGACCCAAATCCTTGGTTTGAAACTTAATGTGAGATTTTTGTTGAAAAATGCCATTAGAGACCATTTCATCAACATGTAAACAAAATAGATGAACATGTCAACGAAGAATACAATGAAAAAAATCTTAGTATCAACTTCACAATGAGTAATACCAAACTCAAGCAAAATTGAGCTGAAACGATCAAACCAGGCACTGGGAGTTTGCTTCAAGCGACAAAGCCTATGATCAAGATGAGTGAGTCGGAGATTATAAAACCAGGTAGTTGGTCCATCACTTCATCTAACTTACCATGTAGAAAGACATTTCTTATGTCTAATTGGTGAAGGCCAATGGTGGCAAGAAAAAGATAGACATGGGTGGCAATCTCAATGGTTCCCATGTCAGTTGGTGGTATGTGAGAAGTGGAGGTGGAGTAGGAGCTACTACTGGAACAATAGTGGAACCTTTAGAGGTCATCTTTAACTATGGAAGAAACACAAGGAGTAGTTTCAAAGAAGATAACATCAATAGAGATTACATACCATTGTATTTAAGGAGAGAAACATCAATGACCTTTGTGGGATCAAGAGTAACCCCAAAAAACAAATACATTTTAGGGATTTAGCATTAACCTTTATTTTTACTTGGAGTGAGTTTATGGAAAAAACATGTCTTCCCGAATATACAGAGTGACAAAATGAAGTCCAGTTTTAGGGTTCAAGAAATAACTTGTTAAGACTGATGAAGGCATGTGGTTAATCAGAGGACATGCAGGAAGAACACCCCTGAGAAATGTAGAGGAACATCGGAGTGAAGAGCAAGAGTGAAAATTGTTTCCGCAGTGGTGGTTTTTGTCTCTACAACTCCATTTTGTTGTGTGTGTAGACACATGATGTTTGATGAAGAATCATCCCTGAGTTTTAGTGAAGACTGAAATTGGGAAGATAGATATTCTCTTGCATTATTAGTCTTGAGATAAAAACATAGAGGAGTTAGAGTGAATTTGAGGGAGTATGTAAACCCCTCTCAAGAGTTTCATATTTATAATATCTTGAGATATATCAAATACAATGAACATAAGAGAATTCTAGAAAACATTTCTAGCAACTAGGTTCATCACAAAGCACATGGCATCTAATAATAAATCTTATTAAAGATCATTTATTCTAACAGTCCCCCTCAAATTGGAGCACACAAATTATATGTACCAAGCTTGGAATAAATAAATACAAATTTGATCATTTGATCCAACAAACTCTATGCAGATTTCTCTGGACAACAACTTTTCTTGGATAAAATGGCAATCTATTCCAATGTGTTTAGTTCTCTTATGGAACTAGATTGGAAGCAATGTAAAGAGCAGTCTAGTTATCACAATACATCTTCTGTGGCTGAATGTTATAGAAATCTAATTCTTGTAAGAATTGCTTTACCCATATAAGCTCCCAGGCAAGAGATGCCATTTACTTATACTCAGCTTCAACATTTACTTATACTCAGCTTCAACAGATGATTAGGCAACAAAATTTTGCTCCATAGTTTTCCAAGAGACAATATCTCCTCCAAGAAAACATTATCTTGTAGTAGAGCGTTTATCCGTAGGAGAACCAACCTGATCAAGGTCACAATAACAAAAAATTTGAGTATTCCCTTTATCTTCATAAAGTAGCCCTTGTCTTGGAGCCTTTTTGAGACATCTTAGAAAATGAATGACAACATTCTAGTGATCAATACATGGTTTATGCGTGAATTGACTCAACACCAACTACAAAGAACAAATATGGTCTAGTAATAGTGAGATAAATAAGTTTTCCAACTAGTCTTCTATATCTTTCTAGATGAAAGAAAGTTTCTCTCTCTTTTTCCATTTATTTCATATTTGGATCCATGGAACAATCTACTAATTCACAACCAATCAAACCTGTTTCTTTTAGAATGTCAAAAGCAGTCCTTTGAGAAATTACCACTCTGTCCTTTGATTGTGCCACTTCTATGCCCAAAAAATATTTTATATTTCCAAGATCATTGGTTTGAAAATGATTGCATAGATGCTCCTTAACTTAGATTTTAACATCATCATTTCTTGCGATAACTATATTGTCAACATACACTATTTAAGTCCAAACATTTTCTAAGAGAGGTATGGCAATAGAAAACATAGTGGTTTGCATCGGTTTGAGAGCGGGTGGAATAATAGACCCAACAAACATCAAATTTTGCTAGAATAGGCTTTAACTCAACTTTGATACCATCAAGAACTTTGACCGTTGCTCTATTTCTTGGGCAGGAGGAGAGGCAGGAGGTAGTAACTCACTAAATTCATGAAAAAGAGGACGAATCGTACCTATATAAGAACCATAGAGTCATGATGTTGAGGAGCAACAATATGGAAAAGATCATGACAAACACCATAAAGACATTGAGTATCATTGGTGTATAATAATTTGGCCTATTCCTAGACTTCAAAACATGTGTTGTATGAATGAAAAATTGGTTTTAAAGAAGAGTGAGAATGATGCATAATTGAGCATCAATTTTCATCCAACAGGAAACCTCAACGAAAGCAATATCAGTCACTTTTTAAGTTAGTAATATTATCAACATACTCCTAACTCTTAAACCAAAGTTTAATGTATGATGCCCAAGTCGCATAATTAGTGTCATCTAACTTACCAATAGACAAGTGCACATTGACATAGTATATATCGTCGGGTCAAACACACCGGTGGTAGAAGAAAGATCAGAAGAAACAATGAAACAAACCATAGATGAACAAGAGAGAGAGGAACCCTAAAAATCCAAGTTTCTCCAATCAAGGCAATAAGGCCAGATCCAGAGAGAGGAGGTCGGGGTGAGTCCAGCGACGATGATCGGAGCCCGAGAACACGATGCACACGCTGCCACGTGCAGATGGAAAAGATGGCGTCTACGAACTTTGACCGGTGCGTGGGAACGCGTATGGACTCCGATGGCAATCATCTTGATGGTGTTAAGGATTGAACAATGTTGCTGAAGTTTTTGAACCAAGCATGTAGAGATTGCTTAAGATCGAAGAGAGAGTGACACAAGTTATAAACCAAACCAGACTCCCCTTCAGTAACAATCCCAGTAGGTTGCTCCATGTAGATTTCCTTTTCAAGATTGCCATGCAAAAAGGCATTTATAATGTCTAGTTGATGAAGGCGCCGATGACAAATGGGTACCATGGAAAGGAAGAGTTTGACAGTAGTGATCTTGGCCACCAAAGAAAAAGTATCACTATAGTCAAGTCCATAGATTTAAGTATATCCTTTAGTCACTAATTGTACTTTAAGGCAACCAACTTCACCATTAGGTCCTACCTTAATGGTGTAGACCCATTGACAACCTATTGTCTTATTCCCAGAAGGAAGAGGAACTAACTCTCATGTGTTGTTGTGTTCAAGGGCTTGCATTTCGGTAATCATGGCTTGTTGCCATCTAGGACGATTTCTGTCAGTTTTATGAATTGTTATAAAAGAGACAAAATAAATGAAAGAGAAATAGGAAGGATATACCCAACGGTAACTAAGAAAATTGTAAATAGGGTAAGGATTTTGGGCAGATCTAGTACCTTTGTGAATGGAAATGGGCCAACTTGAGTCATCATGATCAGGAGTTGTGGTACCAGGTTATGATTGAGAATTACCTTCTGAAGAGGACTCACCTTAGGGTATTGGGCTAGCCATTAGGTTCCTACATTGATAGGTAATAATAATAGGTGATGACAATGGTTAAGTAGGATTTTGTATGGTATTTTGGGTTACAGGAGTGGAAGACTCAATTATTGGGACAGGAACATTTTGAACAAATTAGAATCTTGAGTAGATGAAGGGAAAAAGGAATATTCTTCAAAAAAGGTGACATTGGCGTTCATGTAATTCATGTAATACATACCAACTTGAGATAAAAATATAGAGGAGTTAGAGTGAATTTGAGAGTGTGTAAACCCCTCTCAAGAGTTTTTATATTTACAATATTTTGAGGTACATCAGATACAATAAACATTAGAGAACTCTGTTGTCTATATTTTGAGAAATTCAAGTTTGAGAAATTCATGATACTTAGTGGTAGAAATCGTGATATCTGAAGTAGGAGTTGTGGCTTGGGTCACATTAGCTAGTTGAAACTTGTTGTCTAGCTTTGGTGCAACATTCTTCTTCAGCATGTCCTTGACAGTTGCAATAGTTGAAGTGAGGTCAACCATGACTGCCACCACATTCTCCACCAAATCCTCCATTGCAACAACCACGATGAGAGGAGTAAGAGACTAGGGTAGATGAATCCACGGTAGATGTTGAGGTGCTTTCAAAAGTATAAGGAGTGGGGAATTGTAAGAATGGATTTTGAACCGCATCCTAGATTAGAACAATAGAACTCGATAGAATCTGATTATGAACTATTTCAAGGTCTTGTGGAAGTCCAATAGGAGTAAGTACCATGAAAATTGGACATGAGAGTAGAATATTCTGCAATCATGTGATCAAGTTTTCCAAGACATGTCGGCATGTCCATGTTCTCCAACTTGATTTTCATCAAGTTGATGATTACAGTGTAGAAGTGGTGAAACATTTGAATAATTTTTCTTGTCCTTTGTCCATACATCATAGCAAGTCAAGTCATAAACGCCTGGTAACGTGCCTGAAGTTTGGGGGCAAGTTAAAACCAAAGGACACTATATAAAGAGGCATCAAGAGGTGTCAATTTGCTTCCAACAAGGTTGCTCAGAGTTGGGAATAGTGAAGGTCAGAGTTGTCAAATGAAGATCCTGCCTTGGGCTTGAAACCACTCAAGTGATGTAATCTGTTGTGCGTAAGTGTTTTTTGTAAGGTATCATGGTAAATTGGTGAAAGTCACCAGACATTAAACTAAGCTCAATTTGAAGAAGTCATAGAGTCAAACAGAGTCAAATGAAACCCAAAACTATTCATTGAAGGAGATGCATGATAAGGAGGTAGCCAAAATTTGAGGGCGGTGTGCGAGACAAATGTGTCAAAGATAGGATGCTGGATGGTGGTGAATGGAGGCTGCTTGTTGCTGAAAAAAATAGGACAAAAATAAGGAAAAGGAAAACCTAACTTTATGATACATAAAAAATATCTGTTTCTGTGAATTGTGTGTTTAATTACACATGTAAGTCCTTTATTCATCTGTACATACTTTCCTAGTTACTAATATCAAATCGCATCTTTTACATAACTATGTTTTCAACTTTGTGGATCTTTAAACTGTTGACAACTATATTGACCCAACTATCCAATTTATCAAGTTACTGCTTCCAAGCAATTCTTCATTAAAGATCATTATTATTTAATGATTTAATTACGTTTTTAGTGCCAGAAATTTAGAATAATTGGCCCCTACATTAAAGTAAAGTTTTTAGTTTACCAGAATGTTTTTAGTCTCTAAACAAAGTTAGACTAGAAGTAGCTTCAAAACAAATCATTTAGTTCTTCAAATTTAATGTATTAGGACTAAAATAATATTTTCCAAATTCATGGGATTATAATAAGCTTTTTAAAATTTGGGAGGGTAAAAGGATAATTAAGTTTTATCTATTTTATATTCAGCATTAGTTTTTGTGAACAATACTTACTATTTCATAAAACAGGAGATAATCCTCTTGGATCTTCTCAGAGTTATAAGTCATCATCGAGCTCGGCTAGCCACACCCATCCGCACAGTTCAAAAAATGTGCAGTGATACTGATTTCGATATTGATCCATTTGATGACACAGTTTCTTCTCGTTCCAGATCAACGAAAAACCGTCCTTTTGCACTGATAAATCCACCTTATAAAGTTAAACCTTCAACTCACTCATCTATTACAAATGAGGACAGAGATAGTAAGACAGATGAAACCTTGCCATCTGACTTCAAAGTGGACTCTGATGAATTTGTTGTGACACCAAGTTCGGTCCAGAAGACCTCCAAATCCCAAAAGTCCAAAAAGGAAAGAACAGGAAGCACTGCAAAGGAAACATCCAAAATTTTGGCAACATCCAATGAGTCTGGTTGTAGAGAGACTACAATACCATCAAAGCTAGATGATGAGAAATCTGTTGTTTCAGAGTCTTCATCTTCATCATCATCATCACTTAGTCATTCTTTGGATGAGAATATTACTCTTGATGCTGCTCTGCTGGGCACAGAGAGAAAAACTATTGCAGTTGATGAAGAATTGGTTGACTCTATCCCTTCAGAATCACAAGAAGTTGCAGCCCATCAGAATGGGAGTGAACCTCCTATTGGCAAGGATAAGAAGGATGAGCAGAATAGATGTTGATGTTAACACAAAAATGATCTAGCTGTTTTTTTTTTAAGCTGGGCATTGTGCAATGTATTATCCATTTGTAGATTAGTGGGAATCAATTCTCTTTTGTACATTCATATCTAATGTCTATCTCTATAATATATTTAACCGTCCAACCTATTTATTGTTTATAAAGAAAAAGACGCAAGATTTAAACATGAGCTTGTCACATCCAGTAAGAGTACATTACATAATAGTGGGTTTTGTAACCCCCATTCTGAATCTCTGAATTGCAATGATTTTTGTTGGCTTTATTTGTAATTGAAGAATTATCTATCAAATCTTTCCAAAGGTTCAGGAACATCAGCTGAGCAACATCATGGTGGGAATTTAAGCATGAATTGAAAATTTCATTATTGAAAGTCAAATTGAGTATAAATGTGAAAGTTCATATAAGAAAAATAAAATTCACAAACATTAAACCTTGATGAAAGTAATGTCAGATTTTGTAATGAAAGAAGTGTCAAGTTTTGTGATGAACGTAATGTGAATTTCCAACATAGCGTAGAGGTCATGGTGGTGTTTTATTGGTTTATTTAGGTGAAGTATAGTTAATTTGTTTGTGTCATCTCCTATCAATTCTTATAGTGTTTGATGTTATAACTGAATGACATCATTTTCGAATTTGAAATAATTTATTAAATGCAAAAAATATTAACCTAAATTTAATAAAGCAATTTGCAATATGAAAAGAGAAACGAACTCAGTCAAATTACAATAGACAATATGAAAAACATGAGTTTGTAGTCGTGTGCCCCTTTTCCTTCATCGTGACGAATTTCAAGTGAAAATTTAACTTTTTTGAATCTGAAGGACGAAATTCACTAAATTGAAAATTTAATAAAAATAAATACCATTGTATTGAATAACAATAACACTATAAAAATTGATAAATAATGAGAGAGAAACTATTTTGATTAGTAAAAAATACCAACAAGAGATAATGCAAATAAAAAATTAAATAATTGATATAATAGCAATTTAACATCGTTCTAATGTATTAATATCCATTATAGTTTTATGATGTTCAACTATAATTACTTTCACAAAATACAATCTGTTAAATAATTATTTCATTGAAAAAATAATTAATATATAAATTTAAAATATGAAAATTTATAATGAATATATAAAAATATCATTAAAATAAAACTTAAAACAACAATTTGCCTAATAATAAGTTTGATTATACTATAATTTTAAAATATAATACAAGAATGTTTTTTATATTTAATTGATTTCAAAATTAAAAAAATAGATAATAAAATCATTTATAAGAATAAACATTTAAGAAATCAGAATTTGAAGACCCAACTTCTCATCTTTACAAAACAAAAGAACAATCAATACCTTGTAATAGGGAGTTTAAAAAACACTTCTGTGCTATCTTAATTTCACGAATTCGAAAACTACTGGAACATCTCTGCAATTAGAACTTGAGAGTTGAATTTTGCTGAAACTAAATATGGAAAATTTGTAATAAAGCTAAAGATCAATTTATAACTGCCAAAACTTGTTTACATTAAGCTCTACACATGCAATCAGGAGCAGGATACGTATAAATTGATTGCTTCTCCTTCCTTAATCTTATCTGCCCTTGTCTGTTCTTGTGTCCATCAAGAACTGCACCTTGAAATTCTGTCCAGCTTATGCTTTTATTCTGAAATAGATGCCCCAATAATCCCATGCTCGGTCTGATAGTCTTCAGATTCATATAAGCACGATGCGCCACCTAAAGAAGCAAAAAATGTTCCATCTAAACGATACATTTTGGGAATTTAATTCAATTCTTGCACCAATAAAGAACAAATATAGCTAGGTTCCTTTAAACCTATAAGACGTTATGCAACAAATTATTTATGACAGTGCAATTTGAAATAGAATATTCAACAATGATTCTTTTACCAGAGCATTGTGCATATTGCCTGGAGAAGCAGAAATGAAGATGTCACTGTGCATGCTCACGTAGTAATCAACAGAAGCTAACATTGATGCCTTTCCTTTAACTTTGGCCAGTTCCTCTGTGGAGGCTAAGCTCTTCTTATCTTCCATAAGAGGAAATAACTTGCTTAAGGTTGCTAGCCTAGCTTCTCCACCATAAACCTTAAAGCATACAATCAATCCAGACCAAGGCGTAAGTCAAAGCATGGTGCCAATCGGTGAAAGTATCAGAAGGTATTAGATTGTTAGTTATTATGCATAATTACAAATATTAGAATGAAATCTATGCTGTGTAATCACAAGCCTTCCCATCATATGTTGTTAACGAACCTTGTGGGAAGCAAGATAAAGCCGTGTTCTATTATTGAAACCCAAAGCTGCCAGGAGCAATCCAATTTCTTCAGGAGTCAGTGGGCAGCGCCCCTGACTTCTCAACTCTTCATCAGTGAATTGAGAGTTTAATACCCTTCCCTGCCAAAGCACCTGCCGGTACTTTGCTAGAGCAAGCTTCTCAGCTTTACCCCCACCAAAATCACAGGCAGAATGAGCAGCCATATCCTGCATGGGCAATTTGGAATCAAAGTGTTAAGGACTGAGATATGTAATGATGACAAAAGCAATAGATACAGGATCTTAGGTACAAGAACTCAAGGATAACGCTCTGAAATTGCAGAAACAAAGATGGAAAAGAACACAGACAAAATAACAACAGGATCCATGACACCCAAAAACAAGCACCAATCAAACCTATTTTTCTCTTAACACCCGCCTAACCCCACAATCCTTTAGATTTTCCCCACTCCGTACTGATTCTAAGTCATTCTTTCCGAATCTCCCATTCTTAGTCCTGTGAAAAGGAAGAATGAAAGGGTGATCAAGGACATTGGAAGAGGTGGTTACAAAGGAACTCATGGTAAATAATGTCTCTTCATTTGGTCTTCAACCATGTTGATTGGCGTCAAGTGACCTCACCTAGTGAGACAAGACTTTGTCGTTGTAATACAAGGTTACTTGGAAAATTCAAGATGAAATATGCACCTCCTTGCAGTTAATTTAAAGGGCTTAATAAGATAATCACCCCTTTTGTTCAATAGAAATGTGTTAACTAGTAGTGCTTAACTACAGAAGGATGAATTATAATTTAAATATAGGAAACATAAATATGTAGTTCCTTGAAGCCATAGTTGCCCTAAAAGTTCTACACAACAGAGTCAACATAATTTCTCTGTATGAGCATGCATTATTGGCAACTATAATAGAGAAGCATGGACTATCATTTCATTATTCAAATAAGTGTAAGAACAATCACATTAGCAAAGGAAAAATATTTACGTGTTAAGGATATTTGAATCAATCATACTACTTCAAAGTTCAAAAAGATAAAGCAATTAGTAATACCTGTTAATTAATTATCAGCCTATACACAGCATAAAAGATTGTGTCCTCAATGCAAGAACTAAATTATAATAACAAGTGACCTAGAATTTCGGGAAGCTACAAGCATAAGCTTCGACTCATAATAAACCACTCAAACCAAAAGGAAAACCGTACTTTATCAAAACGCAGATGCAACACAACAAACTTTCCAGTTTGCTGTTTTCCAACCATGTCAGTTTCCTCCAGTGGAAAGTCTTTCACTTCAGCTTGGTTGACAACAGAAGTGTGGCGCAGACGATGAATAA
This sequence comes from Vigna reflexopilosa, assembly GCA_027742785.1. Classification (NCBI taxonomy): domain Eukaryota; kingdom Viridiplantae; phylum Streptophyta; class Magnoliopsida; order Fabales; family Fabaceae; genus Vigna; species Vigna reflexopilosa. The sequence continues at coordinate 8,419,183 of CM050918.1, read as the reverse complement.
TGGCATCTCCTAATTCCTTGATATGTGGAACAAAGATCAGTGCTTCAAAGTTGACCTTGCAACGGAGGCGCTGAATGTCTGATGGCAGGTTGTTGAATGTCAAGCGATGAGAAAAAGGTGCAATAGCAGCAATTCCATAACTGTATCAACCAGAAAATCTACAACAATTGAAAATAGATATTTATGTAAACAGTATATCTATAGGAAGACATTGAATGGTTTATGGCTCCAGTGAAAGTCGATGATTCATGCCTGCTACATAGGTTTACTGCTCATGGAAAGAGTTGGAAAAAAAAGTTTTATTCAATCATAGGGTTCGAACATGTGTATCCATATACATACAAATAAAATTTGTATCTTTCATCTATGGGCATAAAAAATAAAATGACTATCTTTTGGTTTATCTTATATTGAGATAAACTAATCTAAAAGATAATTTTTTCTATCCGTACATATCAATTATATTTTCAACACTCCCCTCGCAAGTTGGGGAATGGATATTAATCTTCTCCAACTTGACAATAAGCTCCTTTAAACTTCTTAAAGGGAATCTTTTGGTGAACATGTCTACCAATTGGAGCCCATACATACATGAGTTGTTCGTGACTAAAGACCACAATCTAATTTTTCTTTGATGAAGCGTCTATAAACCATTATGTTTTTTGTCTTGTCATTCTGGATTGGATTGGACAACATTAACAGTTGAATTGTTTCCACAAAGCAGTTTCACAAATATCATGTCTCCGCTGAAAATCCTGCACTAGCACTAGACCTAGCAACTACATTTTGCTTCTTATCCCTCCATGTTACAAGATTTTCTTCCAGAAACATACAATATTCGGAGGTGGACATTTTTATCTACAACTGACCTACCTTAATCTGTATTTATAAGTACCTTTATGGACAATGTGCCCTCTTCCCTTGAACAAAAAATCTTTTTTCCTAGACTTGCCTCCAAATATTAAAGGATTCTATCAAACTTTCTGCTGGTGTTTATCATTGGGATCAAGCATAAATTGGCTTCCCACTCTAACAACTTCCCCACCAATCTCTAGTATTGAGACTTATCTTTTGTGGACTTCCTTCACTTCCAATCTTGTATCAAGTTGGTACTTCAGATGTCTTAAATCTAAATTTCCTTATTTCTTTGAGAAGATCAAGTATATACTCCCTTTAGGAGATTGTTGAAGTATAATGTCTTTATTTTATTATTAATACATTTGTTAGGGTTTTGTTAGGGGCTTCCCGCCCTTTACATTTCAGAACTACTGTGTTCTTTATATACAGTAGTAAGTTGTATCAAGATTAAGTTAATAAAAAATATAAGAGTTTTCATTTTCTCCTGATAAATGTGTTTATCTTATGGTCTATGTTGATGATATTGTCATTACAGGAAATGACGTCATTGGAATTGCTCAATTAAAGAATCATTTGTTCAACCACTTTCAAACCAAAGATTTGGGTCGGCTAAAATATTTTCTTGGTATTGAAGTGGCACAATCAAAGGAAGGTGTCATCATTTCAAAAGAAAATATGCTCTTGATATTTTGGAGGAAACAGGCCTGACAAATTGCAAGCCCATTGATAGTCCTATGGACTCAAATCAAAAGTTAATGAAAGAACAAGGTGAACTTTTCTCATACCCAAAGAGATATAGAAGGCTTGTTGGGAAACTCATCTATCTTATCATAACAAGACTTGATCTTTCTTATCCGGTGGGAGTTGTGAGTCAATTTATGCAAAATCCACATGTTGATCATTGGAATGCAGTGATTCGCATTCTTAGATATGTAAAAGGGAACCCAGGACAGGGATTGTTGTATGAGGACAAGGGAAGCACTTGTGTTGAGGGATATTGTGATGCAGATTGGGCTGGTTGTCCAATTGATAGAAGATCTACCTCTGGATATTGTGTTTTACTTGGAGGGAACCTTGTATCTTGGAAAAGTAAGAAACAAAGTGTTGTTGCTCGATCTAGTGTTGAAGCTGAGTATCGATCTATGGCTCTAACTACATGTGAACTTGTGTGGATTAGACAACTCCTTCAAGAGTTGAAATTTTGTGAAAATGAGCAGATGAAGTTGTACTGTGACAATCAAGCCGCCCTTCACATTGCCTCCAATCCAGTGTTTCATGAAAGAACAAAACACATAGAGATTGATTGTCATTTTATCAGAGAGAAGTTATTGTCAAAGGATCTGGTTACTGAGTTTATTAACTCTAATGAACAACTCGCAGACATTCTCACCAAATCTCTAAGGGGACCTAGAATTCAATTTATATGTTCCAAGCTTGGTGCATATGATCTATATACTCCAACTTGAGGGGGAGTGTTGAAGTATAATGTCTTTATTTTATTATTAATATATTTGTTAGGGGCTTCCCGCCCTTTACATTTCAGAACTACTGTCTTCTTTATATACAGTAGTAAGTTCTATCAGGATTAAGTTAATAAAAAATATAAGAGTTTTCTTTTTCTCTCAACTTCAAGTTGGAAGTTGGTATCAGAGTCCATTCTTCTCCAGAGAAGTACTTTAGCTTTTCCGACTCCTTCATTTCAAACTAGGTTGTCAGCTTCTTCTTTAGAGCCCATTCTTCTATCTAATCATCACCTAAGAGGATGATCATATCATCTAGATATACCAGGAGAAGAGTGACTTTGCCATTAGGGGAGTGCTCTATAAAAAGAGTATGACGACCTTGACTCTATTGAATCCTAGGGATGTAATAACCTAGTTGAATCTTCCAGACCATGTCTGAGGAGATGGTTTGAGCCACACCTGCTCTTTTCACCGTGAGTATTGAATCATAGAGGAGTCTTCATGTAGATTTCCTCTTCTAGATCTCTACTAAGTAAAGTATTTTTAACATCAAAGTGCTTTAAATCCCAGCCAAAATGCGTGGCTAGGGAAACTGTAATCCTTACCATATCCATCTCTGCTACCAGCACAAATGTCTCCTCGTAGTCTATTCCATAGATATGAGGGAGAATATTAGCATAAGTGCCATGGTAATTAATAAAGTCTGTTATGCTAGACTTCTGCTGAGTCGACTATATTGTTACTGCACCTATTAGGTAGATTAGTTACACGATTAGCTCCCTCCTAATTCTAAACCGACAAATGAACTCTCCCTAGTTTGTATTCCAAAACTAGCTCATTTATTCAGCCTTCTAATTTTCCACAAATATAATTCTCACAAAGCCTCCATACCCTCTCTGAATATTTTGTTCCTTTTATCCCTCATTCTACAAACTTTCTAGTACACTATAGATTCGTATTACAGAAAAATAGCACTTATCAATTGTATTTTGAAAAACCCTCTGATAACTAGTGCAAAAAGCGGTAAAGTCAAACTTACATAACACAGAAGCCATCTAATGACATAACATAACAAACCAGGTAAAGCAATGATTATAGTGGTAAAACCCAGGTCCAATACGTCAAGACTAGGAGCGAGAAGAAGGAGCACATCAGAATCTGAGGTTAAGCTATGTACATACCTCCGAAGTACAGGCAAGACATTTTCTGTATACCAATCAGCAGTAGCATGAATGGGTGCAGTTTTAATTCTAGTAGCTCTTATGCCTGTGGCATAGTACTCTCTTGTGCTCCAAGAATAGTCACTAGGAGGTTCCTTCACTATGGACACTTCATCACGGAGGGCATCAATAAAGTGATCCAAGTCAAATATATCTTCAAATGAACTGCAGAAACAAAACAAATTCACTTAAGCAGAAACTTTCCAGTTTGAAAATTAAACATATAAAGGTTGAAAAAATAGCAAACCCTCTGGATATACCTTGAATCTTGCCAGACAGGGTTCACTTCAAAATGTGGGACAACCAACGTTGCATTCAAAATCTTGGCAACAGCAACAGCATCACATATCTTTTATAGAGAAAAGGGGGGAATGATATTAGACAAGTGTAAAATTGACTTTTTAGGCAAATGCCAGTGAAATGCATGATAGACCACTATCCCTTTCCCCCCACTTTATCTCTTTAATCAAATTATACCCTTTCAAAACAATATCATCATTCACATACCCCCATCTTCTGCTGGTTCAACCCTCCATCAAGGAAAACCTGGATATAACCGCTTGACTTTTCAGGTAGTGCTGCAAGAGATTATAAGCATAAGAAAACATGTAAAATACCAAGCACTAGTAAGTAACACACAATACAGCCCTCATTTTCAAGATAAATAAATGTCCAACGTCTAAAAGAAAATCAATTCAATATACTATATGAACTCACAAGGTGGTTTCGGACGCTCGGTACAGGGTTTCCATCCTTGGAAGGCCAAGGGAGACCAGAGACTAGTTTGAAGTTCAACAGACTGAAAACAATAAAAAAATGTTAATCTCGAAACAGCTAGATACACAAAAAGCATGTCAAAATCAACCTAATCTTTAGCATTTAAACATAATTATGATTATCGTGTACTTGTACTCACAGTTTGGCGTTGCAAAGCACCCTCTAGCAAATCTACGTGCATAGGCCTCGGAGCAATCCACTCCTGCAATGGCAATTCATCAAAATTGGTTCTTCATCAAATCAAATTCGGCTTTTCTTTCTTCCAATTTTCCCACATGAAAAGTCACAATCAATATGTCAAAATTTAAGGAATTGAAAGAAGTTGAAGATTATAGTTATACAGAGAACATAGAAGGCGAGGCACGACCAAGAGGTTGGAAAAGATCGGGAAAGAAAACTGGCAAGAGAATGACGAAAACCACGGCGAAAGCGGATTTTTGAGAGTGGTTTAGTTGGGTGAAAATCTGAAGCTTCATTGTTCACAAAGGAGAGCTTCGCCGTTGATGATTTAAACGCTGCGTTTTTGCACCAATGAACTCAGAAGACAGTGTTCCTTTAACTTCATTGGGTTCATCTTCATCCGCCGGTGAAGGATCCAATTCTTGGTGCTATATCCTTCAGCCTTTTAATCGGTAATAATCCAATTTGTGTATTTACTTTTATGTTTCAAAGTTTATATATATAAACTTTTTTCTAATTGGATCATTTATATCTTGCAAGAATGAATTAATTTTGCACTGATACAATTAAGGTTTTCCTATTTAATTAAAATTAAAGATGTATTAGTTGATATCCATAACAAAAAAACTAAATTCACAATACTATTTAATAACACTAATTTTATTGACCTTCCAATATTTTTAATAAGATGTGTTTTGTTGTTAATTTTGCAAAACAAAACTTAGATACTCTAACAAATGTTAATCAAATTAAAATATTTCATTACGTAAGTAAAAACGAAAAAAAAACACTTATATTTTAAAAATTATGTATTTTTTATTGTAATATATATAACCACCGTATACAATGAAAACTTTTTTGGGATGTATAAATTTTATATTTCTATTCTTCCTTTAATTATATTTTAAAATTAAAAAAAAGTATTTTAAATACAAATAACAACAAACATATTTCAATAAACACATGACGCTGTAAATCATTCATATGGCACTATAAAGTATTTATTATTATTTTATGTAATCATAGTTATTAATTTTTTTAAACACTTTCTCACTATACAAATAAAAGAAATGGTATATGTATAGAAATTAAAGTTAATAGTATATAAAAACTAAAAGTATTGTTGTGTAGTAAAGTATGTAGAAGATAGTTTTTTTCTCCTATTCTGACAGTATTGAGATGGGATAGGTAAGTTATGCTATTTTTTTTTTTCACAAATACGAAATAAGTAGGAAATGTCAAAATATTAACATTTTTTATAAATATATAAAAATATTGGAATATCAAACAATATAATATAATAAAATTTAAAAAATTACTTTTAAGTTGTACTTAGTATGTCTTTTTTTCATGCACCTTGAATTGTAAATTTAGTTTTATCTTTATATGTCTAATATATTTTTGTATCAGCAATATTCTAACCTTTTTATAAGAATATTTATAAAAAACAAAAAATTACCATAAGAAAAAACAAATCAAAGTATTCTAAGCGTTTTTCTAATCAATCTGCTATACATTTTTATTTTGTTATTCCTCTTAATATAAATATAATATGTCTTATTATTTTTCTTTTTTATTCTTTTGTATTTTGTTGATGTAACTTTCATATTAATTATTTGTTTTATTATAGCATGTTATTGATATTTTCATTATAATTTATGTTATTATATCCTCATTCCAATTTTAATCAATATTACTTTTTTTTTATGGTGTTCATCTTAAGTCGAGAAGGGTTTTTGTCGCAGACAAGATCCCTGCATGGTAGAATAATATTTGTATAACTCTAAGAAAAACAGTAGACTTAACTCAGTGACTTTAAGGATTGTATTGGGAATTGATATCAATTACTATACGAGAATGTTATATTGGATAGTCTATGTTTCATCCATATTCTTGCATTCATTTGAGTCATACAAAAGATTTATTATGAGTCTATCTTCTCTTGTTTAAATATTACACTCATTTCTATGTTACCAAACTTTCCACACAATAGCTACCAACATTCCTTTTCATATTTGATTTTGTTTGCGGTTTAATTGGATGAAGTGAAAGTGTTGGAAGTTAATTATATAACAATTATGATGCATTACATTCACTCTCACTCACTTATCACATATTTTCTACACAGTTTGGATTACTTTACAAGAAAAAGAAAAAAATGTCTGACACTTTTTGTTGGAAGTCTCACATCGATTAGAGATAAGGTCAACGAGGTACAAACTTTACCTTACAAGTCGGTTTTGTAGGGTTGAGTTAGGTTTAAAAACTCACATTCTAATATGGTATCAAAGTCATGATTAGAGTCTATCCTAACGAGTTCTAAGTGAACATTTCTATTTTTACCCGTTATCGGTTGAGTTAAGCTTAAAAACCCACCTTTTAATACTCTCCTCATTTCTTTTTTGTGTACAACTCACATATTATTATCTAATTGTATTTGAAAAAGCTAGTATTCTCCCCTCATCAATCAACTTGCAATTTATTATATAAAGATGTAACTGTATAAGATCTTTCATCTTCCTCCAACCAAAACCAAGAATCCTCATAATCTCTTTATTTTTTGGGTTGTTTCCTACACTAATTTAGTTCTTTTGCAAGTAAGATTCCATACCCAAATATTATGTTCTCAATCCCCTGTCTCCCTTATCTTACTATGTTTGCAACTGAAATCTGCGTACAACCTAGGGAACCTACAATAAATCCTATCCATTTGTCCTCCCAAAATTTAATTTTATTACCTTCAGATACTCTCCACATTACAAAATTTTCAAACCAAAATTTTACCATACAATGATCTCTCCACTACCAAGGATTCATTTTTATCACTATTTACTCCATTTAAGTTCATTCGGGATCCATACTCAGACTCTAACACCTCTTTCCACATATCTTGGTTTTCCACACTAGTTTTCATTTTCATTTTACTAAAAAGACTTTGTTAAAGTTTTCTATATCTTGTATACCTAGACCCCCTCCTTCCTTTGATTTGCATAGAGTTTTCCATTTAATCCAAGCTATTTTTCTATCCTCAATCTCGTAACCCTAGAGAAAGTTCATTTGTACCTTATTAAGCTCTTTACAAACATTTTTGGGAGCTTTGAAGAAGGCTAAATATAATAATGAAAATGCTAAAATTACATATTTGATTAGGCATACACGGCCAACCAAGGACATGAATCTATCTTTCCAATTAGATAATTCATTTCTAATTTTCTCTACCATTTCTTGTCAAAATTGTATTCTTTTTGGATTCCTTCCTATTGGGATATCTAGGTACTTAAATGACATTTTCATATATCTGTAGTTTAGAATCCTAGAAAAATTTGTCACATCATCAAACTTCAACTTTATACCTCTTATCTTGCTTTTATAAAAGTTAAACCTGAGTCTACACACCATCTAAAAACTTTTCAAGATAGCTTTTGTAATAATGATATTTTCAATGATAGGTTGACATACAAATATAGTGTCATATGCAAATTGTAATAAGCCAACGACAACATCTTTATTGACACTCTCACTCCTTGGTATAAGTTTTTCTTTAATGGTATGTTTCACTATCCTGCTAACCCTTTAGCTACTATAAGAAATAAAAATGGTATCATTGAGTCACAAAAACCTAGCCTACCCATGATATAGTACACGAACTCCCAGGAGACAGAGTTATAAGTCTTTTCAAAATCCACTTTAAAAACTACTTTCACTAAATCTTTGTTAGAGGTTATCGTCCATCTTATCCGGTTCACTAATCTGCCTAATAAATTGTTGTTTTTTGGTTTTCATACATCCATAGCTTTAGATCATACTTCAGCTTTTCCAATTATCCCGAGGATTAATTCTACTCTTATTTTCATTTCTATGTTTGTCTAATGCTCTCATGGAGTGTCTTGTGTCTTAATTTCTATCCAATAAGATAAGTACATACTACATAGGTTGAGAGTTCTACATATGGTCCATAGACTTTATGGCTAAAATATCTGACTGTAATTTTAGTAATAATATAATTTGAGATGATAATATTGTAAGTATTTAAAAAATATATTTTGAATCACCTAATTTTAATTGTAATTTGTAATTAAGAGAATATTTGCATAGATGTATATAGTACTCAATTATGGTTTAAATTTAATTAGATGTATGTAGGTCGTTTTAAGTAAATGATAACAAATTATAGAACGTGGCATGGTTCCATTTTCTAGAAAAACTATTTCCAAATATATTGAAAAGGCTGATAGAAAAAGCAAGGTAAATACTAATGTATGACAATTAAATGTTGAAAGTGTTCACTTCTTCTGTGTATCTTGACGGATTAATAATATTAATTAGGTCGGAAAAACGACGTCGCTTTATCTTTAGGGTGGTTCCCTAAATGGTGCTGAAATACTGTGATTCTTATTTTGGTTGAGTTGGTTTCACAAAAGTAAGTCAACCTCTACATGTGTGAAATTGAATTTTAGCTATTACAATTTGTCGTCAATGAATAAGATAAATATTAATATTATTCATAATTCTCTAACTTATCATTTACTCATAGCTGAAGTTATTAAAATATCATAAACTTTTATTAATATTATATATATATATATATATTTAATTTATTGGTACAGATAAAAATAATTAAATTGGTTAATTTCACATTATAATTTTAAATTTTATTTTTCGAAAACTCAACATTAAATATTTTAAAGAATAATTAATTTGATGACATTTTTCGTAGTTTAAAAATTTAAAATTTCACATTAGATAAAAATAAGATAAATAACCAGTAAATCTATCTTAATCTTTAGGGTTAAATGTAGTGTTAAATGTAGTGTTTTGATATTCTTATGAGTTCTTTCCCAACTTAAGAGTTTAGTTCATTTTGTTGAGTATTGGTATGAGTATGATAAAAAGTAGATAGGTAAAGAATCCTTGTATTGAGAGTCATCAATTCCAGAAAAGTATGTTTTTGAATGTGGGAGAGACTCACTATTGAAGGAATATCTTGATTCTTATTGCAAGTACCGTATCGATTAAAGATAAGATCAAATTATAATATATAAATGAGGTGTAAATCTTATTTTACGAAAGTTTTGTGAGATTGAGTAAGACTTAAATCCACCTTTTAATATAATACCAGAGTAATGATTACAACTTATCCTAATGATATTTTTAATATGTTGTCGAATCACTGTCGGATTACCCATTTCTACTATCACACTAGAGATATCTATAACTCAGCGTAAAAGGATGTGGAATTCCTCCACCAGAAAATCTAAGACATTCTAATGATGCATTCCTAACAGCTATAAGGATATGTGAAATGCGCATAAACACACGTGATGAACTTGGATTTGCTTCTCACATTGGAGAGACGCTTATTTTATTTTTAAAAAAAAACTTCGTTATTATGTTTGCTTTTTCACAGTGTCATCCAACATCCAGTAAACTAGACAAAATCAAAGATGAATCTAAAGTAGCCCATAAGCTCTCTGCAGAGTGCCTGCATTTAGTCAATAACAGCCAACTTTAGATCATTTTCACCTCCTATGTCTGATTTGAAAGTAATGAGTGGATATTATGTTAGAGGATTTTGGAGGTTAAACATAACCCAGGTTGTTTCCAATCCACTAATATAGTTGCTTCTCCGTTTATTACTTCAAGAAAAATAAAATAAAGAACTGACTTTGAAATACAATTATACAAATAATAAAGAAAGAAAATAAAAACCGGAGTTAAATTCTCATATGTAGGGTTAAATGTTTCTCTCCTGGATAAATAATTGTCTCACATTTAGGAGTTAATTTTCGCTCTCTCCGCTGCAACTTCACTCAACATCTTGGATAAACATTGTTCAGTTGAAACATGCCATAAGAGCAATAAAAATGGCCATAAAATTCTAGATTATCTTACCAACATCTACTGGGAAATGGATTCAGTAACTTATTTTTTTAGAAAAATTACGAAACTTTAGTTACCTTGCTCAGTTTTTAACTGGTTTCTTTTATATTTTCTTTGGTCAACACATATGAAAAGAACTAACATATTACGGTCTCAACTACTGCTATAATAGCATGCAGAGTTTGTAAGTAAAGCTATAATATGTATTGCAAAGTACTTAACCTAAAAAAAATTTACACATTAGCTAGGAGAATATGAAACCATGAACATTATAGACCTAATATAGCCTCTAGGCCCTATCATATAATAGAAAACACATTTTAAAATGTTGATGAGGGTAATTTTGGAAAACCCAATATATGAAATTTGTGTTTGGCAGTTTCATTTTCACTTTCGGGTCGTCTCTCTTCTCCACTTTCCTGTCTTCTCTCTTCTCTCTCGTCTCTCCCAAAGTGTGCAATCGGAATCGCCTCATCTCTCTGAAACGAAGATTGCTCCCAAAGCCTCATCTCGAAGCCATTGTTGAGTTCGCGTTTTCTGTCGTTTCATCTCATCTCTTTAGGCGTTTTGGCGTTTGTCTTCATTGACCCCCTTCTCGGTTGTCTTGGTAAGTAAAAGATGTCGAACCCTACTTTAGTTTGGAGCATTTTGTTTTTGTGTTTTGTGAACCCTAACCTTCTTTTCCACCATTAATTCTTTTGTATAAAATAACTGTAGTTGGAATGGCGTCCGAAAACCCAAAGGTAAGTTCAAGTTTTGGTATTATATATAGTTGCTTATTTTTTGGTAAGTAATAACAATGTTTTTGTAATGTTTTGTAGTGGCGGGTTCGAATCTCTCTGAATTCCTCAACCATTGTTCAAATGAATGGCTTACTGAGACATGTCCATGTAGAACGAATTGGGATGACACCATTTTGCGTATTATATTTGACAAAATCTTAAGTACTAACATAATGGTGTATTTAATGGACCGTTAAACACTTGATAATCACATATAAACAACCAATTACATTTTTAGGAAATCAATAACATTCAAAAACCACTGCTATTTAGGTGTGGTCCCCTACATTTCCATTGGTGGCTCCTTTAGTTCAACAGGATGTCCAAAAACCATTTTACATCCCCCTTGTAAACGATTACAAGGCACATTTTTACACCAGAGCTAGTAGAACTTCACTTGACTCAATAATCTCACCATGGGTGGTCTCCTCCTCCATCATGGGGGACCCAAAACATTAAGTTCAAGCCACTCCTCACTCAAGAACATCAAATTACAATTAAAACCATTGGACTTGGGTCAAAAAAACACTGCTATTAAGCTGTGGTCCCCTACGTTTGCACTGGTGGCTCCTTTAGTTCAATAGGATGTCCAAAACAATTTTAGACATGCGTAATCGTTTACAACCCCCTTGTAAACGATTATAAGGCACATTTTTACACCAGAGCTAGCAGAACTTCACTTGACTCAATAATCTCACCATGGGTGGTCCCCTCCTCCATCATGGGGGACCCAAAACATTAAGTTCAAGCCACTCCTCACTCAAGAACATCAAATTACAATTAAAACCACTGGACTTGGGTCAAAAAACACTGTTATTCAGCTGTGGTCCCTTACGTTTGCACTGGTGGCTCCTTCAGTTCAACAGGATGTCCAAAAACCATTTTAGACACGCGTAATCGTTTACAGCCCCCTTGTAAACGATTACAAGGCACATTTTTACACCAGAGCTAGCAGAACTTCACTTGACTCAATAATCTCACCATGGGTGGTCCCCTCCTCCATCATGGGGGACCTAAAACATTAAGTTCAAGCCACTCCTCACTCAAGAACATCAAATTACAATTAAAACCACTGGACTTGGGTCAAAACACACTGCTATTCAGTTGTGGTCCCCTACGTTTTCACTGGTGACTCATTCAGTTCAACAGGATGTCCAAAAACCATTTTAGACATGTGTAATCATTTACAACCCCCTTGTAAACGATTACAAGGCACATTTTTACAGCAGACATAGCAGAACTTCACTTGACTGAATAATCTCAACATGGGTGATCCCCCCTCCATCATGGGGGACCCAAAACATTAAGTTCAAGTCAATCCTCACTCAAGAACATCAAATTACAATTTAAAGGACTCGACTTGGGTCAAAAGACACTGTTATTCAGTTGTGGTCCCTTACGTTATCACTGGTGGCTCCTTCAGTTCAACAGGTTGTCCAAAATCTAGTTCAGACTCGTGTAATCGTTTACAGTCCCCTTGTAAACAATTACAAGGCACATTTTTACACCAGAGCTAGCAGAACTACAACTGTGGTCCCTTATGTTTTCACTTGTGGCTCCTTTAGTTCAACAGGTTGTCCATAATCTAAGTTTTTAGACTCGCGTAATCGTTTACAGCCTCATCGTAAATGATAACAATGCACAATTTAGCACCATCATCTTCACCAATTCAGCTAAATTCATCAAATCACAAACATTTCTTCATTCTTTTCTCACAAACATTATCACTTGCAAATCAAAATATTAAGCACTTCAATAACATATGGAATAAAATTGCAATTATCAATTACATAAATAGATGGAACCAAACATGCATGTTCTATATATTGAACGAAATAGGTTTAATTACAACATCTTGTTCTTGTCCTATTCAAAATCTTATACAATAATCAATCATTTTTCTTTTTAACTACTACATTTCCGGTGTATGGTGTCCTAAGTTCTTGGTTCCTATAACGCCTTCTTGATCCAATCCTCACATACGTCTTCAAATGTGATTGGTTGTTGGACATTCCACTTGGTGCGTTTGGCGACATTCTACCTAGTTCGGTCTTACACATTCCACCCGGTTCGTTGCTCGACATTCCACCAGGGGAAACAAATGCACTATTACTGTTAGTGAATGCTTGTGGACGTGCAGGACTTTGTTCACCATCATCTTTAGTTGTGTTTTTAGCTCTTCTTTTGGCCTTCTCTACCGCTAACTCTGCCTCTACGACATTGACCTTCCTTTTAAGCTCTTCAATTATAGATTTTTCCTCCTCTACATACATCCGTCAAGTGTTCGTTCAAAGTGCAAATATACATCGTTGAAAAATAATGACGAACCGTCAACTGCTCAACGAAAACAACACAAATGTAAACACATAAGGAAATAACCAAAAAACCCAAAAGGGGTCGAAGAACCGACAAAGAAACCAAAAACCCAAAACAAAAACCCAATACCCTAACGATGTGACGCCCGGGCACTGACGAGGGCGGGGAGTGTGGCTCCTGGCAGGCTTCGAGTGGAAGGGGTACATGAACGAATCAAACATACACCAGAATGAGAGGGATCTGGAGATTGTATAGGTATGAGACTATACAGTTGAAGGATAACTTAAAGGAATTGATTTGGCTACTCATATCAACAAATGCATTTGCTTTTCGGTAGCCTAACCCATAAGAACTCCATGGTTAAGCGTGCTTAACTTGGAGTAATTTAGGGATGACAACTGTCGTTGTCAAAAATGTGTCAAAATAACGGCACCCTTTATCAAAATATCCATTTTTGTGCTTTTTTGTGGGTGGGAATACAAATTACAAATTTCTATATATAAATCTCACTATATATAAATATAAAGAAAATAATGATATGTTGCATGCCTTAATCTAATATATTTTATAGTATTGTCATAACGGATCACCCGATCCAACTTATCACGAGTTGATCACTTAGTGAGTTAACTTAACCCGACTCATTTATTAGCGAGTCAAAAAAATTCGAATCCGGTTTGACTTACCACAAGTTGGTGGGTAAACAGATTGACTTACTGGCTCACTTAATTACATTTTTTTAAATAAAAAAATTACAAACTTTCTATAATTCAGACCTAAATAAATTTCATTCTCAAATTTCACTCGGGTATTTAATTAGTTTTGAAAATAGAAAACTTAAATAATTTTTTCAAGAAAAAAAATAATAAACATTTTTTATAAAATTTAAATTTAATTTTAATAAAATAAAATTAGGTAGATGGTTTAGTAAACCAACCCGATTCACTATGAATTCAATTCAGATGAACCAAATTTAAATAAACCAAATTTAAATTTGACCCGTATAAAAAATATAAGGGTTAAATATGTTTTTAGTTCCTATACTTTTGGGCGATTTTGGTTTTACTCCATTTTCAAACTAAGGTACAATTTAGTCATTTAACTTTAGAAAACTCTGGTTTTAGTCCTTTTTACCAAATTTTTTTAACTTTATTTGTTGTTTCAAACGCGTTTCTCAGTTAACATTGAAGCAAAAATGTGTCAAACAGTGTAAACAATTCAAATGTTATAATGAAACGTGCTTGAAACAGCAAATAAAGTTAAAAAAATTTGGTAAAAATGATTAAAACCAGAGTTTTCTAAAATTGAAAGACTAAATTGCACCTTAGTTTAAAAATGGACTAAAACCAAAATCACCCAAAAGTATAAGGACTAAAAACATATTTAACCAAAAATATAATTTTTTTAAACTCGACTAAGTCCAAACTCGTGGTAGTTCAAATTGAGTTAACCATAATATTTTAATTATATTTATGATAGAATAACAAAGATTAAGTTGATATTGATATAAAGTGAAGAAAAAAAAATCAAATGCAACAATGTACCTAAAAAATAATTATTGAGATGTAAGAGTAGGTCAGACATACAGCATGCTTATCATGTACGAAAAGCAATACTCCACAGAAATATGTAAAATATTCATTGAAATAATAAATGGAAATGAAATTGTAGATAACAATACCTTCTTCACATTATGAAGTGGAAAACAGTAGTCAATAACGTGTTAGTTTGCACTTAAAATGGAAAATAATGTTTCCACTTCAAGTTAATTAACAGTTTTAGGGTGCTACTCCAACACTCCATTTTCTATTTAATAATTTACTCTAAAATATAAAATAATTTAGAATAAATTAATTAAAATACTTATTGGGTATTATGTAAGAGTAAAAAAATGAAGAGGTGTTAAATGAATTTTTTCTTTTAAATATTATTGTGTGGTTTGGTATTTAATAATATTTTTAAGTTTTATCCTTAAAGTACATTTTACTATATTAGAATAAGGAAAACACATTTATATATTATTTTTTTATTTCAATTATTAAGTCATGATAATGTATCGGAATAAAAATATCAAAATGACAGGGACTTGATGTGATAAAACAAATGAAAAATATTATGTTTAATATATAAATATTATATATTATTCTCAATAACCTTTCAAAATTGAAATATTATATAGGATTAATTTTGTTTTCCTCTAAACTATTTCACCATTTTTTTTCATCTCGATCCTTTTTCTTTAAAATAAATTATCGATTTAGTCCTCTATAATAAAGTCATTACTTTTTTATGTGTGCTACGTTTTCGCATAGTAAAATCCCTAAGATACTAATATTATGCTTTAAGTTGTTAAAATATTTGGATAATTTAATAAAAAGTTTAAATAAACCAATAAAATATATAAATAACTTGATGAGAAGTTTAGGTAATCCGATAAGATACATGAAAAATTTATTTAGTTTAATAAATTTATAAAAAATTTACATAATTCGATGAATAGTCCTAATAATTTAAATATCTTATTAAATTATCTAGACTTTTTATCAAATTATTATTTAAATTTTCTGTATATCAAATTATTTATCAAACTATCTAGATATTTTGTTGACTTGAAAAACAACACATATGTGTTGTTGTCCTTACTAGACTGAAAACGTAACATATCATTTACCTACAAGTTATCTTATCAATATAAAGACATGGTATATGTGTCTTAAATGGCAGAACATAACACAGAATCACATTAAAAATAACAATGTTAATAATAAATTATTTTTTTAAAAAATACCTCAATAAATGTTTTATTTAAAGAATAGACAAAAGGACAAAATCATAGTTAATCCTATTATATATCTAAATCCACTGTTGTTTATCATTGAATGAGATTGAATGAGGGTAGTTTTAAAGTTATTTTAATTAAAGATTGCAAATATATATTTATTCACAAATAGTTCTAATTAAATAAAAACAATAATTTAAATCATGTGCGGGGACCAAGGCACGTTATGAGGTGGGGCCCATGCCAATGACCTTTCAATTCATTTTATGCACATGTTATTTATAAATAACGTTTTTATTTACGAGTCAAATAATAATACTTATGCGCTATTTTCATAAAAATGGTTTATTTTTTAATATTAATTATAAATATAATGACATTGTTTTTATTTTTTAGTAAATTATGTTTTTTCTTATATGGATATATTTTCTTATCATTTTAAACAAAATATTTGAATATCATATATTTATTTTAATATTATTTTTATTATCTATTTTAAAGACTATAAAAATTGTATTTACAATTTCCATTAGCTTTTTATTTTTACTTATTTGATTATAATTAAAAAAATATTTAAACAAAGTGAGCTTAATTACAAAAACTGATAAGAAATCAATGGTTTAAGGTTTGAAATGTATTTTTTTTCACTTTCACCACTTGTTTATTTATTTTTTTCTCCTCTTAACTTTTTTTTTGTTTGTTTGAGACTCCAACATAATTTTGATTTCAAATAAATATATTCAAACATAATATAAATAATCATCCGAAAAACAAATGAAATATTAAGTTGTATTAATAATTTATCAAACTTTACTTTTTGGTAGTCGCGTTTATATTAATATTATTATACTAACATTTAGCTATCTGAAAAATGCTATTCAATAATTTTCATCAATTATTATTTGATGAATAAGACAATTCATTCAATTAAGTACATTTTTTACTTTTCTAATAAATTCTTTTATTGAAGATACTATTCATGTGATTTCTTTATGATATACGAAATCGTCATTCAACTGGATCTTTAAAAATATTAACTCCAAAGTATTTTCTATTAATATTTTAATAAGCCGTAAGTATAATTATTTACATATATATTTATATATATCTAAAAATATATTATATTTTGTAAATAGATATACTAAACTATTGTGCTTAAAATAAAAAAAACGTGTAAAAGACTGAACTGAAATTCCTTTCACATCGATCTCTGGATAGCCAATGGCGTTCTGAAATATCCATATCCGATTTTGACTACTAGTCAAAGTCATTATTAATTTGTTTAAAACGAAATTAAGGCAAAGAAAACTGAAAAAAAAAGTATTTTTTTACGTAACTAATTTTTTTTATATTATATTATTTTTTTTTTAAATATAAAATTTTATTTTTTTTATAACTATTTTATCTTTATATATGTTATGATATGATTTCTCAGTTAAAAAAAGAAGAAGGAATAAGATAAATAAGTAAATAGTAATGAAAATAGAAAGAGTTGAGCATATTTAGCTATATCTATAAAGGGAAGGGTTTCTTTCCTTTCTTGATATGAAGCCAGCATCCCAATCAAGGTTATCTTTCTTTCTCTCTCTTTTGTGTCTCTCCTGTGTTACTGACTCCTAAAAGTTCTCCTTCTCTTCACACTTTCTTTCTTTGTTACTAAATCTGATTGGAGCAACATTTTCTTAGTTTTTCCCCTTTCAGCACAAATCAAAAATAGTGCTACATACACTTTTCCACTAGCTTCAACCCATTTGAAATCAAAACCCACCAATCCAAACCTCTCAAATCCTCGCATGTTCTCAAACTTCCCTTTGGGTGGTAGGTTCCTTTTTCTGTTCCCCTTATCCAGATCTGAAACTGGGTATGCCTTTTATTAGGGTTTTTTTTTATTTCTTTCTTTTTCCAAGTTGTGTTCATCATTCCATATCTATTTTTGTGTGTTTTCAGCAAGTGTGTACTTTAAAATAGGTCTTTTAATTCAGTTTTGTACAGCTGAAAAATGACGAGGGCGAAGATAAAGATAAAGAAAATCGACAACATAACCGCTAGGCAAGTAACATTTTCTAAGAGAAGGCGAGGGTTGTTCAAGAAAGCTGAAGAGCTATCTGTGCTGTGTGATGCGGATGTTGGTCTCATAGTTTTCTCATCTACCGGGAAGCTCTTTGATTATAGCAGTTCCAGGTACGTACGGAAATAATATTGTATTACGCAACTGTGACTTTTCTCTCAGTATTTGTATACATACATATATACATATACATGTATAAAGCATAATATTCTTACGTTGTTTTCGATTAATACGTACATGTTCGTTTCTCTGTGTGTTTGTTCTCCTTCCTATCCCAATTCCTGGCTTAGCTAGTAGTGCCTGTAGTTTCTGTACGGAATGTGTTAGAGAGAGAAAGAGGGATAGTGTATTAGGTGTAATCTCATGATGGGTTTGGAACAAAAACCTCGTTTCGCTCGCTTGTGTTCTCATTTTATGGGAATTCAATAGTAGTCTATTGAAGTTTCCATGAAAGGTTGTGCTAGAAAAGAAAGTGCAGCTGCATAAGTTTATAGTAATTCCTAGACTTTTGTTTGATAGGTATAGTTTTGGACTAGTTTAGTTCACTGAGTGTCGAATGTTGTATTGTTGTATTCGAGACGGTTATTTGAAGCTATGAAAATATCTGATGTTGCTTAATCTAACCCGTTCAAAGAACTCGTCTTTCTTTTCTGACCCTTTGAAAGAAGCACGAGTTTATTTATATATATATTTTTCATGTACATGTATATGAAAAATCATTCGACAAACACCAAAGAGGCAAGAAATGGTATTTCAAAATTTGTATAATTGTGCAAGAAAAACAAAATTCTCTTGGTCGGTAATCTCTTATAACTTGTGTATCTAGCACATTCTTATCATATTAACGACAACTTTACTTTATACAATTTCTGAAAAACGAAATTCGTATTCCTGTAAACATAATAATACATTTTAACATTATCTACGTGTCTTTACGTGATTGATCCAAAATTACTTCACAATTAATAATAATAATCATAAATACCAATATGAACCAATCACAGAATAACACATAAATAATGTTAACATGTTATAAAAAAAATGTTGTCAAATATCATTATCTTCTTGTTATATGTCTCAAAGTATAAACGATAAGAGATCTAATGAACTGTAAACCTTTCTGTGTATGGTTTCTCTTGAGCTTTTGATATGTCAGACATTGATGCTCATTTTCCGGGTACAAACAGAAATTATAGGATATAAGAGGAAAATGGTGTCAGAATTCGAAATGACACAATGAGTGTGCTTGGTTGGAACAAACAAACTGGTCAATAGAGTGATAAAATAATATTTGCACAAAAGGTTAAACAACAATTTTCTCCGCACTCATGAGTAAGTTTTGAGAAAATATTACAGTCAACTTTTTCATTTACAACGATATTTTATTTACTTTAATATTTTTGCTTATTACCTTTTATATATCTTCCTTCATCACATGATTAATCTTTTTCTCTCTTCTCTCTCTCTCTCTATATATATATTTATCCTTATCTGTAAAAATAAAAGTCGAGTAGCACCACACATGGTTGAATATGCATCTCCATTTGCAATCTTTGACGACATAGTTAGGTTTTAGGAAGCAAGTGAGGGCTACGGTTTTAGGAAAAGTGTGCATATATATATGTAACACAAACATTTTTATGTGTTCTTTCTTCTATTGTTTTGGTTTGTTGGTCCTTAATTAGAGTTCGGATTAGCCACTCTTTTTTGTTCTTTTGTTAATTTAAATCAAATCAAAATATAATAAACTAAAATAATAGCAATGGAAATTATACAGTATTTGAACAAACATATAAATATAACATAATAAACTGAATCAATATGATAAGCTAAATAATAATAATAATCGAAAAAACAACAAATTTCATAATAGGAATTATCTCATTATATAGTAGTTTTGGGGCTGGTCACTTTGCATTTGTGTATTACTATTGAAAAAGGTTTATAACAACTATTATTTATAAATGGATTGGGATACCTTGTAACCTTGTCTAATGCTATGTGTCTTTATTGTAGATTTTACTATTCAAAATTGATAAATATTATGTATTGCTTCCATATGTCAACTAAATCTTTCCTTAAATGAAGTTGAAATTCGTGAATTTAGAATAAGAAATATATATTCTACTATAATTTTAATTGTTCTATAAGCTAGAATCTTGGAACTTGGACGACATGCATGGGCGAATTGAATTAAATATGTACTTGAATAAAAGCCCTAAATTCTCAAAAATATTTTTATTGGTGAGGGAATTTTTTTCCTAACTAAAACTACATGTCAGTAATTTCATCATTATCAGAAATTTGAGCAGTGTGAGAAATTAAATAGAGAAAGTATACATTTAGTTATATTGATTTAGAAAATAATATGATTGCTTTTTCGAAAACTTGTCTTTTTCATGTTTGGTTGAAGGGAAATGTGCCCGTACTATAATTAAATTTCTGAAAAAATATTTCTAATGAAATTAAAAAAGAGAGTAAAGTATATATATATATATATATATATATATATATATATATATATATGTAAATAGTTCAGAAATAAATAAAGAAACTACATCTTGGTACAGTGACATTTACAGTAAGAACAGAATAATCTCTATGCATTTAAATAAATAAATATTGTGTATTTGAAAGCATAATAATAATAATAATCATTAATATATAAAAATAATATAGGTTGAAGTTGCTTTACTCAAATTTGAACGTGAAGGAATTTGATATGAAGTTTAAATTGGTTGAAGCTCGCAAAAATAAGTGAATAGAGACATTGTGTCAAATGATAGATAACTTATGCTGCATCAATTTTTCTTTAAGATAGTGAAGATATATAGTGTTTTTCTTATGTGTTACCTTTTCAATAGTTATCAAATGTCAAACTTTATATTGAATAGTCAATAGATCTGTATAAAAAGTCTAGATTATACATAAAATATTTTTCTTCCAGCAAATTTTTTATATCAGTTAACTGATAGCAAAGATTAAACACTTTCTATATTTATATTAATTTAAAAACTAGTATAAAAAGTCTTTTTTAATTTGTATAAAGTTTTTTCGTGCAATACTGTGGTTAGCTTCTAATTTTCATTTGAAAGAGAAAAATCACTTTTTCTGCATTGATTTATCATGTTCCTCACAAAAGACAAGGTCTTACAGGCTCGTGTTCTTTAAATACTTCTTTTCATTCCTGAATCTGTTTTATGCCTAATAGTTCCTTTTTTGTTGCTTATATGAAATGTAATAAGATTTTATCCCTTTGTTTATGTCCATAAATCTTAAAATATTATTGATTCTGGCTACCACCTTGCTC
Organism: Vigna reflexopilosa; assembly: GCA_027742785.1. NCBI lineage: Eukaryota > Viridiplantae > Streptophyta > Magnoliopsida > Fabales > Fabaceae > Vigna > Vigna reflexopilosa. The sequence goes on along the minus strand of CM050918.1, from coordinate 8,397,550 downwards.
ATCATACACATGGTCTAAGTTTACCAGTTATAATTTTCTCAAATACTATAGTGAAAATTAACGTAGACATATTCATATATATATATATATATATATATATATATATATAATTAAGTCATATGTGAGCATCTTGTTTATGTTATGGGAAGATTTTTTATTTTTATTTTTGCTAATTCTTTCTCTGTATACGGATAAGATATTTTTCATATGTCGTGCTACTTCTGCAAATTGCATAAGAATTATGAATTTAGTATACGTATGCATGGATTAATTACGTAAACTAGGCAATTCACCCATAAAAGTCAGTCTTGATATATGCAATGCCAACTTGTATGTACTTATCCATTATTTTTCTCTCGAGAAAATGCATTTTATTTAAACTTTTCTGCTAACTTTTTTTTTTTCTGTCTTTTTGTTTTGGTCTTGTATAGTATGAACGACATAATTACCAAGTATAATACGCATTCCCCTGGCATGGACAAATTGGACAGGCCATCACTAGAACTGCAGGTTGTACAAAAAAATATGTTCTTATATTTTGCTTTTCTCTTTTTATTAGTTGTGATTACACCACAAAACTTCTTGGAGATTAAAGCATATTATGTAATTGATCTAATTATTCTTATGTACTATGTTATTATTATTACTTGAAGAGGTGTGTGATAATCAAATAAACACGTTTCAAAATTTTAGGCTGAAGTAACACTAACTGCTGATAAGTAACTGCACAAGTTTAATTGTTGATTTTTCAGCTAGAGACTACCTCCAAATTGAGTAAGGAAATTGCAGAAAGAACTCAAGAACTAAGGTATATATATGGATTTTGTGAAGAAAAACGATACTTTGGCACACATAATTTTTTCATATTCATTTAATATTATCCTTTCTTACTTTTTACTTTCTTTTTTTCGAAAAATTACAAAAATTCACTTTTTTTAAGATTATTTTATTCTTATTAAGGTATGTCAAATGAATATCAATCTGTGTCATACTATTCTAACTTTTGTATGGAAGAGAAAATAGAGTTAAAAAAAGAAAAAAAAACTTGAAGAATAACGGGATGAAGTAAAATACATTGTTTATGTTTTGAACGATTAGTTGGATGAAAGGCGATGATCTTCAAGGACTAAGCCTAAATGAGTTGCAGCAACTGGAGAAAAAACTTGAAAGTGGACTCGACCGTGTGATTGAGATAAAGGTAAGAACATAATGTCATTTGGTTAAGCTACATGTTTTGATGAATGATTCACATATATATATATATATATATATATATATATATATATATATATACCAACTGATTTTAACTTTGTCCTTCAGGAAAAGCAGATGATGGGTCAGATTTCTGAACTTCAGAAAAAGGTGTTTTTTTTTATATAACTTGATGATGCATGCAGTTAGTATCTTCACTCAAATTGAAATTAATACACAGAGATTAGTATAATTATCTGGTTCTTAAGATAATCTTCCATAGTTCTTGCTGTCTGAATATCAGTTAGTGCTTCCTTTAATGAATACCACCAGGAATTCGATAACTTGGTTAAGTTAGGTTAGAAAGAGATAAGGTTCATTGCAAACTTTATCTTACAAGTTAATGTGAGAATGAATTAAACTTATTAAAATCTAGTTATAATCATATAATTAAAAGTTAGTGTTTTAATTCTATATCGTAATGTTCATATTCAAGTAAATTTAGGGCTAGATTTTTCAAGGATTAGTTAGTAACTTCCAAATTTTGAGGATTGTTTTGCTTTCTTTTCTGTCTGCTAAAGGGAATCGTGTTGGAAGAAGAGAACAAGCATTTAAAGAAAAAGGTGAGAACTCAATGACTCACTCAATTTCTTTTAATCTGTTTACTTAAGAAAAACTCAAGACTCATAATGCAACGAATCTGCATCCTGTTTAAACAATGTTATAATTTCTCTCATTTATGATAAACGGGCTAAAAACAAAATTGAAAAGATATATATAATAGGTAATATTGTCTTAAGTTTTTAATTTACGAGTAGATAAATAATTAAAAGTTTTGAAAAGGATGTTTTAGGTTCATGTGTTTGCTTTCTTTTCCTTTGCTTTTTTTTAGTGAGTTAAAATGTTACATTGAATAATCAGCTAGCGGAGACGGAGATGGAGGCTATGCTGCGTAATGCAACAATGCACTTTTTGATGGAGTCAAACATGGGAATGCAAGAAGAAGGTGTTTCATTAGAGTCTACGAACAACGTTAGCAGTTGCATCAGTGACCCTCCTGTTGAAGATGGTTCCTCGGACACATCTCTCAAGTTAGGGTAAGCAAAACCACCAAACACTAACAACTAATGTATATGAAAAATGATTATTTCATACACCCAAATATTTTACATTTATTTGATATTATCTTTTTTTGCTTTTTACTTTCTTTTCTCTTGGAAAAATATAAAAATTTACACTTTTATGATCATTTTATTTTGATATTTTGTGTCAAATGAATGTAAAAGTGTGTCATACTATCATTAATCAATATATATATATATATATATATATATATATAAATGTTTTTTTTACACTGTTTTTTTTTACACTGTTTGTTTTTACACCACCAAGTATTTCAGTCATTAAAATAATTCATTTTTATATTTATAAAAAAAAAGAAATTGAAAGATAACATAATAATCAATGTAAAATGTCTGTAAAAATTTATTGTGTGAAAATAATACTACTAAATTTTCAAATACCCTTACTTTGAACAAGTCCTTTGTTGTTGTTGTTTTTTTCAGGTTACCCTTCTTTAACTGAAGATAATGTAACATGGTGAATGAGCCATGTTCGGCTTCAAGTTTGTAAGAAATTCTCTTGAAATCTGTAACCACTTGTTTTTCTTTTCGTAAGTGAGAAATGTATGGTTTAGCTATCAAAAATCAATGAAATATATATATATATACTTTAATGATATATAAATAACGATATCTTTTTATCTGTGTTAATTGGGCATGATGTGTATGGTATGGTTTTGTGGCTCTTGTGGAAGCAACCCAAAAGCATATAATTGTTTGTATCCTTCGTGATAAGATGAAAAAAAAAATGATTTTTGGAAAGTTATATATGAGTGAAGACTTCAACAAAGACTCATGTTGAATAGAGAAAATACTTCTATTATTAATGGTAGAATTTACTAATTATGTTTGATAAAAGTGGTATCATTATTATAGTTTGTTCTCAATGAATTTAAATTTGAAATTCATAATTATTTTAGTGCAAAAACTCTTAAAATTAATTTTCAGTATTTACTGTAGAAGAGAATGAACATATTATGAACTCACGTTTCTTGCTTTTTTTTAGCAGATGAGAGGACAAAATCTTTCTCAATGTCATTATTTATTCACATATGTATTTAATGGTATGGAATTGAGATCAAGTATAACTTATTATAGTGCAAACTCTTAACCTTATTTATATTTTCAAACAATAACACTATGGTAATTAAATAAATAATTAAATTAATACTTTTTTTTATTCTTCAAATAATTTACAATTCCTTATAAAATTTTCTCCTTTTTCTTCTCCTTATTCCTTAATAAAACAATCTTATTTTACACTTTCTCTCTTCTTTTCTCTCATTTTTTTTTCACTCCCTCTTTTTCTTCATGCAAACAAATACTTGGTGAATAGTTTGTCCACATCCATATACTTGATATAATTTATAAGGAGAGTTCTTCAAATGCAAAGCCATGAATATTTTTACAATAAATTAAAATATACTTTTTGAAAAAAAATTCATAAATACTTTTAAGATTTACAATATAAAAAAGCCACCAGTAACCTATTTACACACTAAAATAAACCATTTACACTGCAAATATATAAATAATTAGTAACAAAAACATTTTTTCAAACACAAAAAAAGAAAGCAACTGATTTTATCCACATTCATCAGTTACACATAAGCAGTTTGTTAACAAGTAATACATAATAGTAGACTTAATTCTAAGGTTATTATCGAATGAAACATGATATATAATATAAATATATCTAATGTATTAAGTAACTTTGCCTCATAAAACTCTCCACTTAGTTATTTTATCATTATTAAAGTTTATATAATGTTACAATTCTCATATGAACTAAAAATAAAATTGAATTATAAAGTATAAAATATAACTACAATTTTTATATTATAAATCGATTTTATAAAAATTAAATTAAATTTAAAATTATTTTTTAATATAATTCAGAATTATTTAGAGTTCATTTTTATTTTGAATTTTTTTTTATAAAATTAAATTAAACTTAAAGATCATTCTTTTAAGATCTAACAATAAATCATAACATATTAAAATCTCCCATTTTATTCTTTTGAAGTTTACTTCTTTTATGTAAAAGTGTTGACATAATGCATTAGTATTAATCTGCTTATAACATGTTTTTTCTCATCAAAGAATTATTTATTTAAGAAGAGACTCGTATCCAAATATTTTTCTTTTCAAATATCATACTACACATAATCTTTAATTACCGATTTTAATTTGAGAATAATTAAAAAATTGTTAGATAAGATAATAACTTGGTCTTTCTTAATTTTCCACAAATTCTCATAATCTAACTTTAATATTGCAAATTAAAGAAGTTTCATGAAATTGATTTGACACTCTTGAAAAAAAAACTTGACGTGGATTGGAAGCATTTGAATCAATAAAAACCAATTTCTCATAATAAAAGTTTCCATGAATTTGTTTTTCATTGGAAAAAATGAAAAGGATTATGGTTATTAGAGTTTAGAATTTATCTTTTGATATATTTCGTTTTTTTTTAATAAGAAAAAATTCCTGTTTTTTTTTATGAAAAGAATAAAATCTCAATAGGTTTGTATTTTTTCACCAAAATATTGGTAATTAAAGAAGATTATTTGCATAACACGTCAGTAGGGCTTTTATCCACTATGGGACAAATTCAACGTTTTCTATGGAACCATCGTGCTCATGTGCTGAAACATAAAAAATATTTGGTAAACTTTATAAACATATAAAAAAATGTTTGTGATATATAACCTATTATTCAACAAAAATATAATCGATGTAGTAAATATTAAAGTATTTACTATGTATAGTATTTCTATTGTATCTAAATTATGTTTTTACATCATTTTTTTTACTAATATTTATTATTTTTAATATAATGCAATAAATAAATATATATTTTTCACTTATTTCCATTCAAGTCACTTTATTTAAATAATTTAATTTCTCCAAAAAATTAATTTATTGAATTATCTTCATTATTTATTCTCGGAGTTAAATATGTTTTTAATCCTATACTTTTTGATGATTTTGATTTTAGTCCATTTTCAAATTAAGGTACAATTTAGTCCTTCAACTTTATAAAACTCTGGTTTTAGTCCTTTTTACTAGAGTTCTAAAGTTAAAGAACTAAATTGTACCTTAGTTTAAAATAGACTAAAACCAAAATCGTCCAAAAATATAAAGACTAAAAACATATTTAACCCTTTATTCTTATCCAAAGATTAGTAATCACAAATCATCTAATAATAATTTCGAGTTCGTTAACATCACTTATTTTAAAGAGAGTGATTTATTTTTCACTTTCACTAGTAGAAAATGTATCAGTAAACAACATACTCTTCCTGTTGGATGTTTTCAAACTTTTGTTGCATTATTAAAAAAAAAAAATCTCAAATGAAAATATTTTAAATCTTTTAAAAGAATCCAATAATGGAATAGTTTTACACAAGTAAAATAGTTTAAAATTCATCCAAAAATTATTTTAATCAACTAAAAAATTTCAATAAAACTAAGGTCTTTTTTAAAAATGGCAATTTTTTTTTCTTTCATTTAATTTCTATTTAATTCAATTTCATCTCCCTCGTGCTTAAATTGTCACAATTTCCCAGTTCTAACAAAAAGATACAAGCATATAATTATTTCTTACTTTCAAAATGATTTAATGAAAAATTGTTTCTTTAATTTACACAAAGTTTAAAATTATAGATAAGGTTATATATTATTATTATTTTCTAAAAAATTCAAGGCCCAAAAAAATATGTATTTTAAACTGTTAAAACAAAGGTGTATAAATAAGAGGTGTGCATCTGTGATTTGTGGCAGTGAGGCAGCAATCCCTATCAAATTCAATCATAGAGGAAGTTAGCGGTGTTTCGTCTGAAAGTTTCGTCTGAAAATGAACGACGCAGATGTCTCTAGGCAAATCCAGCAGATGGTGCGGTTCATCCGCCAGGAAGCAGAGGAAAAAGCCAATGAGATCTCTGTCTCCGCCGAGGAGGTATCTATTCATTTGGCCGTGTTTTCTTATCATTCACTCTTCATTCATGCTCTAAAACCGATTCGTACTTTTCCTTCTGCAGGAATTCAATATCGAGAAGCTGCAGTTGGTTGAAGCCGAAAAGAAGAAGATCAGGCAAGAGTACGAACGCAAAGAGCGCCAAGTCGAAATTCGGAAGAAGATGTAACTTCCTAATACCTTTTTCCATACTCTTTTTTATGCGGTTTTTGTCTGAGTTTGAAATTCGCTAGGTTTTGTCCTCCGTTTAGATTGCTTAAAGTTAAATTCTGGAGACCGAGTTCTACTCGTATAGATCTTGATATTTGATTCTTATGGAATTGGATTCGGTGCAATTATTTTGTCGTGTAATCACTCATTCAGTGTATTTATTTATGATTGAAATACTATGACAGAGTTTTTTAAGTACTAGAAGATGATGTTTCGGATCTTTATCGAACCGTTCCGAATTGCTGAATTCCCTAATGCATGCAAGTCAGATCAATCAACGATAAGATCAGTAATTAATGTTAGAAAATATGACTATAGGTTTAGTTTAGTCCTTTTTTGTTAATTTTCTTTGTTTGTGTTTGAATACTTCGGTTTGATGTTCGATTTCTTTCAAGTTGTTGACGTACTCGAGTATATTGCCAAAGTTTGACGAGGGGAATGGAGGATTTAGTTTTTGAGATGTATTTTTTTTAGTTATGTGAAGTACAGAGCTGTGCGTTGTACTTCAAAGTGACAAAAACAGTGCTACTTGAGATGGTTTATGTTTTGAGACATAATTGATTGTTTGTTGCAGCGAGTATTCGATGCAGCTGAATGCTTCTCGAATTAAAGTCCTTCAAGCTCAAGATGACGTCATCAGTTCCATGAAAGAAGCTGCTTCCAAAGAACTTTTGAGTGCGAGTCATCATGATCATGTGTACAGAAACCTTCTGAAAGATCTCATTGTTCAGGTCCGTTAAATATTTTAATATGGTACGTCTACTTATGAATTGATAATTTGATTTTGCTGTTTTGCTAAGTGAAATCAGATTGTTCTTTCCATCTTTTTCTACTAACAACTGTTTTTAATGCTATTTACTTATTGTCTTTTACTTTTGTATTATTTGAGATGATGGGCACAACATTTTATCTATAACTAGTATTTTTTCTGCAAATTGCTATTACCCAGTGACGCCATTGTATCAACATTGTTAGTCGTTTTGTGATAGGAACTTGGGTATTATGGGGGTGGGTGGAGTATTTAACTGTTTGGTTCTCCCCCTTGTGATAGCTACATTTTTAGAGTTGGTTCCCAAGTGTTATTATGAGAGCTAGTTGTGTCTTGTAATGGGCATCTTCGTAGGGTTCACGGGTTCACATCAGTATGGAAGTGGAGTGAAGTGTCACCATATGAAGTGTTAGAATGAAACCTGCCAAGATGTCGTCTCTTAGAGGTGCTATTATGATAAAAACTTGTGTATTATGGGGTGTCTAAGTCCCACATCAAGTAGTATGGGATCCTTGGCGGAGTATTTAAGTGATCGATTCTCTCTCATTTATTGTTAGCTTTTGATAATGGGTTCACCGAGTGCTTGGGTTCGTATAAATTATAGCTATCTCCCAACATGAGGACCAACCTTGGTGTCCATGGTGTGTTCAATGGCATGGGTTCTCTCTCCTTAATAGTTAGCTTTTGAGGATGGGTTCACCGAGTGCTTGAGTTCATTTAAATTATAACTATCTCCTGACATGAGGATCAACCTTGGTGTCCATGGTGTATTCAATCTTTCTTACCCTTCCCTCTTTCCTTGCTTAACATGACCCTTTTAATCCTTTGTAATGATATATATATATATATATATATATATATATATATATATATATATATATATATATATATCCTTGACTGCTGTTTATAGACTTACTTCCTTGTATGCGTAAGTATGTGGACATGCAGTATTAATGTTAGGACTGTGTGTTACAGTGTTTGCTAAGACTGAAAGAAACTTCTGTCTTATTGAGATGTCGGAAAGAGGACCTGCACTTTGTAGAGCATGTGCTGGATTCTGCTGCACAGGAGTATGCTGATAAAGCAAATGTTGAACCCCCAGAGATCATTGTTGACAACCAAGTCTATCTTCCACCTGGACCCAGTCATCACAATGCTCATGATATCTACTGGTAAAGTTCATATTACAGCAATTAAATCTTAACTAATTGTTTGGCCTGGCCAATCAAGGATTTGCTTTATTACCCTACACTTTATTTTTTCCTCTTCGTTAATTGTAATTCAACATTATCTTCTGAGAAAAGTGCAAATTCAAATCTTCTGTGCATAGTAATTCTTTCCCACAACAATTGAGGATGCTTCCTAAAATATTATTAGCTGTTAGCTGCTTTGATATTTAAATTTCAGTTGTAGCACAATTAATTATTTTTGTTGATATTTAGTTCTGGTGGGGTGGTGCTGGCTTCTCGTGATGGAAAGATTGTGTGTGAAAACACTCTTGATGCACGACTTGATGTAGTGTTCCGTAAAAAGCTCCCTGAGGTAAAATTTTTATGCATATTAATTCTTCATGATTTTGAATCCTTTGTTAGATATATTCTACTGAATTCCATATTATTTCCAAGTAGGAAGGTGGGTTATTTTTGCGATATTTCCAAGTATATACACTTTCTATTGATTGCATTGAAGTAATAGCCAACTATAATCGATTCTTAATTTAGTTCCAAATTCAAAAAGTCGTTTTGTTCCCTGTCTATTTCTGTGCCTTTGTTTTTCCAGACTAGTCTAGGAGTTCCTTTTCACTAATTTTTTCTCACACTGTTTCTCCTTCCAGACGAAATATATACTGTAATGTTCCATTATTGGCAACTTTCTGTCTAATATGTTTACTTAAGATATTATTTAGAATGATAAATTTAGTAAAACAGTGGAGTAGTTGAAGTTGTGATAACCCCCACATTCTTCTTTATTTTCTTTCTTCTTGTGAAAGGGTGGAATTGTTTGAGATGATGAGCTGGTTAATCAAGTCAAACCACTAGATTCTTATGAAGTTTCTTGCTCTTTGTTGCAGATTCGAAAGCAGCTCTTTGGACAAGTTGTTGCTTGAAGGTTTCAAATGTATTGTTTTCGTACCCTATAATGTTTGTATCCCGCAGCATAGGCGTGTCTTGGACCTGAATAGGTTTGGTGCCGTTAAATTATAGTTGTTGTCTTTTGAATAAACACCATTTTTCCGTAGTTGAGCTGCTCCCGTACCGTTTATTATGGGGCACGTGGTGTTCTAGAATTTCTCTGGCCGCACATTGCCGCATTTTGTTCATTGGTAAAATATATATATATATATATGCATATATACTGTCGACAGTGTGAGGGAAATATAAGTGTTCTGCATTGTCGTGTCTGGTGCAAGTAAAAAAAAAATAAATGGAAATAATGAATTGTGGGTGGGGTTCATGTGAATGGATGGGGATTTGGTCTCCTGACTGACGGACAAAAATAAATTTACACGTCTTTATGATTATATTCAAATAGTTATTAAAAAAATCTTTAATTAGAGGTATATTTTCTTAAACAAGTACAAGTTATATATAGTTTCAAAAAATATAGGAAATAAAGATATAAAAATGAGTATAATAAATTTATAATATAAACTAGATTTAGTTCAGATTGGTTTTCATAATGAAATCTGAAATTCAATCCAATAAAGGAATTGGATTTTCTTTTTGGTTTTGTTCGCTTTCATATTCAGTTTCATGGTCTTGGATTGATTTATTCTTACCTTGTTACACAGGATTGAATTAATTTGCGAACATACCAATTTGATATTAAATAGAAGAAAAATATTTTAATAAACTGTCATCAAACAAAAATTTCATACATTATAAACTTATTTATTGTTAAGAAAAATGAACCATATAATTAATTTTATATAAATTGTCTACTCATAATTACAGTGTTAAATACACTATTTGTCAAATTAAAATAGATAGAAAAATAATGGTTTTTTTTACTAAACAAACAATTCCCAAACAAAATTAATCAAGCTTGAATGAGCTTAGAAAATTTGATAAGATGAGAATGGCTTAGTGAAAATAGATAAGAAATAAACTGAAAATTTGAATTGTTTTATTGAAGAGAAAAACAAAACTGAAGAAACATGAAGAGATTAATAAGAATATTTGAAAAAATACTGCGAACTCTATCATTTTTATAAATCATTTCTACTACCATTGTTCACCAAACCAATATTAATTCTTTCTTCATCTATTTTCTCTCATTCCTTCAACTAAACCCAAGAATTTCAACGAGATTAATAAGGGTCACATTCCTCCGAGAATAACCTCGATTAGTTTTAGATCCACAAAACCAATGCTGACTTAGCAGAACATTTTGCAAATCCCGATCACAGTTCTGTAGTATTTAACATGAGAGGAACGAAGTAACAATAGAAATCGTTCTACACATTTCAGCATACAATAAAAGATGAGTCAATATCTAAAAGTGAGAAAATGTGTTTCCTTACTATAATCGGGTTTTTGATAGACACCGCAATTAAAGAAAATAAGCGTAAAAGTTGTGACAACAAAGAAGTTGAAAAATGTTAAGGGACCTAGAGACAGCGAAGCAAGAGCACATAGACCAACAACCACGCAAAAACAGAGAATAAAAAGGTTAGATGTGCAGACAACTGCGGAAATGAAAGGATAAATTATACATGAAAGGTTTTAGGAATTGTAGGTTGCCATAATTGTCCGATTTTAAGCCATTATCCATACTCAATTAGCCTGCTTAAACTATTGATTAGTCGTAGCATAATCCATAGCCAAACCTAATAACTGATCCATCGGGGAAGGCAACCCACGATTAATGTGGCCGACTAACTAACCTAGAAATAATTAGTCGTGTATTGTGCTTTTGCTTTGTTTTTTTTTCTATTTTAAGTCCACTTTTTACCTCAGTTCGTCCCTTCAAATATATTTTTATTGGATTTAATGCCTACTTTCCATCAAATGACATGGTTTCCCAAATCACCAAAACACGAGGAATGTACCTGAATGCGTGGGCGCCGACATTTCACTGTTTCCACTTGCCCCAGACGCGATGGAAGAGAACACTTTATTTGTCACAATGTTCACAATAATGTACTTATGTTCAATATATAAATATCTGCTACATGATTTACCAATAAGCTAAAAGCAGGAATGAGAGAGAGAAATTCTAGCACCCCACATGCCCCATCATAAACGGTATGGGAGCCACTGAACTACAGAAAAATGGTGTTATTCAAAAGACAGCAACTATAATTCAACGGCAGCAGACCTATTCAGATCCAAGACAAGCTTATGATTCGGGATATAAACATTCTAGGGTACGGAAACAATACATTCGAAGAAATCTTCAAGCAAAAACTTGTCCAAAGAGCTGCTTTCTAATCTGTAACAAAGAACAAGAAACTTCATAAGAATCTAGTGGTTTGACGTGATTAACCAGTTCATCATCTAAAAATAATTATACCCCTTCCCCCTTTCCGAAGGAGATCGAAAATAAAGAAGAATGCTGGTGGTTATCACAACTACACCTACTCCAATGACTTACCAAATTTATCATCCTAAATAATATCTAAAGTAAACATACTAGACAGAAAGTTGCCATTGATGGAATATTACAGTATATATTTTGTCTGGAAAAAGAAAGGAAGTGTGAGGAAAAAATAGTGAAAAGGAACTCCCAGACCAGTCTAGAAAATACAAAGGCAGAGAAATATACCGGGAAAGAAACAACTTTTTGAATCTGGAACAGAATTAATAGTCGATAATATTTGGCTATTACTTCAATGCAATCATTAGAAAGTGCAATCAAATGGGAAATGAAGCAATCATATGCAATAGTAAAAATAAAAAACAAGGGGAAGAAACCAAGTTTGTTGATCAAGACAAGGAGGCTCTACTCTGTGGCTGTGCATGTGTTTTGCAAACCGTGAGTAAGATTTGGCTCATGACAGTGATTGCACTAATCAAATAACCATTGATACGGAGCTTTTCAAAGATTTAAAGACAATCAACATCACCAAAGTCAAAAAGGCAATGTTGACTATATTTCAGTCGAAGGAAATGGGACTGTTGCCATAGCAAGCTGCTTTTATACCCAAAGGTCAACAAAATTTTGAGTGTTGGCTAAATGATTGAAAAATGCTTCAAAGTTGCTTTTGAAGACAATCTTTGCCTGATTAGAGATGTAGCTAGTCATGATATCTTTAAAGGAAAAATGGAAAGGAAAAGTTTTGCTATAAATCCATTAGAGGGAGAGCAAGCTGATTTTCCAATCAAGGAAAATATCAAAGATTTTTGACAAAAGAGGATCTGGCATTATCACTACCAATCGCTGCTGCAAATGAAGCCCAAGAAGCTGGCAGCTGATTTCCAAGAGCTTGATGATTACACACCAACTTAAAAGCACTTGTCTATTTGTGAAGCAAAACAGAAGCCTTTTCCGAAGTCAACAAAAGGAGCCACTTGTAAGCTGCAGTTAGTCCACACATATATATCTAGACCTCAGAGAACTCCTTCATTAGCAGGGAATTGATGTTATGTTGCCTTTATTGATGATTTCACAAGTGGCAACCAAATTCAGATTCTGACATCTGATAACAGCAAGGAGTATACCTCAGAAAACTTAAACCGGGTTTATGAGGAAGCTGGCATTGAGCATCAGTTAACTACTCCCTAAATTCCTCCTTCAGCTTATGTAATCTTTTGTTTGTTGTTTGTGTCTTAGTCGTAAAGAGTCTGTTAGGAAATCTTAGATACTTTGTTATTCCAGTTTGTATTCATGGCTTATTCCAAGGATCATATTTTTAGTCGGTAGTTATTCATTAAGCTTTATAAATTGTAATGCTTCTGATATTAAAAAATGAAAGTTCAGTTTTTTTTCTCCTTTAATATACGTTTTCTTCTCTGTTAAACAAGCTCTGTTTCTTATTTTCTCTTGAAAATCACTGACACATTCCATTACTTGTCCTAATAACCCATCAGATATGATTCTCCTGAGGATTTTTTTTTATTTTTTATTTTTATTTCAATGTCGAAGTCTAGATATCTCAAAAATAACCCACCTTCCTACTTTGAAATAATATGGAAAGTCCACAATCAATTCCGCAGAAAATATCTAACTAAGGATACAAACCAGACTAAGAATTACAACGCATAAATTTTACCTCAGGAAGCTTTTTACGGAACACTACATCCAGTCGTGCATCAAGAGTATTCTCACACACAATCTTTCCATCACGAGAAGCCAGAACCACCCCACCAGAGCTGAATATCAACAAAAACAATCAGGTTTGCCTTAACTGAAATTTAAATAACAAAGCAGCTAAGACAGGTAATGCGATTTTAGGAAGCATCCTATTGTTGTGGGAAGGAATTACTATGATCACAAGATTTGAATTTGCACTTTTCTCAGAAGATCATGTTGGATTATAATTAACCAAGAGGAAAAAGTAAATTGTAGAGAGAGAAAGCAAATCCTTGATTGGCAGGGCCAAACAATCAGTTAAGATTTATTTTTTGTAATATGAACTTTACCAGTAGATATCATGAGCATTGTGATGACTGGGTCCAGGTGGAAGATAGACTTGGTTGTCAACAATGATCTGTGGGGGCTCAACATTTGCTTTATCAACATACTCCTGTGCAGCAGAATCCAGCACATGCTCTACCAAGTGTAGGTCCTCTTTCCGACATCTCAATAAGACAGAAGGTTCTTTCAGTCTTAGCAAACACTGTAACACAAAGCCCTAACATTATACTCCAAGTCCATATACTTACGCATAGAAGGTACTCTATAAACAGATGTCAAGGAGACTATCTATATCATTACAAAGGATTAAAAGGGTCATGTTGACTAGGAAAGAGGAAGGGCAAGGAATTGATCCCATGCCATTCAATACACCATGGAGACCAAGGTTGGTTCCCATGTCACGAGATAGTTATGATCCAAATGTACCCAAGCACTCAGTGAACTCATCCTCAAAAGTTAACTTATAAGGGAAGGGAACCAATCACCCAAATACCCCACGGAGGATCCTATACCACTTGATGTGGGACTTAAACATCCCACAATACTTAAGTTCTTATCATAGCACCACCCATAAGGGGCAACTTCTTGGCAACTTTCATTCCACGGCACTTCATTTGGTGATACTTCACTAACTTTCCTGTTAGTCAGAACTGTACGTAGCCCTTTTCATGATGCAAACATCCTGCTTCAATAATAATTGATAGTACCCAATCACTTGGAAACCCACTCTATAAAAGTAGCTATCACAAGGGGAGAACCAAATAGTTAAATACTCCACCGCAACCCACAATACCAAAGTTCCTATCACAAAACGATCAACATGTTGATACAATGGTGTCTGTGGGTAATAGCAAGTTGCAATGAAAATACTAGTTATATATACAATGTTGGGCCCATCTTCTCAAATAATACAAAAGTAGGACACATTAAATAAATAACATTAAAAACGGTTGCCTAGCTGCAAGGATCTAACTAGAAAAAGATGGAAAGAATAATTGACAACTACCCAAGCACTTGCTATCACAAAACAATCGCCAATGTTATAAAAAAAAATGTCTCTAGGTAATAGGAATTTTCAATGAAAATACTGGTTATAGACACAATAAATAAACAACATTAAAACAATTTTGTATGGGTAAGGGTCTTATAGAAAAAAGGAAACAACAATCTGACATCGATACTTGGCAAAACAGCAAATTCAAATTATCAAATCATAAGTAGGTTTACCATATTCAAAGTTTAACTTACCTGAACAATGAGATCTTTCAAAAGGTTTCTGTACACATGATCATGATGAGTCAAAGTCAAATGATGATGATGACTCACACTCAAAAGTTCCTTGGAAGCAGCTTCTTTCATGGAACTGATCACATCATCTTGAGCTTGAAGAACTTTAATTCGAGAGGCATTCAGCTGCATCGAGTACTCACTGCAAACACAATCAATTGGTTGTGCATCAAAACACAAACTATCTCAAGTAGCACTGTTCTTTGCCACTTTGAAGCACAACATAGCCCTGTATTTCAGACGATGAAATAAAATACATCTCTGAAATTAAACTCTCAATCTCCTTCATCAAACTTTGAAAATATTCTTGAGTTTGAGCACTTTGCCACAGATGTCAACAGATTGAAAGAAACCGAACACCAAACCAAAGTACTCAAACCCAAACAAAGTAAATATAAAAGAGAACAGGTTAAACCTCTGTCCATTTTTTCCAAATGCAAAAGTTTGGAACTGTCATTAACTATAGATTTTACTGAAAATTATGACAAGACAACAAGGAGTTGGTAGACTATCTCATAATTGATATGAATTCCATGCATTCGTCAATGCTGAAATACAGATCCGTCATAATTCAGAAATTTAAAAAGTATAACTATTGGACAAAAGACCATATTCTAGTACTTAAAACACACAGAAGCACAATTATAAATACACAGAATGAGTGATAACATAAAAAATAAAATAAAATAACTGCACTACATCCGATTCCATAAGGATTCAAGCATCGGCGGAACCGGTAATCATAGTCAATAGACATTGCCGCATTAGCGTCGGATCAAGATCTATACGAGTAAGACTTATTAGCCTCCAAATTTAGAGACATCTAACGACAAAACCAAATGAACTTTAAAGTCGAAGAGACAGAGAGAAAGGTATATAGGAAGTTACATCTTCTTCCGAATTTCGACTTGACGCTCTTTTCGTTCGTACTCTTGCCTGATCTTCTTCTTTTCGGCTTCAACTAACTGCAGCTTCTCGATATTGAATTCCTGCAGAAGGAAAAGTAAGATTCGGTTTGAGAGCATGAACGAAGAGCGAAAGAGAAGAAAAAACGACGAAATAAAGAGATACCTCTTCGGCGGAGACAGAGATCTCGTTAGCTTTTTCCTCTGCTTCCTGGCGGATGAACCGCACCATCTGCTGGATTTGCTTAGAGACATCTGCGTCGTTCATTTTCGGAGAGTCACTGCAAACTTTCTCTAAGATGGAACTTGATATCTTGCCCCACTGCAACAACTCACTCCAGCACACCTCTTATTTGATCACATCTAATATTAACATCTTAAAATACACAGTCTGGTTTACGCGTGTAAATTTTATTTCTTTATTTTAGGACATGTCACCTTAAAAAATAATCTCAAATTATAGAAGGAAATGAGTTTAATTTACTGTCATAATACTTAACTGTTATTTTATTTTACAAGGAAACTTCAATACAAAACACAGATAATATCTATACAAAAATTGAAAAGAAAATTTTGTCAGAGAAATATTAAAGGGTTAATGTTTTATCTTGTCCCATTTAATTTCAATATTAAATTTTAATATTGTCCATTATTTTTAAAGTTATGAATTTTGTCTCATTATTAAAATAATATTTTTTTAAAATTAAAATCACTTTCAAACTTCTAAAGTTTATATTAATAGATTAATTTCTTTTATTAAAATTGTTGTTTTAAACTATCTGACGCTAAATATTTAATAACAAATATTTACATTATTAACTGAATAAATTAGCAGATTTTATAAAAAATCTTATAGATATATTTTGATATAAGTTTGGATGATATTCATTCATTACATCAATAAATTAGTTAAAAAACACTACAATTAAATAAATTTATAAATATTTTTATCACATATTGTACTAAAAATTAAGAGAAAAAATATGACTTATTAGAACATGTTTAAATACACATTGTACTAAATGCAATATTTTTTGGATAGATTCTTCCATTTATTGTATTCACTTTAAGATTTTAAGTAGCTTTTTTTTTCTTTTTTTATAAATCCCTCAATGAATTTTTTATTAAGGGATATTGAAATATAATATTATTTATCATTTTAGGTATTTTGATAGCTTGTGAGGATTTAAAATACAATATTATCATATATGATGGAGATTTTATCTCTTTTTAGTATAAGATATTGTAAATCAGATTTTGAAAAGAAATTGTTTGGTTTCAAATTCTACTATTACATTTTTTTTTGTGCCATGGTAATTTAAAAGTTGTTTCATTTTTCAATCAATTGAAAATTACTGGTGAAATGATTTTTAAAGTAATTATAAAAGTTATACATTTATTTCAAAAATTACAATTAAGAATTTTTTGCTTAAAATTGAAATTTATATCAGTTTAATAGATATTTTATCAATATACGAAAATTTTATGTATCAATTAGATAAACGAACATTCATTAGAGATTGAGACAGCTGTCACATTTTAATTGGCAGATTGCACCACTATTTAGGTCACTCTTCAACGCAGATACCCCCAATTGCGAGAGTGCCATTACAGCTTGGATCAATTTCGCGCTCTCAACCAGCTCCCTCAAAAACCCTTATTGGACACCATGAGTAAGTCTCCTCGCAGAGATCTGCAAGTCTTTGATTTCAATGAAGAGGATGATGCTGCAGCCTCAGACAAAGACCTCCATCACCAATCCCTATCCCACCACGATCCTCACGGTAAGACGATTCCCCTAAAATTCTGATTCGCCAAAACAAACGTCATCTTCAATGGAAATTGTTCATCTATAATACACGTTTTCCTTTAAAATGTTAATTCCAAGACGTTAACTCGGTAGGTGTCGCCATTGTGTTTAATGGTTTTGATTTTAAGGTATAGTGTATGCTTCCTAGAGAGTCAAATTGAAGGAACTGAAGGAGAGGGATGAAACCTACAGTAGATGTTTTCCTCTTAACGTTTATTTGTTTGTCTGTGGACTTGAGGTTATCAATAATTTTAAAACTATGGTATCATGATTGTTGGATATCTTTTTTGACATAAGTTGGATTGTGTTGAGCATAGAGACATTATAGTTTTGATTGTAGTATGCGGATGAACTTAGGGCGTGTCATGGTTGCTGAATTCGTGCAGGGAAATTGAACTTTGTTTTCTTTAATAGATGGAGGATAATGAAATGACTATCTATAATTATTATCATTTGATGAAAAAGGGTTAAAGACATACTAATGCTTACCAGGGGACTCGTTAAGGAAATATAAGTGTTAAGGAAAAATGCCTGTCATGACTTGTGTTGTTTCCATTCATCTCAAAGCTGGTTTTCAATTAAATTGATTATATATAGCCAATGATACATTGACAGATTCCCAGGTGAGCAAGGTTGGCATAAAGAATGTTGCCAGTATACCTTGTGTTGGCGTAGCTGGTGCTATTTTTAATTTGGAGAAGGGTGGTTCTGACCCTTCTCCTGATACATTGGAAGCTATGTATGATAGTGAAGAGAAGAAATCTGTGTTGGAAGCTGACAAACAATTAAATTTGATTAGTCATGAAAATGATCATCTTAAAGATGTTGATAACTATAACAAGCTAGGGAAAATGGATATATGTGGCGAAGTATCTTCACCTGAAACAAGCCACATTGAGCCTTCAGGGACTTCATACAGTGTACTGTAACTTCCACTTTGTCAGATTATAGCCTAAGGAATTGATTTAATTGTGAGACTTATATCTATATTCAATTCTTTTACAGAATGAGTCAATTGATGTCAATTCAGAAGCTGATGAGAGTGCTCCAACAAGTCCTGCTTCTGATATTCCAGAGAATGGTGTTGTATATTTTATAATCATGGAGTCCTTATAATTCTAACACTTTCAATTTGAAAATTATATTGCAGTTTTTCTCACTAAGTATTCATTATTTCAGTTTCATTAAATGGTTTTGGATTGAATGGCACGGACAATTCTGACATGGTAAAGTTTATTTCAGTAACAACCATTTTCTGCTAATGACATTGACATGACATGCAATGTTTTTTCACCTTTTGTTTTTTTTTTAGATTTGGTATTTCTTTAGTTGTTTGTTTACTTCTGTTCTTTTTACTTTTTCATCATTGATACATGCTATTATTTTTATTGGTTTGTCTTTCCCCTGCTGCTGGTGCTTCATCAAATATACCTTTTTTACCTGAGAATATAAACTGTTGTAATATCTATTTTAATTTATGTTGTTTTAATTTTTATTTCGTGTTGTTCACTATTATTTTCTTTGTGGTATTTTCAGGATGACACAAATACAGAAGTCGTTCTTCATCCCGATTATGTCATATACCAAGATAATTATTATCCGGGGCCAACCTTAACCTTTTCACCCTTTTGTGTCAAGATCAATGTTTCAACTGCTTGCATAAAGCAAGAAGCCTTTGATCTGGAATGGGCACTGGATGATCTCATTGACATTAATTGTCAGTTGTTTCAAAGTGTGAGTTTTGTAGTTCAATTGCTTTCATTACACTGTGTGTGTGTTGTGTATAAGTTCTATTATAATTCTCCTGTTATGCCTTTTCTTCAGAGTGGAACTGTCATTATTAAGCTTAGAGTAATATCAAGTAATGCAAGCCAGTCAAATCATGTAAGCAATGCTTCAGGTGAGTGCAATTACTTTGGTTGATTAATGGGGAATGATATTCTTCGTTGCATATTTGACATAACTTATTATTTTTATTCAAACTGTAGCTATAAAATTATGTGCATAAATTCTGGTATTAGGAGTTTGTAGATTGTTTTGCAGATGGTAACTTATCTGTTACTTACTGTATGTGCATTTTTGTACATGTTCTAGGCATTGAGGAATTGATATTTGCGCTTGTTGATTACAATTGGTCCCTGAGACATAGGCAAATAACATCTCTTAATACAAAATACTTGGCTTCTTGGAACATTGCACTTCAGTAAGTCATAAATTCTTTATAAAGCAGTGATGTATGATTTCATTGTCATGGTAAAATTTATTT
The DNA here is from genome assembly GCA_027742785.1 of Vigna reflexopilosa. Lineage (NCBI taxonomy): Eukaryota > Viridiplantae > Streptophyta > Magnoliopsida > Fabales > Fabaceae > Vigna > Vigna reflexopilosa. The sequence continues at coordinate 8,377,433 of CM050918.1, read as the reverse complement.
GGAAGATTTGGTGTTCTGAATGCCAATTTGTGTCATTTTAGTGAAGTATTATATTCATGTTTGATATTTGTAGTGCGGATGTAGAAGGCAATGAAACTGATTCACATGCATCAAGATGCTACTTCCCAAAGTAAGAATAATTAATTTTCTTTTCCTTTCAGACAAGTTTACCCTTATGTATTGATGCTGTAGTCCATATCTTTACTTTAAAAACATTTTCATGTTTAGTGCTTTATGGTATTCTATTTCCTTTGTTATTGCATGGTATATGTTGTCTTTTTATTTTCTTTTCCCTTCATTCTGTATGGTTTAATGTGTGTATCTAATATGTTTGACTTAGGATGCTGTAGCTTTTGGAATAGATGGTTCATGGCATGGTGTTAGAGGCTTTATGGCCGTGGTCTGGGGTGTAATTTTTGCAATTCATTCTTCCAACAGAGAGTTTCCTTTAGATTTAAAACAGGTGAAAATATATGTTTAGAGGGCTTGAAGGACCCCTCTCATAATCTTCTATTTATATTGAAAAACTTATACAAGAACCCATGGAAGATTAAGGGACTGCATTAGATACCTAGGTGCAGAACTAGGTACGACTGTAGGTTCAACTGATAGTCATTTCCAACACTCTACTCCCTATACTTAGACTTAATAATAATACATAGATGTAATTATTCTAACCAGCATCAAAGATATCCTTTATTGGAAATCAAGTTCTGTTATGGTTACATTTTCCATAGATTGAAGTAGAAACTACACAAGTTCTGTTATGTTGAGGAAATCAAGTTTTCATAAATCTACTGATTTTTTTTATACTTTTTTAATCTTTCTATTAGACTGGGTATAAAAGATTGTTAGAACACCAGTGCACTCGCACACACAACCACAGTTTCTATTATTGGAAACCCAACCACAGTGCACTCGCACACACACAGAACACCAGAAAGAATGAAAGAATTCTGTATATTCACAAGTAATCTCAATGTACAATGAATGTCACGAGATCATAACCTCTCTCAACAGAGTTCCAAGAACTTGTTATGTATCTTACAATCACCAAAAGTTCCTCTCCTCTGCTAAACAGAGGATATTTATAATACCAACTTTTCCTGCCCACTTACTAACAGCTACTTAACCGTTAAGACAGTTAAGTCACCTAACTCTCTCCCTCCTCCTGTAAACTAACCAGGTCTATCAAAGATCATGATATCTTGTATGAAACCATTAGAGCCTACTGCCTTATACTATAACTTTCTTGTTTTCATATTGTGTGTGTTTTGGAAGGGGAGTGTAACTTTCTTTAGCATGTTTAACTCTGAGAATTTATGATCTGAAACAGTTTTGAGGAGAATTTTGATGATGTTATCTATCCAAAAGGGGATCCAGATGCTGTTTCCCTAAGCAAGAGAGATGTGGATCTCCTGCAACCAGACACATTCATTAATGATACAATTATCGATTTTTACATCCAGTAAGTTTTCCCTTTCTCGATTTGTATACATATCATTGTTTTGTTGCATTTTTTGATAAAAATTATTTATTCATTATTTCTAACACTGTACAATAACATTTTTATCTTGTTCTACCTGTTTTAACCGTGGAGCTTCCTCTATCTTCTTCTTTTTTTCTTTTTTTGTATACTTATGGTAAAGGCCTATTAAAATTGTAGGGTTTAAATCTATATTTTTGATTCTTGAAGGAGTTGACAATTTGCAAATCTCAATTTTGGCAGGTATCTTAAGAATCAAATACCGGAGGAGGAAAAGCCTAGATTTCATTTTTTTAATAGTTTTTTCTTTAGAAAGCTGGCTGATATGGACAAAAATCCATCCAGTGCTTCTGATGGAAAAGCAGCCTTTCTACGTGTTCGTAAATGGACAAGAAAAGTAAATTTATTTGCAAAGGATTATATCTTCATTCCTGTGAACTTCAAGTAAGACTTTATCGAAGTTTTGGTTCCCTGACTTTCTATTTGTAATCAAGTGCTGATCAGAATTTTCTTTTCATGTGATGATAGTCTTCACTGGAGTTTAATAGTCATATGCCATCCTGGTGAAGTGGTTAATTTTAATGGTGAGATCTCAGTTTATATTCTTTCTTGTGATACTCTGTTTTCAGAGATTTATTTTATTCTGTGTATTCCAGACAAGGAGATGCACAATTCACTTAAGGTACCCAGTATATTGCATATGGATTCTATAAAAGGAAGTCATAGTGGTCTGAAAAACTTGGTGCAAAGGTAGACTAAAGCTTCTCACTTTCTTTTGTTCCCCTCTTAATCTCTTTCCTGTCCCAAAAAATGTATGCAGAAATTTTATTGAAACTGAATTCAGTGTTATGTATGAAAGTGCAAGTTGTCTTTGGCTTCATGTTTGAGACCTTTCTAGACTATGCCCCTGCAGCTGAAGTTTGCAATTATTGATTTGGCCACTTTGTTAAATTGTGATTTTATAAAGCAATTGTTAATGAATCTCCTGGTGGTTAGTGTGCTTGCTTTAATTATATTATTAGTCTTGAAATTTTGCTTGACTTTCATTATAACCAAAATTTGTAAATTATAATTTGTGGGAGCTTTTTAGGCTTTAGAACAAAAACTGATTATAATTCACTTAAACGTTGTCCGTGTTGTACTCAACTTTTGGCACCGCGTTACACATAAATCTGAATAATAGAGCTCAGTTGATCATGCATTTATATTTATCAAACTGTAAGCAATTCTTGTAGATAAAATTTATGTTATTGAAACTCTTAGAATTTGGGCTTAGGTTAGGACTTAACTCAAAATACAAATAAGAACCAAAATTAATGTCCTTATGGATGCTGCTTATTTGTATTGGCATTTTCTGTTCCCTTTTTCAATTTTGACATTAATATCAATTATTTATACTGTTATGCATGTTTATTTCCATTGCAATTGTGCAGATTCCTTATATTTGCATTGTTGTTTAAAAAATTTAACTCAAGGTAGTTGTATTTGTTCTTTTCTCATCTGATATTTTCAGTTATTTGTGGGAAGAATGGAAAGAGAGGCACAAGGATACCTCGGAAGAAGACCTTTCATCAAGATTCTTCAACATGCGTTTTCTTCCACTTGCGGTAATGCCTTTTAACATTTTGACAAATTTCACCAGGGCAGTCATTTTTCTTTTAGAGACCCATTAAAGTTAAATGAAACAAATTTCTGTTTTATTATTTGCTGAGAAGTAGATACCACATTGTTTTGGAAACTGGCTGTTTTATTATGAAAAATCTCTTACTGGTTGGTTTCACTGGCTTAATTATTCATATATAATATACATATAATTGTTTCAATCCATTATGTGTTAAGAGTTGTTTTCACTAGACCCAAAAATTAACCTAAGATTGAATGGGTGGGACATTTTAGCTCTTGAGATTTTAAAAGCTGTTAATCCATGGTTTTGCAAAAGCAATACTCATTTTAATCGTTTTCTACTTTGTTCTCCATTGATGTTTTGCAAAGTTAAGCATTTTAGAATTGAGAGTTTTGAAAAATCTCAGACTAAAGTGCCGTACTCTTTCAATCTTGTAGATTAATTTGGGGTTTACTGGGTTTTTATGCAAACATTGTGTTACATTTGAAGAGGAAAATCCCATCACTTGATAATTTGAATTTTCCCCAATTTTTTTTTTCTACAAACAAATGCATACCTTTTGTTTTTGTATCTTTCTTTAAATGTCTCATTATTAGGTGGGTTATTCAAGGAACACGGATCACGTGGCTTTATTCTCTGAAATGATTTTTTAATTTGATAATTGAATGCTATAACTCCATGCTAGTTGGCCTATTTTTGCTCAAGACTGGTCACTTCTTGCCTTTTCTGCTTGAGTTTTCTTTTATTGTTATGATTGAATGCTCTCACTCCATGACAGTTGCCGCAGCAAGAAAACTCGTATGATTGTGGCCTATTTCTGCTTCACTACCTAGAGCTGTTCCTTACTGAAGCACCTCTTAATTTCAATCCTATCAAACTAACCAAGTTTTCCAACTTCGTAAGTATCTACTTATTCTTGTAGTTCTGGTGTATTTCACACTTTTTGTTTGAACAAATGAAATCATTGGCAAAAGTTTCCATTCTAAAATCAATTGTCTGCTAGATTGGTTATCAATTTACGAATAATTGTTTTTGCTAATAAATGCTGGTTGACTTATTGCTTTCTATTTTTAACATTTTAAAGGTAACTGGCAACTTAGTAACGGATTCGTATGGATTCTTATATGAGTTTGACCTAATATAACTAGTTATTTCCAGCTCAATGTAGACTGGTTTCTGCCTGCTGAGGCTTATCTCAAGCGAACACTGATCCAGAAGTTAATCTTTGAACTTGTGGAAAACCTTGGTTCACACGAAATCTCTTCGTCTGACTGTAGTGCAGACAATGAGTGCTTAGCAAATAATGATAACAGAATTGGGATTGATCACGCTGAAGTCAATAAGGAGTCAACAACTTCGAATGTGGGGCAGGGAATAGAAATCACTCTATTGTCTGGTTCGTCATCTTTGGATCATCAATCTTTTAACAGTTCAGGCTTGGTTCTTAAAGAGCTTTTTGAGCCAGGAGCTACTGCAGGAGCTATGTTGGGACAATGCCAATCTTTTGACCAGCGTTTCAATGGTTCAATATACTCGATGGAGGTACCTACTTGTGTCTGCATTTTCTTTCTTGAATATGTTTGAGCCACACAGAAGCCTGTTTTTGTCAAATAATTTATGTTGTGTGCTGTACATTATACAATGAAAAATAAACTTTCAACCTATCACTTTCTGGAGCATAGTTCCCAAATGTAGCCGTTCAGTGATGAGTACATTTTTTATGCTGGCAAGATATTTATTTTGGATCCCATTACATTCTTTTACATTTATGTTGTAAAACTAACCTTTCACCCCTCTTTTTTGTTGTTGTATTATAATAGGAAGACACTGATCTCGGGGAACAGTTTATGTACCTGCCTACAGATCCCAACTTCCAGCAAGTGGCTGGAATTATTCCTCAAACATGTTCTTTGCCATATCTTCCCAGGGAGTGTGGAGATGATACATGTCATAGACCACAAATCTCTCTTCAAGCGAACCATGATGTGGTTGAGTCATCTCTACATTCATCAAATGGCGCCTTAGATGATTCAGAAGACGTAAGGGTCACAGAAAACTGCCCTTCTGTGAATGAGCCCGGGTCATCTAATGAAGCTGAACAAGGGGAGAAAACTTTTTCGGCAATGGTAAATACTGAGCATGTCAGAGATATTTCCACCACTATTGTAGGAAATTCTGGAGACTCAATTATGAAGTGTGATGATAACAACGGAGATCTCCACTGTACTGGTCAAGAAACTCTGACAATACAATTGCAACAAGTTTCTCATGTGCCAGATTATGATGAAACTCCTACGATAGCATTGCAACAAGTTTCACAGGCGGCTGTTGATGAGGACACTCCCACAATTCCATTGCAACAAATTTCTGATGCAGTAGATGATGGTGAGACTATTGATGGCGTGGCACCTGATACGTGTGAGGAACAAGCTCCAAAGAGGCGGCGGCTTATGCCTGTTGAATGTAATGGTGAGGGCACTGTGACAAATTCCGATTTGTAGATAACTAGATATAGATAGATATGGCTTCCTTACACTACTTTTGGATTGTTTCTAGGTTGTACTTTACCAATGTGAATACTAAAATAGTGTCGTTGCTGGGTTGTAGTAGTTAGTTAATTCTGCGGCCAAAATTGGAAATTACCTGCGGACTTTAGATACAATTCAACCTGGCATTACCAGGATTTATTTCTTCTTGATGACTTTCAAGTTCCCTTCTTACATCTTAAGCTTCATACTTGATTTTACTATTGTTCCTTTTGATTTTGTTTTTCAACAGGGTTAACATGTTTTCTTACAAATAGCGAAGTGGAAACCAATAAAAAACTAATTACCAATGTTCAAGGTGGATGTAACTTGAAAATAACAAATATGGGTTCAAAATTAGTGCGTGGAACATGTTGATCCTTGTTTATATTTCAATTCAACTACTAATCACACTAAAGTAACAATACAGGAAAAAAATCTAATACGACAATTAAATTTATATAAACATTTAATTTTAATTTATTACAATTAGATAATAAAATATTAGACCCACAAGTGCAACCGTGTATGCGATTTTGTTGAAAAAATCTTAAAATTGATGATGATTATTCTAGAAAAATGTATTATAATAAAAGATGTTTGATAAAAACATTTAATAAGTAATGTTCAATCCGTGTTGGTAATTATTTAACATAAAAAGGCTTGACTAAATTTATTCTCATCTTTTCCAAATTAATCAATCTTGAATGTTACTCCATGAAAGAGATAATTTAAATTCTTTAATAAATAAAAAACATGAACTTAAAAATAGATGAAAAGAAAAAAAGCTTTTCATAAAATCTGCTACAATACATGCTAGTATTTCATTATGCTTCAAAGAAATTGTTTGATTTTTCTACTTCATTGATGGAAACGCATGAAATAACAAAACACTTGAATCAAATGAAAAGATTATGAAACAAAACAAGACAATTAAGTACAAAACAAATTGTTGACAAACAAGTTTTTAACTTTTATCTATTATAGTATAACTTTTGAACCCTTATCGTATATTTAAATAATGTTGATCATGTTTAAATAACGTAAAAAATGTGTACACAATAAATTTTAAAGAATCAGCATTATTAATTGTTATAAACTATATACTAAAGAAAAAATAATTACTAAAATAAAAATATTAATAAAATTTATTATGTTTATTAAAATATAATTAATAAGAAAATGCGTAAAAAAATCAGTTTCAAAAAATAGTTAAAATTAAACTGACCGAATAATGGAATAAACCCAAATGTAAACCAAAATAAAATAACATAGCGTATTTAATTTATTCAATTCACAGGGTGACAAGACAACCACACCACGTAGAGCTTGAGAGATTATGATTTGATTTTATGTGCATAGTTTAACCTTTATCACTAGTTCAACTATATGCAGTGTGAGTGAGTTTAGTGAGCAAAAGTGGGGAGATGCAGAAACGGAAGGAACTGCCAAATCAATGCCTTTATTGGTTTCCAGAGGAAGAATCATCAGAAGAAGCATGACATGTCTATGCCTTACCCATTCACTCACTCAAACCCATAACCCCTTCCCTTCTTCTCTACACAATAACAGAAACTCCCTCTTTCAGTTTTTCTCGGTAAGAAAATCAATTCCTCCTCTTCTCTCATAAACTCTCTCCATTCTCCATGTTTTTCTCTGAAATCTTCGCGTTTCTGTTTCGTCTTTTCTTTCAGGCTATTCTCCGACCTTCAATTCGCCCCTTTTCCGCTAGCTTCAAGGGTGGGCCCACGCCTTCTGCATCTTCTTCTGCACTAATGGCCAATTTCAACGCTGATTCCGTCACTTACCTCACACAGCCAGAAGCCGCTGAGATCGATGAGACGCTCATGGGTCCTCTCGGCTTCAGCGTCGACCAGCTCATGGTCTGTCTTTCTCTCTCTCTCTCTCTCTCTCTCTCTCTCTCTCTTTTCATTTTCGGGTGTTAATGCAGTTGGTTAAGTTAGTTAACGCCTTTTGTTCGTAATTTTCAGGAATTAGCTGGTTTGAGCGTCGCTGCTTCCATTTCTGAGGTACTTTTTTTTGTGTAAATCATCTTAATTTTACACGGAGGATTATGATAATTGTAAATTTGATTTCTGCTACGCAGTGAAGTGTTCTTATTGGTGTTTTGTTGCATTAGGTGACTAGAATGGGGTTTGATAGAGGAAACATCCTTTTGCTAAAATTTGTTCTTTCTCTGTGTTTTTTTTTTTGGTCTGTATGTTAATGTTGGTGAGATTGTTCTTGAATTATTTTTATCTCACAGGTTTACAAACCCACTGAGCATGGTCGGGTTCTTACTATATGTGGCCCTGGTAACAATGGTGGTGACGGTCTGGTGGCTGCTCGCCACCTGCATCACTTTGGTTATAAGCCCTTTGTGTGTTACCCAAAGCGTACCCCCAAGCCTCTCTATTCTGGATTAGTTACTCAGGTTGGATGGAACTCATCTTGACAGTTTAGAACTCCACACTTTTTTTTTTGTCTAATGAGTTACTTCAAGTCTCATGATTTGTTGTTGCCGTAGCTTGAAGCACTGTCTATCCCTTTCTTGTCAGTGGAAGAACTACCGTCAGATCTTTCAAATAACTTTGACATTCTTGTGGATGCGATGTTTGGATTCTCATTTCATGGTAGGTATTTTTCTTTTTGGGATTTATTTGCACATCTAGAGCATCTATATGTTTCTCACCTATGTTTTGCAAACCAGGGACCGAACACCATACTGTTACCACTGTTTTTCTGCCTCTAATCATTAATTGTCTTTTTGTTTTCATGTATTCCCCCTTGTTATTTTGATGCTTACTGTTAGAATCAATATCATTGCTACAATTATAATCTGCAGCAGCACTCAGTTAAATTAAATAACTCTTTCTTTTATTTTCAAAGTTTTTCACACCCCATCGCATTGGCTCTGAATTCTGAACTACTGTATGGATCACCAACAAATATTTCCATTTTAATTTTATATGGCTATACTTTGTTGTTTTTTGTTTCTTCAGGTTCTCCCAGACCTCCTTTTGATGATTTGATCCAGAGACTTGTCTCTTTGCATGATAATGATCAAATTGATAAAAAAAGACCAGTTATAGTCTCTGTAGATATTCCCTCTGGTTGGCATGTTGAAGAGGGAGATGTTGATGGTACAGGCATTAAGCCTGATATGTTGGTATGTTTCAGGGATATTATTGTCTCATTATTTATTTCTTTAAATGTTGAAATTTAGATATAATATCGTCAGATATTTATTTCAACACAGTGTTTCTATCGAGATACCATTCCTCCGTTGTGTTTATTTTTTCTGTAGGTTTCTTTGACAGCCCCAAAATTAGGTGCAAAGAAGTTTGGTGGTCCTCACCACTTTCTAGGAGGTAGATTTGTCCCACCAGCTATTGCTGAAAAATATAAGCTTGTGCTTCCACCTTATCCTGGAACATCCATGTGTGTTCGAATTGGAAAGCCTCCACAAATTGATATCTCAGCTCTAAGAGAGAATTACATCTCACCAGAATTTCTTGAAGAGCAGGTGGAGGCTGACCCAATTAATCAGGTAACTTTCATGTGAAACAATACTTTGTTGCCGAGTTGTCCTTCTTTTACCCTTTTTGTGGTTGTCAAGGAATTTAGTACTTTACCATGATCTCTTTCAGTTTCCAATTCTGAGATTTTAATGACTACAAATGATTTCCATTTTACAATATTATTTTTGTTATCTACAGTTTCGCAAATGGTTCAATGATGCAATGGCTGCTGGTTTGAAGGAACCAAATGCCATGGCCTTGTCAACTGTAGGGAAGGATGGGAAACCGTAAGATTTCCTTAATGTTAAAATGGTTTTTGCCTGAATATAAGTGGGTCTTGTAAAATTAATTACTTTTCCATACTTCTGAATAATGTGTAATATCTGAACTAAAAGTTGCAAATTACTCTTCTTGATCTGCCTTCAGCTCATCACGAATGGTATTGCTAAAAGGGTTGGATAAAGACGGATTTGTGTGGTCAGTAATGATCTGTTATTTTTATTTTAGACCTGCTATATTTGAAAAAAATGCTTAATTGTGTTCAGCTACTGCAATTGATTTGCACAGGTACACAAACTATGAAAGTCGAAAGGCACGTGAATTGTCTGAAAATCCTCGAGCATCTCTGCTTTTTTACTGGGATGGTTTAAACCGTTCGGTGAGTATTGCTTACATTCTGGCCAGCCACATCTTCAGATTGACTTATTATTCATGGAATTGATGAAGTTTATTTTCAATCCAATCTCGCCTTCTTGGAAACATGGTGCATCATGCCATAATGTACTTTTATTTGGAGGGATAAGGAGGATCAGTATGATAATTGGTATTTACAATATAACACCTAACAATGAGATCAAGTAAAGGAAAGACTGGCCTATGTTGTATTAGGTAGAGGTATTACCAGGCACACCTCTCCTAGTGTTCTTGTTGCCTTCTGCCCTTAAGGGAATGAGCAGCTAGCTAACTCAAAAGATGCAGTTAATGCAGTCAAAACTACACTCCCGTAACCCAGTTTGGAAAATCTGAAGCAACTGCCTATTGTGATTGACTGGTTCTGTTTTCGCAGGTCCTTTTAGTTGGACCAGCTGTAATCAATTGTTTATCTGTATCTTAGGGAAGTGATTTTTTTTTTCCTTTCTTATTTAGGCTTCTCAAATTGTGTACGGTTTTCATACTTTATTTCCTCCGTAATTCATGTTTATTGTTATCCATTACTTTTTTGTTTATTTCTTTTCCTAGGTACGGGTAGAAGGGCCTGTTCAGAAAGTCTCTGATGAGGAATCGGAAGAATATTTCCATAGCCGTCCTAGAGGAAGTCAGATTGGAGCAATAGTTAGCAAGCAGGTCTAGTTCTTCCTCACTTTAAATTTAATTGTTATATATAGAAATTATATGATATATTAACTTATAATTTCAATTTCTTGGATCATTAGAGTACTGTAGTACCTGGTAGGCATGTTCTTTATCAGGAGTACAAAGAACTGGAACAAAAATACGCCGATGGGTAAGTTATTGAACAACTACTTTTGACTCAATGTTATTTGTAAATTATGACAAAATATGTTACTCTCTCGAGATGGTCTATAACCTCATGGATTCTCATTGCTCGTACATGGAAACCTGAGTAGCTAACCATCTCATTTGGCCACGATTATACTTTTCTCCCATTTCTTAACTCTAGGGAAGATGTAAATAATCCTCATATTTTCTACTTGCAGAAGTATGATCCCTAGACCTAACTGGGGAGGATATAGACTCACACCACAACTTTTTGAGTTTTGGCAAGGACAGAAATCTCGCTTGCACGACAGGTGGTTGCATCCTCGTTTGTGATAGGTTTTCTTGTTTTTAAGTTGCTTTTTCTCTATGAATGGATGAAGCCAAACAATATGTACATAATAGTTTGTTAGTAACGTGTATTGGGTTTTCAAGCCACGGCTTTGGTTCAAGATCCGAGTCGTATGCCTATCAATTTGAGTTTATCTATATCCTAGTCTGCCTGCTTGGTTACGATAACGATATAAAGTAATCTGCCACATCTACAACAATATATGGCATTTTTACTTTAAAGAGTTATTGATTCTATCCCCACAAGAAAAAATTGAGTTACTTAAATAAGTTTGAGGTTTATATTGAAAATCAACCTTTACAAGCTTTTGCTGCATCCCCTCATCAATCATCCTAAAATAGCTTAAATGTCGAACCTTATCTTGACATTGCTTAAAATTTTGATATACTTGTCCTTGATGAGCAATTTTTATTTGGAATAATTTTTTATTTAGGGACGTTGTTCAATTTTGAATTATTTTATTCCGGTATAGAATATGGTTATCTGAGCCTGGTGTTTGGTTACGTTTGGTCTATAAATAAACCGTCCACAGGAACCTGGTATTTTATTAGGAAGAAATATGGATATCCTATCACAAAGATAAAGCATTGGAAAACTTTAAGGGTACGCGCCTTCCATTCCCAGACCTGTCGCCCCAATTCTCTCAGAAATAAGACTAGTTACCTCTCCCTCTGAAACCCTGCCTATCCTTAGTCAAGATGCATTATTTTTCTTATTGTCCCAATTAAACTAACTCCCTCACTAACAATTACTGATTGATGCTAAAGATATCTAGTGCCCCTAAACAATTACTGAAAAGAATTCCACTGAGGTCCTATGTCTGATGTTCCCCATAAGTGACTAGTTGCCTCCCAATCTCTACTCCTCTTCTTGTTTGAGAGATATGCCTGATTTCTTCTAACCCAACTCCCTGTCTCACTCACTAAAAGATATCTAACACCTGACACCTAACTGAAACATTTCAGAGACTTCCTTTCCTTAAAAGATTTGTTTGAAACCCCAGTTAAAGGAGTACGATGTCCTAGACCATCATTCTGTGCCAGAGCACATTTTCATATACAGTGAAGTAAATTTCCACAATATTTTCCTGAGATTGTGTGCATGTTTTATTCACAGGTTGCAATATACTCCCCATGAGATCAATGGACAGCGGCTGTGGAAGATTGAGCGATTGGCTCCCTGATAATTTTTTTTTTTTTCTGTTAAATATCTCAACTTGTGAAAAACAAAGGAAATAAAGTTATATTTAAATGTCAGCCTCTCTTTTCTTTCGTCATGTTGAATTGTGCTTTATCTATTTGTTCATATACTTGTACTTTGTTTATATGACATTCTAAGTAGACTTGATCGCAGGCATACATTCCAAGAAAAAAATCTTGCGATTCCAATTCAAGATATGGCACCTTTCTTTTTCATTTTCTCACTGAATGTAAACCGAGTAATGCCTTTCTTTGAGTTCGTGTGTGGATAATACTAATTTTCGATCAAAGTTATTCCTGTGAATTAGTTTTAAGTAAGCGTGCGTTTAAATTAATTTTGATTTTTGTTTGACCAATAGATAGTAGAAAATGATATTAAAACCATGTTTGAAAACTTGTAATTAGGGGGTGAGTACTAACAACTATTTTTCATAAAAAAAATAGAATAACATAGAAGTATATAGCTACGTGTTAGCAAAACTTATTTACTTTCAACTAATTATAAATTACTATTATTATTACTATTAACATAACTCCAGCTAATTATCATAAAAGTCCATAAACTCGTATTACAACGCTTTTAACTACTGTTATGATATTTAATAGAATTTACATATAAATGACAAAAAATTCTGGGTTTTTCCTATTTAAATATTTCAATTTAGAACATACACAATATGATTACTTAAGTTAGTCATTTATTTTGATATTATGGATATAAACTTAAGTGTTTTTCACACAAAAATTATTACAATGAGGTTGGTAAGATTGGGTGCTTTAACTTACCAATATTAGTACCTAAAACATTATCTCTATTAATTTATTCAGTCTAACGCCTAATTTTTCTCAAACAATTTTTTTCTTAATCTTAACATGTTTACCAAAAATATGTTTTGAATAATAGACTCTACTTATTCATTTTTGTTATTCTTTAAAAAAAATTATTCTCCTTATTGGTTATTCTTTTAATCCTAATTTTGCACCACATTTATACCCTATCTTAAAACCTTTGTATTTTTTCCCCTTTTTTTTCCTGTAAAAAATAATGGAATCTCATTATAATTTCAGGTCAGTTTTTCCTACATCTTATTTTTTTTCTTACTCCACCCGATAAATTGTAATATTGTTAATTTATCCCTCCTAAATTTATAATAAAATAAGAAAAGTTCATATGTCCTCTCTTCAACTTTACCCTTATATATATTTTTTAAATACTTTTTTCTCCTCTAATTTGTTTTGAAAATTCAATAAGACTCCTAGTTTTTGTTTTTATACTTTTAGTCCTTCAGTTTTTTAAAATTATTCAATTTGATCCTAATTAGTAATGACATCAAAATCATTAATGAAAGAGTGACTAGGATTGAATATGTAACAGGGTTATGTCAACATATACGTGAAGAATTCATGAAGAGTTCTTCAATGTAGACGTGAAGAGTTTATTTTATATATGTCAGAAAGCTTTTTTCAAAATATTTATTTTATAAAACATCTCATTTTTTGGAGAGCTTATTCGAAAAAATGGTGTTCTATAATCATCTTATATGTCCCGAAAATCTTATTCCAAAAATTTAATTTTGAAAAATCTCGTTTAGAAGGTTCTATTTTTAAAAAGGATCTTATACATTTTAGAAAACTCATTTAAAAAAATTATTTGAAAATTCGTTTGAAAAAGCATATTTATATATTCTAAAAACATATTTTGGAAACTATTCCAGAAATATGTTTCAACAAGTTTATTTTAAAATATGTACCATAGAAGTGACCATTAAAATATCATTCTAAAAATTAAGGAGATGTAAATAGTAATTATGTGGTGCAGGAAGCAAAAAACAACTTGAAATACTACGGTTGAAAGATGAGTAATGGGCTGTAATAGTAGAAGCATGCTTTTTACGGGCTTTTCTTTTTGCAAACCATAGTGTTTTCCAGCAAAGCAACTCCATAGTATTAGAGTGTAAATGACGTAAATGCCCAAACAAACATCGTAAAAAAACACGGGCAGGGGACAGAGAGTAAAACGGGCAGATCGAGAAAGAGCATAGAAAACATGAATTGAATCTTTTTAAAACAGTTTGACGATTTTGGCAGAATTTGACTTTTGAAATTGAAATCCCACACGTGTACTCTTCCTCCTCCACTCTCCACTCTCCACTGCGATCGATCGCCTCTCTTCACCGATACTCCGATCCTCAACCAAACCGAACCTAAACCAACAACATGAGTGCCGAGGCTCCCACCCAAACCCAAGCCTCCGCCACCAAACCTCACGAAACCCAAACCCAAACCGTCGAAACAAAACATGAAGAATCCCAATCTGCATCTCAGCCTCACACCGCCGATTATGCTCCATACCCTAAACTGGACCCAGACGACGTCGTGCCACCTCCTCTTCAACAGCCAGAAGCACCTCTCAATACTGAATCTCGTGCCCCAATCTCCGGCGATGCTGCCACCACCATGCCCAAAGACTCCAATCCCTATGTCACTCCTGCTCCCGTTGCCGCTTCATCTACCAAGAGTAACCAACTCGTCACTTTTCTTCTCCTTTATCTGATTTTCCTTTACACAAAACAGCTTATATTATTTTCGCAGCCACTTTAGATTCCGTGAAAGACGTTCTCGGCAAATGGGGCAAGAAAGCCGCCGAGGCCACCAAAAAGGCGGAGGATCTCGCCGGCAACATGTGGCAGCACTGTATGTATTCATTTCCTGCCATTTCTTAAAACCCGTCTTTTCTTTTGGTTATTATTTTTTGTATTATTGCTATTATTGGAAAGTAGTTTAGGCCCGTTTTAATTCTTTAGAATCTGTTTGTAATGTTCTGAGGCTTGGACTACCATTTACTCATATCTCTAGTTGACTGTGATTCCCAACAATTTTTTTTTTTTAGGAAAATGCTAATTAAGGGTTGAGGTTGTAATTGATTATTGTTACGATCAAAATCTGTTTTGTTTAGATAAATTGACTGAAAGGTGGTTTAATTGCTTTCGTTATGATACAATAACAAACCAGCTTGCACATAAGGGATTTTATGTATGTGTGTGTATGTATGAAGTTGAAAAAAACTAATGAAAAATAATCATACATTTTCAGATTCATGAAAATAAGTTATTTAAAAGATTTTAGCTGCAACTTTGTTTACAAACAAATTATTGTTTCGTAAAGCAGCTGAACGGGAGGGAAAAGAAAACTTACCCGAAACTGTTAAAAGGAGAACTTTTCTTTTGGGATGGGAAATAATGTGTTTCTCCGTGATTTCTAATGCAGTTGCTCTGTGATATCTAAAGAAACAAATTCCTTTTAATTTCTTCTTCAATGCCTAAGGATATTGGTAAACGTGACTCTTGTTAATATCATCATTATTATTTAATTTTGTGTGGAACAGTGAAAACGGGTCCAAGTTTTGCGGATGCAGCTGTGGGGAGGATTGCTCAGGGAACTAAAGTTCTTGCGGAAGGAGGGTATGAGAAGATCTTTAGGCAAACTTTTGAGACAGTTCCAGAGGAGCAGCTTCTGAAAACGTATGCATGCTACTTGTCTACTTCAGCTGGACCTGTGATGGGAGTCTTGTATTTGTCAACAGCGAAGCTGGCGTTTTGTAGTGATAACCCACTTTCTTACCAAATGAGTGACCAGACTCAATGGAGCTATTATAAGGTATTGCTGGAACCTCTTTGCTTATTGATCTACAATAGAAATTATGATATGCATATGCATTTCCGTTTGATTTGATGATGTTAATCTGTGAATGGCTTCATTGTCTATGATTTGTTGACATTTTTGCTTGTTTATTTACAGTCATATTTTTACATTCCATTTCTTGAATTCTGATTGTAATCAAAGAAATGAGATTTGCTATTTTTTTTAAACTATACACTGGTAGCTACATGGCCGGTTCAATGCCTAAACGGGTAAAGCCCTTGCTTTAGGTCTTCAAGAAAAAAAAAAAGGTTTCTTTAGGCCTCTAAGAATAAAAGGCCTCAAATTTCTTTTAGTACTAAATGCTTGAGGCCTCTAAGAAAAAAAAACCTAAAAAAAGTTTCATTCTTAAGTTTGTTTTAGGCCTCCTAAATCGTTGAGCCACCCCTGATTATCTATTATTATTGTATAGTTTGGCAATGTAATTTTGTTTTGAACTATTGGCAACGACGATGATGGTGTTCGGTTGCTTTGTGCTCTGTGGTCTGTTTGTCGGGGTGCAATTTGATTGGCTTTAAAACTGTGTGCTAGTTATGCAGAATCGAGTAGTATATTTAAGAGTTATTGTGGTATGTGTTAATTACTTTTTCATTGTAGAGAAAGGTAGTATTAGATTAGATGTTGAATGATGATCAAGAATACTTCTAATCTATTTCATCTTTTAGAAGCTTTTCCACCATTGAGATTACGGTCATCATGATCTCATGTTATTTCATCATGAATCCATCTTTTGTTAGGTGGCCATATAATTTATTTCATCTTTTAGATTATGGTCATCATGATCCATGTTATTTTATTATGGAATGATGATTGAGGATATGTGCCAGCATTGCTGTATACCCTTTTAGGTCCAGGCCAATTACAAATTAGCAAGTAACAATTGTGTTTGAAAATATTTTAATATTTATTGCCGAAGGTATTTCCTAGGAACTTATTGGCTATGGCATTTAACAAAATATGAGACCATACTGATAGAGAATTCTTGACATTAACATTTCCAACGTGTTCAGCACTCATCCACATAAATTGATATTTTGTAGGGGATATTAAACATACTAAACAACACCAAATCATTTTCAATGTTTAAATATTTAGCTTTTGGACAAAACTCTTAAGATTACTTGTCCCTCCCTTAATTTGCTCCACTTTTTAGATTAAATAATGTAATTTTCGTCTATTTGCTGATATTCTTAGAAGATCTAAGGAAAATGTTTCACATATGACTTTATATATTTATATTCATTTGCAACTAATAATTTATAATTTTAATATTAGAAAATTGCGTAACATATTTTGTAAGAACAAGTCCTGCAAGTGAATAACATTTTGTAAAAGCACAATTAAAGGAATGATAAACGGAAGATTAAACATGAGAGAAGAACCTTGCAAACATTTGACTTTTGCAAAATTAAAGAATAACATCATTTTTCCACTTCTCCCGTTTGGAATGTATTAAGTCCGTATACAGCCCTAAATATGTAATACTTTACTCAAGAAAATTTAAGAATCCAAATCTAAATGAAACATCAATTAATAATTTCACAACATCTAATCAAAACAATTAATCATAAATTTGATTTCTCTCCATGAAAACAAATAAGTTCACGAAACTTAAAATAACTTTAATAATAAATTAAAAAAAACGATCCTTTTTACAGGACCATTTCCAGTAACAGTACTACTTTCATCTATTTTCTAATAATCGTAGAAGATTCTCAGGAAATTGTTAACCCACTTGTTTACTTACATTGTCATGAATGTATTTATACATGCATACTTACGTATATAGAGACACATTGTCATTAATGTATTCATATATACATACATGTCATGAATGTATTATACTTTTATTAATCATATGCTTTTGTTCCCATGCATTAGGTGGTCATTCCATTGCATCAACTGAGAGCAGTGAACTCTTCAACAAGCAGAACCAACTCGTCTGAAAAATATATTCAGATTATCTCTGTTGACAACCATGAATTTTGGTTTATGGGGTTTGTGCACTATGACAGCGCTGTTAAAAATATTCAAGGAGCATTGCAGCCTCATTGACACACAAAGGATTGAAAAACACCATGAATCATTTATACCAAAGATGAGGTTTGTATTCATAAATTATGAAACATTTTAAGTTTGTGGAGCTGTTATAGATTGAAACTCATGTAGTGTGCATTATATATTTTTTACTTGTTGTTCTCTGAAAATGAAAGTTAATTCATTTGTTGTAAGTTGAATGGATATATAGTTGGTGGATTTACATTTTATTTTATTAATTATCTCTTTAATTTTTCTGTATATTTTGGTGATTTAACTACTTGACTAATCTCTACTTTAGGAACGCTTTATTCTTACAAAGCTTTAGAAAGCTACTATTGAGGACAATTCAATCATGGTCGTACATGTCTGTTACTGTTACAAGCTAAATAATTCTAAAAGAAGTGACGTGGCAGAATATTTTTTCTAATACTCTTTTTTATCATGTGGCTCTTCCAGTACGATATTGATAAGTTGAGAAAGACATTATAATATCGTTGGTTTACATGTTCTCAATAATGAAGAGACAGTCCCAAACATAACAAGCTAGAAAAGGTATGATAAGAAAATAAATGAAAAAGACAAGGACTTACACTGATGAGGTAACAAAAACTGTATCCTTGTTTTGAACAGCTTTTTTTTCTTCAGTAGGGCAGAATAAGTTATATCTAAATTTTTTCTCAAAAAATTATAAAAGTAGACTATTATTGTCATGTTCTTGGTGCAGTATGCTAGGTCATGATCTGCTCTTTAATGGTGGTGAAAGCTAAAGAAAAGTATGGTGACATTTGTAACTTGATTTTAGAATAACTATGCATGTTTAACATTTAAAGACTAGAAAAGTTCAAGAATGAAAATCAAAATTAAAACGGAAGAATTCAGTTTTTCATTCATCGAAAAACTGGTTTTTGCAAGACACAAAAGCAAATGTGTTTACATGAGCAAAAGTGAGAAGGAAAGAGAAAGTCATGTCACATAGAAAATTACTTATATTTGTCATATGATTTGAAGTGAATCTGTTGTTTGTGAGATATGTGATGGAGAAGTGTGTTCTTTTTTCATGGGAAGAGGTTTTGAAGGAAAAAAATCACGAAGATGAAGGCTGGAAATGGATTCTAGAAATGAGAGAATCCATCCTCTCATGTAAAAAATATCAAATACCGAACCGAATCGATTATGCTCTCTGGTAATCGATTCACTTCTCTCAAAAATAAATATTTTTCAGAGCTGATTTAATTCTTATATATATAATCAATTATTTATTTTTTTATTATATGTAGTATAAATATGATAATAATAATAACCAATAATAATAATAATAAATAACAATGTAATTAAAATTTATTCTTATAAATCCTTTTTAACTTTAATTTTTTTTATTTTAATCTTTTTTTAATTTTCAATAACAACTTCATTTTTATCTTAATATAATTTTCAATATTTATATTTAAATATATATCACAATTTATCTATAAAGATAAAATAGTAATCATCTAATTTTATCTATTTAAACATTTTTTTAACATCTCATATTCATCATATAGTTTATAAACTTATATCTTAAATACATTCAAATCATATCATCTTTCTCTTAATTTAAACATCTCTATTATCATCTAATTTTCCTATCAATTCCATTCCTTCAAATCTAGGCACACAATTTACAAATCGTAGATAGGAATATTAAACACAAGACGAGTATGCAATAGTGTGTTATCATATAAACTAATATTTTTATAGGGTTCCAACATGTGATGATGAACATTCTGTTCCATAGCATTGGAGTTCTCTATTTGAGCACTTAAAAGAATTCTCATTCTTTTGCATATTGTGCAATTTTGACAGGAATGTTAGTATCATCTGCCCCACTTTTCGAATTTTAAAACATGAAAAAATTAACCAAATATTATTTCACTGAATGACAAAAAAATTTATAAAATAAAATCTTTTAGAAAAATATTAATGAAAGTTTTTACCTAATGGTCCCCTCTTATTTTGGATTTGCAGGAAGAGAGTAACTAAATGGCCTCTGACATGATCTGACATTGGTCAGACTAAGATAAGATAAAAAAAAAGAAAAAAAGGTTCTATCGGTCCATCTTCAGTACTGTTTTATGTGTTATGGTTCTTATCAAGTACCTCACTTTGGCCCATTCTATAAAAATCTAAATTTGTCAAAAAACCCACAAGCTTCTCTCAATTATTATTTTTCAACCATCACAAACTAAAACAATTTCAAATTCCCCCAACCCCCGGCAAGAACATAAATTACAGCAAAGCAGTTATTGGTTAAAAGGAAAAATAGGTAAACAAACTTGCCATCTTTCAAATCCATTTCAACCTAACATTCAAGTGCGTTTTTATATTTTTATTCAACCCAACTCTACATTTATGCATGGACCACATTGTAAAATCATCCTTAATCATTGTGGAAATATCTTTTTGAATAAAGATAAAACTATTGTATAAGTATAAATTGATTGAAAAACTTATTTTATAAACTGATTTTATAAGATTAAATTATGTTTAAAATTTATTTTTGACATTTAAAAACTTATTTTAGTAAAATTTAATATTTATTGAGTTTATTATTTTATTTATTATTAAACTATTATTAAATTATTTATTAATGTTTAATTTCATATATAAAATATATATATTGTAACATGAGATAAATATTTTAAAAGTTTTATATGATTAAAGATAAAATGAATTTAAAATATATAAGAATGTAATGATAATATTGAGCTAGACTGAATATTAATTTTTAGTATAAAAAATTTATACAGAGAAAATAATGTGGTTGCATGCAGTAATTTTGGGGAAAGAGAAAGGTAAAACAAATGTATTAAATGTATTTTACTTGTCCATATTCATTGAAAGATATTGGTAATTGTCAGAAACTTTATCCTTAATATGCATGTTGAGAAAAAAGAAACATATTCATTAAAAATGATGCTGACCCATGCTTAAATAGTTTAGGTGTGAAGATATATAAATTAAGGATAAAAAAGTATTAATGAAAGAAAATTTCATACAGTAAACTAATTTTATAAAACTAAATTAAAATTAAAATTCATACAGAACGATCCAAAATCTATGATGGCATGTCATATTATAGATAGTGTACGTAGAAAAGAACAAGTAATATGTCAGATTACACTGGGAATTTAAACCTTAAAAATAAAGAAAAGTATTAGTTGATACACTTAACTTTTTACAATTATTTATATTTATTTGACATTAATTTTTTTATTTTATATATATATTTTTTAAAATATAAAATTTTATATTCTTATAATTATTTTATTCCTATAATTTATATTAAATAAATGTAAAAATGTGTGATATATTATTCAAACAGTAAAAGCTGTCTTAAAAAGAAAAAACTATATAATAGATGTTCAATCAGAAACAAAAAGTGGGAGTTTTGATTTGACCAACTGCTGTGGAATAGTATGACCATGAAATTGGAAGTCAAAGTAACACTTCCATTTAATGCATGCACTCAAATTTAGAAATCAACGCGAAGTATTTCTCTCTGTATTATCTTGCTCGTTCCCCGACATCACATTCAGCATGAGCTTCTTTCGTTGACTTTCACACACACGTGTTTGCTTATGAAAATGCACCAAAATTTTGAACCGTCTCGACAAAGTCAGCTTAAGCTATAAAACATGGCAACGTAATAATAACTATTCGTGCCAGAGATAACCAAAAAAACTTTAGTCAAATCGGTTCCTCAAACTTGCTCAGTTTCACATCTTAAGGATACTTAAAGTTCGTTTCATATAAAAATTTAAATTTAATCATTTAAACCATCCTTATCTTTCATATAAAAATTTAGATTTAATAATTTAGACCATGTTATTTTTGTAGGGTTTTTTTAATTAGGTTTTCGTATTGTAAAACTTTTTTCATTAAGTCTCTGATTATGAAGAAAATGGATTAATTTAAAGTTTGTCGTTAATTTGGGTGGACGGATGTGTGTAATAGAGTAACATTACTAACTTTTACTGACATGACGTGTTGAGTTGGATTTGTTTTATTTACATGTTTAAAAAAAACTTGAATGAAATCAAAACACCATATTTCTTCTCCGAGCTTTAGTTAATTCCTTTGGAAGGTTCAGAGAACCCTAATCACAGTCTTTTTTCCAATTTTGGGTTCTCTTCCTTCACACGAGAAGCGAATTAGAGGAGCACGAGCACCCACCTTGATCTTCTCTAGGGTTGGACATAGTTTAATAAACTGTATTAAAACTACAGTTATCTACACTATAATATACTTAAAAAAACTAAATTGGTGTATACTAAAAACTAGTTAAACTGCTTTTTAGTTTAGTTAGAAAAATTGAACTTTATATCAGTTTAGTGCAGTTAATTGCATGAACTGCTTATTAACACTGATTTTGTCCATTGCATTCTCTGCAACCATGAAATTGCATCTTGTTCAGTTCTAATTTCTTTATAACGCTTACTTGAAATTTTCATTCACATGCACGACTTTCCTACAAAATAATTAGTGAAGATAATTCAGTTTCGTTTTTGCCTAAAACTTAGTCCGAAAGTGTTGTTTATGAATCCGCAAAGATAAATTGGAATGAAATAAACCAAACTAAGATTTATAGAGCCAGATTATGCAGCCGATCCTATTCCAAATTCACCCTTCATTTCAACCTCAAATGTGTTGAGATCAGCAAAGGCATACATGTCAGAGCAAGGCAATAACGGCGGCCGCCAACGTGGCCGAAGCCAATTTCTCCAATTTCCTGAATTTTGCATTGGCAGCCATTATACTACATCCAACACTCTTTCTTCTTTCTTCAGAGTTATCTATGTTTGAGTTCAGTTGGCAGGCAACGACAAAGGCTTTGAATGAGAATCCAAAATAAGGAATGCAGAAAAACTTAAATCTTATCAGTTAAATTGTGTAGTTAACAATGCAGTTTAATTTTTACTATAGTTTAAGTAGTTCAGTTGAATTTGTATGAACTGCTTTTAAGTTTAGTTCAGTTCAAAAGAATTAATTTAGTATAGTTTTTATCAATATAATTCAGTGCAATTTAGTTTGCCCAGCCCTAGTCTTCTCCTTTCTTTCTTTTCGTCCAGAACCTTCTCCTTCCCCAAATCATTTTTGGCCTTGCTTCGTTTCGCAAACTGGAGGCTCTGTTTTCTCCTATCTCTTCCTTGGGTTCTGGCGCGGTGGTCGTAGGGAGGAAGGGCTCGAGTTCGTTGAACCAGGCGTGGCAAAGGTGCAGTGAGGGTCTTCTCGTAGCAGTGGGAATCGCGGAAGCCTCTTAGTTCAGAGCTCACGGTGGGTGGAGTGCAGACAGTGCGCGACGACATGTTGCGAGAGGTACCGGCGCGGTAGGGGAGTGCGCCGTGTTTTCGATCTAGAAATTTTTTGTGTTTTTGGAATTTGAAAACCTCAAGGATTTTAGGTTTTAGAATTTGATTCCTATAATTGAGTTTGAAAGGAAGGATTTTTGGTTTCTTGATTGTCCCTTGAATTTGTCTTTTTTTTTTCTGTTTTGGATCCCTTTGTTTTGCGAATTTGGGGTTTCACGGTGATTGTTGGTGGCTGGCGGGTGGCGTCAATGGAGACGGTGGTGGATGCCGCTGTAGGGTCACTTGTCAATGAAATGTCTGATTATAAGACAAAGAGAATTAAAAATAATAAGCTTCTGATTCTAAAATGTCACGTCAGTAAAAGTTGATAATGTCACTCTATCACGCACAACATTTTTTAAAGTCATCCACCCAAATTAACAACGATGACTAAATTGGTTCAATTTTATATAATAAGAAACCTAATTGAGACCATTTAGAATACGAGGACAAAAACCTGTAGAAATAAGAATGTTCTAAATAATTAAATAAAAAATTTATATTTGTTTATGCTAATTGGGATTGAAGACCAATATCACCTTCGTTTTCCCACTCTTGTAATTAATCTATGAATGATTATTTATTGTTGATAGTCTAACACGAAGATTGACTTATAATAAACACTTCGACACTCAAATATATTTTTAAAGAAGGTATTTTTTGTTAAAGTTAAATTATTAGAAAAGTATTTTTTACCTTGACACGGAATTTACATTTATAAACCTTAAAATGATAATATAATCAAATATAATAATAATCTATTAATGACTATTAATAATTTTATTAACTATTCATTAATAACCATTATCGTTTAATAATTAATCTTAAATTATTTTAACGTTTGTATCTGTCAATCGGTTTTCTTATATAACAGTAAGTGACCATTGGTTCTTTAATATAGTCGGATCACCCTAAGTACAATATTATAATCAAAATTCATATAAGCATGCATTTCCATACCAAAATGTGGATTGGAATACATTTCTTTTGTCCAATATATTTTTAAATTTTCTATATTCTAAATTATCTCTACTTGACTACCCTATATCGATTCTTAAAACTGATTTTAAGCGTATCATTTTAATTTAAAAAATCCAATGCATTTAAAGCATATAAATATAGTACACTTTTTTGTTTCTTTATGTACGTTCTTGAAGGTAGAATACAGTAAGTAAGAAATGTAGTTAATTTTTCTTTCATACCAAAATCATTTATAACTTTTCAACGCTATTTATCAATTTTATTTGTTATTTTGATTTGTAATATTAAATTTTCTATTTTAATGTAGTACCTAAGAAAATACTAGAAATTAGTGCTACTATAAATTCTTAAAATTAAAAATTAAAAAGAAATATTGAAATTAATTTGGTGTAGCATCTTCCTGAGAAACAAGGAAGTATGGAGTTAAGCATTTATTGTTATTGCTCCTTTCCCCGACGTTGCTATGACAGTGATAATAGTTATCAGTAACTCTATCCTTAATAATGTGTTGCATTTTATTTTGTATGAACCAGTTTTGTAATATTGAGTTAGATTTAAAGTTTACTTTTAATCTAATGTATTTTTGTCACATTTTCGTTTTTTTTCTTTTTTTCTTCATTTTGAATATAGTTGTACCACACGGTCCCTCTACATGACCGTACGGTCCTTGTAGGCTTCGTCCCTCCACATGACCGTACGGTCCATCCGAATGGTCGTACGGTCCTAACCGTCCATGCGGTCCTCCCAGGCCAATCTTCCAGGATGTCCTTATATAGCCGTCCACCTATGCCGCGTTAGTTGGTAATAACCCATTAAATGCTTAATGAAGATTAAGATGTGATTGGACCGTTATCAGGCCCATGAAAGGTAAAAACTCATTAGAACCAGAAGGTCCCAGGTATGTCTTGAAACCAGATGGCACTAGCTGCATATTATGCATTACTCTCATTCCTTGGTATAACCATTCGGTCACTTAACTGACTTGAGCGTCGGAGTGCCTTTGGCAGGTACCCGCCCACCTGGCCTGGAGAAGGAGAGGAGAGAACCAGCAACTTGGGGTGCGAGGGAACAGCAGCAAACCGTTCAGCCTTCAACAGGTGACCATCCTTCCTTCAGCACACCATCCGCCTTCAACAACAGGAAAAGTATCAAGTCTTCACGAACCGTTCGGCCTTTCACAATACCAAAAATGCTCTAGGCTTCGTCCATCCAGTCTTTGGCACTCGACACCACTTTAAACCCGAAACAATAGTATATAAGGATTTCGAGTTATTAATAAACTTCATATCTTGTGTATTTTGGTGCCCATTATATATATATATATATATATATATATATATATATATAATAAAGTCAAAAATGAATTTGTAAAGGATTTTTGTAAGAAAAATCCTATATGGTATTATGGATTCCATGAATTCTGAACGTGATGAAGTTAAATAAATTATTTTGTCTGAAATTTTGCATAGAGCATAAAAATGATAGTGATAGATACTTCTTCATGCATGGCTGGTTTTATAGAGTTGTTCAACAGATGTTGCTAAACGGGAGATGCTTTCCGTTATTTATTATTTTTTTTATCCACAATAAAAATTTAATAAATTGAGATCATATATAAATTTCACCCCACTGAGCATTTGTTATTTATTTATTAAAGGGTTAAAAGAATAGTTTTTGAATTTAAGTTTAACACTAAAATTCGTCAATGTATGAAATATTGATATATTTTTATTTCTAAATTTTAAAAATAGAAGGATATAATGCTTTAAACTGAGCATTGTTATTTTTTTTCGCATGTTAAAAAATTTAATATGATGGCATTGAAAGAAAACATGTCAAATGATAGAAATAGTTTTTAATTTAATCTGAAATGTACTTTAACACGTAAAAAAAAATTCACATGAATTAAAAAAATTATATCTATTTATTTTTAAAAATTGGTAATCAATATGTATATAATTTAAGAAAAATAAATTTTAATTTTGTGTCTGGACTATAAAAACACATTTAACCATATTAAATGTAATCTTTATTTCTCTACCTTATATGGAGAATCACATCCACCGCCAGAGTTTTTCTTTTCTCCCTCTATAAAATTTTCCTTGAGGACAACATGCTTAAAGGTCAATCATAACTTTATTTGTGTACCATTTTATGATACTTGAGCACATTAAATAAAGATAAAACATATTTGCTTAAGAAGAAAAACAGCTAGCAAGAATGTGTTTAAAAGATAGTTGAAATACATTATAAACCTTTTTAATTTGTGTATTGACGTGTCTAATACTTCTTTTAAAAGCCAATATTCACCTTAAACATTAAGATTTCATTCGCTTAAAATGGAAATAATTTGTGTGAATTAATTATGCTACAGAATTAGTGAACGTGGTTGATTAAATGAACCTAAATGAGATAAAAAAAAAATACTGGATTTTTTACTTCGATTATGAACTAAAACATAAACTTTCATATTAGGTTTTATTCTATAACTCATACTTAATATTTTTTTTCTTATTTTTTACTATTTTGAGCCTTCCCTCCATCGATACATTATTTCTCTAGCATCCATAAAAAGTAAAAGACATGAGATCCATTATCTTCATTTCTGAATTGAGAACTTAGCTCATGCTGCAAAATTCTCAATCCGCAAAAATTAGGACAACCATAATCCAACAAAAAACATAAACTCAATGAAAAACGGACGAAAAAAAAATCAAATGGAAAAGAAAAAAACTGACTCAACATTCACTCGACATTGAACAGCAGCAACGAGTCAGATTCGACGACATTGGGTGGAGGTAGACAAGAACAAGAAAAAAAGCACGTCGGAGTGTGGAGGTGCTCGGTGACGACTTCCAGCAACGTTGATGGAAAAAAGAAGGAAAAATAGTGTTGGTCACAGTGACACAGGAGGTAGTAAAGCAACTTCTACAAGGATGAAATGATTGGTGTAAGTGAAAATTTTTGAAAAAAATAACCTTAAGCAAATGTTTAGGCTTCAGTTAGTTATTCGTAAAATGTAGCCTAAACTCGTTTGAATTTGTGGTTTAATAATAATCGAAACATAAATCTCTATCCAAAAATTAAGTAAAAAAATGTTAATGACATTTTTTATATTAATGGGAACTTTTAAGCAAGACTTTTCATGAAACTGATGTTGGATACAAATAAAATTTCATATCAGATAAAATAAGAGATAAACATGAGTTTATATATACTTAAAATATTTTTATTGGTAAGAGGTCTTTTAAAGTGTTACCAAAAATAAATCCATAAGTGCTGAGTTCAAAGCGGACAATTTCTTACCAGTATAACCATAAATCTAATAAACAATAAAGTTTATTTGATATGTAACTTTCAACTGTCCGTTACAAGATAACGATAAGAAAATAATAATTTGGTTGGAAGTGTACATAGATGTCCTGTCAATTTAACAGGATTGGATTACTGTACTCAATTTAAAGGGGTAGCAGTAAAATTAGTTGAGCTTTAGAAATGGTAGTTAAGTTGATTCAGCATTACACTTGGTAGTTTTGCCGACACTTGCATGTCCTGAGAAATCAAACTCGATAGTTATTACGTTTTCCCACTATAACATCAAATTACATCAACCCAGGCGTAGACATGTGGCTGGGAAAATTGTACATAAAATCAGCTTTTAATTTTACTTATTTTAAAATTTACTCAATAAAAAAGATTATTGTATATTGATTGATTTTTTTTTTTTATGCTTTTTACAGGCCACAAAGGAAGAGAATCCTGTGCTACTGAAGTAGAACCACACACTGAATAGTGGAAGACTATTTTGATCTGAATAGTTCTCATAGATGGCAGCTATATTTAAAGAAATTTAAAACCAACCAATCAGAAAGTTCTGTTTAAGAGAAGGGCATCAGAGAGATAAAAGCTCATAATGCATCTAATTTGTCTTAATGTAATTAAAATAAGTAAAATTAATTACAATGATTAACAGTTTTGATTACAAAAGTGTTAATATTTGAACCTTGTGAATATAACACATGCATTTGATTCTGAAGAAAGGATAAGTTTAACAAATTTCATTAGTTAAATGTTAGACATTATAAAACCTTGTGAATATAACACATGATTCTGAAGAAATAATAAGTTTAACAAATTTGATTAGTTAAATGTTAGACATTATAAAACTGAGGATATTTGTCATGGTTAAAAAAGTATCTGAATTTATAGTCAAAATTTGGTTTTATTATGATTGAATATTTTTATATTATATTTTAAAATAGAAAAATACTAATGGGTGCTTTCATCCAAAAATATCAAAAAAGAGTTTAAAAATGTAATACTAGTACAAATATATTTTTATCCCTTAATTTTTAATATTTTTTAAAAATTTTATTCAATTTAATTTCTCAATTTTAAAAAATATAATTTAATTTTTTTAACTAAATTTTATTAAATTTATTTAATATTTCAAATAAATTATTTATATAATTATTTGAATTATTTATATAATTAAATATATTTTTATTTTATTAATTTAAATATAAATATGCCCTAAAACATAAAATAAATTTAACAAAATTGGATTAAAAATATTAAATTATATGAAAATTTTGAAAATAAAATAATAATTTTAACTTTTGCTTAAAGATAAAAAAATTAAAAACATATTTAATTTATTTAAATATTTCTGAACTAATAAATAATTCTTCAAATAGAATTTAATTAGAAGACCATCTAAAATTGTTATTGGATATGAAATACGAATTTGAAACTCACCAATAAAGTTCTACAGGACCATTCAAAAGGAATCAGAAACTCAAAAGAAATTAAAAAAAAAATGTTTTTGATAGACTGTCTTGTCTATTCTCATTCCAGAGAGCTCCCAGTAAAAAAATTGTCTTGTTCAATACGAAAAAAAAACAGTAAATAGACGAATCAAAATAAAAAATTACTTTCACACTTTGGCTTTTCATTTCAAAAGAGGAGGAAAAACAGCATTCTGAAAGGTGATCTTTAAGCATAAAAAAGCTTGCCAACAGAGGGAATTATACGCATATAAACTGAAAAGAAAAGGAACAACAAAGAAACACTTATGGTAGGAACTTATTACAAACAAGTTATTCAGTCTCGTTAATGTCTGTACTGGCACTATATAAAGATGTATAATCTTTTACTGCATTTTCAACTCTTGAACTGAAAAGATGATTATCCTACGTAGAAATGGTAACGTCTATATATATATATATATATATACAACAAGTTTAGTGATTAACAGCGTTCGAAAATAAACCTAAAGTTTTGTGAGTGGTTAAAAAATGGGAAATGGTTGAACATAGTTAACGAGAAAGTTAAAGAAAACAGTAGTTAAGGAAAAGTGCAGAGAGCAGCATTAACGTAGTGCAGTGTTATCAAAATCAGAAAAAGTCTGCATGTCTGGTCTGCAAGACTGTGTGATCTGCGACGCAACAGGCAAACAGTGTACGAGTTTGCCGCGTGAAACGCCCACTCATAGTGTTGGGATTACTTTTCTCGCTTTTTCACACATGCAGGGATAAGATTTAAATTAGTATTCCGAAAGAGCAAAACTCTTTTTGAGCATTGTTAAGGGAAAAAAAAATACAGATTAAGCAGCAGAAATGAAGTGAAAATAAGGTGAAGAGGAACATAAAATATTGGAAAGATATAAGGGTGAAGGTTGAATAAGAAAGTTAGAGTGATTATTAATAATGGTTTGTGAAGAAAGAAAGAAAGAAAGAAGAGACATTAATATGAGAGAGAAAGGAGAATAAAAGTAGGGTGGTGTTAGGGAGGAAAAACAGGAAAAGAAGACGACAAATGTGAAGAAACATAGCAAAGTATAGTAACTTAAAACAGCTTTGCACTTGCATTCCACGCACGATAAATACAACCAGTCTTGCAAATTATTCTCTGCGCTCATCCCCATACTTCCGTCCGATACTCCCTTACCTCACCATCACTGATCATTCTCATTCTCATTCTCATTCTCATTCTGATATCATCAACTTCCAACTTTAGTTCTTTCTCTTTATTTCGTTAATCTCCCTTAGGAGAGTTCAGAATTCTCAATTATGGTGGAGCTGTTCAAGTGATTCGATCCATTCCCAGCTGAACGTTGCTCTGAATTAGCTAGTACACACACGTAACAACCGCAAATCACCAACAACCACAATCTCATCATCGTCGCATCAAATAAAAAATAAGCTTGTTGAGGAAGAATGAGTGTGAATTAACCCTAACCAGATCTCCATTAGCTAAACTTATTTTAGATTACAAATTAAGTAATAACACCACTTTGTTGCTTCGTTCTATTCAGACTAAAATCTAGGATATGGACCTGAAAACTGAAAGAGATAAATTGAAGACTGAAAATTAGGGTTTCTTACCAAGAGTGTGTTTGTTATTGTGCATCCAGACCTTCAGCACGTGTCTCTTCACACAAGTTTCAGCGCAGAATTGTTCCACGGCAGCTTCGTCGTGCTTCTGAATTCTCCACCCTAGCTTCTCCGCAAATGCCAGCATCTTATCCTTCTGCTCCTGCGTGAATTTTGTCCTAAACCTCTTCTTCGTTCCACTGCCGCTACCACCACCACCACCAAAACCGCCACCTCCGCCGCCGCTCGAGCTGGGGTTTGACATGTCCTCCTCTTCTCTACTGAACACTCCTCCCGAAGCCAGCGGCGGTAGAGCCAAAGGCCGGTGCTGCGACACTGGAGTGGTTAACAGGTGGTGGGGGTGGAGGTATCCCGCGGAGGAAGGTGGTGGCCCGCGGTGATAGTAAGGGGAGAATTGGTGGTGATACTGAGGATGCAGCGGTTGCGGCTGCGGCTGCGAGCGCAGTTGGTAAGGGCTGATTTCGCCGTCGATCTCCTTGCGGTGAAAATTGCGGTGGCAATTACAGGCCGCGCAAATTACGGCCTCCAGCGTGCCTTCCTCTCCTGCGGCCAAGAACTCGCAGCAGCCATCGACGGCGTGACCGCCGATGCTGACGGCATGGTTCTTCTGACATTCTCGGTATCTGCCCGTCCCCGAGGAGCCGCCTTTGCGACCGGAGTTAGCGGTGGCCGGAAGTCCCTCGGCTGCGCTGATTTTAGACCTGGGCGCGGCGTTTCCGAAGGAATCGTAACCCGGCGCCGCCACCGAGAATCCCATTTCCTCTTCCTCCTCCTCTTCCTCTTCTTCTTCCTCCTCCTGGTCTTCGTGGTCGTCAAATTCCATATCGCTCTCCACTTTCGTAAAAGCAGAATAAAATAAATTTACTAATAAAAAAATAATTTTTTGTGTTTTATTTGGGATGTTTGGTGTGTGCTGGAGATGGGAGTAACAGAGAAAGATCTACAATCAAGTATTGTAGCTGAGAGCTGAGAGAGAGAGAGAGAGAGAGAGAGAGAGAGAGAGAGGAGGAGGAGCCGAGTCAATTGAATTGAATGATGAAGTCATAACCCACCGCAATGGATAATAAGTATAAGTAAGATACTCCTCCTTTTCTTTTAACATTTTATATTACTCCTAATAAATACTAATTATTAATTAATTAATTGAATTTAAGAGATTTTATATTAAGATAGTAATATTAATTTGTTTGAAGATAAGAGAGGAGCAGAGGATGTGGTCATCAATGACCCGTCTGCAGAAAAAGAGGTGTCTCACTCTCGAAAGCCTTTCAAATACTTGCCATTACATTAACATCTGCATCTATCATCTTCACACACACACATTCACTTTTACTTTAACCCCCTTTTTTTTATCTTTTACTTTTTCCATTTACATTCTTCCTATCCAATACACTCTTTTTCAGTAACACCAATATTTTTACACATAATACAACAAAGAAAATAATACAACATATATTTTGGATTTATTGGACATGTAAAAAGACACATGGGACCTACCCTTTTTTTTTTTAACAAGTACATTGAAAATACTAATTTTTACATTATTTTATATGAAAAGAACATTAAAATTACCTTTTTTATTTTTTAGTTTTTTCACCTTAAATCCATATATATATATATATATATATATATATATATATATATATATATATATATATATATATATATATATATATATAAGATGGTGAATCTCATCAGTCTTACATAGTAAAAGTTTAATGAGTTATTAGAATATAGAATAGTGGAAAAAGTATGGAGTGGTGCATGAAGAATAATTATAGTTGAAGAGAAAGGATGAGAGGCCCCATAAACTTAGGACACCGACCTGTCATCGGAAAAATTAATCTGTCGGCATTCATGGGAGCTGCCTACGTGCCCTCCTCTTCCGACATCACATGACATCACTCTTCTCTCACCATTTTCTCTCTTCTCTTCTCCTATTCTGCTAAATATTAAATTATTATATTTTTATCATTTATAATTCATATCTGTATTCCTTAAATTTATTACTATCATTTTACACTGACCTTGGTTATAAAATAGAAAATAGAACTAGACGTCTTAAACAAATTCTCATAGTAATCTCATGTTATATATTTTCTTTCTTCCGTTTGTTATTCATCACTATTCCAATTATCGTTGAAAATGTGACCCCTTATTAGGTTTCGTGAGCGTTAATATATATATATATATATATATATATATATATTTGTTTGACATTTTTGGTTAAAAGAGTTTGATTCACCCACATAACACGTGTAATTTTGCAATAAATACACGTTTATCGATTCATTTCAATATGTATATTTTATTTTTATTTTTATTTTTGATAAACCTAATAGTCTTATCTTCTTTATAAATTGAGATAAAAAACATTTTAAAATTTTTGAGATTTTTTTAAGTCAAAGTTGTAATAAGTTTTAAGCTCTAAATAATAATATCCTAAATACAATTATTGACTCTAAAGATATTATCTTCAGGATACCAGTTGGAATACATGTTTATAAAAATTCAATATATATCTTTTTGTTAACACAATCACTATATTGCAAGTATTATTATAATAGTAAATAATTATTATTGTTGTAACTATTAATTTTATAATGTTAAGAAAGCCAAAGTGCATGCATGCCACCCCTACAATACAACCTAGTGAATAAACATAAACTTTTATCTAACAAATTACCATTCTCTTCTTCCCTCACATGCATATTTCTTCAAATATGTTGGAATTTTTAGATTAATTAGGCATTGTCTAGTTAAAAAAATTGCAAATAATTGGAAATGAATTTGTAGGAGTTTCAGCTGTAACTTGTGGAAAGCTGGAATCTATGGCGATGCACGTGAATGTTAACCTGAATTTAGGTTTTTAGATAGATTTCGATCTTGCAAGAGTGGTTCTTGAAATTATTTAATTGCTAAGATATGGTAAATGTGTGACCTAGTTAGAGAAGAACTCTCACAGAAACCTAGCACTTTATTTCACACACCTAACTATATCTTGACAGAATGGGGTCAACAATATAATAGTAGATATCCTATGACTCTATTCATTTCATATCGAAATATGTGACATCTTTCATCACTAATTATTCTCACCTACAAAAATTCAAGATTTCCCTTTTGCATAGATACCTTCTTACATGCAATTATGTATATATAAAATATATAAAAAAAAAGTCCTTGTCACCTTTTTTTTATTGTTGTAGTTTACAATTCTAGGTTCTTACTATATTATTAATTTAATAGAGTATGTATGCATGTAATTAAAGATAAATAAGTTGCATAGAATTCATGTCTGTTTTTCTATTCTTATTTGTTAATACATATTTTTATTACAATTGGATAAAAATGACTAACTAGCTTGGAACCAATAATTTGATTTTGATCGTAATCACATATATTTAGATTTTTCATAATTCTCAATTAATTAATATATATATATCATTATATATATAACAACCTTTATATTAATTACTTGTATATTTGGATGAACTCAATAAAATATGATGTACTGAGTTTATTGTGATACCAACATATGGATTTAATGAGCTAAAATTAATTTAGCCCACTGTGACAGTGAGAACTTTAATTAGTTATTAAAATAATTGTTGGGAGAGAAAAATGATAGTAGAACACATAATTTTAAAAAAAATTAAAAAAAAAATGTAAACATGTGTAAATAAAAATATAAGCATCCTTGCCAAAAAAAAACTATAAAATAAAGGAGGATTCAGTGTATATAAAAAATTGTTTACCCCACGGTTTAATTATTATCATTTTTTTAATTTTTCATATAATAAAAATATAAGGATAAGAAAAAGCTGGAAGTTTTTGATCCACTCATCTTACTGGTTTCCAAAATTTGTCCAACCAAAGGTAGCCTAAGGAGATTCTCTCAACCAGTTTACCGTTAGAAGCTATGTGTAAACAAAAAGTGTAGTAAATATTAGATACAGCCTGTAAAATGAAAAAGACACTTCAAGCTGTAAAATACATCATTTTTTTAATTTAATTATTAAAAAAAAAGTATATTATCAATACGGTTTTTATAGTATCAACCAATTATAAATTAAGGATAATGATATTTGGGCAATTTTTTTTACAATATTTAAACATTATTTACGTGTCATTTTGTGATTGGTCCATGGTAGTTTATTATTATTATTATTAATTGTGAAATAATTTTGAACCAATCACGTAAATAATATTCAAATGTTATTAAAAAAATATTATCTAAGTATTATTATCCATAAATTAATTACCAAAAAGTTATTGGTATGCTTTTTTTCTTTTATATAGAAGTTAAAGACGAACGAGTCAGTTAACACCACGAATAACATGATTATAAAAACTCACAAATGTTTTTAATCATTCAAAACTATGTCGTTAGAAATATAATTAAACATAAAATCGTATTGTCGGTAGAAAAAGGAGAGTAAAGGATACAATTAATAAGATTAATAGTACAATTTAATTTTAATTCATTTTAATCAAACTATAACTTAATTATATGAAACTTTTTATTTTTTATATATTATAAATTAGTTTACTTAGAGTATATAGTTGAAAATTTAAGTGTAAATCTATATTTATTACTGTAAAGATAATAAAATCAAATAATATACAAGTAAAAAAAAACTAAAAAAATTAATTATCTTAAAAATTAACTTTGAGTGATGATAATTCTTTCACCATACCCTAACTTTCTACATAAATTGGAATAATGTGTTATTAATATTAAGGTTGAAGATTTCACATCCATTAGAAATGAAACAGACGGATTTATAGCATCTAAATACATGTAAATTTTACTTTACAGTGAATTTAATAAAATGATATCAGAATCATCTAAATTTTAATTTTTATTGTTTATTAGAGTATCTTATCACCTATTATTAAATTATTATCTGATCATTTATTAACTTATTAAAAGTTATAAGTTAAGATTTACTGTTACTTATAGGCATAAGATTTGTAAGAAATGAAGCTTAAGGAGTGACAGTGAATTATTTAATTAAAAGAGAAATGATTATTTTACACACCTAATTTTTTTATATTTATTTCATTTTTTTCTACTTTTTTTTTAAATATAAAATTTTATATTTTTATAATTATTTTAATTTTATACTTTATATTAAATAAATATAAAAGTATATCATGTAACTGAAAAAAAAAAAATGTACCTGTGTCACTCTCATGTCAGCTGGCTGGAAACCACCTTTCACATCCATCCATTTTCCCAACAAATAACACATAACACACACGCACGCCCTCTCAACTCCTTATCCTTTCATTTCAATCTCACTCATTTCCACTTTTTCTTTCCATTTCTTCAATTCTTCAATTCAAATGTCCTTTCCTTCTTTAAGCCTATAATCTCTTTTCACTTTTCTCTATATTCACTCAACCATCAATCTTAAATTTTATGCATTTTCTGTTTCTCTCTGTGCTTGTGGGCTACTTTCCTTTTCTATTAAAACGTCTAAATTTAACATCAATTTCATATTAAAATATTCAATTAACCTCGTCTTGATGAAAGACTTTTAACGTATCTCCTCACGTCGAACCTAGTTTTGATATCATATTAAAAAATAGATTTTAAATTTAACTAAATCTTACAAAATCGACTTATAAGATGAGATTTACACTCACTTATATACTTTAAATTAATTTTATCTCTAATCGACGTGACATTTCTAACATTTTTTATTTAAATTTGGAGTCAATTTGCTAATTTTTGAAAAGTTCAATTTTTTTTACATGATTTCCAAAAATTATTTGTGGTGAACATATGATGCGTTTTTCTTAAATAAATAAAAGCTTTTGCGGATCAAGGTGATAAAAAGTAAAGATTTATGGGTCAAAAGGAACGTGTTTAGTTGGGTTTAGGGCTCGGTTTCCGTTTACATTTTCTTTTCGTCACCCTGTTTTTTCTCTTCCACCTCAATGTTGTCAAATCATAAAAGAAACTTTAGAGATGGCAATATAAATAGCATTGATGTTTTTTCTTTCTATGACAGTAACTTTTATCTTTATTTTACTAAAAAGGAACATTTCTAAGAATGGTGTATGTTAAATTTGATGATAAAAAAAAAAGTAGGATATGGACGTTGATAAAACTATAAAAGAAGTCGAAGTTAGGGTATGGTGAAAGAGAGTCTAAATCAGCTTTATTTCCATACTCTCTTTATGGGCTTTTACTTTGTTCACTCTGTAATGC
Organism: Vigna reflexopilosa; assembly: GCA_027742785.1. Lineage (NCBI taxonomy): Eukaryota > Viridiplantae > Streptophyta > Magnoliopsida > Fabales > Fabaceae > Vigna > Vigna reflexopilosa. Next base: position 8,340,504 of record CM050918.1, on the reverse strand, counting down.
AACTAACATTTTATATTATAATTTAATTAATTATGTTATTATGATTTTTTAAAAAAAATTCTTTGTTTTCAACAATACTAATATAGCACCTATAGGTTATTTTAATACTAATTTAATAAAAAATACATGTATAACTTTTTTTCCTCTAAGGATATTGATATAACTAGAGTTGTTGAAAATAGTATAACGACATAATAACAACATAAATTATTGTACCTTTCACTCAAACTAATTTACATCAACAAGGTAGCCATTAGTCTTTAAATTGGAGCCCATAAGAATAGGACCAAACCCATTTTTAGTCCGAAGTTGATAAATCTTACCAAATATAATTGATTTAGGTCCAAATATTTAGCAATAGATTTTAATAAACATTACTATATGAACTTTTTCTTTATAGAAATTTATTATTGAAACTCTTCTCTTACCGAAAATTTTCTATTCTTCAATGTAATTCAAAAATAAAAAATAAAAAAAAAATTAAAGAATCTTTGACCTTTTTCTTTTTTTAAAAAATCAAATATATCAGTAAGATCGAACTAATCAAGATTCATCATTATTAATTGGATTTCACATGCAAACAATAAACCTAACTCATCCAACCAAATCCAAAAATACATACAAAGGTTGGAGACTATGGAATTAAAAAAAAAACTATTCTAACCAAAATTTCAATCAAATAAACTCTTTCTACTTTATACCGCCTTTTATATCTATAAAGCGAAATCGGATTAAAAAAAGATGTGAAATTTTATACAAAAATCAGAGATAATGTTGAGATACTATAAGAAATATAATTAAAAAGTTAAATAGTTAAAAATATATACTTAAAACTTAACGTCAAATTAACATTCATCATTCTTTATCATCTTATATATTGAGAGATACTTAAAAAAAAAATTTAACATTCAAGTTAATAAGAATACAAAATAATAATAAAAGAATGAAGAGAAGAAAATTCAATAAATATCTAAATAATGTTTATTTTTACTGTCTTTGAACCACCATAAATATAACAAAAGACTAGACATTATTTTGTTTTTATCTTTTATTGCACTCATTTTACTAGATTGTTTAGTGGTTAAGTGTGAGGGAGAGAAAAAGATAATTAAACATTATGTAATATTTTTTATTTATAAAAGATATGCATATGTGATGTTTTTTATTTATAAAAAAAATATGTACATTTGATATTTTTTTATTTATCAATAATTTTCCTGATTTATAAAAATCAAAATTACAAAAGATAGACATTCTTAAAATAAAATAAAAATATGATTTATTTTCCTGCAATTAGAATCTAACATTAAATCTTTCGGAGAGAATAAACACAGTTGATAAAAATAATATAATATATGTGATCCATATATAAATTATTTCAAAGAGAATATTACAAACACAAAAGATACCGATGTCAATTGTGGTGTACAACTAGTTAAATGATATCGACTTAGTTTTATTGACTTGATTGTAACATGAATATTTTTAATTTTGAAAAATACATCAAATTAATCACAGTAACTTAAATTGGTCTCATGAATAAAAATAAGTCTTGAAAAAAAATATAAAAACTAAAGTAATTTTAGTTTTTTCAATGGATTGGAATTTGACAAATACTACATTTTATATCTTGGACACTTTCAAGACAATAACATATGTATGTTCAATGTTGTCTCAATAAAAGGTATACTATACCCCGGTGACCAACCGGCTAAGAAAAATCCAGAGTCAAAACAGGCAATCGACCCATGCTCAGATAAACACCAGGAAAGGTAAAAATCATTAATGACCAATTAATATGTTTAATGGTCATATTAAATATGAATATACTCTATTTATGAGTGATTGACAGGTCATATTACACAAGAATCTGGTATTAATGGATAATTAACAGGTATTATTGAATTTAATTGTCTGATTTAATGATTAATCAATGTGCTTCGCTACCACAAGCCTTATAAAAATATATTATTCAGGTAAGGGAACCTTAAGTTATCCTAGATAAAATATAGACCTCTATATACAACATATCTGACTTGAGCGTCGGACTGTCTTTTGCAGGTCCACCACCCATCGGAGGATTGTCTTCTCATAAATGATTAAAACGACCAAGAGAGAGCAGAGAAGGAAGGTCAACAACCCCTCAGACCAATTCCACCGAAACAAAAAGGAAACAACATTTCTTATCAAAATTAGAGGAAACAAAATGGTTACATTTGTTCCACCTACTAGTTTAACATAATTTTCTTTTACAAGCTTACATGAGTTGAAATTTTAATTTTTCAATCTGTTTTGACTCATCTACTTATAAGTCAATAAAGTATTAAGTGTAATTACCGAGAACATAAATAAAATATCTTAATATTTATATTATTTATAATATAATTTATTACATTTGTGTGATGAACTTGGGCTTGGATTAGTAATCCATTTTCCTTGTCTGAGTTAATGTTTGATCATATTCTACTAATTTATAGAGTAATTTATATGTTATTGGTTTTGGTAGACTGACAAGTAAGCAGGCAAACCGCTCAATGGTAGTCACCATGTGAGCTTGACCAGTTTAGGTGCAGGCATTTAGGACACGTTGGATTGTGTTTTGTGTCAAACGGAAAGGTATAAAGTGTCATTTGGTTCATGAACATTCTAACATGTTCATCAGGATCAATGGAGTCACTGTACTCGTCAAAGACGAACATCCTCTAATTGTCTAACGGAAACACCTCCATTATCCCTGTTGTGAATGAAAGCATCTTGATCATATTTACTATTGTGACTGACGGGTGATCCTTACTAGCTCTTGAGCTGCCTTCCTTGGTCGTTTGGTCAAGTTCTTCACGTTGCTTGGTCGATGCTGCAAGAGTTACATATTAGTACAAAAACATCGTATAACGTCGGTGTTTTTCGGCCTTTTACGTCGAATTCGAAGCTGACGTCATACCGATAGATGTTAAATTCACGTAGAATTTAAAAAATTCGACGTTAATTGACGTCGGACATAAAATAATCCGACGTCCCCATTTTTAACGTAAATTAACGTCGAAATTTTGTTAATGTACGATGTTGATCAACTTTTTTGTTTTTTTTTCATTAATTATGATCCTTTGTGATTTTTTTTTGCAACTCTACGAGACTTGAAAAACAGAAAAACAACAAATGTAATCCAGGTTTTGGTATTTTATACAACATGAACTATGAACGTGTAGTGTAGTATCAACAACAAACAACAACAACAAACCACAAATAACAAACAACAAGCAAGTTCAACAAATAAGTTCTTCAAAACGAAAATGAAAACTAACCTTGAAAAAGTGGGTTCGTCAGAATAAAGTGTTGCCACCAGTGAGAAAGAAAGCAGAATGTGCCTATAGAGGACAAGAACACGAAAACAACCGGTCAAAACAAACGAAAATCATACGTAAAGTAGTTAATCAACATGCATTTGTATTAAATGAAAGCAAAATTACTTGTAATGGTCGTCAAACTTCGTTCGAGAAAAGTTTGAGCAGAGAAGAGGGTCTCATGCTAAGATAAAGTGAATGAATTTTGAACCTCCGGCTCAAATATTTATTGAATTCACTAACCTTTTGACATCTAATTATAGGACATTCGACGTTTTATAACCTTTTGACGTCTAATTTTAGGGCATTCGACATCATACGTAAATACATTTTCACCTCCGCGCCAAGTATTTTCGCAAAATTTATCCAATAGGGCGTCAAACTTCTCAATATTCAACGATTTATAACAAATTGACGTCGAATTATAGTCCTAAACTACGCCTAATAATTGTATTTAATTACAAAAATGTCACCGATCATTTTAACGTTGGTTATTCACTGGTTCGACGTTGAACGTTATATACTGATTTTGTACTAGTGGTGTGGAAGGGACAATGTTCTTAGTGCTCTGCCCTTATAGCATCTCATCCATTTGTTTCTGTAAGTTTCTCATCTTATCCATAGGGTTTAGCGGGTCGTTAGACATTTCTTTTACAATGACATTGTTTGTCATGTTTCTTGTGATCATTATGAAATTACTGCAATGTTCGATCGATGCCATAATAGATGCCAAAATATTTTAGTAAATGAAACTGAACCTTTTTTCCAACAGAGGGTTTTTTCACTTTTTATTTTCAAATTCAATTCTTACTCATCAATATTAGTTGGAGATATCGGTCAAAGATTCTCAAATATAAAAAGTTAGTTTGGTTTGAAAAACAAAAATAATAAATACATAATTAATATATAACTTATCACCTTAATTAAAATTTCTATTTATAACTTTTGTATTCAATTTTTTTATTAAAGTCAATATAATTATAATCTAAATATATTTAATCATAATTAAATATTTAATCAAAATAATTTTCTGAACTAACCCATATTGACCTTGACTGTTTTGATTATGAAAAGTTAATTGTTGGACTATCAAGTGAGTCCATACTCTACACTTATGAAATTAACATTTCCTAAAGTTCTGGTTCAATCTTCGTATTTATGTTATCATGAGTCGAATCTCATTGTTGAACAATGAATTATTCTTATGAAAATTATCAATCAATTTAAACATTGGAAAAAAAAATCTTTATGACGGCTACCGGTCAAGTCTAAGGTCATAATACTATTAAAATTTATAGTGAGGTTGACCAAGCGGCTTATATTTAATGTTAAAAATAATTCCTCACAAGAACAAAATAATTTAAATATAAATTCTAAAATACTTAAAGAAATAATATTTAACATCAAATAAATGTTCCTAAACTTTATTTTATACAAATAAAAAATATTAATTTTCATCTAAAAGATGTAATAATAAATACGACCAATTCGAGAAATGTTGAATTCAATTGAAATGAAAATTATTATTATGTTTTTTCAATTAAGAAGTAGCGTATCATTTATAAAATTCGCTGATAGTAGTAGATTTTTAATAGTACAATTTAGAATTTTAATATCTATGTTACAAAACGTAATCTAATTTGACAATGTTTGGGAGAATAAAATGACAGTTCATTTTAAAAAAATTATCTGCAATTTTCATTGAAGAGAAACATGACACTCCACCACAACTTTCTTTTAAAAATCAAAGTTGATTTTTGTACAAACATATAATATTAAAATTCTAAAACAACCAAGGTTTTTCTAAAACTAAAATTTTAAAATGGAAGAAGTATTGTATTTAGACTAAAAATCCTAAAACATAACATTAATGTTTTGGGATAAAAAAATAAAAATAAAAGAAGCAGGTAGTTGATTTCCTAGTTTGCATATACCCTATACTAACATAACACTGGAGACATTTTTTGTCAGTAAGTTTAATTAATGCTCCACCTTTACAATCCTTCTAGTTGAAATCTCTAAGGTAACATTTAGGATTCTAGTTAGATTATTAAGGATTTGTCCTTTCATACATTTCGATTTATTTACCATTTTTCCAACAACCAGAGTTAAACGCTCACCATAATTGTGTCATCAGTCGTACCTGTTTTTTAGAATTCATTCATAAAAACTTATGTGCATGTAACATTATCACAAGTTTAAGATGGACCATAAAGTAAGAATATTCCTAAAGACACAGAGTGCTTCAATCTTAAACTATTTATGGCAATTAGGTTCAGTAATATTTTTTATCTTAGAAGAATTAATGGTAATAAAATGTTGAAAAAGAGATTATATATTAAAGGATTAAGAGAAGAAAAAAGATAAGGACAAGGAAGAGTTCTGTTTTAGGTGTAATATTAATGGGAGAAAATCAGAGTACAAAAGGTGGTTGAATGATCTGTAGTCTATGAGGTAGCTTGGAATGGAGGGAGTGAGTGAGTGAGGAGAAGGATCCAATGAAACCCAATCATGCAACACTCACAGGCACAGCAGGTGAAACATCAAATATCTCATTACCTTAATCTCCTTTTCCACTCCCACATGTGCTGCCACAATCCAATCCAATTCAAATCACATTCCCACTCTCATCATGCAATTTCACTAACGGCTTTTCCACCATTTTCTTTTCTGACTTGTCTGTAACAACCAACTTCGCCATTGCAGACCCAATTACTACTGATACATCATCATCACCATTATTATTCTTCTTCTTCTTCTTCTTATTGTTATAACTATAATAACTGTTATTATTCTCAGTGTAATGTGAAAGTACAGAACCTTGCAAAACCCCCAAAGATTTTGACTTTTTTAACCTCACCTTCCTCCTCCCAAATCCCTGCTCGCTTTGCTGTGCCTGCATTTTAACCCAGCTCCCTCTGACCGAACCAGAACAAGAACCAATGGACTTTGACCGTATCACTTTATTATTATTGGACGCCTCACTCCCATACCCTACACCCCATACACTGGATACTTTCCCCTTCCTCCTGCTCCCACTTCCACCTTTCACCATGCTCACAAATTTCTCACTCCTATCACAATCATTAATACTATTATCATCACACTCCTCCCACGCCACCACCGGCACCGCGCTCTCCATACGCGCCACGCGCCGCCGCAGAGACATCCACACCGGGGACGCGCGAATCCTCTTCCTTGCCAGATTCAGACACTCCACAACCTCCGTCATGGACGGCCGCTTCTCGGCCTTCGATCTCACGCATCTGGCAGCAAGCACCGCGAGCTGCCGCACCACGGCGGGGTCCGTCGGTGTTCCGATCCGGCGGTCGCAGATTCCGGCGAAGTCGCCGAGCTTGATCAGCGGCACCGCCCAGTCCACAATATAGGGAGGGCTGTAATTGACGTCGATGGCGTTCCGGCCGCTGATGATCTCCAGAAGTAAGATCCCGAAGCTGAAGACGTCGCTCTTGGCGCTGAGATCCTCCGGCGCCAGATAGCACGGGTCGAGGTACCCTAACGTCCCCGCCGGCGGCGTGCACTTGACGCGAACGTCCTCCACGTGTCCCCTTAACGCAAGGCCGAAGTCACCGAGCCTCGCGTTCCATCTCTCGTCAATTAAAACATTGGAAGACTTAACGTCGCGGTGAATAACGGGAGGGTTGGCAGAGTGCAATTCGCGAACCGCTTTCGCAACCTGAACCGCGAACCGGATCCTCCGGTTCCAACCGGGCGGTTTTCTAACGGAATGTAATAGATCGTGGAGCGAGCCGTTGGGCATGTATTCAACTACGATTAATTTGTTACCGTCTGGGTCGGTGCTGAAGCCGATGAGGTTAACCACGCGGGGGCTCGGAACTTGAGAGAGGATCTCGATCTCGTTCTCCACGGGACTGGTGCAGTTGCCGCAGCCGGTGCATTTAGTGGAGTGGTTCTTGGAAGCAGAGACCAGTTTGGTTGTTTTGACGGCGGCAAGGAGCTTTCCGCCGTCGAGGGTAGCTTTGTAGACTCTGCCATGGCTGCCTTTGCCCAGAAAGGTATCGGCGGAGAAGCCAGAAGCAGCGGCGGAGATTTGGGCGTAGTTGAAGTGGCGGATTGGTTTGGCAGGGAGGGGTTTGTGCTTCTTGAAGTGAGGGTCGCAGGTGGCGATTGCAGATTGGGCATTGCAAGAGAGGTAACCCATGAGAGTGAGAATTGGAATGGGTTTGGAGGAATGAGAGAGAAAGAGAAGTTGAAGAGAGAGAGGTGACGGTGGAAAAGGGAACACATGGGGCGCCAAAACCCATAACTGGAAAGAAAGGTGTTTTCAACTTTAAAGTGGGAAGTGATTCCCAGCTTTAGGATGATGTGAATGCAATCCAAACATGGACGCACATTTCTTCATTTTTTATTTTTCTTTTTTCTTTTTCTTTCATTCTGCTTTTACTTTCTTTCTTTCTTTCTTTTTTTCCCTTTTTTCTCCATTATCTCTTATAGTATTGTCTTCTTCTTCTTTGCTTTCCAATAATTAAATGATTTCTGCATGCAAAGTCGTGCAGCAAGCACACCCATAACCTCCACAAAATCATATGAAAAAAAAGTACTTCATTTTCACTTTTCTTTGATGTACTTCTCCAAAGTAAACCAAAACAAATTGAATTTTATTACTATATTTATATTATGTGTTCGATTTAATATTTCTAATTACTTAGTATTGAATTTTGAGGAGGGTGAGAGTTTCGATTTTCTTAACATTGGATTTTTTAGAAAGATATTTTTTTTAACTCATGCATATTTTTAGTTTATGAAAAAAAATTATTCATTTATTTTTCTCCTGGTCGTGTTTAAATAAAATGCAGCCTAACAAAACCTTAGTATTCGAAAACTAAATAATTTATATATGATTAATGTGAATGGTATCTCTGAGTTTAATGAAATTAAAGTGGATTTAGATATAAATTGGATTTAATTCCTAATGTTGACAAGTTGCGATTGATAATTGAGATAAAGTTCTCAAAATATAAGTAGATACGTTAATAAAAACACTTTAATGATTAAATTGGAGACAATGTCACTAGAATTGAAGATGTATATTAAACATTTATATATAAAGTTGAAATTCTGACTGGCCTCCTGAAATTAAAATTAGAACAGAGTAATTGATATTAAAGTACTAATAATTATTATAATAAGAATGATTTTTTTTTTCAGATAAAGAAAAGTTATATGTGGGGGATCTTAAGCCAAAATTAAGGGGAATTGGTTTTTCCAATTCTTTTATTTATATATATATATATATATATATATATATATATTAAAATTAAAATATAAATAAAAAATATATTTTTTAATTTTAATATATTTGGTTTGTTAAATTTATACACACTTATAAATAAAATGTTGGCATCTTATACTATTGTATGATGTGTAGGTGTACGGTAAGATAAACTGTCAATCAATAGGATACAAATGATGGGGACAGACAATTATTGAAGATAGTTAAAAGCTAATTAATTGTATAATGATCATCAACAAACAGTTAAAAGGTATTTTAACTGTTATTTTTTGTTATCAATTAATAGATTTGATTATCATAAACTCTATAGATATAAGTTTGATTTCAAAGTAAAAACACTTTTGACATAGTTCAATTCATTAAGATATTCTTAAAAAAACATAACCAACTTAAATATTAGAATATTTTTTGCAAATCAAGTATAAATGTTTTTGAAGATTATTTATAGAGAGACATGAACAATTGTGATACGGAACAAAGACGATCGTTTATCGATCTACATAACTAAAACACAAACCATTTGTTGAAAAAAGCTTCACATAATTCAAGCTATCAAATGAATTTTGATGGAAAATGATGGTTCGTCAGTTTCATGATAGCTGGATTATAACATTGATGTTAGCTCCTTTAAATAAAATTACATAAAATGCAGAAAGAAAAAAAAAATGACATTTATATTTCCTCATGCCACCTACACCTTCTCTTTCACCATTTTCTATCATAACCTTATTTGTAGTAACATGAATATGCTTTCACGTTTTGGTGTGTACCACAATCTGTTTTTCTCAACAAAGACCAAACATTAATTTTTATATATATAATCACAGGAAGATTCTACACGTGTGTGGGACGCATTCTCTGTTTTTTATTTTTAAATTGTTAAAGAAAAACCACTTGTTCTGTTGTGCACGATTCAGTTTTGCAACCACTAGTCTATCATATTATTTTATTATATACTCTTATTATTTTTTTTAATATTTTTAAATAAGTATTGGATCCTCCTAAATTCTAGGTTATACTTGGTTGAATTTTACAATTATATATCATACACTGTCACTAAACTCGATAAACAGCTAGAAGTGAGACAAAATTTCCATTAATTGACTCTTAATATACAATTTGATCAGTTTATGGCATTGATTGGCGAGCTTTGTGGCTAATCTTTTACGTTCAGTTTGACAATAATTGCAACAATTATTAAATTGTTTTTTAATATTCAGAAATACAAAAATATATTTTATTTAATTTTTCGTTCATTTGATAAGTAAAAGGAAATCATTCTATAATAATTTTCATCATTTCACTCACTGCAAATCAAATCAAATCAAATCCGCGTTGAACCAATGATCGGGATCGGTCTATTTCAAATAATTATCAATAATTTTCATGTAGTTGTAATTTTACAAAAACTGGAAACTTTGTAATTGTAAATATAAACAGACTTATCAGGGTTGGCATGGTTTAAGAATCAGTTGGATTATCTAGGTTTACACTTTCCAACGGCAGAATTTCACGTTCCTTGGTCACCAAACGTGATAATTCTTAACTTGCAAACAGTTAAACTTCTTTTAAACTTATTTATAATATTTAAACTTAGATTAATTCTTAATATTTAGGTTGAACAGAAAAAGGTTAATTAAATCGTAATAAAACAGGCTCGAATTTGCCGAGCTAATATGATAAAAAAAAGAATAAGAAATTAAAATAACATATTTAACTTGATCATCCAATACAATATCTTGTTCTATCAATAAGATAATTCGACCGATCAATTTAATTAGCGTGATAGTCTCACATCACTAAAAAAAAATTAAGGTTAAATATATTTTTAGTCCTTATATTTTGGGACGATTTTGGGTTTATCCCATCTTTCAAACTAAGGTACAATTTAGTTTTTCAACTTTAGAAAACTCTGGTTTTAGTCCTTTTTATCCAATTTTTTTAACTTTATTTGCTGTTTCAAAAGCTTTTCTCAGTTAACATTGAAGCAAAAATGTGTCAAACAGTGTAAAATGCTATAATGAAACATACTTGAAACAACAAATAAAGTTAAAAAATTTTGGTAAAAAAGACTAAAACCAGAGTTTTCTAAAGTTGAAGGACTAAATTGTACCTTAGTTTCAAAGAGTGACTAAACCCAAAATCGCCCCAAAGTATAGAAACTAAAAACATTTAACTCAAAAATTAAATATAAAAATCTCATCTTCGTCGAATTCGACATTTTGACATGTCAGTTTTATCAACCTAACATTCTATCTAACAACTGGATAATTCAACATAAATACATTTAAGTCCAATAACTAGATATATAAGTTATAAAAGTCAATCTATTATCAAACAAAGGAGTAATATAGTCCAACTTATATTTAATTTAATTCGTTTTGCCATCTCTAAAATCATTATCTAAATAGTAAGGTGGAATTATATTTTGAGTAATGGTACCATGACATACTTTTATATTCATTTAACACAGAATATAGAGATAAAATTGTCATAAAAATTTAAACTTTTGTATTTTTTTAAAAAAGAAAAGAATAGAAAGTTAGAAATGATAGTTTCAAATGAATGTAAAAATATTTAGATATATTAAAGAATTATTTTTCTTATGTATTTGAGCAACAGTGGGTGAAGGTGAAGTGAAAGAAACAAAGTGAGTAGCGACACTAGAAACGTGCGTTGGTTGGTTTTGTTTGTAGTATTAGGAAGCGAGTTTTGACCATCCATTGTCTGTTTATTTGTTTGGATTTTGAGAGTGTTAGAGATGTTGAAAATCAGCTTCCACTTCTCAATTTCCTTTCAAACGCTAAATGATTCTCTTTGCCGCCTTCTCCACTGATTTTACATCTCACCTCACAATTCAAATTCATACATCATCTTCTATATTTAATACTAATTATATATTCCATACAGGATTAAATATATTTATTCGTCGTAAACTATCATAAAAGAATATTTTCACTTTTAAATTAAAATATAGACTTATTAGAAATATATTTTTTCAGTCAAGAGTATTTTTATTTTGATGTATAAAAAACATTTTAATATTGTTTATTGTATGTAGAAAAAGGTGTTACATTACTATGAAAAATAGAATTTATTAGTCGTTATCGTCTAAATTAATTAATTTGATTTTTATTTATATAAAATATTATAAATGATTTAATGTTTTATATATTTTTTTAATATTCTTTCATAATAAATATATTTCATTTATGTTTTGTAAAATATAATTTTTATTATGAATTTGATGGGATTTTTTATATTATATAATGACAAGATTAATTTACTTTGAAATGAAAGCATAACTAATATGTTAAAGTTTACAGTGATATCTAGTATGAGTTTATTTGAAAAAATAAGATTATATTTTAATTTATCATGATTTTAATGTAGCTTTTTATGTTTTTTTTTTATATAATGATAAAAGATTGATAAACTTTGAGATGCGAACATAACTTATTTATCAAAGCTTATAATAATGTCTATAATGAGTTTATTTGAAAAAAAATAAGATAATATTTTAATTTATTATGAATTTTGTGTAGTTTTCCATATTTTATAATTTTTTATTTTTTTAAAAGAATTTCATGTATTAACAAAAGATTGATGAACTTTGAAATGTTAACTTAACTTGTATGTAAGAGCTCATAGCTATGTTTATAGTATGTAATTACGTTTAACATGAGTTTATTTGAAAAAATACAATTATATTTTAATTTAAAAATAAAATATAATTTGTATAATAATTAAAAAAAATATTTCACTTTTCAATATAAAGAAAACAAAGAATAAATAGAAAGTTAGAGAATCTGTGTAATTAATGATGTGAAGAAAATGAGGATAAATTGATTTATGAAAAAAAGAGAATGGGACAAGAAGACCAATTAAGTGTTTGTCTGTTCCCATTAATGCAGTTTCATAGCCGAACTAATTTGAGATGATACAATTACTATATATATGTATTGACAGCAACTATTTCATTAAATTTTAAAATTGAAAAATGTAGACTGTAAAAGTATTTTTAAAAATTGAAGATGTAGATAAAATAATTGCAGATTGAATATGAAAGATGAAACAGCCTTAAAAAAAATTTGAAGTGGAGTGAGTTGAAGTTTTTGCTTACATGACTGTGACCCATAGTGGGAGCAGAGAAAAACGATAATCACGGTCATTGGAATAATCGCGTTTGAATTGTATCTATTACAAGTTAAAAGTTGTCAAGGGTCAAATATTAGTAATTGTTTTCAAACTGCAAATAATCGCTTTTGACTTTTGTTTCACCAAATCCCACCACCACAATGGAAACATGTGAAAATGCCGCCAAATACACTTTCAAATTCATCATACCATCATAATAAATAAGTCAAATCTTGGTGGATATACTTTTCATCAAGATATAATATAACAAGCTCTGATATGTGTATATTTCATTATGATAAAAACTATTTTTATTAAATTAGAACATTAAGATGTTAATTATAATTTAAACGATTTCCATTTTTTTAATATCCGTTTTTATTTTTATTTACTCAGATAACTTATCATTATCTGAGTAAATATTTATTTACCAAAATATATCATTATGTGGACGGAGATATCCGTTAGCTGTAAATCCACTTCACATCACCATCAAACTCATATCAGAAATGAGTAGGATTTCTAAATTAATCTTTTTAATTTATTTTTTGTTTTCTTTTAAAAATGGTTTTAATTTTCTTTAAACTATAGATATTTTAAAATTATTAATTAATTTAGTTATTTACTTTTATTTAATAAATACAAATATTTTAATATTTTAATATTTTTAATCAATTTAGTTATTTAATAAGTATACATATTTCAATAATTCTAATTATTTAATTTTTATATAAATACTAAATAATAGTATTTTATTTTATTTTTGACAAAACAATCTTAAAATAGTGATTATTTAATTTTTTTAACTTATTTTATTTTTAATTTAAATTTTAAGTATAGGTATTTTATGTTTTAAACAAATTTAAGTATTTATATTTTTTTTCAATAAATTCACATATTTTTATATTTGTAAATAATTTATTTATTTATTTTTTATCCAAAGAATATAGATATCTTAGTATTTTTAATTAATTTAAGTATTTATGTTTTTCAATAAATAAAATTAAGATAATTAATTTAATTATTTATAAAACATTTTAAAAGAATTAAATAATTAAGATAATCAAACTGTCTTTATTGGAAAAATTGAATACTTAAATTAATTACAAAAACAAAATATATATTCTTTAAATTTAAATTAAGATTAAAATAATTTAAAATAAGTAACTATTTAAAATTCTTTGTCAAAAATAAGACAAGATCGTATTAATTATAAAATAACACTGTTATAAGAATCAAATAATCAAGAATAGTAAAGTATTTATACCTATAATAGAAATTAAATAATTAAATAAATTAGAAATATGAAAACATTTGTAGTTATTGAAAATAAAATAAAATATCTATATTTTAAAATTTAGTCTGAGGATGATTAGAATCTTTTAGTAAATAAATTGTTACACAGGCATATCAGTAAATAAAAACAAAAGGGTATATTTAAAAAACAAATAAAGTCTATTTCTCCAGATAATTTACTATACAGATATTAAATCTAATAAAATGCAATGTTTAACTGTACAGACTGTACGAACCAGCTACCATTACAATGTCAATTTTTACAACTCTTTCCATTTTCTTTTTGTTTTTTTCGGAACCATCTGAGCAAAATCAAAGGATTTATTTTCAACTCTCCAAATCACCCAGCGCATCCGTAAAATGCCTGCTTTACCATCGACCACTGATCCTCATCGATGTCAACACTTACCAGTCAACTGAATAGAGTACCCTACAATCATTGTAGTACAAAGGTACTAAGGATTAAAGCTTACTCGTATTCCAGTCAAATACAAACACACGAGCCCCATGGTTCCATATCAGGCCCAATACACAGAAATTTGTCCTACAAAGGACAAAAATTCGACATTTGGACAATTCATAAAGGAAAAAGTAAACGTGAGATAGCATTGAGTGAAAGCTTCAGAAACACGGCAAGCTCATTCTAGGTTTCTAAAAACTGCTTAATTTAAAAAATTCTGGAGTTTGAGGACCACAGGATTACAGGTCAAGTAATTTAACATGCGATGTTTAAAAAAGATAGTATAGATGAGTTAGCAATATACCATAAATGAAACTTCAAGATCATATCGTACAGAAAATTGCTAATTTTGGTATCTTATTATGTTGGTTAGTTTGTCATTGGTTGAAATTAAGTTAGCCAACTGAATCATTCAAAATCACACAAGCAATACTCAATAGATTGATTTTGAAACATCACTAATGCCAAAAACTGAGGCTTTTTTATTCAGAGATCGAAGTATTTATTGAAAAGTTTATATAAACAGACAGACTTGTAAAGGAATCTGAATATTATCTTAGGTGCAAGAGAAGTGAACAGAGAAGGATTTACCAGCAAACGAAAATTAGCAAACCTTTAGCTTTGAGCGCATTCAAATGGACGCAAGCGTAACGAACCCTCAGGAAAGTCGTGCATTCTAAATGGTTCCAAAAGCTCAAAGGGCCTGCAGATAACAAAATCACTTAACCAAAAAAATATCTAAATAGTTGATTCCTTCTAAAAGCACCAAGGGATAAACCAATATAGTTTAAGATAATAACACAAATAAAAAACTAATAATGGATCTACAAATCAAGCCCAATTCAAGAATAATTACAGACATTAAATCCAACACTCCTGACCACCTGGGCGCTGGAACCTGCCTATTTCATAATATTCGGTTTAAATGAAACTCTTGTCAAATTAATGATCTCTAAAGTTGGAGGTGATGGGTGATGACCCACAAAATTAAGACGGAAACATTAGGCTAGTTCAGTTAATATAGAAAAAAGGGATATCTCAGTAAGTATTTTAAAAAAAAAAAGGCTCCCAATATTGAGAGGAATGACAGACTAAAATATAAGTCATGCTCATTTTCAATTTCAAAAAAATGAGGTCTAAAATTCTTACAATATAGAATTGCGGCTACGGGATAACTTTTGTTGATTGCTCTCCATAGCAGCCAACACATCACCAGTTTCTGGTCCTGCTGAACCACCAGCTACAGAAGATGGAACAGGGGCACTTGGAGTCCATATCTAGAATAATGTACCCCCAGAAAGCTTTAGAGATTTAAGTTTTTATTCCATTCAATAATTAATATGCATCATATAGTCATCATTCTCACCTTTATTGTGCTATCAATCCCACTGGTTGCGACAACAAAATCAAATGGATGGCATTGTATACAATTTACAACTGCAGCAACACGAGGAAAACAAAGCTACAGGCAGCCAAACAAGAGAAGACTAATAAAACCTGAAAATCTTAAGGAAAACAGTGTTTACCAGATCCATCACCATTTAGAATTTTTATAAGTCTACCAGTACGCTTTTCCCAAATAAACCATCTGCCATCATCACTTCCACTGGCAACATATTCTCCTAAAAATAAACATTTGAGATAATCTTGAACAAATTTCCGACTATGCCAGCCCAACTATCAACTCAAAACTCACCACTTATGTTAGCCACGTACCTCAACAACAAAATAAAGTGTGAAAGGTGTACAGAGAGGAATAAAGAATAAGATAGAGATAATTAGTCTATTTTTATATAATAAGGGGTCAAGAGGACTGAAGGGTCTTTACAAGAAAGCATTTTCTGGAGAACACAGTAGGTAAACCCTTGTATTCTGACTGCTGTCAGTTCTTGTTAATCAAAGTAAGAAATTCGTTAAGAAAAATAGAAAAAAGAAAAGACCCATATGCCAAAAAATACGACGTAGTATATTTTCCATTGTGGCTTAAGCTTTAAAATCTGTAGGACCAGTACTTGTAAGGATATTTATGGATTCTGTACGTTTTCCACTGCATCGATACACAGATCTTTTATCTTCCCATATTTCAGCAACTGATATTAAAGTTATTAAAGCCAACTGGTTTTAGTATATACATTTCTCCTGTGCAAACAATATAAAGCAACCAAAAGAGAATGGAAGAAAAAGAAAAACTATTTGCTTGGTATTTGAGGACTCACTGTGCACAACCAATTCTAATTAGGAAAACCACACACGAAAGAAATATCAGACCTCTTTGACCAAGAAAATTGGCCTGTTTTATGTCCGTCCCAATATTGCAATGGCCAATAAATCTCTGTTTCATATCAACAGCTGGTTCAGGCTGCAATATTAACAATAGAAAAAAAATTATCCAAAATGTATAAGTAACTTAATATTAGCTCATTAGGCTGCATACCGAAACATTGAAGGTACTGATGATAAGAAATCAAAAGGCTTACAAATAAAACCTAACAAAAGAAAAAACGCACATCAAATGTTGTTGCACCCTTTCCACATAAGACTAACCATTACATTCTTGGATTGTACATTTGAATAAAATAGAGAGGAAGAAAAATAAAATAAAATGAAGTCATTTAGAGGTGTCAATTTGACCAATGGCCTATAGGTTAGCCCCAACTTACTCCAGAATAAGCCCCCTCTTAAAGTGAGTTAAGATCAAGGCCAAAGTGGGTTTGACCCCAGTACAAAACTTTAACTCCTAAATACCAAACCTGTTGCTCAAGCCAAAGTTCGAGTCAAATCAACTAGTGTTGAAGGTCAACTCAAGTCAATCCAAACCAACTCAAGTTGATCAAGCAAACTTAGGTTGAGCTCAACTAAGCCAACTTGGTTCAACCATCAATCTTGACCATCTCAACCTTCAGCTCGTGCTAGCTCTCGAACCTGAGCAAACTAACTCGATTCTTTGGTTCAAGTTGACTCAACTCAATTGGCTTGATTGACTTGCCCCAACCTCCAACGGACTCGGCTCGACCTTCAATCCAATCCAACTCAAGTCAACCTTTGGTCTTGGTCAAGTTGATTTTTCAACCCAACTGACTTGAGCTAACCACAACCCATACCTACTCCACTTAGGATGAGGTGTATATAACTCGACTCAAACTCTATCAAGCTTGGTTTGACCTAGACGTAACTTGAACTGGACCCAATCTAAATGACCTATTTTAACTTGGTCTCGACCCAACCTATCTTTGGATCATAGTGATGAGAAACCACCAACAATAATTATATTTGAAGGTAGAAATATATACCAAATAACACGTTCTACTACTCTGTGACGAAGATGAAGGAGAATCGCTTGGACCACTAGCACCTCCATTGTCTCTAGAGTCACCTCTTCGGTGAATTCTAACATTTAAACTTCCATGAAGAATATTTGAATCAAGATCTTGTGCCTCATCACCGGATATTGATGTTTCAAAGTCCAACTCCAATTCTTCATCATAATCAGAATCATCCCTGTCTGATCTAGAACCATCTTGTGGAACATCACCGTTAGCCTCAGGGCGATAGAGTATGTCACTTAATGATAATATTCTTCCACCTCGAATGTCAGACCTTGATGCACCATCATTCGCCTTGCTATTTTTTTCAGCTTCAGCTGTTAAATAAACCAGTTTGATCCAACATAAAATGATAAAAAAAATAGTACATAATTTCCAATTATAAAGAGCAATATTTGGAAGATAGAATTTTTCTGTATCCAATTTTAGGCAGTTATGAAATGAAGTAACTGTTAAATACTCTCTAATATCTTTTGTAAACATAAGAAAAATATAAATCATGTTTCAGGACCTCAATGGGTCACAAAGTTCTTTAGACAACAAGGGTAATCCAAAAATTTCACTGACATACCTAAAGCAATATCCTTCTTCACATTCTCCACTCTCTCTGCAACTTCAGATTTGAGTGGGGCCAGTGATTGGGAAGCAACAGCAAAATCCAAAGCATCTTCATGTCTACCCAACTGCAACGAAATAACATGTATAATGGGTTTTAAAACTAAGGCAGGTTCTAACAGGGTATATACATGACAATCAAACGGTATGAAAAGACCCCTATATAAGTCCCTCCAGCCAAAAGTCAAAACATAAATTCACACATACTGTAACTCTTTTGTCAAACATTCCTTCAATCTCAATTTTCTTTTAATCAAAACTTTTTGAAATCCTGCACAAATATTCCCTTAAACTTTATCAACTTGGGCTTGATACCTCCTATAACGTCAATTAAAGATATCAAAGATAAACAACATATCTAGATTTCAAACTCTTTGGTTTCTCTTTGTTTCCTTTTGGGTTTCTATAGGGTTGGTAAAAAATTCATTTATCAATTATCCATGTTGTTTATCCACATGTAAATCCATCCCTTTCATACATTGGATCAAATCCATCCCTTTAATTTTATGGATGTATAATGATCCACCTATTATTTATCAGAATCCAATGAATGTCCTATCAAGACGAAACAGATTAAAATTAATCCAATCAATTTTTTCACAATTAAGTCTATCTTAAATGCACTTTCCCTAAGCTTTAAAGAAAACTGAATTTGTCTATCAAGATTTATTTATTGAAAATTTTGTTAAAATATGTTTAAAAATTTATTTTAAATTCCTACAAATTTGTATGTTTAGATATACATCCATTTGCTTAGATGTATTGGGTTGAATCTTTTATTAGATGGATCGGATTGAATCAGATTGTAATGGATCAAAATGAACTAAAAGACTTTTTTATCCGAGCCTTCCAGTTTGCCATCCACAAGTTTCTATGATCCTGTCTCTTCATGCTTTAGTCGGCATTTTCTTATCTACAGCAAAAACTTTCAGTAGTGTAGATTGTACCATCTTGTTTCTCACCTCCAATCCTGGATGGCAAGGAATGTTACGTGTTAGATATTGTTAATATATCATTATATATTGTTTAGTTACAATATTATGTTAGTTTTAAATGTAACGGGCTTAGGCGTATCTCTTTTGTATTTTCCTATTTATAAATACATAACTTTATGTGCTAAATATACATTAGGGATTCATCATATATCTTTTTCTCTTTTAGTTTAATATGATATCTAGCTAGGTCACCTCTCCGATGAATCCACTGTTCACCGGTGGTAAATTCTTTCTAGTGCAGCCTTGGACCGGCAACACCACGGTTTTGCTTGCCTCCACCGGGAGATAGTCGTGCCACAAGAATCATTTGCAACACGCCTCCATGCTTCATTTAAATACTTGTTGTCACCACTTCCTGACATGTGTGGCAATGCGTCTGGTTGCCTCTTCAGCAACAACACCATCGTCAGACTCATCTCAGCACCCTCTTTCCAAATCTGCAACTTTTGTCATGATCAAGTGTCATTGGAATTTTTTCACTATTTTAGGATTGTTTCCCTCTTGGTAATTATTTTCACTCTCTACAAGTACCTATGGCCTCTTCTCTTGTGTCATTTGATCCTTCAAGACAACCTACTATCTTTAATGAATTTCTCAAATGGCATGAGAATGGTCAGAACTATAGCTCCACTGCTTTTGTTGGTATCATTCATTCAAACTTCCTTGACAAGTCTGCTTCTATGTCTACTTCGGGTTATTTGCCTTCAATTACCATGGCTAATGGGTCTTCAGTCTCCTCACATGGTGTTAGTATTGTTCATATTCTTCCTTCCTTATCTATTGATAAGGTTATTCATATTCCTAGATCTCCATTAGATCTCCATTTAACTTTTTATCCCTTAGCCATCTCATTTGTTCCCTTGATTGTATTATCTCTTTTACCAAAGATTCTGATAGTTTACAAGACTGGAGTTCAGGTTAGATAATTGCACTGTATGAGTCTTTACTATCTCCGAACATTTGCACATGTTGGTTCAGTAATGGATTCTCCCTCTCTTAATAATGCTAAATTGGGTCATCCTAGTTTTGCCAAGATGTAGCAAGTTGTTCTATGTTGGTCAGTTATCCAGTTTTTCTTGTGGTCATGTTAATTAGGAAAACAAGGTCGTAATTCTTTCTCTAGAAGTGTCTCACAATGTACTTCATCTCCTTTTTCCTTAGTTCATTCTAACATTTGAAGACCAAGTCGTGTTAAGACAAATTTGTTTAAGTATTTTGTCACTTTTATTAATAATTAGTCAAGATGTACTTGGCATTAAAAATTGTTGAGTTGTTTTCTATATTTCAAATATTTTAAAATGAAATTAAAAATCAACTTGAAATTTCTACCCAAACTTATGTAGTGATAATACCCATGAGTATCTTTCTCACTCTTCAAAATTTTATGACTTCTCGTGACATTCTTCATCAAACCTTATGTACTTATACACCTCAACAATATGGGGTGGCTAAGCACAAGAATTCTACACAAGAAATCTTGTTGAAAGAACTCCCCCATTGTTAATCCATGGTGAGGTTCCTCAACATTTTTGGCTCAATGCATGTTATCTCATTAATTGCATGCCATCTTCGATCTTGGATAACAAAATTCTGCACTCTATTTGATTTCCTCATGTCATTTCCTAGATCACACAAATGTGTTTTTCTAGGATTCACTATAACACAAAAAGAGTATAAATGCTTCTTTGCTTATTTTAACTGTTATTTCATTTCAACAAATATCACATTCAATGAGTCTTCCCTTTACTTTAAGTCTTCTTCTCCTTGTGTGTCTTTATATGCTACAATCAATATCCCAGTTATTGATGAAATAAGTGTTTTCAAAATAGTGAAACTTGAGAGCTTGTCCTATTACTGTTTGGAAAATGTGGTGTGGGTTGTAGGTGGGTTTTTTCCATCAAAATTGTTTCTGATGATACTGTTGATCATCTCAAGCCTCACCTTGTGGCCAAACATTAAACACTAATTTTAGATTGGATTATTATGATACTTTTTCTCCCGTGTCAAAAATGGCTTTTGTTCACTTATTTATAGTCATGATTGCTCTTTAACAATGACCTCTTTACCAACTAGAAGTCAAAAATCATTTCCTTAATGAGCAGGAAAAAAATTTATATAAAGCAACCTCCAAAGTTGTTTCTTATGGTACTATTGATCATCTCAAG
Source organism: Vigna reflexopilosa (assembly GCA_027742785.1). NCBI lineage: Eukaryota > Viridiplantae > Streptophyta > Magnoliopsida > Fabales > Fabaceae > Vigna > Vigna reflexopilosa. Next base: position 8,318,897 of record CM050918.1, on the reverse strand, counting down.
CCTCACCATGTGGCCAAAGGTTAAACACAATTTTTTTAGATTGGATTATGATGATATTTTTTCTCTAGTGGCAAAGATGGCTTTTGTTCACTTATTTATAATCATGGTTACTCTTTAACAATGACCTCTTTCCCAACTAGACGTCAAAAATGTTTTCCTTAATGAGCATTTGCAGGAAGAAATTTATATAAAGCAACCTCCAAGTTTTGTTGCTCAAGTTTTCAGGATGGGTATGCCATCATCGCAAATCTTTATATGGCCTAAAACGATCTCTTAAGACTTGGTTTAGAAAATTTAGTTGTGTTCAACAATTTGGTATGACTCGCTTTTACCGTCAATCATGTTCTAGATATTTTATTTGATAGTATATGGTGATGACATTGTCCTTACATACAGTGACTACCATGGCATCTCTTCTCTCAAATGAAACAACACCTTTGTCAACACTTTCATACCAAAGATCTTCACAAACTCGAATATTACTTGGGAGGTGCATTGAATATTTTGGAGAAAACTAGGTTGATGAACTCAAAATTTGTTGATACACTCATGAATCCCAATACCAAACTCCTACCTAATTAGGGAGAGCCTTTCTCTAATCCTAAGCAGTAAAAAAGATTAGTTAAAAAATAGAACTATATTATTGTTATTCATGTTAACATTTCCTTTGCAGTTAAAGTTGTGAGTCAATTTCTCAATTCTTCGTACATTAAAGGAGGTCCCAAAAAAAGTTTGTCATATGGTCACAATAATCATACTAAAGTGCTCTTTTATTGAGATGTTGATTGGACATGATCTCCCTTTGATAGCAGGTTTACTTCCAGATATTGTGTCTCCTTGGAAGATCAAGAAACAAATTGTTTTAGCAAGATCTAGTGTAGAAGCAAAATCTAGTGTAGATGCTATGGCCTGAGACACTTGTGAACTTATTTGACTTAAACAATTTCTTAAAGAGTTGCAATTTGGAGATGTCACTCAAATGACACTTATATGTGAAAATCAAGATGTTCTTCATAGTATCTCTAATCTTATCTTTCGTGAAAAGACCAAACACATTGAAGTTGACTATCATTTTATTTGAGAAAAGATCATATCCGGAGACATCAAGATTGAGTTTGTTAACTCAAGTGATCAATTAACATACATATATTTTAACCAAGTCTTTACCGAGATCTGGAATTGATTATATTTGTAATAAGTTTGATATATACGATTTATATGCACCAACTTAAAGGAGAAATGTTATATATTGTTAAGATATCATTATATATTATTAGTTACAATATAATGTGTTAATTTTAAATGTACCCGACTTAGGTTCTCTTTTTATTTTCCTATCTATAAATACAATTTATGTGAGGATTCCTATTAATATCAATTTTAGATGTTTCCAACTTCACTCTTCTAATACCCAAGTTTTATATCCCCTTGCTAGTCCCAACCTCAACCACCCAAAGACATTAATGATAATTGATAGTAGTATAAATAAAGTATTTCTACCCCAACTATCTCTCCCATTCTCACTACTATGGCAATCCTGTGCAACCAAACAATTTTTTCCATGAAGATCCTTTCATTATCAACTTCATTCATATAAAATTCCCTTTTTCTCTTTTGTTTCTGCTAACAAGCAAAAACTGTATGACTCTCTGATAATTTATTATAATTTCAAGACTAATAACGAGTCTAAAGAACCAGTATAATGCATTATTTCAAAGTGAAAACATTTTTAAATTTGAAGTTCATACAAAAAAATTACCTGCGACAGTGCTTCTGACATGTAGAACAGTGCTTTATAGGAGGAATTATCAATTTTTCTAGCAGCATAGCAGTCTCTTATAGCCATATGAGCATCGTTTTTCCAGTCCCTCTGGATAAAGAGTGAAAAATTAAAAACATGTCAAGTCCAGCAAAAAGGATTAAAAAAAAAAAAAAAAAACTAAACTGAAAGGAGAACGAAATGCTGAGACCCATAATAATAATAACCTTGATCAATAGTGCAGCACGAGTGCACAAGCATTCATGTTTAAGTGCAGACCCAATGATATGGCTATAGCCATTCAAAACCTCATTACATGCCTCAATTCCATAATAGGGTGTCCCATTGTCCAATGATTTCTTAGCATATTTTATCAGTTTCCTGCACTTGTCAAGCTGTAAAACCCAATTAGTCAAGAAAAATATTATGAAAAAGCTAAAGTGACATCTCTTAGATCCCCCCAAAAAAGTAAAAACTTCGTACCTTTGCAGCAATGTTCTTTTTAATAGGAAACCCGTTTGGAAAGACATTAGACACACAAGACTGCAACTCTATCCCATTAACTATCGGAGAGTAAGTCATCATCTTTGATACGTCACCTGAAGTATATTGCATCTCATTCACTCCAGCTGCACAACAAAAAATATTAAGTACTATCTCACCTTTAAAATCTACATAAACATAAAAACCATAACATAACGGAATGTAAGTTACTGCAGTAACACAGTCATAGAAAGTAGAGAATATCCAAATCCACACGATAATCAAAACTTAGAAAATAACTGACATATCATCAGAGAAAACCTTTCAGCAAATGAAATAAATACTGCCTTCCAAAGGCATATTTAATAAATTGGAACTCTGCTGAGGTCTTCGAAAGATGTACTGTGAGTTCCAGTTGAAAAAGCTAAACAAAGTGTAAAAGATATGCAGAATTAGCGTGTACCACATATCATGGAAACATCAAAGTGAAAGGAAGTATCATTGGCCTCTTCAAAACAAAATAAAGGAAATTCACTATTCAAGCTTCATTCCATTATTTAAAGTCTCAACACCTTCTAACCAAGAGTTCATAAAACAACACATTACACTTGTGTATCTGATAATGTGACTTAAAGGTTACAGCTAAAACAAGTATAGCGTAACCAAATAAAATGACAAGTAACTGTCAGGAAATGAAAGAACTTCTATAATTTACCCATATCTCAAGTTGAACAAACAAAAAACACATTATCTTATACTACTTGTGAAAAATAAATAAACAAGAAATGAAGAATCAAGGTTCAAAACTTTACCATGATTTACATTCATCAGGTAAGCATGCTCTCCGCTATAGCTGAGGAGAACCTCATGTCCATCAGGACTGAATGTAACATGAGTTAAGTGTAAGCTTGGATGTCCCTGTAAAACAGATACAATTTGAGAGAAAAAAAAATGGACTGAAGTGTTATAAAGACTTACACGTCCAAAACACACCATATATACCAAGGGGGAAAATGAGAAAATCAATAAAACATAAAAAGCACGTAGGGCATTTGGTATGAAGAACGAAAAATGAACATTACAAACTCACTTTATTTTGGTTTAGAGATTTTGGAGTATAGAGATAGGAAATACTAATGATATTTGCAACCCGAGTATTTTTTTAATGTGTGTAGACTACTATGTATCTTAGGTTCTTTTCCAAAAAAACACTTGTTTAAAATTAACATCACCAATATCCCAAGGAAAAACTGCCGCCAATAGTCACAGCTGTCATTTCCCTCATGAGACATTAATATTTCCCTGAATAGCACCATCTCCTAAGACACAAATATGCCCAACCCAACAGTGGATGTTGGTGTGTAAAAATACTGTTGTTTGATGAGGATACCCAAAGGGTAAGTAGGTGGAATTCAACACAGTAGCAATCCCACTTGGCCCTCTAGGATGAAATAGAATTCCCAATGTTGTGGTAAATTGCATTGCCTTCAACATTAATGAAACATGAAAGGTTGTCAAACTCAAAAGTTTATGTAAACTCATGGATGCACTTGAAAAGGGTTAGCTATATGAGAGGAAAAAGATCTTGATTGGATTTGAAAACAGTGCATACATACACACATGCATATAAATACACACACATATGTATGTATATACACACACATATATGTAAGTATATACATATATAAACACACATGCATATACATACACACACATATGCATATACATACATACATACACACACATATATTGGTTGTGATTATTATACACATTAGAGGATTCTATCACATGAATATGTGTCATTCCTTTCTTCAACAGCAATATAAACACTTAAAGAATCGTGCAAAGGCAAGGACTCACACGATCAGAAAGATGCATTGGACAAAAATAATTAACACAAGGAGGAGGAGACATTCTTTTTCGACATGAGCTTAGAGGTGGCAGCATCCTTCTATCATATAACCGTGCAAAGGCATCACTGCAAGATATAGAAAGTCTAAAATCAGTTTCGAAAATAAAAAGGACGAATTAATTAACACAATTAATTACCAGAAATATTTACCTCCCACCAACAAGGAGCAAATGCGGCCTAGTTGAACTAATATCACAAGACTTTAAAGAAAGGACTTGTTTAGGAGGATCAGCAAGTGATCTTTTAGAACCACTTCGTAAATCAAGCTGACATTAAACATGAAAACCAGTTAATGAGAAAAAAAAACAAGGACTCCAACTTTTGAAAACAATGATCATAGTTAACCAGCTTCCTGACTAACTTGCAGTACAAAAATACAAAAACTACACTCTGCAAAGATTATAAACATACTAACTATTACTAGAGCCATTTAATTTCTGAATGTTTTAAGAAAAGGCAATAACGATAGCATCATGAGATCAAGGATGCAACCAAGATCTCAAGCATAGAATTAACAATTCCCTTGAGATGCCTTAGTCATATAGGTTTTCCATGCGGAGTTATAATTTAGGATGTAAATTAGCTACCATAATAACTCGTGACAGTTTGGAAAAACAGGACAAAATGTCAGAGGAGTGATTTGAATTTTGACTACTTCTACAATCGCAATAGTGTAAAATGCATAATAAATAATATAAAAAAACATTTCCATAATTAAAAAAAAAAACACGGAAATTTAATCACGTAGTTACATTCAACATTATTGCAGGTAAAAATATACTCCTGCAACCTACCTTGGTGAAAAGACTTGAATGGGAAGTTCTCATTTTAATGAAAAAGAATCAGCTCACTGATGAGACCAACATAAATGGTTTAGGGTTTTGGCAAACCAATTGGCAATTTGGCAAAATCAAATATTACAGAAATGGAGGATATTCAGTTTTCCCAGATCACATATATGCAAGGAGGAGCTGTAAATTTTAAATTTACAATTCTGCTCAGATGTTCATGTCAGACAAGGTTCAAATGCATTCAAAATCGTATGTATGAATACAACTGAGTTAAACCACTTACAAGAATATTTCGACACTCTTGGTGTGAAGACCCAGCTGGAGGACAAGAGGTACCTTCCCGAAAATCATGTTGTCTCAAGGTCCCATCTTCACTAGCACTCCATACTACATTAGGGTTGCCATTTTCAACCTGCAAAAAGGAATAAGGAAGACGTGAAAACTAACATTATTTAGCCTAAATTAGGCATTCCTACATTGGTTTTGTTTTATTTCCTTTAACCTCATTGATCTAATGCTATTCAAACTATGCTAAATTAGCAAATTCTTAGACCACATAACTTACAGCCAATTTCTTGACTCTTCGAGCATGGCATTGGTAAAGTGCAGATGGAGCAATGATTGAATTGTCGCTAGATCCACTCCCACTTAGGCGAGACAAGTTAAATAAACGGACCTGGCAAAATAAATAAATAAAAAAGTGAGAATTAAAACTGCATTATCCATTAAAAAATTTTGAGAATCACAATACTACTTCAGCATCTCCGGCTCCAGAAGCTACAAGCTCATCAGAAGTTTCTGGTATAAACTTAGTACAGAATATATTTGCTGTGTGTCCTGTGTCAATTGAATGTAGAAGTTTTCTACCAGAATAGCTCCAAATATTGATCTGCAAAATTTCAGGGAAACAATCAACTGCCTTGTGCTGCTGGAGAAGACCATGAGGAAGTTATAAACCAAAAAAAGAAAGTCTAAATATGGATCTGCAAAATTTCAGGTAAACAATTAGTTGCCTTCTACTGCTAGAGAAGATCAAGAGGAAGTTATAAACAAAAAACAGAAACGCTAAAGATTGATCTGCAAAATTTGGAAGCAATTAATTGCCTTCTAGAGAAGACCAAGAGGAAGTTATAAAACAAAAAGGCTGTAATAATTTTCTCTATGACTCTACCAGTCTGTTTGCTATCTTTTGACAGTTATGACTGAACTTATCAAACTACTCACGACTCAATTATAAAACTAAATTATATCGGACAAAGCAATCAAAGAATCATTCTAAGTAGTTCGATGTTTTTTTTTATCATTCCCTATTTTGTTTGAAAATAAATCACAAACAACTGTGAGAGAACTAGGTGCAAGCATAATATATCAAAGAGATGGCAAAGTCTTTAGTAGTAGACGTAGAGTGCAAAAGAGGAGTAATAGGCCAATTTAATCATGGACAAAGAAAACTAATTGTCCTTCCCATTTTGTTAAATCTTATAGCTACAATCTAGTATGTGTAGATGAGACTGCAATACAGATGAAATTAAAAATAAGGGGCTTACCCGAGTATCATCTGATCCGGATATCAACAATGTACCTTTCGAATTCCAAGCCACCGCATTGACACAGCCAAGGTGGCCCTATTCAGACAAGGAGAAAAACGATACACAGTAAGGTCAACCAAAAAAAATAGGGTGTATAGATTATTTGTTTTCGAGGTAATGAGGGACATAGAAAAAGAAGCAATCAGCAACAGAAATATGAAGAGAAAGTTCGTTGAAATGCATGGATAGTACAAACAATTTTAAGAAATTCGCGATGACTGCCTCCCTTTTTCAGGAAGTCTAATCAATATAAGTATCATCATATAATAAAGGTTTTAAATTGCGGGATATTGCTAACAAGTGTATCGTATGTGGCCAAAGTTGTGATTGTGCTGCGGTTGTGGTGGCCCAGAAAACTGGATATTCCGTCCAAGATCACAATTGCAGACCGTTTTCAAAGCATTAAATATAGTGTACAACGATTTGTCAAAGACAAGATGGAGTATACAAGGATTATATGCCTTTACCTTCTACGATCACTTGAGGCACTTCAAAATATACATTTTTTTGTGCATTCCTTCAAATATTCAATATTCTGTAAACGTGTGTAACATAAAGTGCTCGAATTGCCTAAACCCAAACGCAAGTTACGATAAAACAAGAAATCAAGATGAAGACAAGAACACCCAATTTCGCGTTACTTAAGGTGCCAACAAAAACACACAAAAACATGCATATGATCGAATAACATTTCGGGAGAATATCCACACGGACGCTATTCCAATTCAATGCTCACATATGACAGAAACTACTACGATGCTTAAGTAAATTAAGATACGTTACCAACCTCTAACTCCCTTTCTTGAGAAAGCCTCCGAATGAGAGAGGAATGAGTCTGCAAAGTGTGATTAACATCCTAAAGAAAACAAGAGGAACATTCAAGGGGTCAAGAATCATAAGATACGGCAAAAATCACGAACGAAAATAAGAGCACCCAACCAAAATCGCCATGCACGAGATTGAGAATCGGAATTGGCAAGATTCTTAATCGCGTAGTATGGAGACGCTTTGAATTTGAGGAAGAGAGAAAAGGAAGAAGAATACCAGTGGCGAGTTGAGATATCGAGAGTCAAGAATCGCGTGTATGTTGCCATCGCGAAAGGGAATGGAATCCATGGCAGAAGGCTGTGTTTGGCTGCGGTGAGAGAAAGTTAGAGCAAGAAATCAGTCCCTCACTGGGTCACTCCACGGCCGTGGCGTGAATGTCATCAATTGGAGCTCATGCGGTTACACTCACAATCCTTCCAAACACTTCTTTTCTCTTCTCTTCCAGGTTTCTTTTTATTTTATATATTTATATATTATTTATACTATAGGTTTTCTTGAATGAAAAGAAAGTGTAACAGTGTCAGCTTAAATAAATAAATAAATAAAAATGGTAGGCTTTTATTTATTAAATTATAGGCTTAATACCTCCATTGGTCCTCTTATTTGTCTGTCAATCTCATTTTGGTCCTCAAGTTTTAAACTGTCTCAACTGGGTCATAATTTTTGTAAAAATGCACACATTTTACCTTAACCGTATTAATTGTTGCTGAGATGAATTTTTTATTTTAGGCTTAATCTCTCCCTTGGTCCTTATGTTTGTGTGAAAACCTCAGTTTGGTCCTCAAGTTTTGAACTGTCTCAATTGGGTCATAATTTTTGAACTGTCGACAACGACGACATTTTTTAGTTTGAGAGGGAGAAAAGGTGTGAGTCTGAGGGTTTGAGGATAGAGGAATGAATGAACTGTGATCAGTGATTGGAAGGAAAAAGAAAGACTATAGCCACGTGGATTTAATGATTTTAAAACATAAAAAAAAAATTACAGCTCAGTTCAAAGTTAACGCCGTCTCAATACACTTAACGGTTGGGGTAAAATGTTGTAAAATGTTTGCATTTCATAAGGACTTGAAGAAAAACTTGAGGACCAAGGGAGGGATTAAGCCTAAAATAAAAAATTATCCCAACATCAATTAACGCCGTTTGAGACAACTTAACGGTTAAGGTAAAATGTGTGCATTTTTACAAAAATTATGACCCAATTGAGACACTTTAAAATTTGAGGACCAAAATGAGATTGACAAACAAATAAGAGGATCAATTAAGATATTAAGCCTAAATTATAAAATAGAAAAATGGGAGGAGCATGAGGTTTGTTTGGACAGATGAAAGAGCGAAGGAGTGAGGTGTTGCGTGATATGTAAGCGCCATTCATCGTGGTGCTGGCGAGGGATGATTGGTTCCTATTGTGTTCTGATTTTGCTGGAACGGTACAGCTTTCATGTCCAATGAGCACCTTCCGCACCTTTAAAAGCACTTTAACTTATATATTTCGGAAATTAAATCTCAGTGCATTTTTCTTTGTTTAAAATTTAATTAATTTTCAGATGTATATTTTTTATTTAACAAAATCTTGATATTTTAATTATTATTGTACTGTTCTTCTCATTACATACCAATCAAATCAATTGGAAGAAAATTGATCTCTTTCTATCATGATTTATCAATCATTCAATTAACCTAAACAGATTAATAATTAAATTTAACAAAATTGAATTATGATTAAGTAGATTCTAATATGAAATTCAAAGAAAAATATATAAATACAAAGTTAGAATTTTTAATAACATACTTATTACAATATTAATTATTTAATAAATTAAATTCGAATTGATTTAAACATAGCACCATCTTTAACAAATACATTGGATAGACTAAAATATATAAATAAATAAAAAGAAGTAAAAAAAATATTTTAAATGTCATGTACTTAAAACAATTATAATTAAAATTACTTGTATATCATAAGACAAGTAACTTCAGTTTTATTTTAGTTTATTTTTGGATAAATGGGATAAACTAACAAATGTATGATAAACGAAGGCTTCATCATTTGGATAGTCTTAATTTTCGATGATTTTCTCAAATTGATTCTTCACATTTTTTTATTATAATTGTGTTTTTATTTTAAAAAAAAAAATTAAGCAATTAGTTCATTTCCGTTACTTTCATGCTAACACATTTAGAAAAAAAAGTCACATGTCACCTCGTTGTTTTTTGAATTTAAAAAAAATTATTTTTATTTTTTAATTAAAAATAATTGTCTTGTATCATGTTGATATTGTGTCACATGACAATCATAATATGACGTAACACTAACATTGTCACGTGTTATTTGTTTTAATTTGGTATCTATATTTTTGTTTTATTTCAATTTGAAAATTGTGATAAAAAAACTTATTTAAAAATTTTTCACAAAATTAAACAACAAATAAAATTATTTAATCTAAATAATAAGAATTAGAAAACTATAAAAGTTAACATTTTAATAATAAATATTCTTGTAAAGGTGATATGTGTAAAAATAATCTTAATACTTCCTAAAAATTCATAAAAAAAATTTCGTAGTTAAACATTAAGACTTGAAAATACTAAAAATTCACTTAAGAAAAACAAATCTAAAAACAATAATTTAAAAAAACGTACATATCGTTATTTCATTTAGTTAAATATTTTAAAATTATTTATGCATCAACTTTCTCGAAACGATTTAATTAGTTATTTTTTACAAACTTCACATTAATTAATATTTTTACATAATTTTTTTCAAATTTTGATTTTAAAAAAGTAAAATTTCACGTCTTTAATTTGTTCATTGTTTGGTATATTTTAAAAAAATAATTAACATTTATATAATTAATTAAATATAAATATAAATAAATTTAATTTTGTTAAAAATATTTAACAAAAATTTCAATTTTAATAAAAATAGTTGTATATATTAATATAAAAATTAAATTTTATTTAAATTTGGAAAGGGACATAATTGTTTAATATATATAAAAAATAAGACATAATTGAGACAAAATTAAAATACAAAAATCAAATTGAAACAAAATATAAATAAATGGACCAAATTGAGACAAATGTAATGACACGTGACATTATTAGTGTCACGTCACACTTCATTGCTATGTAACACAACATCAGTTTGACTCGTGGTAATTTATTTTATTTATCAAAAAAAATTAAAATAAATGAAAATAAAAATAGTTAAAAAATATTTAAAAATTTTAAAAAATCACGAGTTAACTTGTGACTCTCTTTAACGGTTCAAGTACAGAACTAGTGAGGACGTGATTACTTTAATTTTTCAAAAATTAAAAAATCAATATAGATAAAAGAAAAGGTAAATAACTTTGAGAAAAATCACCAAAACATCTGAATTATTAAATCATAAATGAATGAATACCATATGGTGTAATTTAGTTAAATATTTCCAAGTTTTAATTCTTTAAAATATTAATCAATTTATGTGTAAATTAAGACATTTTCACTCCAGAAACCGCATTTAGCTTCAAATGTTTGTTTTTCCAAAACTTATAAAAATATCTTAAAATTACATAAAATCTATGACTGATTTTCTTTTGCAATAAGTATTATTGAGATTTTTTATTTGTTTTCTTTTGAAGTTTTACTACTTCAACACATTTTTTTAACGTATATTCTAATCAGAATTTTATAAAACTCACCCTCTAATTAATATTTTATTAGATATACTTGGGTGTTAATCAAAATATATATTTTAAGAAAATAAGTATTTTCTAAACTATTAAAAAATAGGCAATGAAACTTTTGAGATAATATAAGATAATAGAATATAAGGTGAATAAATAAAAACTTTTAGCTCAATAAAATAGTGTTTCCTGTATATGTAATCACATTATACACTTGATTCTAAGTCACGAGAACTTATTCCTTTTAATACATGTTATTACTATAATATTTTTTGTCGGATTGAACGAAGGTTTACTGAATTTTTTGTTGTCAATTATTTAAGTTTGAATAATCAAAGGGAAAAAGTCCATCTCGTTTAAGTTAATAAGATATACTTAAATATAAAATGAATATTTAATTATATTATTTGAAAATATTTATAAGTTCTCATAAATATATAAATAGATTCATGTAGAGAATAATAATAAATAAAATAAGTTCAAAAGATATAATAAATTAATAGATATAATAATTGAATTTAATTTATGAGTTTTGTTTATATTACTATAAATATTATATTTAATATTAGAGATATTAATATTTTATAAGAATCTTATATTTGGATCTCATATTTATTAGATTATTTTGGGTCTAACAATAATGATATATTTTAGGATAAGTAGTTACATATCCTCTTTAGTTCAAAAATGATAACTTTTGCATGTAAATCAAGTTAATAAATGAACTAGTTTATATATTGTTTTACTCGGTTTTATATGTTACTTTTAATTGTTGGATGAGTTGTATGATGCATTTAGTCATAATTGTGTTATACTCAAACATTTATATCATCATGTTTTTTGATGCTTAATATATACTTGAATTTTAGACACCCATAATCGAATTTATCGAGAAATCATATTTTTAAGTCTTTGCTTTGATGTACCGAGTACTCACAGATTCAAACATTATACTGAGATTTATCGAATAGTCACATATTCAGACAGTGTGTGTGGTGCTTCATTAAAATCTTGCCCAACAAAACCTATTTCAAGAGAAACCCGATAAAGGAAAAAATGTACACACTTATTTGCATTGATGTGCTACAAACAGTAAAGTAAAAACTAAGTGTTTAAGATATTTATGATACCACGAGCCTTATTTTGTGCTATATCTAAGTCAACATTGTGTTTTTTGGGGTATATTTTATATCACGGACCTCATCTTGTACTTCTCATATAAAATTTGTCTCAATCGATTTCTTGTTTATGTGTGTTGAGTTCCCACATTTTCATGATTTGGACTTATCCTGCATTAAACAAATATCAATGGAATAATTTAATCGTATATGAGACTCTCTGTATTTCATGCTTGAAGTGTGGATCAAGTTGATGATCCTCTTTATTGTGTTCCTTATCAAAGTGTTGTCTTGTCAAACAGACGGGCAATTCCCTTTTCTTTCAAATATTATTTTGGTGAAGCATTGGGCTTTTAGTGAAGGATGGCGTACATTATTATAAAGACCATCCAAATTTCCAATTGTGTGATACACAAGAGTTTCTAGAGGAAAATATTCTTGAAAGTTTACTAAGTAGACTCTTCCAAGAAAGAGATGTGAGTCACAGTGAACAAACTTAAGAACTTGTCTTATCTAGCTAGACTTTTTCTCAAACCCTTTTTACAAATTTCCTCATAGAAATCCTTAAATACATTGAAAAGTTAAATAATATTACTCGTACTTTATCCTTTTTATTTTGAGTGTTTGCTCGTACCTTGTGTATATAGTTGATCATTTACAATTCTTCCATCTCTCGTCTCTCATCTCCATTTTATTATCTAATAAAAACATAAAATTCTTCCATCTCCCACTTCCTCCTCATTACTACTTTGCACCTTGTGTCATTGAAACATTTTACTACCACGCCTGATAGTCTCACATTGTTTAGGAGTTGGGGCCTAAGACAGTTTAAACGCTTCTTTCTCTCTCCACATTTTGAAGTATTTCTTGAGGAAAAAATTGTGACCAAGTAGAGATTCCAAAATGGACAATACCTCAATTGTACGGTGATTGACTCTAACAATGTCACTCGGTACACTTGGGATCAGAGCATTGACACATGTCATAGGACCGATAACAAGATTCTAAGACAAACCATTAATCCCTTAAGTCATCCACTCGGGTTAATCAATCATTCTCCTTAAACCTCAATTGAGACTTATGTTCCTATCACACCTAATAGTATCATATCGTTTAAGAGTTAAGGTCAAACAGTGTTTAATACTCCCTCTTTCTTCCATCCTCCAAAACACCTTTTAAAGACAAAATAATGATGAAGTTTTAAAACAAATAATATATAGATATATGATAATTGACCATAACAATATCACTCAACGAACTTGAAATAGAAACAAAACCCTTTAACCCACTTCACCTCCATCAAGAACGTATTAAAAGCTTTTAAAGACATATTTGTTAGTTTTTTGCACTTGGAAGGAATTGCATCATGTTAGACCCATTGAAAAGATTAGTGTTAGAATTTTTTTTATTCATATTTGCCATATGATTTTTTTTTTTAATTCAGAATTTTTTTCAGACTTTTTAAATGCATTACGGATTCTAGAATATGTTTTTGAAATACACTTTAAATTATATAATTCAAATATATTTTCTAATCCAATGTATTTCGGAAAATAAATTCAAATGGTTTAATTTAAAATATATATCCAGGAATACATTTAAATTGCATTGGAAAATATAGTTCTTTTTAAATAAATTCTGAATTATATAATTTAAAATATAAATTTGTGTTTCATATTAAATTCAAAATATTAAAACATAACATTTTTTTCTTTTTGATCCAAAATATTCAGGAGTTATACAACCAAAACTTGATTGATAAACCAAAAACAATTAACGAAAGGTGTTTCATCCTGCATCTCCAAGACTTCATCCTGCACCTCCAACTTTTTTAAAAATTTATTTTTAACCTTGATAAATATTTTTTTTACTTTCCACTTTCTATTTAAAATAATTTTACATGTCTTTAATCTGCACCCTTTTAACAAAAATTTTAGAATTCTATCTTTTATTTATAATTTCATAATTATTTAATTTAATTTAAAAACTTAATATTATTTAATATCCAACACAAAAGTTTTTAATAATTTGTTTTTATTTATAATTTATTAATTATTTAATTTAATTTAAAAGTTTAATATTATTTAATATATTTTACATTTAAATAACAATTAAAATATAATTTATATTATTAAACTGGTAATATTAAAAATATTAAAATAAAAATAATAATAATTAAGAAATGTAAAAATTTTCAAATCGTATTTTATTAATTTAATATTTTAATATAATTTAGTATATATTTATATATTAAATCAGTTTTTATATAATTATTTTTATTTTTACTACTTTTATTTTAATTATTTTATTATTTTTTGTAATATAAGTATTATATAAAAAATTAAATTATTATTGAATTTTAAATAAAAAATAAAATTTTAAAAAAAAGTATCCGATAACATAGTTATCGGATTTCCAATTTCGATAGGAAATGTTTTTAAAAATTTGTGTTTTATTTATACTTTATGAATTATTTAATTTATTATTATTTAATATATTTTATATTTAAATAACTATTAAAATATAATTTATATTATTATATTACTAATATTATAAAAATAAAAATAAAAATAATAATAATTCTGAAATATAAAATTTTTTAAATCCTATTTTATTAATTTAATATTTTAATATAATTTAGTATATTTATATATATTAAATCGGTTTTTATATGATTATTTTTATTATTAATAATTTTATTTTAATTATTTTAATTTTAATTTTTGTAATATGAACATTATATAAAAAATTAAATTATTATTGAATTTTAAATAAAAAATAAAATTAAAAAAAAAAGGTCATCGGATATTGGTATCGAATAACATAGTTATCAGATTTCCAATTCCAATAGGAATGTTTTTAAAAATTTGTTTTCTATTTATACTTTATTAATTATTAAATTTAATTTAAAAATTTAATATTATTTAATATATTTTATATTTAAATAACTATTAAAATATAATTTATATTATTATAGTATTAATATTAAAAAATAAAAATAAAAATAATAATAATTAAGAAATCTAAAAATTTTGAAATTTTATTTATTGATGTAATATAATTTAGGTTTAAATATGCTTTTAGTTCCTTAAGTATTAGTAATTTTTGGTTTTAGTCCCTACTCGGAACTTTGATGGCATTTAATTCTCTTAGTATTAAAACATGTAACTTTAGTCCTTAAAAATGGACGGCGTCAAGTTTTTGTTGATGTGACTAACGGCCCTGCCACGTCTTATGCCAGCTGTCATGCCACGTTGATTATTTCATTTTTCAAGTTGAACCTAACTTCATCATCTACAACGACCCACCCAAAAGCCTAATGTCTCTCCTCCTTCGCCCTTCACGCCTTCCAGCAGCACCGTGGCCAGGAAGGTGCTGGCATCACCGCCATAGTCGTCGTCGACCACGACGCTAGGTTCTCTCTTCTCCCTTCTTCTTCGCGAGAGAGAGAAAGCATCGCGCTCCTTCACGTTGCGTCCTCGCCACTACAACGATGTCGATCACTGCGCGTCGCAAACCAGGACACCACCAGTCGCGGCCACGGTCACCATCGGTCACCGTTGACGTCCTCCCTCCTCCTTCTGCTCAAAAGCAATCACGTCCGTGCAACCGCTGCTTGCCTTACCTGTGCACGGCTAAGCCCCTTTTGCCGCAGCCAACGCCACCTTAAATCTCTCCGCCGTAGCCCGAGGCTTCTCCTCACAAAGGCCGGCAACGCGTACAAAAACAAAAGCTAGGTTTTGCAATTTTGTGCTCACAGCGGAATGGAGGAACCAGGATAAGGAAAAACGATTGATGGGGGAAAATGGGCGAAGATAATCTCTCTTGTACTCTTTTATGATTTAAGCACATGAAACACATGTATTGAATCTTGATTTAGCTATTGATTTCATTTGATGCAGAGGATTTGATGATTGAGAATGAACAAATCTGTAATCAATTTGGGGGGGTTTGCGATCTAGGGTGATCTGGGGTGTGAGGGTTTTTGATCTGTTTGCAGATTTAAGTGAAAAATAACAATGGTGTGACGAAGAAGAAGGTGGTGTTACTACTAAAGGGTGTGATTGTGTTCTCGAACCATTGGGTTTCTATTTTTGAATCTTTCTGCGTTTTAGGTGCTTGGGTTATTCCTTGGTGTCACCGGTGATTACTACGACAAGATGAATGTATTCATTGACAAGAACGGTGGATGCGCTGTAGAGGGTGAATGCGTCTTCCTCTCGCGTGAAGGAGAAGGGGCAAAGTGGTGGTGGTCCGCCGTGAAGGGCGGTGGCTTTTTCGGCGCAAGTACCGACAACACCGTGGACAGCGACACGGTGGTTGTTCGAGTGGTGGCTGAGGTGGCAACGTCCATGCGGTGGCGACCCGTATCGTCGACAGCACCTTCAATCGGGTTAGAACGACGTCATGTGTTGGTGACTTGATCTGGCAGATAGTGCACAGTGAAACTGGAAGAAGACGTGGCAGTGCCGTTAGCCACATCAACAAAAACTTGACGTCGTCCATTTTTAAGAACTAAAGTTACATATTTTAATACTAAGAGGATTAAATGTCATCAATGTTGTGAGTAGGAACTAAAACCAAAATTCACTTATAGGACTAAAAACATATTTAACCCTATAATTTAATATATTTATTATATTAAATCAGATTTTATATAATTATTTTTATTATTTTAAATTTAGTAATATAACTATTATAATAATATAAATTATATTTTAATAATTATTAAAATATGAAAAAATATTAAGTAATATTAGATTCTTAAATTAAATTAAAGAGTTATTAAAATATAAATAAAAGACAAAGTTTTTAAAAAAATTTAAAAGGATACAGAGTTAAAAATATATAAGATTACTTTAAATAAAAAGAGAAAAAATAAAAAATATATTTGCTAAAGTTAAAAAATAAAGTTTTGAAAAAAGTTGAAGATGAATATGAAATATTGGAGATAGAGAATGAAACACCTTTACTTTAAATAAAAAGTGAAGAGTAGGTTAAAAATAAATTTTAAAAAAAATTGGAGGTACAGAATGAAGCTTTGAAGGTGCAGGATGAAACACCCTTAACCAAATCGAATGCAACACAGACCACCACCTCCCACCATCACCAACAGGCACCACTACACAAACAAACCATATCACCTCCACTTTTATTTATTTTTATCAGGGTTATTTTGGTATTTAGGAAATTATGGGATGCTGGAAGAAAACATGGGTACAGGAAGCAATGGTCCTAGATCAAATATGTACTATTACCATGACCCAGTCCAGTAATATGTAAATTAACTTTGTGAGTAGAAGATCACCAAAAATAAGAAGGCTTTCGATAAAATATTGAATCCATTGTAACGCTCTCATTTACTATATAACACTGTTATTAAAATGTAACGTAATATATATTATCTAAAATATATCGAAATTTTACAAAACACTGTAGTAAATATAATATAGCATAATTCAAAATAAAATATCTGTCTTATTTTTACGTAATTTTTGGACGTTGTTGTGAATGGTTAATATTATATGCATTCGTTATAATAAGAGTATAACTTTCACCGTACCTTAAATTTTTATTCACATCAAAGTTTACTTCTGCATTCTGAATAGCTCACTACAATCGTGGTAGATTAAGGAATGAATATAAAATTGATTAAAAAACTTGAATTATTATTGAAAAAAAATAGAATATATGATGACTTATTATTATGACAGGTGTAATTCGTTTGAGATAATAAGTTGATCGATGACATTTTCATAATAAAAGTAATAATTATTATGGCGGGTAAAAGAAAATTTGTCATAGTAAATTGACCGGTGATACATAACAAAAAAAAACACTTATGATAACTGGTAAAAAGGACTTGTCATAATAAGTGAAAAGGAAAAGTTGTTATGATAGGTGTAGTTGATTCGTCATAGTAAGTGAGACACGATACAAAATTGAAATTATGTTAAAAACTTATTGTACAGTATGACATTTAGGGCCGAGCGGTTATCCAATTGAACCGACCGGTGTTATTGGGCCAAATGCTATTCAATCAAAAAACTATTCAAATAAAACAAAGATGGGTCAAGAGGCCCAAGTGAGAGTAAAACAAATAAAATAATTCGAAGATACTCAGAATAACGAATATAGAGCCAAAGATATTGGAAGCCGAAGATATAGGACCAAACACACAAGTAAGGTCGTTTTTATTTGTTTAGCTATTTTTATACCAAGTCTGTTTATATTTCAAAAGAAAAAGTATAAATAAGGAAGAAAGGCCACAAGCCAGGTTACACATTCAAATAACTCTCTCATGGTACATCCAATCATACTCCTCACTCTCGGAGAATCATCCCATTAAGAACTGAGGTTCTTTCATTACACGCCTAACTTGAGCGTCGGAGGAAACACTTACAATAACCGATTTAGAAATAAATATTCGTCATACTAAGATTTTAACAGTTCAAAATTGTCATAATATGTATAAATCTGTAATTTTTGTCTTGATTTAGTATCATTCCACGTAATCTTCTTCTATTTCTCTTCATGCCCAGTCTCGTGTACATTCTTTCTCGTCGTCCACAAGTTGTTGCCTCCCCACACCGTCGATGCAAGACGTCATTACCTCTTCTCGTCATTGACATGAGACATTGTCATCTCTCACATATTATCGAACAAGAAAATTTGAACAAGAACATGAAACATGTACACTACATTCTCGAAGGCAAAATTCAGTCTAGAGATATATGTTCTTGGACACAAGTGTTCTATATAAGAGAAATACTTTTTCTAACGCATTGTCATGAATTAACATTTCTACTGTAACAAACATGACAACAATAAGCTAAATAGAAACACACACTAAAAACACAAAGAATAATTTTCCTCTTAAGGGTTGGTGGCTCAAATTTGTACTGATATCTCACCTAAGTTGTGCCAAAACATTTGGCTGCAACTTTATTATCTCTTCTCTTGTTTTGTTTTTCAAGGAAATTAGTGTAAGTCTTTTTTATATATATATATTTTTTTATATCATGACTTTCAACATGTTCTTATTATTTTTTTCTAGGTATAGAAACTTTGTTGGTAGATTTTAATTGATGATCAAATCAAAAGTTGTTGAGTTAATGACTTTTCTTTGGGAATTCCCTTGTTATAGTCGTGTGATGGTGCTTTATGAAAAGGATTTTTGTTGCTTAACTTAGATTAGGAATGCCACTTATTGGACATGGTGTATAAAATTACCAATCTTCTTGTTATAATGAATTTAGTGTTATACATGATTCTTGAAAGAGCTTATTTCAGATAGTTAAAGGATCAAATGTTCATCCTTAGATAATGCCATAGCAACCATAGTTAGTTGTAATCTCGATTCATGTTGATGAGTTTTGTCGATTAAATTCTAGCAAATTCTATAATTACACAATGAAATTTCTCCAACTGCCTTTAATTCAGAATTGAAAAATAATATATCGAGACACTTCTAATACTAAATGAGACTTAGAGAGATTAATAATGGATTTGAAAATGTTGGTTTTTCATGTATAATTGCTTTTTCAGAATTGTATAATTGGTTTTTCATGTTTTTGTCCTAAGAAATATTGAAAATTAATATTATTTATAAGGATGTAAAACTTAATATTCTGTTATCGAAATAGAGAAGCAATATAAAGCAAAACACTGCGAGAAAAGAGCTGTGATGATAAAGTAAATATTTGAAATTGAATTTGATAATAAATAGAAAGAGAGAGATATGGAATATGAGAATATATAAATGTGTGATAAGTGATGACCACTCGAGAATCGTCTATTTGTACATTTCCTTTCATTATCTTTTTACAGTTTTATTTGATTCCCTTCCCACTAACTATCTAATGGAGACTTTACATAGAATGTGAAGCACGCCTTCTTCTCTCAAATGTGACGGATCAAAGTATTCAGACCAACTATGTCTTTTGACAAAAAAGTAATTTCTTGTTCTGTCTGCAAATAAAAACTCATGCATTTTCTCATGTTCTCTTTAATTATTTTTATCTTCTTTTTTTTCAATTTCAAGACTGTCAAATAATATCGTTAAGATCAATCACCACAAAAAATTATCCATTTTAAAACGTGAAATTCTATTATAGTTTTGTTCAAATGTTGCTGAAAGCAATGGTGGGCATCTGATGGTGTAGAAGATAAACCAGATTCAAAAACACTGTACAAGATTCTTTCTTTTGTTTTGTTTGATACTCACCCATGCATGACTCATGACTATTCATTCATCACAATCATCAAACTCTCTCTCAATGTCTCACGCACACATGAATGCACTCTTCTCCCTAATAATTCAACCCTGTGGTCCCTCCCTATCCCTTTATGACCATGGAGCAGGGCATAAATTCTCATCACCATAAGAATCATCCAAATAAGAATAATAATTACACGAGCAACAGCAGTAGCCATATTTTAATGTTTTTCCTAACAATGATGTAAAAAAGTACTGATTTTCAATGTGTTTTTCTCCATATTTTTTAAGAGAAACTCTTCACCACTTCCTTATTTGGTTGACGAGGCCGACAACACTTTTTCATACCATAAATGCTTGCATGCGACGTAAATACAAGCAAAACGACAACAGTAACACCATCCATAATAAATAACATGCAAAAAAGAGATACATGAATAATCCAAACCTCTTCAAGTAGTCCATAGTCATACACCAATTACGATACACACAATGCAACCCCATTAATGTACTAAACACAATTCATAACAAATATCTGTTTCATTCATACACTGCTGCAACCATCATGTGGAAACTTGTGAACCAGTTTCCTGAATCTCTCACAGCCACTGAAGTTTTTCTTGATTTGATTACAACCTGCAAAGGATTAAACGTGACAAGGATACAAAAAGAGGAAGCAGGTTTTGGGCCCCATATCAGCATGCACTCGTTTTATGGAGACTTATTTGGAACAACCAACCACCCTTCTCATTCAATGATTCAAAATGCTTCACTTACCATGCTCTGGTTTGAGTGCTACTTTTCTCTTAGACTAAGACACGGACTAATGATTCAAAGTTCCTTTATTTTATTGCGCTTGCTACACTGAACACTTCCCGTCTTTCCTTGCACAATGCCTAATGTAGATCACACTCGCTACATCAATGGTCTTTACAAGACAGATATACTTAGTATTTCAAACTTCATACGTTGCAACAGAACTAATACTGTAAAGTACTACTTAGTCATAGACAAATGATATGTCTGGGAAACAATTTTCCAACTTACAAGGCATCAAGTCCGAGTGCCTGAGCCTTCTGTTTCAATGATTTCAAGCTGCGTATTGCATCATCAAGGAGCATAACCGGGCCTTTATCTTTCCCTCCAGGAATTATGCTCTGCAGAATGCTGAGGACATCTTGAATCTTCTCCTTTTTCATCTTCTTGTTGCTAGACAAAGATCCACCGTTTTTGGTACTCGAACATCTTGATTCTGAGTCATCACATGTGGCCGAAGATTTGTTCATATTTTGAGAACTGGCAGTATCAGTGAGTTGTATGTCATCATAACAACCATCCAATAACTTCCTCTTCTTGGTTTTCTTTGCAGATCTTGCAACTTCATTCACAGTTTCATCCCTAGAGGTCTTGCAGTCATCATGAGTGGTCATTGTACTAGGAGAGTGCCCAGTGCTTGTAACTTCATCATCATCATCATCCTGGGCAGAATAGTCATCACTGTCCGAGTAAAGCAATGCATTAATTTCTTCTGTGTCTTCATGCATCTCGCTTTCAATGCTAGTTTCATGATTCTCATGCACCTTGTCAGCCAAAGTTGGCTCATTCATACGATTCAAATTCAAATCTCTTCTAAAACAAGGTTCATCCCCCCTCCAATTGTTACCACCATGTAGTTTTGAATGCCAAGAAGCAAGGCACTCACAAGGACTTCCAAACCTAGAACTATAAACAACAGTTGTTTGACCAGCAGTCTGGTCAATGACGAGAAATTGTTTTCGTGGTGAGCTAGACTCGCCAAATGGAGCATTTTTGTCCTCAAAACCTCTCACATGGTCAACAGGGGTTTTTCCTTCAACAGTGAAGTTCGGAGCAGGGGAAAATTCTTGTCGAAAGCGAGGCAGACAATAAAACCAACCACGAGGATCACTGGAACATCCTAACTGCAAACGAGGTTGTAGTGCAGAGGATGCATAAGCTGGTATTGTCTCATATGCAGAAACCATATTCACCGCTGGGTTCATGGCTGCAGAAATACCACCTAGCTTCCCTACATCAAGGGGATTCAAATTTGGTGATTGCCATCCTAATTGCAGATTTGGTATCCAGGTTCCACAATCTTCTCCCATTTTATCAGAACAATCACCTAACATCTACAATATACCATAAAAATCAATACAATTAAACGAGATATAATAAAAGACATTTTTTTAATGAATGAATGACTGATAACAACAACGATGTAAAACATACCTGAAGAAAAAACGATTTCAACTCAAGAGCTATTTGTTACAAAAGATACTTTGTTTCACGAACAAGGAAAACAACTAAAAGAATCAGCTTAACCCACCCAAACGGAGCAAGGCAATTTACGTGACAGGTTTGAGCAAATGACGGAAATATTCAGCCTGAACAATAGCCAAACAAATAAATTAACAGTTATTAACATGTTTCTTGGCAGATCATGGCATGTGCAAAGTATAACGAAAATGTTGGCCATTATACAGAGGGGGATATCACATACCTGGCATTCTCTTAGAGGTTGAAAACATGCTATAACTCTAACTATAATGGTGGAGTTCCCGGCAATTCCACTTTCATGTTTTAACGCCCGAAATCTCGTTTGACTCGCTGCTTGGCACACCATAACTACTTTCCAACCTCTTCAATTCAAAATGCAAGAACCACACTTTTGCTGACAACAATTAGTCTGATCAACTCCACCCAGTGCAACAGGTTTTGAATTTGATTAAACAAATAAACTATGCCCAAATCACTAAACAAACACCAACAACTAAATACTCCTACAAAAAGGAAGGAAAAGGGTCTTTTGAAAATCTTGCTAATACTACCCTTTAGCTGATCTGACGGAAGTAGCAAGAAAGAACAACAAATAAATTGGATCCCATGAAAACTGCTTAAAGAGAATATGGAGAAAGTTTAGATCACACCACACAAATTACAGAATCACTTTACAATACAGATTCAACGAAATCCCTTTGCGAAACACATCAACAGAAAGACTAAGCCACCACCGCATGCTGTCGTGTCCTTACCACACAAAGATAAAGTCCCCCCTTCTACCCAACCTCACACACCAACCTGCAAAACATAATTCTCACATCAAAAACCGTCCACAGATTTCTGTATTCAACATAAAAACAAACCACCAAAACGTTTAAAACTTCCAAGGAATCCTGAATCCAAAGCAGTAAGTTTCCATTATTGAACTGAAGTTTTTCCTTTTGAATTAAGGTAAAAAAAAAACCTTAAAATTCCCAAACACTAAAGTTGAAAAAGAAAAGCAGCCCAAAAATAATCCTTTGTCCTGGGAAACAAATAAGCATATAAATTCCAGAAGAGTTGCCAACAAAGAATTATTCAAGGCAAGGGAAAGAAAAGCACAGGGTATGCATAAAATGAAAAAACTTACTTAGAATAGAGAGTGAAAGTAGAATTGAATGAAGAAACTGAAAAATTAGACAGAGAGAAAGAGAAGAAGAGTGATAAGGGTTAAAGAGTGGGTGAGGAAGGACAAAGAAGAGAGGAACAAGCGTGAATGGGTACAGTCAAAGTGGAAAGTGGACGTGGAAACTCCAACCCACAAGGTAGCACGGGAGTTGAATTATATAGAGCATGCATTGACATATGTGCCCTTGATTGAAGTGCATCAAATAATTAACTATTAAATTAATAATAGAAAGCCAAAAGAGGCAAAACAAAAAATCATGAGAAGAAGAAAAGAAATGTGCTGCCTTGTGTCTGTGTGTGGATTGAGATTGATTCATAAATGCGAGCGTGAGGAGTGAGAGGTGCACGCAAGGCATTAAGTTTACAATGATGAATAATCACAATAACTTCAATTTAATTCAAGCTTTGTATAACAATGAAGATAAAAAACACAATCTGTGTGTCTGGGTTTCCACTAGTCTATAATCTGTGTTCAATATACATAAAAAACACAACTTGCATGTTTCATATTTATGTTTCTATTAGTTGCAAATCCAAATATGAATAAAGTTTCAAAGTGAATAATAAAATACATAAAAATGAAAGAGTTATTAATTTATTATCTTAATATTTTGAGTAAAGAATAATATTAATATAAGATGATGTATTTCGTGTTTGTGTCTTTCAAATAATTTTTAATCAATTCAACATTTGAGTCTATTGTCTAAGACAACAAGATGATATTAACACACCTTTGTCTATTTAGAAAACCCTCATGGTTCAAAATATGACATAATCTGTCCCGTAATAAACAGAGACACAATCCCATGAATCTCTCTCTATATATATAAAAATCATTTTATATGTAAAAATAAATAAAAATCATAGATTCATCTCTAGTACAAAAACTTTAAAAGATATATATTTATGTTGTTTTTTCACCTCACTTAACTTTATACATTTAATTGTATTTTTAAATTTCTTACATTAATCAAAAATCAACAAATTTTACCTTTGACCATTTAAACAAATCATATAAATTTAATTGGACTCCCTTTTTAGAGATAAATCATGTTATAAAATCCTTTTGACTTTTATTCTCTTTAAATGAAACTACTAAACACAAAGGCACGCTTATTTTTTTTTATATGATAATATAATAATAAGATTATAGTTGTTTTTATTACTATTATAATTATAAAATTAAATATAATTTTTTTATAATTTTATTATAAATATTTTTTATTTATTTATAAGTTGTTTTATAATTAAAAGAAAATAGTTAAGTTTTAAAAAATCATTAAATTAAAAAAAAGTTAAGTTTATAAAATTAATAAAATAATTTTTTTAATTTAAAAATATTATTTAAAGGATAAATTTGAAAAATAAATTGATATCAAAAGTGGAATCTCACATATAATCTTTTAAAATATAATTTTCATTTCAAAATTGAATTGATTTTTTTCTTAAAAAAAGATTTCAATATATTTTGAAATAAAATCATATTCCAAACATAAACTTAATAATATTTTAAATTTTATTTAAAAAAACTATATTTTAAAATAATCATTTTATTAAAATCATATTTTAAAAGTAACTTATTTATAATTGATAATGTTTTAAAATCTACTCACCATTTATATTTTTCTTTCAATTATAAAAAGTCCTAACCAACACCATTTTATGAACCATAAATGTCTAACTTTAGGATTTGCTTGAAAAACTAATGAGTTGTTTTTTTTTTTTCTGAGGCAGACATCAAATTTTATCATCTCCGAATGAAAATGTCATACTGACAATGTCAATACTTTTCATTTCATAAGCATTTTAAAAATTCTTTTAAAAACTTTCTCTCAAAAAATTGAGACATTATAATTTTCTTTTTATTTTAAATTGATCTTTAATTTGAGCAATCAAAATCTATATGACAAAATCTATACACCCATCCACACTGTAAGTACAATACATTACACTTGAAAAAGATGTGTCAAGATATCTCTGTAAGCAAGTACCTGCAACTTTAATTAGTTAGTATATATATACCTTTATAATTACATAAGTAAAAAAGTTTTTATTATATATATATATATATATATATATTTTAAAAAAAAGAATTTCTTTGTCTAACCATGCTGAATAACTTCATTCTTGCAAGCTTCTAACATGGTTGAATGACTGTCCTATGCAGCACTTTGATGAGAAACTAAATATAAAAGAAGCTATATATCTTATATTAGAGTGTGAATAAATAAGTAGATAAAAGGAACCAGACAGAGTATGGTTGAACCCAATAACAAATTTGAAAATGGTCTGACCATGATTTGGTGACCTGAAACAAATCTTACAAACCCAATTAAAAAGGCATTTTAAGAAAAGCTTTATTAAAATCCCAATATAGTCTCAAATTTTTTATCTTATATATTATTCAATTTTATTTAATCTGAACTTTAAATTCGTACTATACATAATATTATCATGCCCTTTTGTTAGGAGTGGAGGAAGCAATAAACCAGCTCAATGAACTCTCCTTTCAACTTCCATTATTTGTTGCAAAATCCATTTTGGTTTAGATAAATTAATCAATAATGATGATATTAATATTAAATTAAAACGTCTGAATGTTATTCTATCATCATGCTCACTTTATTTGCCTTTTTTTCCCTCTAAAATAATCCTTTGCAGCTTCCTTGGCATTTTTTTATATGCAAATAATTTTCAGAATACATTGACTATTATAAATTATTTATTAACAAAAACTCTATAAGCATGCATCCTTAGTCACAAACCACCAATAAAAAAAGAGAAAAATTTATTCTGTGCAAGGCACTGATGTATATATATAATATAACACTTACTGTTTGGATATATGTATATACATTAATTTTAACATCTGTCATTTTCTTTTCTTTTCTTCATGAAACTGGTTTGTTTATGGCACAGATAAACACAGTCTTCCATGTTTCTATTTATCACGTCCAACACAACACTCTCATCCCATCATTCGTACGTGGGTCACGGTTAACTAGATTTACTATGCGAAAATTAAAGCACACACGAGTAAACAATCCCATTTTTTCAAAATTTTCTAATATAAAATTAAAATTTTTAATTCAATGTGCTATTATTTATCTATCTCTATCACAATGAAAATTCAAATGTTATTTGAATTTATTAAGCAAGTTTATAAACTCGTTAAATACATCAGTTTAGGACACGTGCATCCCAAAACATGTAGGCGGAAGACCTAAGTCAGTTGTGACCAGACAAACAGTTGATGTAGGGACCATTTTTCCGGAAAACCTAGTTGATGTAGCGGTCTTTTTTCGGAATTTTCATTTGATGTATATTTTGGTTTGTTTGCTTTTTAGAAGGAGGATTGCATTGCATTACCCATTAAAATGATGCATTTGAGAATGGTGGGACATGAAACCATGGAGCCAATATGGTTGTGGATTCTCCAACAAAAACATACACGCTTGGAAAGTTAAAACAACCAACACCCTCTCCATCCACCTCCCCCACTAAAAAGCTTAGTGTGTGTTCCTTTTTTTCTTAAAAAAAAAAAAGAAAAAAAAAACACAAACCAATGCAAAAGTTAGACCAAAAGGCAAGGAGGAATCCATGTCCCCTTCCTCCTTTGTTTTATATGCCAAATCCCATTTGCTTTCTTAGACTTTTATCCCAACTAATCTTTTTTTAATGTCAACACCTTTTTTTTCTTCAAACAAAATGCTTCATTACAGCTTTCAATCCTCACCTTCTATATTATGCAAAGTTTAATTAAAAAAAAAACACCAAAGGGTCGATTAAATAATCACGTTTTGGGTTTGGTTGTGTTTAACGTTTTAATCATAGATGTACATGTGCGACAGGTATATACTAGCTTGTAATTTTAACAACATAAATTTCATGTTGCATGTTCTTTTCACAATAAGTTTAAAATAATATTTAGTACAGAAATTTGATCTCTATTGAATCTTAACCTTAAAAAAAGAATGAATATCTATTAAGTTATATATGTATGTACTTTTCTTTAATATTAAAATAATTAGAACTAGTGTTGAAAATGTCTTTGCTTAAGTGGGAGGTGAACAAAGGGTAGTGGTTGAAGATATATAATTGAGTTATGGGAATGTTTGTTTCCCTTAGATGGAAAGGAAAGAAATTATGGTTGATAATATAAACATGGAATGTTAAAGGCAATAACTTCACATTTCTTCCACCATGAGTGGGAGAGTTTCCTTTGGCAAGAAATCATATGGTTTTTAAAATGTTTTGAATACGAAGGTGGTTCTAATAATGTCAGTTCCAATTTCATTAGAATCATACACTCTAGGAATGCATCTCCTATTTGTGGCAAGTCAACCCAAAATATACAATACATGTGACTTTGTTGTGTTGTACAGTGATTTCAAACGTGTGTGTCTTATGAGAGTGTAGAAAAAAGTATAGGGGATTGGGTAGAAAATGGGAGAAACGCAAATAATGCACGTGCATGATGACATATATACTATACATAATTTTTTAACCTATTAAATAAATAAATAAAGATATATATATATATATATATATATATATATATATATATATATATTATGTGTGTGTGTGTTTTTACCTCGTTGTAGCATATACTTCTTTATCAATCTCATAATTCGACTTGAGTTATAAATTGTTCGTGTTCTTTCAATTCCATAGTCTTTTGAGGTGTGTAGAAATTCAGTTGTAAAGGGAGCTCTTACAATTAAATCAGAGTTTTTTTTTTCTTCTCAAAAATCATAGTTTGATTAAGTTATTATGAGAAATTTAAGTGTATAATTAGAAGTTCCAATATTAATTAATCTCTTGATTAGTTTAAGTAGTTTCACATCCTTTATAAGTTAAAGTTAAAGGATAATTTAAATACATATTTATTTTTAACCATTTATAAAGTGTATTTTAAAGACAAATTTATTATTGTACACCAAATAGTCTCACATTGCTTATTATAAAAATGAAAAACATTATTAAAATACTTGCAATCATTATATCAATTATGTAATATTCTTACAAAATTAGAATAATTTCATTAGACCATTAACACTAACATTTTTGTCTATATTGTTTATTGGTCATCTTGGTTCTCACTTTTTGTTTCAGTAGATAAAAAAAAGATATTATAAAAGACATTATAACACTTAAGTGAATATTTAGTTATGTCAATCACAAATAAATATATAATAAAGTTCTAAAAGAACATATCATTACATAGTGGATGAGTTTGATATTAATTTCAGCCCAAATACGATTTAATCATGTTTACTACTAATTATTTCTACTTAATATTTTTATGCTACTATGGTGTGGATATCCAACTCGACCCTCTTATCCAGTTGAAAATTAAGATCATGTGTTTGAATAATTGCTTTTGATTCAGTTTTGATTTACCCATTTATTATATAGTTAACTCAAAATTCAAACGGTTCATATAATATTTATACAAGTAAAGTATAATGTAATTAAAATCATACTTAATACACCTTAATGCTCATATAGAATCAACTTTCCAAGTCATACACTTTAAATCATCTACAAAGTTAAACGTTTTACACAAAAATTATTACCAAAATAAAACTTAACATATTGTGTCATTTTTTTTACCTTTTTATCAGCTACTACAAACAATTAACAATGTTATAGAATTAAGTATTTTTAATATTTGATTGTTGATGTATGAAATTTAAAAATCATTCCATCTGTATTTAACATGATTGATGTTAAATAGTAGTCCACTCCTTTTAAAAATAAAAAGAATATTTGCAACAATAACATAGATTTCAAGTAAAATTTAGTTTTTTAAAATCTAAAAATTTTCAATAAATATAAATCTCCAAAATATTAGAAGTCACTAAAATAAATTTATCTTAAAAAATATAATTTCTTGTGAGAAGATAAATTAAACAAATGATGTGATACAGTTATACTTTAGTCACATACATTTAGCACGAGAAACAAATTATTTTCTAGAATATTTGTCAAAATTTATATTTGATCTTAAAGTATATATTACTATGTCCTAAGTCTTCTTACCTAAGAAAATGTGTTATATGTTATATGTTTTCGTCTCTCAAACAAGTAATTAAATCTAACTCGTTCGTACGAACGAGACTAATGAGACAGACAATTAATAATGTTATTTTCTTTACAGAGATTAAAAATAATATTTAATATGAAATGTATTTATTTTTTTATTTGATGTTATTAAATAATAATATTCAATATTTTATACTCTTTCAAATTCTTATCATGAAACATATTTTAAAATATATTGTTATTTTTATAAGACATTTTATAATTTTCACATAACCTTGTATTAATTTATTTTATTTACTTTTTTTATTAAATAGAATTTGTATTTTTAATATTAATCAACAGCTGCATAATAATTTTAAAAATCACTAATAATCAGAGTTAATTTATTATGTTAGTAATATTGAAAAACATGTGATTAATTAGAGATGTGACGTGTTAAAAGAACAGAAAAACAATCAACATGAGATATATCTCAAATGAAACAGGTTCTATTATTATGATTAATATTTGACTATTATCTACGTGTTATTTAATTATTCTTATAATTATAAATATCATCATAAATCAATTATAAAATAATACATAAATAATATTTAAATATTATAAAAAAAAAGTTTTTTTATCATTATTCTATTGTTATATCGTAATTAATGTTGTAATTTGAGGCCATTTGCATTCAAAAGTCAAATATAATAATGTGATTCATGATGTGCCGACCTAATTAAATTATGACCAAACAAAAAGACATAAGAGCTGAATTTAAGAAAAAAATCTTTGAATCCGACCACCATATCTAAAGCACAGTTCGAAGCAGCAAACTTTAGTCACGCGACTTTCTTAATTAAACTATTAAAAAAATATTAATACAAAAAAAGTAACTAGACTATTAAATATTAAATTCAACAAGTACATGCAAACAAGCGAATAATTTAAATACTCTAATTTTGTAACTCGCAAACAAAATATATTTTAACTAATGTACAGAATCCCTTTCTCTCATCATATATATATATATATATATATATATATATATATATATATCATAACATAAAGTAAAACATTAAATATTAATCACGTTCATTAAAATAATTGTTCCAGGCTTCATTTCATCCTTGCAAAGTTGTTTTACTTCCTCGTACATTTTCATATAAAATCGTGCTATTGTTTTCTGAATAAATGAGTTGAAATTTTAAAGATATTTTAAATATATAATGTACCGCATACATTTAGTCATACCACAAACATGATTAAACATTTAGGAGAAGAGACCGATGATCAATTTACAGCAAAATTATTTTTAACACAAATAAATTTAAGAAAAAGTTTGATCATGATTAATAGATATGCAATTAGATTGTCGTTAATTTAAAATTTATCTTAAAATTTATAAATACAAATTAAAGATAAAAAGATAGATGATAATATTTAATACAACTAAAACAATCAATTTTTTTTAATGATTTTGACATTGAATTACATTCTAAAGATAATTTTTCAATTTTACTATAACAACAAATAAGACTAATAATAAAGGAAAAATAATCATTCATATCTTTATATTAACTTCAATCCAATAATCGGAATATATAATAATAATAATAATAATAATAATAATTTTCCTAATTTATACTCTGTTATACAAAATATAACATAGGATGTCAAATATATATTAATAATACATATACGATCAAATGTTTATTTATCGTATTTTATATTAAAATTTAAAAATATTTCACAATCATGTTTCTTTATAGACTAGTCATATTAAACACTTATGACTTTTAAAAGGATCTATATATGTATGTGATATTCACGAGATACAAATACATTATCTTTAAAATAATATTTTATAATATACATTGCGAAAGTCATACTACTGTATCCTTTTATTTGGCTAATTGTTTAGTGTTAAATTAGTGGAGTTTGTGTCCTTGACTTGTATATTTATACAACTGTATCCCAATAATAAAATCACTTCCTTCAAACGCTTGTACTTTTACTTTACAATTATAAAAAAATTAAAAAAATAATTATTCTAATTATTATTAAAATTAAAAAATAATGTTTTTAAAAAATTATTATAGAAAAATAGATACAAAATTTAAGGTGTAAAATAATAAAAATAATAATTTATAGCAATAACATTAAATTGGATGGTGAAAAGTATAAAAAAAAGACCACGAACAATCATAAAAAAACAATTCTCTGTTACATGTAAGTATATATTATAAAATAAGTCATTTTGTTATGTTTAAAGAAAACAAGGAAATATTTTTTTTTTCATTATTTTATGTATGATTTTTTATACTAAAAAATTACAATTAAGCCAGTACAAGAGAGAAGATAAAGTAAAATTATCGGTCAGTTTTTTCTTTATTTAAAAAACAAAAACACGTTGTGCATTTCAATTAATTTCAAAGTAGAAAGTGATTCAATAGTTAATTTTTTTACTCTATGGAACAAATATTTTTCACAATTATTCGTAAGTTTATTTCATAACAATGAAATGAATATTTGTTTACTAGGAGACGTTTATTATGCTACAAGAAAGAAGAAGAATCGAAGAATAGAAAATTACGGCTAAAAAACAGTAATGATAAAATATTATAACCTATAATTATTTTCGTTAATAAATTATCTATTTTTTTTATACCTTTGTTGCTTTTTTATTTTAATATAAATATAAATTATTATTTTTTATTTTAATAACCAGTTTTACCTTTGCTCATTTGTAAAATATATTTTCTTCAATTTTCATTTCTTCAAGATTTAAATTATTATTTCCAATATAAAAAAAAAATATTGGTTTAATCATTTTAGTCTTACCATTTTCTTTTTTCTAAATCGATTATTCTATTTGTTTTTTCTTTCTCAAATTGATTTTTAATTTGACAAAATTGATGTAATTTGATACCAGAGGATTTCACGTATTAGTTTTTTATTTTCTTAATTATTTTTATTTATTTAAAATATAAAAAAAAATTGTTAAGTGTCTAACAATCGTGGCACATAGTAATGGAATGTGATGTGACAGTAGTGTTATTGTCTTAGTTTTAATGATCCTGTATTTATATTTATTTTGTCTCAGTCGTGTTTATTTTTTTAAATTAAACAATTTCCGTCTTTTTCTAAATTTTGTTTAATTTTTATATAAATGTTATATAAATAATTTTATTAAATATTTTTAAGTTTATTCATATTTATATTTTATATTAAACTTTATTTAAAATTATTTTTAAATTTTACATTTGAATTTGTTTTAATTGTTATAAATTGTTATAAAATTTTACTTTTGAATTTGTAAAATTGTTATTTTAAACCAAATAAAATATTTGTATATAAATTATTAAATTTTACACATTTTAAAAGAATGAAAAAGTTGGATAAATTTATTTTATTTTATAAAATGGAATCGATAAACAAATTTAGCATATTTATTAATTAAAATTATTTTGAACTTTTTTCTATTAGTATATTCTATTCACAACTTTATAATAATTTTAGATAAGATTCAATGTAAAATATAAATATAAATAAATTTAATCTTTTTCAAAATATTTAATAAAAATATTTGTATAATATTTATATAAAAATTAAATTTTGTTTTAATTTGAGATGACACAAAATTGTTTAATTTAAAAAAATTATAACTAAATTAAAATAAAATAAAAATACAAAATTAAATTGAGATTAAAATAATGACATATGACACAAGAATGACATTCGATATTGTTATTCTTACATTACATTGTTATCACTACATTTGCACAATGTCAGTTTGACATGTGATTATTATTTGTTTGTTTTTTATTAAATATCATAAAAGAAAAATAAAATTAAAATAATGAAAAAGGTATTTAGAAAAACCTAAAAAAGTATGAAGTAACATATGATACCGTCTTTAATAGTATTAGTACATTATTAACCGAAATTTTCAGATTGCATAATTTTTTTCCTACTTAAAGACCCAATTGAGAAAAAAAAACTAATTTTCAATTTCAAACCAAAAAAATGGAGACCACCAAAATTATTAACAAAAATTGTTTCAAGATAAATAAGAAATACTTATTATTTTAAAAATCTTTACAATTTTTAAGTCTTATAAACTAAATTATATGACAAAACAAATTTTTTACGTTTCGAGGCAAAAAGCTTTAGTAAATTATTGGTATAAGCAAATTTTTCATTAATTACGTATATAGACAAGTCGTGCAGTCTCTATACGATTTCAAATGAATAAGTCATGTGGGGATATACGACTTCTGCATTGAGACATTGAAAAAGGTAGAGTCGTGCACCCCCACATGTTTTTTAGTAATCTATTACGACCAGTTGTAATTGATTACAAAGTGTTAAAGTCATGCAGGAAGTCCACAACTTCATTTGTAACCAACCACTACTACAATAATTGATTACCAATAAAAAAAAGTCTAGTAATGAATTACAATACTGAACTTAGTTGTAACTTTTTTTTTCCTGATAATCAATTATAACAATGTTATAATCGATTAACAAACACTTTTGTTCGAATCTCAACATTGGTAATTGATTATCGTAGTAGTGTAATCGATTACCACTACAATAATCAATTAGGCTTAATAGCACTGATGGTCCCTATTTTAGTTAGGAAAGTTCGATTTGGTCCTAGTTTTTTTTTTCGGTTCAATGTTGTCCTAAAGAATGTAATTTATGTTCAATTTAATCCTTTTTGCAAACGCCGTTTAAATCGTTAACGGCAGACAATCCAGCTATGCATATCAATGCTAACTTGTCTTGACTAAAAAATGACACAGCCAATGAAAGATTGCCACGTGGCAATCCCTTCCCCATCCAAAAAATTAGGGTTTCTGAATGTAAGGGGGAAGGCTTTCTTACGCCTATGTCGCCATGAAAGGAAAATTGAATGAGTTTCGAAATGCAGGAGTGTGGCGATGCAAATCTGGCTCGTGGTTGCTTGTCTACGATTTGGTTTCTTTGGTTTCTTTCTACTTACAAGTTTGAAGAGCAGCTTCATGATGGTTGGAGATGATGAAGATTGATGGAGAATGGTGCTTTTGCGGCAGTAATTTTGCTCCAATTGGCTTTCTCGTTCTCTTTATTTTCCTTTGCAGGTTGAAGACTTGACGGAGAAGATGAGCTCGCGCATGGCTTGCTGTCTCGTTGCAACGGTCATGGTTGTCGCGACAAAATATTGATGGCGATTCACGGTGGAGGAAGGGGAAGATGGTCATGGTGGTGTTTTTGGGTGGTTGCTGGATGGAGAAGATGAACAGCGATGATGGCGGCGCGACCATCTGGTTAGGGTTTCGAAATGTTTGATGATGGAGGTGAGAAGATGGTGGCTGGCCGTGAGCGTGGAGGCGATGGTTAGGGTTAGGGGAAATTAGGGTTTCTGGAGATAAGAGATGATGATGACATGTCAAGGGTTATGTGTCACTTATTGCACACCTGGACTGTCTGTCGTTAACGATTTAAACGACGTTTGTAAAAAGGACTAAATTGAACATAAATTACATTCTTTAGGATAACATTGAACCGAAAAAAAAAACTAGGACCAAATCGAACTTTCCTAATCAAAATAGGGACCATAAGGACTATTAAGCCTAATCAATTACCAATGAACTCATAATTCCCTTTGCATGACTTTAACAATGTCTAATTAATTAAAATTGTTCGTAATTGATTATTAGATACTCAAAATTTGTGAGAATGCATGACTTTACCTTTTTTAATGTATCAATGTAGAAGTTGTACATTTTCGTACGACTTCTATATTTAAAATCGTGTGAGAACTGCACAATTTGTTTATATACGTAATTAACGGAAAAAAAATTCTACATCAATAATTTACAAAATCTTTTTGATCAGAAACATAAAAATACCTCACAACATTACTATTATCTTATTTGTTTGTATAAATAGTTATCTGTTATCAAATAATATTAGAAAAATATCAATAATTCAAATATTTCTTATCATTTTTTTTCTTTTGTAAAGATTAAAAGTATATTACATTATTTTTCTTTTACAGGCTTTTTACTCTTAATGGGAGAATGTAACATTCCGATTTTTGAGATGTTCGGATTACGAGAAAAATTAAAATCTTTTAAAATCATCATACCATCGTAGAAATCAAATTATAAAATACCGAAATTTATAAAATAAATAACGAAATAAAGTAAATCCAATTACATTGTTTTTGAAATTTATAACTCAAAGCTTTAAATAAATCAAGGTTGTCCCCCACTCTCACGTCGCTATCATGCATCTGGAGCATTTGTTACACCCCTGCTCCCGTATAACCAAGGTCATATGATCATCGCAAGACACACACACAACCACAAGCACAAACAAATATGGGTAAGCTACCATAACACACCCAATAACAATAAAATATGTACATGATAATTAAACACAACTTAACAACAATTCACTATCTACAACGCTATTCTACTAACAGAATCATCATGATCATCATTAACATTCTCACTAACTATATCATTACTATACTATCCACGGTTATCCTTACCAACATCGTCTCTAGACACAAGTTATTATGAATTCCCAACATTATCATGAAGGACATTGGTCTATCTCATGTACCTAACCCTACCACCTGTAGCTTCCCCATACAGGTCCATAACCGTACCACCTGTAGCTTCCCCATACAGGTCCATAATCATACTACCTGTAGCTTTCCCATACAGGTTCACGATCATACTACCTGTAGCTTCCCTATACAGGTTCACGATCATACTACCTGTACCTTCCCCATACAGGTTCACAATCACACCACATGTAGCTTCCCCATACAGGTTCACAATCACACCACCTGTAGCTTCCCCATACAGGTTCACAATCACACCACCTGTAGCTTCCCCATACAGGTTCACAATCACACCACCTGTAGCTTCCCCATACAGGTTCACAATCATACAGTAGATAGTTCAAAACTCAGGATTTACTAGGTACATGATAGACACATCCCTCTCTTCGAGTGTATAACACTAACAAAGTCAACCAAACCTAACCCATAGTCAAATTAAATACTATTCACACCTCTCTTTTCATCACTATATGGTCTTATGTAAAGATAATATAAATTTCTATAATATTTTAAAAGTCACAACTCAATCCAAAATAATAACTCATTATTACTTTAATTAATCATTAAAATCTTACTACTCCTCCTTTTGAAAGTAAATTAATTTCTAATTCCAAAATAGTTAATTTAATTAATTTGATTAATAATTAATCTAAAAATATCAATTTCTTTCCTTTTCATATAAAATTAATTTCTCTTTCCAATAAATTAATTTGATTAATATTAATTACTAATAAAATAATAATAATTTTCCTCTTATAATAATAATAATAATTAATATTATTATTATTTTCTTCTCTCTGTCCAATTTAATTTTATTAGTTGATATCATAAAATCATGAATTCCAGACACCCTGGGCCTGCGGCCCAATTAGGTTCCCACTGTATAAACCCATATTTTACAGCCCAATCAAGATGAAGCTGCCAACGTCGTCCACCTTGACATCCACGGCCACCACCATCAGCGCCTCCCTGGCCACCACTTGAACAACCAGAGAGCAACCCAAAATCATATTAGGAACCCCAAATTAGAGACGAAACCCATATCCCAATCCTTCTCTCACAAAAATCACGTACTAGCCTTTCTACCTTTTCCCAAGGTTTCTCATAAACCTCCCTTCCTAGGTTTTGAACCCAGAACCATTCAACACCTCAAAAAGCTTACATCCATTGAGCTACACAACACTTTATAATAACATACAATTTTCCTTAAAATTTATTCAAGCCTTAATATACTATTATTCATAAGTCTTATATTTTCTCCAGTCTTACAGAGAATCTGAACTAACATTTAGATCTCATTATAATGTATTCACGCACCCCCTTGGCTCAAGTTCCTAAGTTTATTGATTAAGCAAATACGATATAGAAAATATACCTTATAACTTAAGTTATAAACTAGTACGTTATACTTTTACTTAAATAATATTTTTTGTTTAATAAATCATAGTTTTTAGATTTTAAAATAGATTAAATTTTGCATTATTAAATTAATTTGCTTAAAACCATTTAAGCGTCCCTAATTTCGTAAGGTATTCCCAATTTGGTCCCCTTCTTTTAAACCTTCCCAATTAAGTCCTTATAACTGCTAATTTCAAACAAATTAGCCCTTGCCGTTAAAAATCGATAACGGTGTTAAAATTGTGCTGAGGTGGGTAGATGACGTGGTCAACGTTTTACTTATTTGCGACATGTGGCATTGTTCACTGAAACGTGGTGTTTTATCCATTGATTAAAAACGATATTTAGATTTGTAATTGTTAAATTATGAGAACAATGAAATTGTGAATTTAAGTTCTGAAGTAGGAGACCCAAGTCGAGATATTTAGGATTCATTGGTGTTAAAGGTTGGGCAGCACTTGAAGAGGGAAGTTGTAAAGTAGAAGACACAACAATGTCGATGGCTCATTCGTGTTCGTCTTCAACTTGCAATGAGTGCGGAAGAAAGCATTTGCGTTCTGTGAGCTCTCCTGGAGATGGAGGGTGGAACAAGAAAGATGCATCGCTGATCTGTCATTGTGGAGAGAAGACTGTGTTGAGGACTGCAAAAACGTCCAAGAATCGAGGGAAACAGTTCTGGGGTTGCCCTAGGTATAAGATGGGGAGTGAAAATGGAGGATGCAACTTCTTCAAATGGTTTAGTGATTGGGGAGTTGAAGAAAGTGTTAGCTGTGAGGTGTTGGAAGGAAATGATGAGAGGTTGGTGAAGACTTTTGAAAACCAAGGTGTTAAGCAGATCTTTGATGTGCAGAAAGTTGTGATGGGTCTTCAAAGTTGGATGAAATATTTGGTTGTGGTTGTTAGTGTTGTATTTATAATGAACATGCTTATAATTGCAATGTTGATGGGAAGGGCTTGATAATGTATTTAGTTGTAGGTTTTGGTCATGATGGGAAGGGCTTGTTTTGTGCTCTGAAGATGTACTGCTTCAGATGTTTAATGTACTGGTTGATATGTTTAATGAAAATGATATTTTGGAAAGCATGAGTTCAGACTATTCTTCTTTGTGTTCGCAACATTTCCCTATATTGGAACTTGACTGTAAAACAATATTCAAGACTGTGCTATATTGGCACCTGATTGAAGAAGTTAAACATCATTTATGTGAAAGTTGTATATTGCCACCTGATTAAAGAAGTAAAACAGTAATTCTACTGATATATATCAATCTGAATACATAACTGAATGAGTAAAATAGGTAACTGAAACAGTAACTGAAGATTTTTATATAAATACCAAAATCATTCATTGTTCATATAGGATAATATGAGCTATTACATGAACCATTCTTCACATGGCCTATTACATCAAAATCTGGGCTATTACATATGCTACAATGAAAATCTGGCCTATTACAAAATCTGGTAAACTTCAAGTGGTATGTGTATCTGCTCCATTTGGTTGACCCTTAGGTTCTCCCTCTTTCTGCACTTGGCTTCTTTTGGGGCAATTTCTTTTGTTGTGTCCCACTTCCCTACAGATGGTACATCTCTTGAGTAAGCCCCCTTTTGACATTTTGGTGGTACTTTTCTTTAACTCCCATTGCTCTAATCTCCTTTTCTTCTTAGGACGACCAGGCAGCTGTCTTTTTGGTGGAGGCAAGACATCTGGACATTAAGTGACCTCTCATACATTTTTTCCATTAATGGGGTATATAATGGAGGAATACATCTGTTCATAGGTTGACTTTTTAAAGCATTTAGGTAGATAATCCTCTTCATTTAGGTTGAGAAACCTCATTGCTGTCAATGCATGCACACAAGGAATTCCACTGATGCTCCACTTCCTGCAGGAACATGTATATTTATCTATATCCACCACAAAGTTGTCCTCACTTTGGGACACATGTCTGATTTCAAAAAGTTTGTGTGCAGACCAGCTGTCAACATAAACAAACATTACTTACATCATATCTGGGTAAACATAAACAAGTATATACACATGTAATAGTTGTGGATACCTGGGAATCCAATTTTTGGTTTGTAGTGCCTCCTTCTGTAGTCTACTTAGAATTTTAGGACAAATTGCTGACTTAAAAGTAGTTACCCTTGACCTATTACTAGCCCATCTCTTCATCATGTACAATCTGATGTCCTCCAACATTGTAATAATCGGTTTTGTCCTTGTATTTACCAGAACGCTATTAAAAGCTTCTGACATGTTATTTACCAAGGTATCACTTTGAGCTGTGGTTGTGAACCTTGATCTTGACCAAAACCTTCAACGAAAACCAGTGTTAACTTAGATAGTCTGAAAAGTAGTGTTAAGTTAGATAATCTGAAAAGTAGTGTTAAGTAAGATTGACAAACCTTGGAGGAATTGCTATCAGATGTTTAAAAGCATCTTCGTTAACCTCTTTCATATTTGTCATCTCAGTCTCCCACTGTTGTGGATGGGTTGCTGTAGCTGCCCTCCACATAAGCCTTTTCAAGTTTTTTCCAGGGAATTTTTTCCTGAAGTTGGCATATAAGTGCCTTACACAAAATCTTTGTGCAACTCCAGGAATAACATCTTCTACAGCATGTCTTAAACCCTATCAAATCATGCATATGGTGCATTACATGAAGAAGTTATTTGTGTAATAGAAAAGACAAAAAGTATAATGGAAATTACCTTTTGTTGATCTGACATGACTGTAAGTCCAGAACACACATGTGGACCACCTAGGTCTTCAATCAATAGCTCCAGAAACCATGTCCAGGTGTCCTTGTTCTCAACTTCAACAATTGCATACGTTTTGGCCCTGTAAGCCATATTCTTAGATATTGCTATATTCCACATCTGATGCATATGTTTTGGCCCTGTAAGCCATATTCTTAGATATTGCTATATTCCATTTCCTAGAAACTTTTTCTCTAATATCAACTCCCTTGACATTAGGATTCTCTCTCACTGTTTTTTCCAGTTTTCTACTAAGCCATTTTGCATTGAATAGTCGAACCTTGTGTTCCCTACTACATGTATGACTGTCAACCACACTCCTCAGTTGCCATGACTTAACTGCACCCATGAAACCAAAATATGCCACCCATGGGCATTCTCCTTTTGAGCCCAAGCATCTAACCCTTATTCGTTTTTTATCATTCTTCACAAGTTTCAAATTTTTTCCATTCTCCAATGCATAACTTTTGATGACATCAAGGATGTCTACTTTATCAACGAAGTAAGTTCCCACTTCCCAGTTATAACCAACCATATTTTTTGGCTGAGTAAATGTCGAAAATTGGCCATACCCTTCGTGTTCACTGTCTTCATCACTATTGTGAGGAGAACTTAATTCCTCAGATTGCCATTCATCATTGAACCAACTAGAATCATTAATCTCATCTTCATCCATATCACAATCAGACCCAGGTACAAAAGATTCAACCTCAACCTCCAAATCACTACAACTTTCACTTACATCACATTGAACATCTATGTCTACTAACCCATCCTCATTATCCATCTCACCATCCTTCTCAGCGTCATCACTTTCCTGAATTGAACTCCAATCACCAACTTCTACATCATCCATCTCACCATCCTGTGCTTGTATCCTATCAGCCTCAACTTCAACTTTACCTGCTTCTGCCCGTCAACCTCAATACTAGGAGTCTGAAGTTCAACTTCAGCTGCCTCTGTCCTCTGAACATCATCTTCATCAACCTCAATACCATCTACTTCCTCTGCCCTATCAACCTCAATACCATCTACTTCCTCTGCCCTATCAACCTCAATACCATCTACTTCCTCAGCCTCACCAACAACTTCCTCAGCATCTATCCTCTCTTGCTGCAAAACATCTGCTGAGACAGCAGCCTCACCATCAACAACCTCAACCTGCCCGACAACAAATTCTATCCTCTCACCATCAGTAGGTACCCCCTCATCCAACTCTTCACCCTCACCACCCTCTTCTATACCCACAGCAAATGGTGCAACTTCCTCACCTCCTTCATCAACGTTATACTCAATCATGTGAATGACTTCAGCCTCAGACACATTATGCACTACATACAAATGAACTCGTCCATTTAAATGAGCTAAAGTGACCATTTGCATGGCACCTACGTCATCAGTCAATGCTTGTAGCCTATCATCTAAGATAGGACCACAACCAACAGAATACCACAACTCTTTAAAGCCATCGTACCCTAGACTTTTCACTACACTCACTACCACAAAATAACTCCATACGTCAGGATCAAAATAAAGTGTCTCAATTTCTCCTTCATACTTTAAACTGCCCTCATTCACGAACATTCCCCCATGGTGAATAACTACTTCTATTTGGTCCATCACTCACAACACCGTAAACAATATTCTACACCTACCAATAACCATAAAAGGACAAAAGACTCCGCTTATTAAAGTGATAATCAAAAAAGAAACTAAGTATAAATATGGGGGACCACAACCGCAAACAGAATGCACCACATTTTCAGACAACCCATACCCCACATTAAAGTATTGTTTCAGCAGATTCAAGAGAAACCACATTAAAAAAGGCATCCCCAAATAACAACAATCACAATCACAATCCAACAATCACAATCACAATCCAATATTAACTAACTTACCTTGCAGCAAATTCAAGAGAAACCACTTGACGGAGACGAAGAACGAAGTCGCGATTCAACTCAAAATAGGGAATGCCCAAGCTCCACAGAACGAAGTCGCGATTCAACGATTCAACTCAAATTCAACAGAAATTTCTTCACGGAGACGAAGAACCCTAATTCCCTTTTCTATTTAACTGAACTCTAATTCCCTTTTTTAATTAACTGAACCCTAATTCGTTTTTAATTACAATTTTTAAGATAATGCTCATTAAAAAATTTTAATCACAACTCTGCTCTGCCACGTATCACTGAGTCTGCCACGTCATCTACCCACCTCAGCACAATTTTAACACCATTATCGATTTTTAACGGCAGGGGCTAATTTGTTTGAAATTAACAGTTATAAGAACTTAATTGGGAAGGTTTAAAAGAAGGAGACCAAATTGGGAATACCTTACGAAATTAGGGACGCTTTAATGGTTTTAACCAATTAATTTTTATTTTTAATTTTGAAATGTGAGTCTATTCATAATCTCCTTTGAAAATAGGACTTTCACATATTACACATTATACACGGATAATTATACGTGTAAATAGAACTTTTTAGTTTTATTATAATACTATAGTACTATTTAGTTTATTGACTACTGTAATATTATTTAGTGTTTTTTTTACTAGTTGTGAACTTTTCGAGTGGACTTACATATATATCCTTTGCTTCTATTTAATTTATTTGTTATAATATTTTTTATATTTACAGATTTTAATAAAAAAAGATGCTTACATTAAACGATTTTTGAATCTTTATAACGTAATGCGTGTAATTAAACTAAAACGCAATAAACTAAATAAATGAATGTTATTTTTC
Source organism: Vigna reflexopilosa (assembly GCA_027742785.1). Classification (NCBI taxonomy): domain Eukaryota; kingdom Viridiplantae; phylum Streptophyta; class Magnoliopsida; order Fabales; family Fabaceae; genus Vigna; species Vigna reflexopilosa. Next base: position 8,275,493 of record CM050918.1, on the reverse strand, counting down.
TCTCTTCTATTTAATATTTTTTTTAATAGTAAATTTAAAACCAGGGTTGACAAAACAGATTTAAGTCCATTCAAAACTAAATCCATTCCTTGTAAATGAAAATTATTGAAGCAAATATATTTCTAATGATTTATCCAGTATTCATCAAAATCTAATTTTTTTTCTATCAAACTTAATCAATCCAAATCAACAAATCAATCTTTTTATAATTAATTTTCCTCAATTTTGCATTGATAAAAACAAATTAATGATATGTTTTTTTAAAAGGAATTCATCAAGAACACACTAATAATAATATATAAGTCTATTTCATATATCAAAATAACATCATTTTTAACTTGTTTCAGACGTGGGTCAAGTTACCTTAAGCTTCTACACAATTTTTCTAAGAAAGTTGTTCGATAGTCAACTTGAATCTTCGTCTTGAGTCTACTGTTCGGAAGTGTACCTGCCAAAGGTTCTCTGATGCCAAAGTCAATAAACTGTCTGTATGGTAACTTAGCGCAATGGTAATAATTGTGTAGTAAATGCGAATACCTACCTCTTACATTTAATCTATATTTATAGTTTTTGTCATGAGTCTGATATTAGTAACACCTTGATCGTGGCCCAATTTCACCCAATACCCTTAATTACTATTTATCTTAATCCTTGTGACAAAACCTATTCGTTGGCTAGGGCCACACATCTTTGCTCTTGGCCGTCCAGTCTCCTCGACTGTTATAACCACGTTAAATCACCGTCCAGTTGACTTGATGTGGGATAACTGGATGACCGTCCAAACCATACGGGACAAATGCTTGATATGGGATGACTGGATGATCGTCCGGACCATACGATACATAACTTAAAAAAGTGTATGTTTTTTTTTCTCCTACTATTCTCAACTTATTTTTATATATATTCAGTACGAAATTTTTAATTATTAGATATATGTTTATGAAAAACTTTCAATGAATAAATTAATAAATATTTGTTAGCTAAATTGATTATAATATAAAATAAAATATATCTTATTGACTTAGATGATCATGTTAATTAAAAGTATGAGAAATAAAAATACGAACAAAATGTGATATAAAAGGTTTTAGGTGATAAATAGTTGTCATGCTGATAATTAGCATATTCCGAGCAAGAGTAGATTATTGCTTATAAAAGAAAAATGTTAATGTATGATTATGGTAACTATTCCACTAATGCGATTACACCCACGGCCAATACCCACTAACCAATAATGGGGATATGATCTGATGCTCTTTTAGGAGCACCATTATTACTAATTATCAATTGGTTCAGCTCTATTATCATCAACAAATTAAGACTAAACTCCTTTTAAATTATTCCACTTGCTTAAAATTACTATTCTTATTTAAGGTTTACTTGTTTACATCAATAACACCATATTCTCACACACGCAAATTCTTTTATATTTACTTAATATTATATTTTTAATTTTTTTTAAATATAAAAATTTATTTATTTATAATTATTTTTCTATTGTAATGTGTATAAATGAATGTAAATATATGTCACTTTACCATTATTCTTAAAATATTATTTTATGTAAACCTAAACTAAACAAGTTTAATTCAAAAACACACTTAGATTTTGCAAACCGTGAAATGAAATCCTTACCACTACCATGCCGTGTTTTCATGGGTCCAAAGGTACAAAAATTTGGGTAAGTGTATTCAACGTTTCATAGCCTATTGCTTCCTGCACCACTATGATTACTAACTGCATCTCATAATACTAGGAAAATATTAAAGGGTAATGATACTTTGACACCCAAAATGTAACAAATTTTTGACACCCAAAATATGACAAATTTTTGACATCATTACGTGTCACATTTTGGGTAGTCCACGTGTTTTAAAAAATAAAGTGACAGAATGACATGTATTCACTGTGGAGTTCAAAACAAGTGTCAGATTCAAAGATGTCTTCTTGATGTTAAAAGTTAGCCTAAACTATCCAGTTATTTGTACATTGCTACCATTTTCCTTTTCTGTACCATCACTTTAAAAAAAATGTTTCTTTCAGAATGGACTTCGATACAAATGTGTTCTTAAATGATAATTAATTAATTTTATTCAATAAAATTGGTTAAAAATAAACTGTGGAGTTCAAAACAAGTGGCAGATTCAAATATGTCATATTCGTGCTAAAAGTTACCCTAAACTACCCACTTATTTGTACATTGATCCCAAGTCTGTTACTACACATTGAATCCACTTCATTCTGTCATTTTATTTTTTAAAACACATGGACCACCCAAAATATAACACGTGACAATGTCAAAATTTTATCACATTTTGAATGTCAAAGTATCATTACCCAATATTAAACTCCCTTCATCACTACATCACATCACATCACCACTGTGTCACTGCTTCCATCATTATCATCATCGCACCCTGCTGCAGAATAAGAAAAGGAGATTGGGATGCTACAAAGAAAGAACAGAGAAAATGTAAAAAAAAAAAAAAAAAAACTCGTTTTGAAAAGGTTTTCGGAAAAACTTTTTCTTGCACCATATTTCATGTACGGATATTTAGGAAAAAAAAACATTTTGGAAGGCATTTTAAGAGTTCCATTATGAAAACTTTATTCTGAAACACATATCATATGCTTCATAAATTCTATTCCGAAAATTATGTTCTGAAAATTTTATTCCAGAAATGTTATTCCATACATTATGAAAAGTATTCGGAACATATAACATGAAAGTCACTTTTCTAAAGGATAAAATAGTTATTTCAAAAATTTGAGGGGTGCATGAAGAGATTGTAGGATGCAGGAAGTAAGAGCGCTGTCCAGATTATAGAAAATAGGAAAAAAAATGCCTTTTTAATCATTGTTTAAGTTGGGTCAATATGGATTCGTTTCTTCTGACTCTTTGGTGTTTCTTTTTGTACCCCTTAACTTCCATGTGAACCTCTACATAGTAAAATATCAAATTGCGTCTAAGCTTACTATTTGTTCTTCATATTACCTCATTCAATTGTGTAATATAGGAAGTGATTTTGGATTATATAATTTATAAGTTTTTTTTTGAAAGTTTGAGTTACAATAGGGTAATCAAAATTTATCTCTCAACACATTTACCTATGTGTTCTCCACAACAACCTTAATTTAAACTAAAAATGGTGTTCTAAGAAGAGCAATATGAGATGTTTTGAATTTTTTGGAGGTGCAGATACAAGTTATGGGGGTGCAGAAATAAACACCGCTTTTGTTGTACTTCAATGAAGCCCATGGGATTTTTGGAAGCCCAAGATCAGACTGGAAGAAAAACCCACGAGGAAAGAAAGATGGATAATTAATAGTTTTTTACGTTAATGTCTTTATATTTATAATTTGAACTCCATTGTAATCATATTAACTATTTTCAAATTAGATAAAGTAAAATAAAAAGTCATACGCCAACAAGAATTGAAACGTATAAAATTGAAAGAAATGTCTAATTCATCTTTGTTTATATCAAAATTATATTTATTATCCATCGTGTAGCCAATTAGCTTCAAAATTATTTTAGTTTAATTAATTTGCGCCTTCAATATTCGAAGAGAAAAATTTACTATACGTAACATCTTTATTCGGTTAAAATAAGACTCTTTTTTTCGTTAAAATTAATTTTCACTACCCAATAAAAAGTATTAAAATTATATTTTATTATTATATCTTTTATTTCTTCATTTATTACATTATCATTTTATGCAAATTATTTCCATCTACCTTTTGAAAAATATATAACTGAGAAATAATAGTTACTTTCATTTTATAATTTAAAGATGGATAAATATAAATATTTTTTTTAATCAAACGCGAGATATGAAAACAAATAAAGTCAGTAATTAAAAAAGAGTGAGTAATCTGTAACTTTTAAAAGTGAGATGAAGAAGAATATTTAAAGGAGGATATACACCAAGGAAAATAAATAGTAATCTAAACATTTAATAAAATGCAGTAATTATCCATAGACACGCGTTTGAAAACCTTTATTTTCCTCAATTTTCTTTATGCAGTCATGTGTTCCAAAAGTAATAACTTTTGTTTCCATGTGCTTTTGAATGTATAATCCAATAATTACGTAAAGGATCTAACTTATAGGAGTTTTGATACTAAAAAAAACCCCAATAAGCATTAAATATACTTTATTATATACCTCTTTCACGTGGCAAAACTTTAAAACGCAATTTAACCACAGATTGCTTAAATTTAAGCTATTGTTTGCAAATGTTACTTGTTAGATTAAAATTTCCAAAACGCAGAGCAAATATAGTCTTTAATTTCAACTAACAACAAAATTGAACATATTAATGAATTCTTTAAAACTTAGCCGCCCAAGACCGAACTGAACTCGCAGTAGTTTTTTGGTTTTTGTAGTTTGTCTCTTGTTTTGGTCGTCTTCTGTTTTCTCCATTACTGAAACAGTGACATTTCTGAACAGATTTAAATTTACCAAAAATACTTTTCTTTTTTATATGTATTATTCGTGAGACGAGGATAACGGTATATGTATAAATTCTGTCTTTGTCGAACATCTTTCCGTTCGGTGCACGATTAATTGATTGGTGTTTGAGGATGACTTGCATAATAAAGTCTTACACTCAAGTCAAAAATCTTTCTTAGTAAGTATTTAGTAATTAAATAGTAAGTCAAAGTAAGTTTATCTTGAAATTAAACTTCTATTTATAGAGTTTCTAAGAATATGATTAATTAATTTATCTCTTAATGATTTTTAATGCAAACCTTAACCACTTAACCGTAATCGTTGTAACATTAATTACATTTTAATTCTGCTTAACTATTGTCGAAACCAAATATTCGTGAGATGCTTTCTTACACATTACCCACTCGGTCCTTATTATCCAGTTTGTCACGTTACCCCGTTGGTCAACTATAAATCCGTAATAACAATATACTAAAATAACCAAACAAAAGAAACATAAATGCATGTAATCAATGTTTGAACGCGTAGGGTTAATTATGTGCAAAATAGAGAAACAAGTGTGCTGGTGATGAATGCTGATTCATGCATGTTGTGGTCATGATTCAAGTTTTGTCCATCTATGGTGGCCAGCAATGGAAGAAAATAGTTTTTTTTTTCTCTTTTTTTACATTTCTTTCTGACCTACCCTTTGGTGCATGCGCAGCACGACCAAGGTTATCTACAACAAAGCAATGTTGTAACAGTGAAAGTGTCTCTTTGAAATGCTAACAAAGGTTTCTCACAGAAAGGGAGGAAGAATCTGTTCGGTGGACACAACAGTAGTCTTTTGAAAGAAAATAACAATCAGAATCTGATTAAATGGAATAAAGATAATAATTAACCATAGATAAAATATAATGAAATATTCCGAAAATTATAACTCTGTTCTTTTTTTTAGTTTGGCTTATTTTTCTCTCCGGTTTAACAGTAAAAAAACAATTGAACAAATGAAAAAGTCCCCCAACTGTACTTACACATACAATACTCTAATTCTGCTTGAGTTTCTTTTGGTCTCTCTAGCTGCTGTTAAGAGATCTAAAATATTTTAACAGCTGGTGATTACTCAGTTCATGCCAATAGCATGCAATGTATAAGAATGTTTACTTGATCACCCATCTTCCACACATGACCCACCTCACCTTATATAGCTTTTGGTATTTTTTTACACCAGGGTCTCTCTTTTTTTTTTCTTTTTTTTTTCTGGGACAATAAAAAATAATTTATTTGTAGCTATGTCTTGCTGCCTCATTTTGGTATTGCTTTGATGGGGGCACCTTCCATAAAACACACATAATGTCCATTTTTTGGAAAAGCATCCTATGGATGATGGAAAACTTCACAGTCCACATCCCTACAATAGCTCTGCTCCACAGGTTTTGTTTAACTTCCTCCTTTTAGCATCAGGAGTACTATGTGAAGAGTTAGCACATGAAGCAGCATTTGTGTCATCACTTTTGTGGCTGAAGCACAATGCATCTAGCACACCTATTGGGCTTTGGGGTAGGCAAGTCACAGAACCACTTGAATCCTTCGCAGACCCACTGTTTGATGACATCTCTTGCATCATTTTAATGCACTTCAATAGTCTCTCCTGACAAAAAAATAACCAAATCACACAATGTTGTTAGCTTCAACCAAGTAAACAAAGATCACAAAATCGATTTATAAGAGGAGGTTTGCATTTTATCATTGATCAGAGCAAGTGATAAACTAAAATAGATCACAGGATAACAAAGTAAAACTCATCATAGTGTGTATTCAGTTTTGGACCACCATGCTTACCTTTTCTACGTGTTGAATCAGCACAGAAATTGCTTTCCCTGTGTCAACTGTTTGGGTTTCCCCCATGACATTCATGGCCACTGCTGCAGCAATCTCTGATGGTTTGAATTCCAAGAAGTCAATTCCTGCATTGAATCCACACCATCCAAATTACCATCACTAATTCCACCCATTCACAAATATTATTCATTGCACAGATGAGCCTCATTGAGAAAACAACCCAATTGTGCAATGAAGTGTGGGGGGAAACAGATCGCTACCTATTGCAGTGCTTGATATTAGTTGGATAGATCGCATGATTGCAGACTTCAATGGACTCTGATCACCATTGATCTTGCAAAGGAAGTAATCAAGGAAGGTGAAAGGAGTGATTGCTTGCATTCTCCACTTCAATGTGCTTAGTACTAGAAGCTCCATTCTCTGGATGGTCTTAGCCTCAAATACAAACTTTGATTCACCCACCTGAATCAAAGACAACCAGGATTAGCATTTAGCACATGCAACACTAATAATGCATTGTCTCAGGTACCAAACATTGAAAATAAAACAAAACATAAAGTTTCTACCTGTAAATCAAGAGACACTGGAACTTCTGTCTCATCCACTTTGGCTGCAAGAGTTAAACACGCCACAGCCAACAATTGCATTGTCCAAACTCTTCCCTTCTGTGAGTGGAAAAAACATTAGATCACAACTAGAAGATAATACAATGACATAATAATAATAAAAAGACTTGTCTTCTTTTCAATCGAGGACTTACAGGTAATTCATATGCAGAAAGGAATCGATCCAAGTAATTTATAGATAGATATCCACAGAGAGGACCAAAACCGAAATGCGATCGGACCTATAAAACAAGAATACAGGTCTGCTGGTTAGATCATGCTAAAAGACAATCGGATAAACAAGAAACAATAATCAGTTCAAGCTAAATCCAAGTTCTGATCCCAGTTTCAAACATCTTGAAACGCATCCAATAAAAGATTTCCATTCAATCAGCTTCGGGACATGCAAGTTAAGGCACAAAAGGTGCCAAGGGAATCATCAATTCATGATCAATCACTGAAATGTGAAATTCAAACAAAACGCTTCCGAAAGTTCGGATTTCTTTTCAGGATATTAGAACGGCAGATGTTTCTATTTTTCACAAGAAAAAGACCAAAACCGGGATGGTGAAATAAAGATCAGAGCTTTGAGTGATTAAGAAAGAAGAAGAAGGAAAAGTCTTGAACCCACCTTGTGAATCCAATCAATGGCCTCCTTTCTGGCACCACAGTCCAAATTTCCAGTCTGAAGCTTATTGAAGTAACGCAAACCAGGCCAGAGTTGGCACTCTCTTTCCACCATCATCGCCAAGCACTCATCACTCAGCAATGGCAACTCATCCGGTTCATCGAAGCGGTGCCTCCGGGAACGCCACGTGTCCTCGCACCCCCCCATCATCGTACCCCCATAATGACTCTCGTCGAAAACGGTGCTGTCCTCTGAGCAAAGGAGACTCGAAACACAGTCAAAACTGGGTGCCATTGCAATACCTCAAAAACAAAACCCAACCAACTCTTGCTCCAAATTCACAAGAACCAATCTTTTTGTTCAGATTATTGATGGGGTCTGTGTGTTTTGAGTTTCTTTTACGAAAATTGTTAAAAGGAAGAAATGACAATCTCTGGAAATAACAACAAAACCACTATAGAGCCACACAATCCTTTGTTTCTCTCTCTCTCTCTCTCTCTCTCTCTCAACACTCAGCTGAAAAGAGTGCCGCAGGAGAGGGCCTTATGAAGGAAACGAACACCCCTTTTTAGGGTAAAAGGCAGAGAGAGAGAGAGAGAGAGATGAGAGTGGAGTTGGCACAGAGGGGTCCTCCATAGTGTGAATTCTTCTATATGTTTAATTCATAAAACCAATGCTAATTTATTACCATTTTCTAATCTCACACTGTAAATACAACTATATCACACACACACACACACTTCTTAATTAATGAAATAACCACAACAAACAAATTTATTATCAGTTAAATCAATGAAAACCTGTAATGATAAACATACAAATTCAATCGTTTTTTTGTAACAATTTTACTTTCGATCTGTCTGTTTCTTACATTACTGTTTTATTAATTCTGTATTGGAATATCAATATTCTCTGGAAAATATTTATTAGAGAGACGTTGGGAGGTGCACCTGAATATTAAAGGCAAGTTTATTACATTTTAAATATTCAATTTTTATTATTTACCAAAAACAAAGACGTTTCTGTCTCCAATCTGATACAATTTACATCTCTGCTGCAGTTTACGCTGTTACTAAATATTAACAGAGAAACGTTAATTTGACCACAACAACAACATTCCTTCAAAAACCCCAAAGGCTCTGTTATCAATAATTCAATCCAGAATTAACATTCTATAATGTAATTTCTAAATATACCCAACTCTGCAAATGGTATACCAACCATAAGTACATCCATTCATACACTCAAACTTTTGAATCGCATTCATCATTTACTTCTTCATTCTACCAGTCAATTTAAAAAATTTTAAAAATTTCAAAAATTTCAAAAAATGTGAGAAAGTCAACAAATTTCAAAAAAAAAAGTGAGAAAATTTAGGAAAAATTTAGAGAAAAAAGAGTTAAGGGGTTGATAATAAGAAGGGTAATAATAAAAATAAAAGGAGTAAAGTGTAAAAAAGTGAAAAGGTGCAGAGTGTGTTGTTTTATCCTGAGTCGACGCGTGTGCTTCGCTGACATTGGCTAAGACCGGAAGCGTTGGTTTCGGTCTCAAGTCACTTTAACGTACTACATACATACTACAACCTGTCATTTCCCTCCAACCTTACCCGCCAAATATCACTATTTATTCAGTTTATCAAATTCAATAAATACCAACACTTAATTTTAATTATAACCAAAACAAAATATTGACTTAATTTATACCTTTAAAACTACAATTGACAATAACACAACCTCTCTACTTCAAATTAACTCTTTAGTCACCACGCTAAAACTAATTTCCAAATAGATATGTCATATTTATTTTATTTTATTTTCAAATAATTCATTTAAAGTTATTTATATATAACGAGTAGAAATATAATAATGTTTTTATTTTTATAATTATTAAATAATGTTTATAATTTTATTATAGATGTTTTTTAGTTTTTTTAGATAGTTTTTATCATAAATAGTTGTTTTAATTCAGAGGATAATTAATTAAAAAAACATTTTTAAGAGTAAAATTAATAAAATAATTATTTTGATTTGGAAAAATACTTAAAATAAAAAATTGGGAGAATTTATTATATGATAGTATAAATATTTAAAATATAGACAAGACGTAATTTTATTAGCTTTAATAAATTTAATTCGTGTGGCTAAATTTTTATCCTAAGAAGTAATGATAACACAGTTAGATGAATTTGCACTTATTAAAAATCTTGTTCTCATAGCTTGTGCTATTGATGGTGGTGGGGTAACAATTAATAGTAGCCACTGTGTTTAATGGAAATATTTTTTAAGAATATTGTCTTCTGATATTTTTAATTTTCTATATATTTAAATTATAGATAGAATAATTTTTAAATTGACAGAAATCTCATTTTAAGTTATTGTATAAATATAAAAAATAATATCAAATTCTTAAATGATAAAAACACCAGATTAAGTATAAGTGAATTGCTAAAAAATCAAATACATAAAAATAAGTCAAATTTACTTTAATAGATAACTTTCTTGTCACTTATTAATTTGAGTTTTAAAAGAAAGAAAAAAATGTTTCGTAAAAGTTAGGAGAATGTTTTGCGAACAGTTTATAGAATTTATATTTACAAAATTTTGTCTTATTGTATATTTTTATTAAGGGTCGCAATAATTTTAATATTAATAGAAAAAATTAAGTAACTTTTATGTCTTTTTAGCAAATTTAGGATGTAAAAGGCATTAAAACTGTTTTCTTTAATGAAGTTATAAGATTGATGGAAAAGAATAGATGAGAAAGTAATAAAATCGAAAAATAGGAAAGAAAAGCAGGATAGGATGGTAGGAGACCGTGCAATAATGTAAATGTGAAGTTGTATTATTTTTTCAAACTTCTTTTTAGTGTGTCTTTAATGCTTTAGATTATTATATCACTTATCTTATATTTTGATATTTAGTTATTGATTGAAAATATTATCTAAGTCACCTTTGACTCACTCAGTTTGTTATTGTAACGGTTAGGAATTTGGTTAAATTCATGTTCTTAATACAAGACATATTTAATTAATTTGATGATTAATGTGAGATTTTACACTAAATTAGTAACATTTTAAAAAAAATGTATGGAAGACTCTTGGATTATGTGTTTAATAGTGTTAAAGTTAGTTGGTTGTTAAATAGTGTTGTGAGTAGATTACCTTCCAGTATTTGAGATTGTTTCACGTGCATTTGTACGTATGGTGAAGTGTACATGTATATGATATATGTAATTTTTTGTGTCTATGTATATGCGGTATGCATCATTTAGTGTCTATGTATATATAGGTGTACAGTTTTATTTTATTTTGTTGTCTATGAGTAGAATGTTTACTTTTGTAAACTCCATGACAGTGTATAATGTATAGCATTTTAAGATAATTGATATATAATTTTATTGTGTCTTTGGAAAATATAATTTAATAGAGTAATTTATTTATTTGTTTAGTGAATTTAATTTTTTTTTGGAGTAAAATAAGTTGTTTGGATAGAAAATTAGAAAAGCATTGAAATTATAGAATTTTATCAAGAGTAATTGGATTATTTAAATTTATAAGATTTTAAGTTTTATCTAATAAGAATTTTCATATTCTAAAATTTACATTTTGATTTTCATAAACTTGAGTTTGAATTGATTCAACTTAATTTAGATATAGATAAACTTGATTTAACCTCATACAAGATCGACCAAACTTAGTTGAATATAGTCATGACTCAATGCTTCAACCCAACTCAACTTAGTTAGACGTAAACCAATTTTTCTCAATGCCTAGGCCCAGGTCAACTCGACTTGGCAAAAGTTTGACCAAATTCAACTTGACTCAACATGAACTTAGTCAAACTCGATTAAACAAGATTCCACCCTAACTCAACTTAATTTGGACTTTAGTTTATCTTACTCGACTTAGACATAGGTCCACTTGACTTTCTCTAACAGACTCAACTTGACCTGACTTAGTCTTAATTTGATTAAATTAAATTAGTATTGATTATACTAGGAGCAATACACAATTTATGAAGAATAAATAAAAAAAAGTGAGACAATATCACTAAGTTGGGAGAATGATATTCATTTGAAAAAAATATATTGATATCACATTCAAAAATAAGGAGTAATATGAGTGATAAATTATGGGGAGTAACTCAAAACTCTAAAAAAATTGTCATAAAGATAAATTTCATTTTTTGTGAATTTTTTTTATTAACATCATGTTATAAGTGCATCATTTTATACAATTAGTTAGACAATACTCTCTTAATTCCATATTAATTCTCAATAAATAATATTTAATATTTACTAGTAATTAACGACACCATTGTCTTTAATATCTATTATATGGATTATATTTTTCATATTTAATTAAAATGATAAAAATGTAAAAAAAAACAACTAAAAATTACATTAACATCTTAAGGATCATATCAAATATTTACTATGACCGGTGTGAAAATTATCTCAATAGAATAAAGTTGTGTTAATGTGATAAAGGTTGAGACAAATATGATCAACAAAAAAAAATGTTGACGTTATCAACAAAGAAAAAATACCTTAATTTTATATATCAAATAAAGTACTGAGGACAACTATGAGTTGAAGAACCATGATACAAATGAAACTTATAAGTTATTGTATGTAACATCAATTTATATAAGTGAGATGAATTAAGTTACAATTAAATTATAAAAATCTGATTGTTATTCTTTTAAATATAAATAATTACAACTTGATAATTATAACTTTTAATTTATTAGTAAACACTTGATTCAATTATCCATTGTCATAAATTTAATTATTAGTAGACTAATGGTGTTTTCACTTGGAAGGGATGAATTTTAAAAAGAGAGAGTAGATGAATTTTAGATGATTAAATTGAGTATTGATTTTTTGAAATGATTTGAAGGCGAGTGAAAATAAATTTAAAAAAAAAAGTTTTTCAGAATTATATAACAAATGACTAATGTGAAAAATAGAAAACTTATTTTAATTGATAGAAAATAAAAATTACCAAAATATCTTTACTGGTAAAAATAATATAAAATAATATTTATAAATAGTATATATTTAATTATAAAATTTATTATAAGGAAGAAAAAAAAAAGTTGAAACCATGAAAACCAAGTCATACTCACGGTGGAATCGATTAACCATGTCTTTTGAATCATATGCTCTATAACTATAATCGGTTACGCAAGCCTCATAACCGATAAGAGTTTTTCTTCATTTCTCATGTAAGGTGGAATACTCCATGGCAGTCAATTTATACATTTTTATATAGTTACATATTAAATCATTTCAACTTATTTAAATTCAAAAGATATAGAAATCAATAAATAATAAAAAATTTATAATTAAAATTTTGAAAATAAAATAATAACTTTGGTGAAATAAATAACTTCAAATTTTATTTATTATTAACATTTAAATAGTTTAATTATAAAAATATTTAATTTATATTTTGAAACCATGACTCACCAACAACTCTAGTTAATATTTAATTAAAGGCTTAATTAGTTTTTTTTTCTTTTTTTTGGTAGAAAAATATCAAGTAAGTCTTTTATTTATTTTTAATTGAGTCTCAATTTAAAAAAAATGATTAATTCATTTTCTTATGTTAATAATATACCAACAACATTAATATCATGTTACTTTTTAATTTTTAATATTTTTATATATTTTTTATCTACTTATCATTCCTGAGGCATATGATGTGATATATGTCACATATAAATGTTAATATCAACCATTATTGAAATTATATTTAGTTTAATATTTATATTTATTTTTTTATTCAATTAAATTTCTATGTTTATTTATTTATTCAATTCAGTCCTCTCTAAATTGAGATTTTTTTTATATAAATATTATAATGATATTTTTATATTTTTAATTTTAATATATATATATATATATTATATTTTTAAAAAAACATTTAATCTTATCATTGTTTTTTAATAAATTAAATGATATATTTAATTAAATTAATTAAAATAATTGTATATTAAATTACTTTACTTTTATATTATTAATGATTAAAAATAATTTTTTATTGCTCTCTATTGTATCTCTGTATTCTTTTAATTATGTAATAAAAATATAAGTTTTAAAATTATTTTCATTTTAAATTTTAATATTTTTATAAAGTAAGTATTTAGAAGTACTGTGTTAGTAAACCATATTTTTTGTAAGATTAAAATAATTTATTTAAATAAAATTCAATAATATCATTAGGGTTAATTTAAATAATTTCATAAATATTTAATAAAACTAATCAATTTAAATAAAATTTAATTTTAATATAATTATTAGTATAACATTTATACAAATAATTAATTTAAAGTCTCAATTTCACATATTATTTCAATTGAAAAATAAATGAGATTAAATTGAGTAAAATAAATAAATATAAAAATTCAATTAAATACAATTCAATCACAATGGACACAAATACTAATATATGATATTAACAATGACACATGTCATCCACAAACTTTACATGTGAAAAAAGAAATAAAAAAAAGTAAAAATTAAAAGAAAATTAGAAAACAAAAACTATAAATTAATGCGTAGTGAATCTTTAATATCATTAGTACAATATTAACGAAAATAACATAATTTAATCAATTTTTAAATATTTTAAATGATTACAAAAATAAAATAGGATGTCATAGTTGAAAATTTTTAACCAAAATTAGAAATAAAAGATTAATTAAGCGTTAATTAAATAAGTAAATTTAAATTTAATTAAATTTTAAATTTATGATAAATTTGAATATTTTTAATTAAATTTATATTATTAATTTTTAATATTGAGTACTTAAACTTTTATATTTTTGATCGAGACGTAACTGTTATTTATCATTTTACCTACTTATTTTTACGATTTAAGGAATGTGGAAGAATTTATGATATGAATATAAAATATAATCTACTTAAGGTAAGTCAATGAATGACTTTAATTACTCTAACAAAAAATATGTTAAAGAATTGGATTGTTATGTTCTCTCACAACTTCAATATCACCATCTACAATTCTTAAGAAATGATGACTCTTACCCAAAACGTTTTCAACACAATAATTTATAATGTTATACTAACATACTATCATTTTATGTTAAATATATAACATCACAATATTTAACATAAATAAATCAGATAATGAGAAGAAATAGTAATTACATTGCTTATTTAACGATAAATTTGAATAATATAAATTCAGTTAAAAAATATAAAATCTTTTGAATGTTCAATAAATACAAAATCTTAAAATATTTAGCAGAAATATAATTAAAAATACTCAAATATACGATAAAATTAAAATTTAATTTAATTAAACAAAGCATGTGATGTGTTTGTTAATTGTAATATATTTTAATTTAATTTATAATAGTATTAGTTACAATAATAATAATAGTAACAATAATAATAATAATAATAATAAATTTTGCATTAACAAGTAACAATAAGTTTAAATTTAACTTTATAATAATTACTCTCGCTGTGTACTTATTACAGAGCCATGAAAATTTTCTTATCTTTTAAGGAACCAACATACAGTAGTGCTATATTAAACACACATTCAATACATTGCACTCGAGTCTCCACCACCCTTCACATGTGCCAATAATTTTTTTGGGTCAAAAGAAAAAGGAAGTAAAATAATAATAAAAATTAAAAAGAAAAAGAGTGAAACTATAATTTTTTCAGTGAGAAACAAAATCCAGAAAAACTAAAGCCTCACAAAATATTAATTGAAAAAAAAATTGAATTTATATTCTCTCTTATAATTTTTATCATTAAATTATAATCACTGGGCTAAATAATAAATAAAAAATAATAAGTGATGTATATTATCAATTTATTTTACTCGAATCCAAAAAAGCGAGTCAATAATAATTTGATTGAGTGACAAATGAATATAATATGATTAATCATAGACGGACAAATAAATATTTTTTTATATTAAAAGTGTTTATAATAATAAATCCATGTATTAAGATAAAAGTTTCATTAACAATGTGGAATCAGATCGGGTGTTGATATAAACTAAAGAATGCGCGAATTAAATGAAATGGATAATTCGCTCTTAAGTATAAGTTTGAGTTCAAATTTTCCACCGACAAACTATAACCATTTTAAATATTTGGAAAAATAATAACTCTATTATATACAAGGCTTCCACCTATTTAAGCAGAGGTCAGCTGCTATTATTGTACTGAAAATACATTTAAAATTATATGTTTACGAGAAGTAATAAAATAAGATTAAATATATTTTTAATTTTTAAATTTATAAGTAAAATTGAAATTTATTTTTGTTTTAAATTTTGATATATTTAAGTATTAAAATTTTAAAAATAAATAAATATAATTATTTAAATTTTATTGTTTTAATTTTTCTAACGTGTCTGTTTAAGATTGATTTTAAGTTATTTATACAGTAATGTTTCAGTTTAAATGTCACTTTAAGACATTTTTAACAAATTTTTAAAAAAATTAATGTAACTAAATTAAAATGATTATATTTTTGTAAGAGTGTAGGACTTCACCTCAAGTAGTAACACTAATTACAAAAAGACCATAACAATATGAATTACTGATTTTCTACACATGTAATAATTTGTCTTAATGCAAAATCTTAACTAAAAACTACAAACCTATTTTGTAGGCAAACATGCAAAACTATTTTTAACCTAAAAACTTAAGACATTTATATGATATTTAATTTTATCATATTTATTCAACGTGGAAATTAAATTCATATTTGAATTATTTTCACATTACTTAATCGTGATTCACATATAGATATATTTCTAAACAATTGCACATTAACTTTTCCATGACTGATAAGATATCATGTGTGTGTGTTGTTTGATATAAAGAGAGGTGGGAGTGGGACTTCAACATGTTTTTGAAATACGAAAATGTAGAGCTTTTGAGAATTGAGATCAAATCAATTTTGAACATAAAGTTGGTCCAATCCAACATGTTTTTGGTTTCGTATGATTCATTCCCTCATATGCATATCGAGTAGGCAATGTGATTGTCCTTTCTGATAGTTTTTCTTCTTAGTATATGCTCTTTGATCATGTTTGTGGGCAAAGTAATTTTTTTTTTTACCGACGTTGGGGTTTTCTACAACAAACCACCAACACAAAGATTTAAAATATAGTATATAAATGTTTATCTAAATGCATTTCCCCACTTAAAGTTGTTAATTTATAGTTTGTTAATACAAACAAAATTAACATACTCAATGATTGGATGATAATATCGTCCTCAAAATGAAAATAGAGAAATTTGTAAAGGGCGCGAGCAATGCTGGCATTCACGCCAAATCTTGAAAATTTTTAGTTTTTATGGCTAATTTCGTAATAAATAATTATTCTTTAACGAAAATTTAATAATTTATATTTAATTTCGCACCATAAGTTTTGTTTCAGGTGTATGAGTTCAGTGTACATTTAAAACAATTTTTTTCACTTTTAAGCTTCTTTCCTTCTTGTTGGGATACTCTAATCAATCGGAAGTACCTATTAAAGATATCCTCATGTTTAACGTAATTCAAATTTGATGGGTGAATCAATTAGTAATGTAATAAATGCATCGTAAAAGTTTCCAACAACCATATCTTTTACCTATATTTATAGGTTTTTCTATGGGTTTCTAATTAGGATCAACCTAATCACGATCCAATTCTCTTAAACATGATTACTAACTTGGTTAGCTTAATTGGATGATTAACGGATTATGATCAACATCGATTAGTTTCCTCCCAACTCGAACAATCGATTTTGGATAGTTCGGTCGGTATGTATCAATTGATACATATACAATACACAGACCCCTCAAGCTTAAAGCTTGAACTAAGTCAACAATAGAAAAATGTTTGTTAATACGACCGTTGGTGATGGAAGATTGTGTTGTTCCATAGATCGTGTCAATGTTTCATTTTCGTTCAGTTTATCTTTAAAATATTTGGATGTTAGGTCATATATATGATTGTTAGGTGAGATATATGACCGTTAACGGTGAAGGATTGCATCACCTCGTTAAGTGTGTTGTTAGCTCTGACGTCAAACACGAAGCATCGTCTGCCTTTTGCCGTTGGATGGTGTTAGATTTGACAGTTATGAAAGTGTCACGTGTCTAAGTGGTCCTGTTATTTAACTATTTTGTCTCTGACATTCATTTGTGCACCGTTTGACATCAAATTCTTTTTGCTCAAGATAATAATGTCTGTCATCAAGATCCTTTCGAAAGGTTCTTGGTTGGAAGAAAAAGGTTATGCCGATGACATTTGATTTAAGGTTAAATAATTAAGCCCGATTAAAAATTATAAAAAAAACATACTAAACTTCATAATTATCCGCTTGGGACATATTGATTTAAGAAAAAACAATTTATTTTGGAAATTTATTTTAAAAAACTAAAGAAAATATAACTGTTTTTCTAAATTAAGTTTTCTTTTTGTTGATATAAGACAACAGTGTTTTAGATATTCATCTGTTATTAGAAATTGAAGTTGGTGGAATAGAGTCTGAGTAGTCCCTTTCTTTGATATAGAAGCTAATTTTAAATGAGGCCACGAGGGTTTTTTTTTTTTTATTAATGGTTTTGATGTAACATTAATCTCGAGCATTCACTTTCACTTAGAAGAAAGGATATTTGATTTTGAAAGAAAATATCTGCTATTGTTTAGCAAAAACTTTGACTCTCACTATGATTTAGTCACAAATCACGATCAGTCGTGAATGTTCTACCTCGAATCAGAAGGAACACAAGGTGACAATGTGGAAAACTTCGACCAATAGTTACTCAAGATCCTCTCTTTAACGTAAGTGTTGGAAAATTAACATAAGATCCTGTCTTCACTGTTTTGTAGCCGTTTGACCACATATCATCATTTTGGATGACTAATTATGAACGGTGAAAATTTGAATTTGAATATTGGACCACAAACACCACACCAAGCCGAGTTTAATTAGTTTCACTTAGGATGCTTGTTTCTTGGATTCAACACATAACCACAGACGTGCCTAAACATAGATTTCTAAAAAGAGACTTTAGGACACAAATTTCTAACCCTTTTAATCTTTGAAATTCTCCTTTTTCTATATACTATCTGAATTTCAACTTTTTTTCTGCTTTTGCAGTTTCCCTCTCATGGTCGTGCACTACCAAAACACACACACAGAAACACTCTAATCTTATTCCATCTCTGCTTCACGCCAGTGTTTGTGCACATTTCAAAGCCTATATTCCTCACCTTTTATTTAAATTTTTTAAGCAAATTACACGACAGAACACAAAGACTTTTCCCATGGTTGAATTTCAAAAGAGAGTGCTGTTCACTGTTTGAGATCCGAGCTTAACAGGGTGTCATTGAAACCCCAGTGTTTGGTTTTTTTAACTCATCACTTGCGGTAGTTTCATGTTTGTTTTGTCTTGGTTTGCGTTATTTTTTTCTACATGCCCGAGGTATAGTCAAATGTTTGTGCATATGATCACACACAAACACACACTGTGTTCGATTCTGACACACAATAGCAAAGAACTGATCCACTATCGTGCTAACCAATTCCTTCATTCTGATGGGTACGTAATTTTATATACATCTTCGGTGCTTGCCTAGTTGCACATCGTGTGCAAAACTATTCCTTCTGCAAAAGGATACCGTTTTACGCTTTTGCCTTTGCTCTTATTACATCCTCACGTTCAAACATCACGTGGCTATATTAATAAGCTGTCACATTTCACAACAAAACTCTGCATCACAATTTGTCACATTGGATCCAATTAATCCAAATTTTAAAACAATTTAAAAATTAAACAGCTGGATTAAGTAGTCATTTTACAGTTTCTAAGGTGTGTTTATCATTAAAAATGGATAAAGCTGTGTTGAGATGATTATATAGTAACGAAATAAGGTATGCGAAAGCAAAATGCCAAATTCCATGGCACTAGGAAGTAAAGTGTTTTCTAATACAATTTCTAGGATTGACATGTTTGGCTTTATAAAAGGGGTAGAATTTATTAGCTAATTATTTATTTCTTTTCGAACATGTATTGTTATGTGATGCATTATGAGTTGGATCATCGTTTATATGTGCATTATTATGCAAATTAATGTGTAATGATAAAGTGTTGGGTAGTTGTGGTGGGATTAAGTAAGCAAAGGAAGGGTTGTGCTATGAAAAAAAACAATATCAATGAGTAATAAAAAAAATGGTATTTCTTTTAATGGAATTATATGAACTTTAAACGTCATTATTAATCAACATAATAAAAAACATGAGGTTTCATAAACTTTAATATGAATTATTCTATCTGTTTTTAAATAACTATTCGACATTTCTAGTCAATGGTCACTATTTATAATTATCATTGTTATAATTTTTTTTCTTCATCCCGACATTAGTGAAGATATCATTATGACAAATACGGTGATGAAAGTAATAATAATAACATTACCTTGATATTAAGTTTTATATATTAATTCTGAAAAATAAATGGTACAATTGGTAGGTTTATGCATTTATATTACTAAGCTCACGTAAATAGCCGCTATATATGAGCATATTGATTTTGCTCTTCTTTTGTTTAAAACATTTGGTAGCTGGATCACACAGAATTTAATTCCCCATTTACGAACATAAACTAATTCCAGAAAGTGGAAAAAAACATGTCAACTGAGTGAGACAAATCGAATTTGTCTTTTTTAAACAAATGATTTCCAGCTATTCTAACAAGTCGTTGAGATTCATCACTTCATTAAACTAGTTAAATACCAAAACTTAGAGACATAAATGAGTACACTGAGATTAAACAAATAAAACTAATTAGATCGTTGAAGAGTGTGGAATATTTCATGTCAATTAGAATTAGAATCAACTTATAAGAAATATAGTTTTTGTTTCATAAATTAGTTTTATAAAATTAAATTGGATTTAATTTTAATTTTTATTGTTCTTTTGAGAAAAAATTATTATAATGACACACAGATTCACGTACTCTTAATCTTAAAGATTAAAACAATAATTTTATCGATCTTGTTTTAGTATAGGGTCGAGTCACCTAAGTTCTACACAATTTGTTATTCAAGCACTGCCTCCTGCTTCACTCCTTCGTTTTCTGTCCGGAAGGGTACTTGTCAAAGGTCTTCCAATGCCAAAGTAAGTAATAATTCAATCGGTTACCTTTCACTTGTATTTATAGTTTTAGTTATGGACTTCAGATTAACGAGACCTTAAGCAAAGTTCAATCACAACCCAATTATCCTTAATCAGTGTTTCACCCTAATCATGTTCGGAAGCTTACCTATGGTGGACGTCCGACCTCGTCATTGTCCAGGAGTTGCTCGGCATGGCCATCCAGGGATCCCCTAATACAGATCTGTATCATTATATAATGTTTAATTTTATTATTATCTTTTTCATTTTAAATTTCTTTAACAATTTATAACTTCAAGTAAAAAAAAAAAAAGAGAAAAAACTTATTATGTGAAAATTGATTGTATGTCTTGTTGATTTTCATATGATAGAAATGAAATAATGCAAGCAAACCAAATCAATCCAACGCCGCGTAATGGCACTCACTGTCTAATGTGCCTCGTCCTCAGCTACAAGCTTCCACAACATATGCCGTGTTTTCTGTGTCTCCACGAGAAACCCAAATCTTGCAACAAGAAGAAAGAAAAGGTAAAAAATGGCACTATAAATTAGTATCTAGTAATTAAGAAATTATTAAAAATAGCACATAGGTTTGTTTTTAATACTGAGAAAAATAGGATCCCACGTGGAAGGAGATTGGGTCCACGACTCTCATGCATCTTGATTCTTTCCAAACAGTCCTGTCTTTTTACTTCTGCTTCGTAATTAAGTAATGTTAATCGCCACATTCTTAATTAAAAATAAAACTGTTTTATTTGTTTAATTACTTTCTTTCCCATGACTAAAAGTAGTTAGAATCCACAACGTGTTTACACATTACTCTTAATTACCTTAATAACGGTTACTTTTTCATTAAACATGAATCCTTAAAATCGAAATTGTGAACAGGATTAGAAGGAAGAGGTTTGGAGAAAGAGCAGTGGAGAGGTGGCAAAGTGGTTTTTGTCTTGGCTTAAGCATTGTCTTTATCGAAATCCACACGAAAATGGAAACGAGAGAGGGTGGTTTGGTTCATTCTCTCTGCCTATCTTATATTTCTGGTCCCCTCCTCTTTTTCTTAATTACATATACCAATAAACAACTAATCTCTATTATTTTGTGTTTATTAGTCAAATCCAATATTCAGTCAACCTAACTCCGTGGACTGTAGACGGCGCATACTTATAGAACAACACATAGCATTACCATATTCAATGAAGACAATAAATTATAAAAAAAGTGAAAGCAACTGTCATATGCATTTGCAATTACCAAGACTCAGGATCCTCTGCCACGTACATTTTTATCCTTCTTAACCCTCACATTCATAATTCCTACTTAGTGTTTCAATTCATGGGTTTGAGGTTAACCATATCTTTACAGAGTTTCCAATTTTTAAGTTTAGTTTAACGTTTTATTTTTAATATTCTTTATGTTGTTTGGTCTGGTCTGATCGGAATGTTATATGCAGAAATCACTTTGATATTTGATATTAAAGGTAGTGTTTATCCAAATATTTTAACAATAAATACATAGTAAAAGTAATAAATTATTTGGAAATTAAATTTATATTTATAGATTTTGAAACAAATTTTTTATTAGTTTTGGTCTAATTACGGTTCAGTTCAAACCGTAATGATTTTATTTAGTGTTAACTAATCTTTATTTATAAATTTTAGAATAAATTTCTGACTAATATTGACCTAATTATTGTTAAAATAGTAATGATCTCATTTAGCATTAATTCTGTCTATAGTCCGACCAATTGATAAACTCACAATTTTATGTGAAATCAAATTTGTTTTGACCATTTGATCCGTTATTGATGAAATGGTCCACATTTTAAGAATATTTTAAATAAAGATGTATATTTAAAAGTGGAATTGATCTCAAAGACTTTGTTTCAAGATGAATTATTGAAACTATTAACGAATCTTTTAAGAAAAAATTATATAAATATTTACCATGGATATTTTAATGAATTATTGAATTTATACTTCCATTCGAAACATCTAAATACATTCTGTGATACTTTATATGAATATTTACCATGAAGAGTTGAAATACTTTTCTTTGTTGGTATTAGTTTATATGAATATTTGATTAAAATAAATTATCAATAGATCAATATTAATATCACAATGCGGTGAAACGGATTTTTGGAAGGCACGGGTCCGGTATGTACGAGAGAGGTCGAGTGTTTGGGCCTAGAGATTTTTGTTTCTTTGGGCTTAGGTGACACCTGTCTGTAAACTTTGGGCTTTTTGTGTAAAGGTTTTGACAATTAACTATCAAAGAACAGAGAGACAGGTGTCAGAAGAAGAGCATGATACTCAGCTTGTGAAGGTAAGCAAGAGCGCATCAAGCAAGGGAGCAGGAGTGAGGTTGATAGAGATGCGCAGCAGCATATAAGAGTGATTCAATCCCCACTTCCCAGAATGGCTTCCACACTCTGCTCCTCTTCTACTTGTGCACCAACACAATCGTCCCTTTTCTCCTCCTTCACGCTACGACGTCGTTTGCCCCTCGTCGGAGCCTTTTGCATGCTTAGTTTGGGACTCTCTAATCTCTACACCCCCTTCTATTCCTCTGCCCTCAAAACGGGGTGCGTTCTGTCTCTCTTGCGGTATTCGCTGTTCCGTCTTCGTAACGTAATCCACTTTATCTTCGTTTCTCTCTCCGTTGAGTTCAATTCATTGCCTCTGTTTCAGATCAAAATTGGGTGTCCGCAGCCACTCCGCCATCAGAATGGAAGCAAATAGCACTACTGTCCCCAGCATTGTTGTCTATGTCACTGTTCCCAACAAAGACGCAGGTACTGGGCTTGGCTACGAACATGTTTGTTTTTTTTAGTTTCTCTATCTTTGATTTTTACGTGTGTTGGTGGTCGTGAAGGTAAGAAATTGGCTGAAAGTATTGTCACGGAGAAGCTTGCAGCTTGTGTGAACAGGGTACCGGGTGAGAATTTCCCACTTGAGATCTGTTATAATCACTTACGGCACACTGTACCTTTTTCGTATCTGGGGTTTAAAATTAGTAATATTTGGGAGGGGTTTGGTACTTCTAGATATTGATTGTTGTAACAAAGTACTTCTTATAATTATGCTTTTCCCTTTTGTGATGTTGTCCCTGGATTGGAATTTGTTTTGATAAATAAATGATTCTGGACAATGAGGATGAACCACAGATATGCTTGCCATTGCATCACAGTTAGACTACTAAGAATGTCTTGAGTTAGATTGTTTTTCAATGAAAAAGCAAGCTCCGGAATAAAAAAAATTTGCTTGTATTATGGGTTATTGTTTGCATCTAGCAATGTAGACGTCCCTCCTTTTTTAGGCTTTATGTTCACTTGATCACTTAAATTGAACGTGATTCTATTAATTGAAATGAATTCCTCTAATTGAAAATATTTTGAATTTCACCACTTGACATTTGTCTTCACCATTTGCTTCGCTTATGGTGTGTGTGACCATGTCCACCAGTGGCATTGTTCTGGTAGGGTGGAAAAGGCCAGTCTTGACATGGTCTTGACTGTTGAGTCAATTCGTTTTCTAACGAAGTTGATTATGAGTAAAATTGATAAACTTCTCAATGCCTATAGAAGAAGAAAATAAATTTAGTTAAGGAGGTAAAATGAATCAAACTTATCTCATAAGTTAAATTGCAGTAATACATCTCAACTTTTTTAGAAGCCTCCTCATTTAATTTCTTCATTAGTTGGGATACATCGATTAATTTTTATTAATAACAGAAGTTTGATTGGTTTTACCTTCTTGATACTTTTTATTTTTGTTTCTTTCTTTTAAGTGTTTCGTGAGAATTTATCCAAATGAGCTTTATGTAAGTTGCATGCCTCGTCCGACTTTTAAAAGCTGCATGAATTATGCCTTCTGCAGGTATTGAATCAGTGTACCAGTGGGAGGGAAAGGTAGCTTCAATATCTCTATTGACAATGAATGCAGTTTGACGAGTACTGATTTTTTTAATCGGTGTTTGAATACTAAATTACTACTAGTAACAGAAACTTGTTTAAAATGTTTTCATCTTATCATTAGAAGTTTTTATTTTCTAGCATTCATAAAACTCTCCTGATCTTGTTTAAAAAAAAATATTTGAAGGTATTGTTGTAAATTGATTATTCTAGATTTGTCTTGCAATCTCTAAAGCATGCACTTTGACGCATTAAAATATTAGAATTTCTGTATATGGCTAATGTGTAAAATATAGGACACTGTTGCTGCATAGACAGGCAGAAAAGGGGGGTTGAGAGGGAGAGAAACCCTAATGAAATGCATCTCAGAGTTGTAAAAAAAAGATATAAAACTATAATATTTGTATATTCAACTTTTCCCTGTGATAATCAGTCTCAAAATGTTAAGAGACATTCTTTTACAATGAGTTTCACAATACTTAGTCTTTTTAACAAAAGATCCCAATAAAAAGTGAAATTATTATATCTTTAAGAAACGTATACACCTTCCAAACCGACTTGCTAAGTTTTACATGTTTTTCTATGATAACAAGCCTCAGAAAATAATAGAGGCATTACTTTCAATATTTTATATTGTATTTCAGAATGACTTTTGTAGAAGTAAAAAGTTAATATTAATGGTAATATGTTTCCATTCATATTAAGGTGTTGACTCAAGTTTTTGAGTTGCATGGAGGTGTCAGTTCAAGTGTGAGAGAGTTAGCAATTTTTTTTATTAGATACTCATGGTTTGTTCTGTTGGGTGGGGAAGAGAATAGAGAGGAAAGGAAACACATAATGATTTTATTTCTTCTATCTGGTTGACAAGAAAGTAGAAAGAAAAGGAGAAGAAAAGATGACTTCTAGAAACAAAATTCAATTCTAAACTTCTCCCTCCCTCGTCACTTTTTTTCCAGCCAAACAAACTTAGATTTAATGAAGAGTTTCCACCATGTATAAAATAAGTGTCAAAAACACATCTAACACCGTGACAGTTGAACACTTTTAATTGTTTGCAAATTGACAGATCCAAATTGCCAGTGTTTAAAAACATTCTCATCATTACATTGTAAGTTCTCATACAATGCATTGTTTTATTTGAAACTACTGTTATAGCCTGATTTTGCTAGCTTTATGTTGTAAATTGACAGATCCAAACTGATTCCGAGGAGCTTCTTATAATCAAGACTAGGCAATCCCTTCTAGAGGCACTGACAGAGCATGTCAAAGCAAATCATGAATACGAGTAAGGGCAATACATCTAGAGTAAACAAGTTGGCCATAAAATTTAATTTTGCTTCATAAACTGTGAACTTTAAGTTGCATTTTAGTATGTGATCCTAAAAGAAAGCTTGGTGAAAGGAATTCTTATACCATGTATCTGTTAAATTTAGGAACATGGGCACTAAATCCATGTAAATGAACTGAGGGGTGTAATTGTGGAAAACAATAGTGTGTATTCACATGCTTCTTACCTCGTCCTTTTTCAGTGTGCCAGAGGTGATCTCCTTGCCCATCACTGGGGGCAATCTTAAATATTTAGAGTGGATTAAAGAGAGCACAAGGGAGTGAACATAAAGTTTATATCCAGTGTTATGGTTTCCAGAGTTCTTCTGCTCTTGTGTGTTAAATAAATCCGGCGGCATGTCATCTATGTAACTTGGCAATGAGAATATTATGTAAAGGATGATATGGGGTCCGTCTTATTGCAAATGACTGTAATGGGTTGAATATGATGTTATGTGAATAGACCTTTTCTGTGTGACTTTATTCGCATTTGGCACTTTGTTTCTTATTTGTCTGATTCGTGTGTTTCCTGTACCATCCATTTATCTCTGTTTGTGGGTTTCAAAATCTTTCTTTTAAATTTTCTGCCTAAATTATGTATTGGGTTTCCATCCACTCTTCAAGCCCCATCATTCTTTGGTTTCCACAAAACAGTGAAACACACCTTATTAAATTCATACAAAAGTTATATGTGAATTCGTCTTTGTTTAGTTTGTTTATAATTTATTTTAAATTATATCGTGACCTTAGAATTTATTTAAACATTACTGTAATCCTAATCAATTTTGATTTATTCTTGTATTATAAAGACTACATATTCATGTATTATAAAATAAAATGATAATATAAGGTGTTAGCTTATGGCAGAAACAATGGAATAAAAAACAGAGAATAGTATGCTTAATATGAGAAAAGGAGATAAAGGGAATACTACTTTTATTCATCCGCCAAGAAGAAAGAGTTACACCATGACTAAGAAATTAAAAGAAGCACAAAAGCAGCATGATCATAAAGGTGAAAGAAAAATATCTCACATTCATTAATATCTCAAAAAGTGCAACATTCACTAAGAAAAATGACCATTAAACCATCGTTGATTTGAAGCCTGAATCCTAATCATAATCAACTTCATTCATTCTTTCAGTTTCTTCATCCCTCACTGTGTTAAACACCTGCATTAACCCGGGAAGTTTTTTGTTGCTCAAAATCTGATCCCTAACATGGTTGTACTCAGAATTCAAGCCACTCAAGAACTTAAAGATTCTATCTCGGTCAACGGACTGAGCGATTGTAATAGTGTCAGCACCTTTCTTCATCTTCAAAATTTCCATCCTGTCCCATTCGACCCACAACACTTTCAAGCTCTCATAGTATTCTGTCACTGAGGTTTCCCTGTGTAGCATTGAAGATCTTGCATTGCAACTCATAACGTACAGCTTGATCGTGCCTATTAACAAATGATTTAGCAAGCCCTTCCCAAATTTCTCGAGCAGTAGAGAAGGACATGCAGTTGCAGCCAATGTTTGTAGTCATGCATGACAATAGCCCGGTGATAACGCCGGAATCTTGAACATCCCATGTTTTGAAATTTAGATCAGATTTTGGAGGAGGATTACCTTTAATATGATCCAACAAGTTAAACCCTTTGAGAGTAATTTCAACAAATTGTGCCCAATGACGATAGTTACGACCATTGAGTCGATATGCAGTCGGCATCTTTGGGATGGCATTGGGACTCAGAGACGATGAGGAAGAAATTCCAGAGGCAGCCATGGAGGAATTGGGAAATGCCAAAGATTACGGAAAGAAACCTACTGCCAGCAAGAAAGAAGAATAAAGAAAGAAGAAAAGAGCCAGTATTTTTCGTGTTTTGCAGAGCGCCAGCACTGGTCTTATTTATAGGGTAAGGTTATTCAAGAAAGATAAATGAAATGTTAACAAATTTAAATATAATTTCATTTAGAGGAGATGATTAATTAATTATCATATCATTAGAGGAGATACACTGTCAATATTTTTTTAAATTTAAATATTACAGTTATAATGTATTAATGTTTTAAGTAGGAAAAAGAATGGTAATTAAAATATGTATATTCTGTTTATTAAAAGATGAAATTATTTAATTAAAGACTACAACAAGGATACTTTTATATATATATATATATATATATATATATGATGTGACTCTGGTAATTTTTAAAATATCATTTTTTAAAAGAAAGTAAATATATAAAATATATTAAAAAAGATTGATAAAAATCTATCTTTTTTATGTAGATAAAAAGGTATTTTAATAATATAAAAAATTTTGTGAAATGTAAGAGAAGTTTGTACAAGTTTAATAGATGAATTAATGGAACACTTATTTTTAAAGTTGTACATTCAACATGAACTACGTTTAATTTTTTAAATTCTTAGATAATTCTACTACTCAATTTGGTTATAAGTATTTTTTATATTACTCCTTCTTACAACAAGTATATAAATTTATCATCTCATAAGATAAAGAGAAAATATATTATTTAACATTATGATATTTTTGGCTTTCAACTAATATTTTATTAGTATCACTTATAGTTACAACAAAAGAATATGTTTGAAATAAAAAAAAAATTCTCAAAAGAGTGCTGAAAAATAATTTTACAAAAGTGATTTTTTTTTAAAGTAATACATTCTTTATTTACTCAATCAGTCAGTCTATTGATATAATAATTAGTATATGAAGTAAAAACTAATGCAATGTATTTTACTCAAATTGTGTATTACTTCTACATGACAAGGCCTTTATTTATCAACATTTTAAATAAGACCTTCATACCTTGCATGCAAATATTCAATTCTTATATTGAAACTGTAAAGACGTTGGTAGTCTTTTTACAGTTAATATATATATTCGTTTTAAGTTTTACAGATAAACTTGCAGGCAATATATCAATAGAAAATAGATGTGTCAGTCAAGAATGAATTTTACTTGATGACATCATTATTTGATTAGTCACGGAATTTTCATCATATTTATAATTCTTTTACTCTTAAAACTAAAACAGGTAATCAATTCATACCCACAACAAACACAAACTGAAGTTTTTAAAGGCAGTCGCGTCATGGACTTTTCTATATAATTTAAAAAGAAATAAATTTATAAAATAAAAACAATATATTGAAAATTATAACTTTTCTATATTAATTTTAATCACTTAAAATTATAATTATTTGAAAGTAAGCACAAAATTATAATTTAATCTGTGATAACTCTGATATTCATAGAAACTTGAACGAAAGGAATTGCTGCTGCAGCAAGAATACACAGCATCAAAGCAAATACCAGCATAACTGTGGAAGGAAAATATCTTTCAACTTACATTCAGTTTTCAGTAAGCAAAAATTGATGGCTTAAGCAAACATTGCGCAAAGTGGTGTGGATGGTGAATCCTCAACAAAAATCAAGAGTATTTGTTGGCATCTTTGAAAATAAATGTATTTGATATTTTATGTTTGCAAACAATATATCTATCACTGTCAGTGTCATTCGCCATCATGGCTGTAATGAAAAATGTTCTCACAGAGAGAATAATGTTGCTACAATGACACTTCAGGTTCTCAGAGGATCACATGCCTGAATGGCACCTGACCCAGTTTTTGTTAAGTAGGTCCCACTTAGGAGTTATGACCCTATGTTTTGTGGGACTGTGCAAGTAACACGAATCAGAAGGTAAAGGGAAGATTGCAACAGATATAATTAATTCCAAATCCCATTATACAGTATCCTTTCCAATTTTCATATCATATGACACATAAAAAAGAAGCATGGTCTCTGTTCATACAGCATTATATCACAGATTGCCAATCATTTTATATAAACTAGGGCGATTCTTAATTTAGCACAAAGAAATGATGACATTCAAAGCCCACCTCCATGAGAGGAAGAATACCACCCATCAACCGTATCAGGGCTCATCTAGCTGGTCCTGCAGGCAGTTAAGTGTAGATAAACTCAGATTATGATATGAAAGGGACAATATCATTAGAAAGAGAAAATATGCTGTAAAGGGTGGGTGGGTTACGTAGTGATGTTTACCTGGACATCAGAAGTCCAAAGGGTAAGGTTGTCTCTTAAAAGCTGCATTATGAGCGTGCTGTCTTTGTAGGATTCTTCTCCCAATGTGTCCAGCTCAGCAATTGCTTCCTCAAAAGCCTTTCAAACATGAAAACGGATACGGTTAAGTGGGTTTCAGAATCAATATAAAGATGTGCTCCTGTTGTAGCTACTCAGAACAGTGGAAGCCAAGCATGAATGCAAAAAAGAGAGAGACAGAATATCAGAAAACAAGTAATCATGTAAACCATGTAAGCCAATATGGATAAGCCTGGATTGCTAACAGACAAATTGAAGTGTATTTTTCCAAAGGGAGAAAATCCCATTCTCAGTTAAAGTTAACACTTCCAGGTCATCGAGTTCGGTACACAACTAAATAATTATGTTACAATTCAATAAAAAATACAAATTTTGTTCCGATGAGTTATTAAATCTCTCCAATTTTGCTGCTTTGCTGCAGCTGACCAGAAAAATTATCAGTTTGCTTCAGAACATGATTTTGCAATGGGGGTAATCATGATACATTGCGGATGGCCAATGAATAACACTTTATCACTGAGAAAAAAAACTATTATGAACGAGATGAAAAAAATTTCATTGACTTGCTTCTGACTGAAAGTTTCCCCTTTCTCTTATTAGTTAAATTCAAGTGAAAAACCTACCAAGTTTCATGACCAGAAAAGGTTTATAAATGGGCAAAATGCAATTTATTGCTCACCCACCTCAACTACCATGAGTACATATATATATGTAAGAACCACGATCTATGTTAGCGACCTTTTTCTGGCTTTCCAGCAAGTACAGAATAACGTGCAAATTGAAATCCTCGATAAATTCAAGGAAAGAGATTCGCATAATAAGGCACACAAGTGAAATTCACGAAATCACCCTTCTTCTTTCAAGATACATCTACTGAACACAAGGCATATACCAAGTCAAACAGAATTCCAGATAGTAAAAGTCCTTCCCGAACATACCAGCAAAAAAATAAAAAATAAATAAAGTTCTTATTTATCCAAAAATGTTAATTGGAAGGCGAATCTCACAGTAAAGTAAAATGAATTGATTGACAAACGAAGAAACTCAGAAACGTTGAAATCAAGTTGACCTGAAAATTTCAATGTAAGAAATCATGATTAACCCTGACCTGTTTAGCCATGCCACACGCTTTATCAGACTGGTTGAGGATTTCATAGTAGAAGACCGAGAAATTGAGAGCAAGGCCCAATCTTATAGGGTGGGTGGGTGGAAGATCCGCATAAGCAACGTCCTAACAATAACAACAACCATCAATTGTACTGTAAACGATAAAGAGAGAGAGAGAGAGAGAGAGAGAGAGAGAGAGAGAGAGAGAGAGAGAGAGAGAGAGAGAGAGAGAGAGATTGAAGAGTGAAAGGGGGCAACTTGATTACCTGAGCAGCCTTGTAAGACAACATGGTATCCTCAGCTGCGGCCTTTCGTTCATCCCCAACCTTAAATTCAGCGAGATAGCGGTGATAATCGCCCTTCATCTTCAAATAGAAGACCTTGGACTCGGTGTTGGAGGCAGAGAGGACGAGGTTGGAGTCCAAGAGGTTTAGGATGCTGGCGCACACGTTAGATAGCTCCGTCTCCACCTTGGATCTGTACTGCTTGACGAGTGCCACGTGCTCCTCGTTCTTGCGACCCTCTTCCTTCTGCTCGATCGAAGAAACGATCCGCCACGCCGCACGCAGGGAGCCGATGACGTTCTTGTAAGCGACAGAGAGTAGGTTGCGCTCCTCCACGCTCAGCTCCGTTGCCGGAGTCCACCCTACCACCACCTTCTGCATGAACTCCACCATCTCCTCGTACCGCTCCGCCTGCTCCGAGAGCTTGGCCAGGTACACGTACTGTTCTCTGTTCAGCCCTTCCGCCATTCTCTTCTCTCTTACCCGTAACTGTTGCTGCTATGTTCTTCTATTGAAATGCAACGGTATTAAATAACACTAAAAATTCATAATACTCCCAATGAGAATGAGTTCAGACATGGTGTGCGTGTGTAGGATTGAGCTGTCTCTCCCACCACTTCTGAGTTGGATTTTTATTCACCTTTTTCTATTTATAAAGCCCGTTAGCCCATTCCCTTTGGGCCTCGGATATTTTTTCTCCAGGCCCTTTCTTCTTTACATCTTTTATTTATGAGACTATTGTAATAAAAACAAAATATCCACAACTGTAATTTCAAAATATTTAAGTAACATTCGTTAATTCGATTTTCACAAGTGAAAATTAGTAAAATTAGCGAGAATCATAATACCGCAAACAAAATTAGGTTATAATTTAGTAAAAACAATACAAAGGAATGTGAAAAGACTGGTTCGCCCCTACTTAGTTAGACAGTATCGTTTTGGTTAGGTTTTTGTTGTTTGGTGCTTCTCCTCGGTTTCAAATAAACGGCTCCTTGTGCAACTTCCAAATGCGACGAACTTGTGAGGTAGAATCTTCAAACTTCATCAAGTTATCAGCAATTTACCGTAGCAAGCACATCTCTTCTGAATCCTCATCGTTCCCATGGATATCTCCTCTCAAATTCACCAAACCCGCAAAAGCCAAACCGGATCCTCCGCCGGAAACCGCCGCGGAACCTCCGAGGAAGCGGAAGTTCATTTCTCACGACGGCGCCATCGATTTGATAAGACGCGAGAAGGACCCGCAGCACGCCTTGAAGATATTCAACATGGTTTCACAACAGAAGGGGTTTCACCACAACAATGCCACCTACGCCACCATTCTAGAAAAGCTCGCTCGCTGCAACAAGTTCCACACCGTGGATCAAGTCATTCTCCAAATGACCTACGAAACCTGCAAATTCCACGAGGGTATATTCGTCAACCTCATGAACCATTTCTCCAAATCCTCCCTTCACGAAAAAGTGCTCCAAGCTTTTTTCTCCATTCAACCAATCGTCAGGGACAAACCCTCCCCCAAAGCCCTCACCACTTGCCTCAACCTTTTGCTCGAATCGAACCGCGTCGATTTGGCGCGAAAATTGCTCTTGCATGCCAAACGCGGTCTAACGCACAAGCCAAACGTTTGCGTATTCAATATCCTTGTGAAGTATCACTGCAAGAATGGAGACCTGGAATCTGCTTTTGAAGTTGTAAAGGAAATGAGAAACTGTGAGTTTTCTTACCCTAATTTAGTTACCTACTCCACCCTTATGGATGGACTTTGTCGAAATGGAAGACTCAGAGAAGCCTTTCAATTGTTTGAGGAAATGGTTTCGAGGGATCACATTGTGCCTGATCCTCTTACTTACAATGTTTTGATCAATGGATTTTGCAGTGAAGGGAAACCTGACCACGCTAGAAATGTGATTGAGTTTATGAAGAGTAATGGATGTTATCCGAATGTGTATAATTACTCAGCATTGGTGAATGGTTTGTGTAAAATTGGGAAATTGGAAGACGCAAAAGGGGTTTTGGCTGAGATGAAGAACGCTGGTTTGACACCGGATGCAGTTATATACACTAGTTTGATCAATTACTTGTGTACGAATGGACAAGTTGGTGAAGGTATTCAGTTGCTTGAAGAAATGAAGGAGAATAAGATTCAAGCTGACACTGTTACGTTCAATGTGATACTTGGGGGGTTGTGTAGAGAAGGTAGATTTGAGGAGGCTCTAGATATGCTTGGGAAATTCCCTCAGCAGGGTGTGTATTTGAACAAAGGTAGCTACAGGATTGTTCTGAATTCGTTGATCCGAAAAGGTGAGTTG
The DNA here is from genome assembly GCA_027742785.1 of Vigna reflexopilosa. Lineage (NCBI taxonomy): Eukaryota > Viridiplantae > Streptophyta > Magnoliopsida > Fabales > Fabaceae > Vigna > Vigna reflexopilosa. Next base: position 8,241,741 of record CM050918.1, on the reverse strand, counting down.
AAAAGGGCAAAGGAGTTACTGGGGTTAATGCTAAGTAGGGGTTTTCTGCCCCATTATGCCACTTCAAATGAATTGTTGGTTTGTCTTTGTAAGGGGGGATGGCCGATGATGCTGCCAGGGCACTATTTGATTTGGTGGAGATGGGTTTTCAGCCAGGACTTGAGACATGGGAAGTTTTAATTGGGTTACTCTGCAGAGACAGGAAGTTGTTGTATGTTTTTGAGCTGCTTGATGAATTACTGGTCACAGATACATGATATGTATTGGAACTGCGAAATGAAGTAATGATATTAAGAGGCAACTGGTGCTCAGAATCTTTCGTTGGAGAGAAAGGATGATGTAGAGGTTTTTTGTTCAGCAAGAAAAAGCAATAAGAAAAAGCAATGCCATTGATGAAGTTCAAATGTGGCAAGGCATCCCGTATAAAGTTTTCAAGAGGAAATCTCTTGCATCAGATGGAAGTTTTGGGCTTGTCTTTTTATATGATTTTCAGAAGCAATTGGTGCTCAGAATCTTTCACCAGGAAAGGATCGTATAGAGGTCTTGCAATCAGAAAAATTAGCAATGCGATGGATGAACTTACAATGTGGCGAGGCATCCCTTACAAAAATTTTGAGAAAATTTGTTGCATCAAATCTAAATTACATTTATGAGCTCTGTCCTGCATTTTGTTTTAATTTTTCCATGTCTTTTAGTTAAGTTTAGAGTTCTTTTTGCATAAGGAAGTAGCCAATGAACTCTACATCTGCCTCCCTTAATTCTTCATCTCTGTTAGTACCATGTCATGATCATGTGGAGCCCCATGCGTCAAATTTGATGCGAACTTTTTTTTAATTTACCCATTCCAACAAAACCCTACACCACCTACCCACCCCTGCCTCCTCTCTCTCTTATTTGTTGCATTTCATCTTTGCATAACCAAACCCTACACCACCCTCCCTCCTCTCTTCTCGTTCCTCCCCTCTTCTCTTCTGTGGTGACTGTCGTGGTGGTGTCGAGGGCCTTTTCTTGTTACAGTGGTGGTTCTTCCTTCTCTATATCTTCTTCCTTTTGCTTGGTGTCCAGGTTAGTTCTTCTTTCCTTAACTTCAGATTGTATGATGGAATGCAGATGGTATGATTATGTAGTTGAATGTATGGTAGAAGACTTAGATGTATTTCTATATCTATGGCTTGATGTCTCTATGCATGGTTGATCTATGGGTATTCACAGTGGATCTGTGTGCTTGTGCTTTTATTCCTTGCAACACGAACGCTCGGAGGTCTTAACCCACTTGGAAGTGTGCTTGTGTGCTTAATTTGCCGCATTTGGAATTGCGGATACATATTTTTTAATGAGTTTTTTTATTTTGTTTAATTATATGTCAATTTGATTTGTTTTAAATTTTGAATTTGTATATTTATCATTCTTAATATTTTATATTTATCTTTTGTATATCAGATTTTTGTATTTATTATTTTTATGTTATGTTTTATGGTTAAATAGTATTTATTATGTTTTTGGTTTTGATTTTTTTATATTTTTATATTTATTTGTTAATATTTTTTAATTTGTAATTTTTTTATATTTGATATTTATTTAATTATTATTTATAATGTAATTATTTTTTGTTAAATTTGAAATTTATTTTGTTTGTTATTTTTTAATCTGTAATTATTTGTTTATATATTTTTTTCAATATAAATTATTATTTAATTATTTGTTGTATTTTTTTTGACTTTTTTGATTTATTTGTTAAATTATTTTCAATTTGTTGTGTTTTTGTTATAATTTATAATTTTTTTATATATTATTTATGTATTTGTTTTTGTTTAATTTTATTTGATTTTTTCTGAATTTGTTTTTGTGTTTGAAATTATTTATTTATTTAAATAATAATTATTATGTCTAAATTTCTTTTTCACTTTTTAATTTGTTTCTTAATATATTTTTAAATTTTTAATGTTTTTGTTAAAATTTGTAATTATTTAAGTATTATTTATTAAGTAATTTTTTTTATTTTTTTATTTCTTTGTTAGTTTATTATTAATTTTTAATTTTTTTGATAATTTAATGTTTGTTTCAATATTTATTATTATGTAATAATTTGTTTTTTTTTTATTTGTTTGTTATTATATTTTTAATATAATTTATTTTGCATATAATTAGTTAATAGAAATGGCTAAAACTAGAGGTGCATTATCTTCTCGTGTTGAGGTTTCATCTTCTTGTGGTGAGCCTTCATTTTCATCACATGATGAAAGGAGAAGATCTACGATATCTATTCATAGAAGACGTGTTGAAGAATATCGTGTGGACGTCATTCATGAGCATGAGCATGAGGAACATAATGAGTATATACAACATGAGGATGCTGAGGATGACTATGTTGAGCAAGAAGATGTTCAATAGCAGAATGTTAGTGAGGAAGAAGATGAAGATGAAGATTGTGGATTCCAAGGAGGTCCACATGACACCTCCTTGCTTACCCATTATACACAACACGTTGCATTTGCTATATGTTCCTTAATTGTTTGTTTATTTTTGTGTTGTTATGTAGGATCGAAGGGACATGAAAAAAAACTAAAACATTTTGGAATGTACCATGAGGCTATCGAGCCTTATATCTCCATGTCGGGATTGAGTTTCTTAGTGAACCTATCATACGAGTATGCTATCATGGATTGAACATTGTCCTTGCAAAGAGGTGACACCTGAAGGCGAATACTTTCCACCTTCCGATAGGTGAGATGAGCGCCACATTAGATGATGTCCACAATTTGCTCCACCTACCCATCATGGGTCAATTTTGTGAGGTCGAGGAGTTAGACTATGAGGATGCTCGATCTCATATTATGGAGCTGCTTAGCGTGGACTATGCCAAAGCTACAACTACGATGAAACAGACACACAGTCTAAAAGTTAGGCTGGGCTGGATCCGGGAGGACTACTAGGAATGCATTGAGCAAAAGCTTTGGGAGTCCGCTGCTTGGGTCTACTTGTTGCATCTGCTTGGATGCATAATTTTTACGAATAAGAGTGATACTCTGATTCGAGTCTCGTACCTCTTTCTCTTGTGAGACTTGAATGCATGTACGAGATATGCTTGGGGAGGAGCGGCACTGGCACATACTTATGAGTAGCTAGGAAATGCTAGCTTCACTGATGTTAGGCAGATAATTGGATATTCTAATCTTGTACAAGCACACTTAGTTTTAAAAATTTATATTCATATATTTTAGGAATGTATAAAACTATTTAAGTAATATTTTTCTAGAGTTGGATATATGAGCATTTTCCTGGCATGGGAAGGAGGCAAGTGTTGAGGAGGTACACAAACCTCGACCCACGGGCTTCATGTACATACATTGGATAACGAGCCATGCTTCTTCACCTAGGCCCAACAAAGCAGCAATACATTGATAACCGCAATGACCATCGACAACAACATCAACAATGTATGGATGAGAGATCAAATGAAATTGATTTAACATCGGTACTTGCCTTCGTGCAACTACTTTGGCTTTGATTTAACTTGTGATTTTCGTGATGAAGGCTCTGTCCTCGAATGTAAAATGTCAACGTGCTCAAAATATGATGAGTCACGTTTTGTAGAACCTCTCATGCCATGCAACTTTAGTCTTCTGTGCACCTTTTGTTTTCACTTTATGCGAAGGAGGTATCATAAATTTTATTTCTGTGCAAGCAATTTCGACTAGCTTCTGCTTGATGCTGACTTTTTCACTAATGTCAACCTTCTTGAATCGTTCCTCTAGCAGTTCAACTTCACGATCAATGCTAAACTTTGGAAGCGATTCAATAGACAAAAATACTTGAAATGCTTAAACGGGTACACATGACATGTATTTCACCCAAAGAAATTATCCCAGGCTCATATTGTGCTAATACACAATGACATGGTAGACCGTAAGTTGATCTCAAAATGCATCCACAACGGGTACTGTCCAAACCTATTTGATTCACTTACTCAACTTCATCGACAATAAGTCCTAGAGCGTATCGTGAAACACGTCCAACAAGTCTTTTATATCTCAATCCTTTATAAGCATCACTCATTATGTTAAGACTTTTTTCAAGGGACGCCTTAATCTTATTATGTTGTAGAACAATGACGTTATGCATAGCATCCCAACTCGAGCATAGGTCTCCCACACTAGACCTCGATAATCTCTTGAGGTTTCAGTACGTAGATTCAACTTTGTCACAAAACACAATAATACTATCACAACAAATATGCAATATATAAGTAAACAAATTAACAATAACAATTACCTGTTTGTTGTAATGTTGCTTACATGCATCACTTTGTTCGTCCATGTCTTGACGAAGTATGTCTTGCACGGAATAATCAAAGTACGGTTCACATAATCAAAAAATAAAGGCCATGTAGTAGAGTAATACTCAAGACGATGAACATAAGCACAAAACATTGACTAGTTGTCACAGTCCATCACATTTTGCCACACTTCCATTAAAACATCCCATGCATTAACATTATCCACTACCATCTTGCATTTCGCTTTGACATTTTTCATAATGTGAAATGTACAAAGCATCTGGTACGTCTCAGGAAATACATTGCCAATGACTTTTATCAAAGCAATGTCTTTGTTAGTAACAACAATGTGTGGACCGCCATCTAATGTCAATAGTAATTCCTTTGAACATTTCCAATGCCCAAGTGAAATTATTTTGGCGTTCACTTGAAAGTAATGCAAAGGCGGATGTGAATGTCAAACCAGTTGATGTGACTCCAACAATCTCAAGCAATGAAAGACGATATTTGTTTGTCTTGTACGTGGTATCCATTAAGAAAACAATATTAAATGAATTCAACAAGTGCACTTAATCGGGACGTGTCCAAAACAGGTCAGTTACCACGTAAGAATCGTCTAAAGATCTACTCCATTGGATGTATTTATCTTTATCTAACAACATCATTAACTGCTGCATTTCAGTTCTCGACCCTCTCAAAGATCGTTTGTAAGTTTACCTCGCGTTATATATTTGTTTTATAGTGGTCACGTTAACTTCATTATGTTCTTTGAGAGTCAAAAGGATATTTGATGCTTTACTTGACTCTTAGTCATGTCAACAAGAATTGACTGTTCAACAACATTTAACCTCCTCGTGAAAAGATGACCAACCAAAGTCCCTGTTAATTCATGGTTGTGATAGTCGCACATAACCTTTAATACCCAAGTTTGTCCTTTAGGTTTATCCTTCAACATAAAAGGACACTCACATTTTCTTGTGCTAGATACACTAGTTTGAACGTTTGGCTTATACTTATATTTCCCACTCCTTTCACAGTTACACAACCGAAGTTGGAAGTGCACCCACTCTTAACCGAACTTCGAAGGGTGTTTACGATTATATATACCAACCTCGATGTCTTTTTCGAATTCGCGAATCTCTTTCACCACCTTCCTCCTCCAAGAACCACACTACACATAACACGACCACCACCAACATCGATCACAATGACCACCATTGTATCACCACCTTTAGAAGACAAGCTCTCACAAAATAGAACTCCGTGAAACAATGAAAACAATGAAGAAATGGCACTCAACAGTGAAGAAAGTGAAAAAATGGCAGGGGGTGCATGCATGGTTTATAGAAATAGAGGGTTTAAAGGTTGTTGGTTGTTGGAAAATCATTAAGCCATCATTAAACTTGTTCAGACTTTAATAAATGAAGGACAAAAATGTCAAATGGGAGGTGCAGGTTGAGATTGGTGAGGTGCAGGAAGCAACCCTCTAAGCTCATTCCTTAAATCCCTACTTTCCTTTCCTTGAAATCTGTGAAAGTGAAAACAAAATCCTGCAAATTTTTCTCCCCTTATCTTTGTAAATAGTAAATTGTTTAGAGGGTTGCTCCCTACACCTCACCTATCTCAGCTTGCACCTCTCATTTGACATTTTTGCCCTTCATTCATTAAAGTCTGAATAAGTTTAATGATGGCTTAATGATGTTCCAACAACCAACAACCTTTAAAGCCCATGTTTCTATAAACCCTGCATGCACCCCCTTCCTATTTCTTCACTTTCTTCACTGTTGAGTACCATTTCTTCACTTTCTTCACTGTTGAGTGCCATTTCTTCTATGTTTTCGTTGTTTCACTGAGTTCTTTCTTGTGAGAGCTTGTCTTCTAAAAGTGGTGATACAGTGGTGGTCATTGTGATTGATGTTGGTGATAGTTGTGTTGTGTGTGGTATGGTTCTTGGAGGAGGAAGATGGTGAAAGAGATTCGTGCATTCTCGATTCTCAAATAAATTCTGGTTTTAAGTCCGAATTTTCTTCTTTCCTAAATGAATTGGCTGAGGGTGATTATACAGATAAGTTTTCCACTGATCAGATCTTTCCCTCAAGCGCCGATTTAATTGGATGGGTTCGAAAGATTGCATTCGAACATGGATTTGCTGTCGTGATTATAAAGATTTGACATAGTAATTGGTGAAGCTGGAAGAAAGACATTCATTTTGTTAGGCTGTGAAATGAATGATCAGTATAGGAAGTATAAGCCAGATGTTTAGCCTAGTGTATCTGACACAAGAAAATGTGAGTGTTCGTTTAGGTTGAAGGGTAAACCTAAAGGACAAAGTTAGGTGTTAAAGGTTATGTGCAGCTATCACAACCATGAATTAGCAAAGACTTTGGTTGGTAATCCTTTTGTGAGGAGGTTAAATGCTACTAAACAGTCAATTCTTGTTGACATGACTAAGAGTCAAGTAAAGCCCTCAAGTATTCTTTTGACTCTCAAAGAACATAATGAAGCTAACGTCACCATTATAAAGCAATTATATAATGCGAGGTGCACTTATAAACAATCTTTGAGAGGGTCGAGAACTGAAATGTAGCAGTTGATGATGTTGTTAGATAAAGATAAATACATCTAATGGAGTAGATCTTTGGACGATTCTTACATGGTAAATGACTTGTTTTGGACACATCCCGATTCAGTACCCTTGTTAAATTCATTTAATATTATTTTCTTAATGGATACCACATACAAAACGAACAAATATTGTCTTTCATTGCTTGAGATTGTTGGAGTCATATCAACTGGATTGACATTAATAGTCGCCTATGAATTGCTTTCAAGTGAACGCCAAAATAATTTCACTTGGACATTGAAAATGTTCAAAGGATTATTATTGACATCACATGACGCGTTATTGTTACTGACAGAGACCTTGCTTTGATAATTGTCATTGACAATGTATTTCCTGAGACGTACCAAATGCTTTGTACATTCCATATTATGAAAAATGTCAAAGCGAAATGCATGTTAGTGGATAATGTTGATGAATGGGATGTCTTGATGGAAGTGTGGAAAAATGTGATGGATTGTGACGACTAGTCGATGTTTGGTGCTTATGTTCATCGTCTTGAGTATGGCTCTGCTGTATGACCTCTATTTTTTGATTATGTGAATCGTACTTGGATCATTTTGTGCAAGACATACTTCGTCAAGGCATGAACGAACAAAGTGATGCATGTAGGCAACATTACAACAAACAGGTAATTGTTATTGTTAATTTGTTTACTTATGTATTTCATGTTATTTGTGATAGTATTAATGTGTTTTGTGACAGGGTTGAGTTTGCGCACTAAAACCTCAAGAGATTATCGGGGTCTAGTATGAGAGACATATGCTCGTGTTGGGATGGTATGCATAACGTCATTGTTCTACAACATAATAAGATCAATGCGTCCTTTGAAAAAAGTCTTAACCTAATGAGTGATGCTTATAAAGGATTGAGATATAAAAGACTTGTTGGACGTGTTTCACGATACGCTCTAGGACTTATTGTCGATGAAGTTGAGTGAGTGAATCAAATAGGTTTGGACAGTGCTCGTTGTGGATGCATTTTGAGATCAACTTACGACATACCATGTGGTTGTGTATTAGCACGATATGAGCCTAGAATAATTCCTCTAAGTGAAATACATGTTATGTGGACCCATTTAAGCATTTCCACTATTGTGTTCCAGAGTTTAACATTGATTGTGAAGTTGAATTGGTAGAGGAACAATTCAAGAAGGTTGACATTGGTGAAAAAGTCAACATCAAGCAAAAGCTAGTCGAAATTGCTTGTCGAGAAATGATATCTATGGTACCTCCTTCACATAAAGTGAAAACAAAAGGTGCACAGAAGACTAAAGTTGCACGACATGAGAGGTCTACGAAATGTGACCCATCATATTTTGAGCATGTTGACACTTTGCATTCGAGGACAGAGCCTTTATCACGAAAATCACAAATCGAAGGCCAGAGAAGTTGCACAAAGGCCAATATCGATGTTAAATCAATTTCATCTGATCTGTCATTCATACATTGTTGATGTTGTTGTCGATGGTCATTGATGTTATCGATGCATTGTTGCTTTGTTAGGCCTAGGTGAAGAGGCATGACCCATTATCCGATGTATGTATCGTGAAGCCCGTGGATCGAGGTATGTGTACCTCTTCGACACTTGCCTCTTTCCCATGCCAGGAAGGTGCTCATATATCCAACTCTCGAAAAAAAACTTAAATTGTTTCATACATTCCTAAAATATATGAAAATAAATTTCTAAAACTAAATGTGCCTGTAGAAGTGGAATATCCAGCTATCTGCCTAACATCAGTGAAACTAACATTTCCTTGCTGCTCCTCAAGCATATCTGGCACATGCATTCAAGTCTCGCAACAGAAGGAGGTACGAGATTCGAATCAGAGTGTCACTCTTATTCGTAAAAGTTGTGCATCCAAGCAGATGCAACAAGTAGGCGCAAGTAGCGCACTCTCAAAGCTCCTGCTCAATTCATTCCTAGTAGATCTTCGTGTCTGTTTCATCTCATTTGTAGCTTTGGTGCGACCCACGTTAAACAGCTCCATAATATGAGATCGAGTCTCCTTATACTCTAACTCTTCGACCTCACAAAATTGACCCATGATAGGAGGTGGAAAGTATTCGTTTTCAGGTGTCACCTCTCCGCAAGGGCAATGATTAATCCATGATCGACATATTCGTATAATAGGTTCACTAAGAAACTCAACCTTGACATGGAGATATAAGGCGACTTCATGATACATTCCAAAATGTTTAAGTTTTTTCCCATGGGAGATCACCTTAATCTCCCTTCGATCATACATAACAACACAAAAATAAACAAACAATTAACATTTAGGTTGATGACTGACTGGACCTTGCCTTATGGCAAATGCAACGGCCATATGGCAAATAAGCAAGGATGTGTCATGTGGACCTCTTGGGAGTCCATAATCTTCATCTTCTTCCTCACCAACATCGTGCTGTTGAACATCCTCAGCATACCCCTGTTATATATACTCGTTGTGCTCGTCATGCTCATGAACGACGATCATACGAAATTTTTCAATGCGTCTTCTACAAACAGATGTCGTAGGTCTTCTCGTTTCATCATGCGATGAAGATGAAACTTCGCCACGAGAAGATGATGCACCTCTAGTTCTAGTCATTTCTATTAACCAATTATATGCAAAATAAATTATATTAAAAATATAATAACAAATAAATACCTAAAAATCAACAACAAATAATTACATAATAATAAATATTGAAACAAATAATAAATTATAAAAAAATAAAGATTAATGATAAACTAACAAAGAAATACAAAATAATAACAAAAAAAATACTTAATAAATAATACTCAAATAATTACAAATTATAACAAAAACATTAAAAATTTAAAAATAAATTCAGAAACAAATTAATAAGTGAAAAAAAAATGCATAATAATAATTATTTAAATAAATAAATAATTTCAAATACATTACTGATTCAAAACAAATTTAGAAAAACATCAAGTAAAATTAAACAAAAACAAATATATAATAAATAATATATAAAGAATTATAAATTATAAAAAAAACAAAACAAATTCAAAATAATTTAACAAAGAAATTAAAAAAGTCAAAAAATACAACAAATAATAAAATAAAAATTCATATTGAAAAAAAATATAAAACAAATAATTACAAATTAAAAAAATAAAAAACAAATATAAATTTCAAAATTAACAAAAAATAATTACATTATAAATAATATTTAAATAAATATCAAATATAAATAAATTACAAATTAAAAAATATTAACAAATAAATATTAAAGTATAAAAAAATCAAAACAAAAAACATAATAAATATTATTTTACCGTAAAACATAACATAAAAATAATAAATACAAACATATGATATACAAAGATAAATATAAAATATTAACAAAAATAAATATACAAATTCAAAATGTAAAACAAATCAAATTAGAATATATTTAAAATCATTAAAAAATATGTATATGTAATTCCAAATGTGACAAGCATGAATCAGAGTTGGGATGTCGCGAAGACCTTAACAGTACTTCTAAATGCGATTAAGGTCTTGAGCGTCCCTGTAACGAATAAAAGCACAAGAACACACAGATCCACCATGAATAACTAAAGATTCAACCATTCACACCATGAATAACTAAAGATTCAACCATGCACAGAGACATCAAGCCCAAAGATACAAAGATACATCAAGTCTTCTACCATACATCCAACTACATGATCACACCATCCAAGTTTAAGGTTAAGAAAAGAAGAACTAACCTGGATGCCAAACAAAAGGAAGAAGAGACAGAGAAGGAAGAACCACCACTACAACAAGAAAAGGCCCTCAACATCACCACGACAGCCACCGAAGAACAATGAGGAGAGGTGAACTATAAGAATGAAGCACAAACTGTGAACGTGCGAGAAGGCAAATGAGGGAGGAGGGAAGGGGAGGAATGAGAAGAGAGGAGGGAAGGTGGTGTAGGTTTTGGTTAAGCAAAGATGAAATGCGGCAAATGAGAGAGAGGAGACATAGATGGGTGGGTGGTGTAGGGTTTTGTTGGAATGGGTCAATTAAAAAAAAACAGTTAAAGATTCTCTTTCTGACATGGACACAAATGAAAAAATAAAAAAATTTGGAGTTGCAAGCTGAGATGGATGAGATACAGGAAGAAACACTCAATTGTTTAAAAAATTTATCTTTGCTCGTTTATTTTTTTTATTTTATTACTTCTTAATTCTAAATATTTTTGTTTAATTATTCGGACGAAATTGGATATTGACAGATATAAATACTTCTTTTTGTTGAATTAAATTTCTATTATGATTTACATAAAAGAAAAGACAAACTTGTGAATTTTAACAACTTATGTATGAGAATTTTAATTATAAACATTTTTTATTTATCTTTTAAGAATCACTTTAAATATTTATTCATATTTATGTTAAAATATTTAAGATCCACATGATTATGTAATCAATAAAAGTTTCAAGAATTAAAGGTGTAAACTAGTGAATATAATTTCAAGTTTAAAATTGTAAGAGGAATTCAATGTTTTCTTTTGGTCAAAATTAAAGCACTTGAAGAGCATCGCCCTAAAAGAAATGGAACACCACGAGAGCATAAAAGAAATAAAGTAACAAATTAATTAAAAATAGGCTTAATACCTCCATTGGTCCTCTTATTTGTCTGTTAATCTCATTTTGGTCCTCAAGTTTTAAACTGTCTCAATTGGGTCATAATTTTTGTAAAAATGCACACATTTTACCCTAACCGTTAAGTTGTCTCAAACGGCGTTAATTGATGCTGGGATGAATTTTTTATTTTAGGCTTAATCCCTCTTTTGGTCTTTATTTTTGTGTGAAAATTTCAGTTCGGTCCTTAAGTTTTTCCTTAAGTCCTTATGAAATGCAAATATTTTACAACATTTTACCCCAACCGTTAAGTGTATTGAGACGACGACGTTAACTTTGAACTGAGCTGTAATTTTTTTATGTTTTAAAATCATTAAATCCATGTGGCTATAGTCTTTCTTTTTCCTTCCAATCACTGATTACAGTTCACTCATTCCTCTACCCTCAAACCCCCTGACTCACACCTTTTCTTCCTTTCAAACTAAAAAATGCCGTCGTTGTCGACAGTTCAAAAATTATGACCCAATTGAGACAGTTCAAAACTTGAGGACCAAACTGAGATTTTCACACAAACATAAGGATCAAGGGAGGTATTAAGCCTAAAATAAAAAATTCATCTCAGCAACAATTAACGCCGTTTGAGACAACTTAACGGTTATGGTAAAATGTGTGCATTTTTACAAAAATTATGACCCAATTGAGACATTTTAAAACTTGAGGACCAAAATGAGATTGACAGACAAATAAGAGGACCAATGAAGGTATTAAGCCTTAAAAATACATTACATAAACTTTTGTAGTGCTATCTCCTTGTGGTACCAAACAGTAGCCAACAAAAGAGGTTAGTTCAAAATGTAGCACCTAAGTATAATGTGCCAAATTTCCCAAACCAGATTCATACTTTCTCACTCAACTTTTCTACAACTTCACATTATTTTTGCTTTTACTTGTGAGCAAGTGCTCTTTGAAACTTTTCCAATGAAAGATCAACACTTGGGAATATTGGTAAAACCTGTCACCATCAAAATTTGAAATCAAGTTGATTAAAAAAAATATCTATTATTAAATAGCAAGAGCATGATGTGCTAAATATTATCAGTACTATTTATGGAGAAATTGCTGAAACAGATGGAAATGGCATCTTCAGGCAAGCCAGACTTAACTTAATTTCCTAGTCACAAAAACATTGATATAAATTCTACTTCTAGAATAATATTTACAACTGAATCTAGATTTGACTTTGGATAGATGAGAACCTTATCATTTAGCAAATGTTATGAATAAGAATACCAAATATATTTTATCTTATAAGTACCAACAAATGCTTTGGATAAGATCCTGAATCATTATATCTCTTTCTAATTTTATGTCAACAACACATAATTTGTGATTGTTATTGCCAACATTATTAAATTATTGATCCAAAGAAATGGAACATTTTGAATCAATGGTTTAACTATCCTACCAGATTCATCTTTAGAAATTATAGACTTTGAAACTTGAGAAGTACTTATTTCATGGCCTTCAACCTATAAAATTAAGTACACGCTACCAATAATCAGTTTATCAAGAACAAAAGTGATTGAGCCTTGAGCCATTATGTGGGAAGCAACTTATGCAAAGAAAAACACAAAAGAAAAGATAAATAATTAGGAAAAAGGATACTTAAGCCTGATTTCGAAGCCATATTACATGAAGTTCCATTGCTTGTGTCTTAAAGCCATAAACAAAAAGATACCAGAAAAAATTTGAAAAAAATCATTTTGAAATGATTTATGCATAACAATGAATTTGACAAATCCAAGGCTATATATATAACAAAATCAGAATTAATATACAAACAGATATATTACATAATTCTACGAAGCATTGTAAGTTTCATCACAAGGAAGATACACTAAAGGGTCACAAGAAAATGGAAAGGAATTGAATGTTTGATAAAGCTTAAAGAGTTGAATGGAAAGGAACACCTTTGATCAGCTACTGGGCAATTGGAAAACACTTCCAATGCTCTCTTCAGATTTGCAAAGCAAAGAAAATAGGGTGGTGTTAAGATGTGGTCAACGTATAAAACAACTGTCACAATTCAAGTAATAAGCCAGGTGCAATAAAAGTATTGGGTTTATATAACCTTTATTATGTTCAGATGTTAAATATTCTTTAACATAACTTGAAGAAATCACTAAAATAAAATATCTACGCACAAAATTTAATATCATTTATATAATTCATTGATATTATAGCTTAAACATGACAAGTTGCAAAATCACAAGATTATCCCCAATCCAACGACAAAGAGATAAGGACAGAGGAAAAAAGAAAAGTGTTATTGGAGCTCGGAGTTTGGATCCATCTAATTGAATTCTTGAGATTAGATTGTTGATCCTATCATTCCATTGCAAAAGTAAAAATCAATAAGTCACATAAACAATAATCCAACACAAACAACGCCAAAAACAAAACTGTTAGTTACTGTTTTCCTTTGTTACCACGCGAGAGCGAAGCTAAGAAAGTGCAGAAATGCTTCTGAAGAACACCATTTGCACTAGCAAACCAACAACCTGTACAGGCTCTTCAGTGTTAGGAACGCATGAATTAAGCACTAAAAATCTTTCACAAAAAATCGGATGAAGCACATGTCGGACGAAATGTTCAACAAAAACTTCGAAAAACATTCAACTTTACCAAAACAAAACCTAAATGTCCAAAAAATTTTAAAAATTTAAACCCACCGAACAAAAGCTAACCAATAGCGAAATAAACGGAAAAAAGCTTCAAAAATCGACCTTTAATAGCGTTTTCTGGCTTCGTAAGCAGCTAACGGTGGAACGGTTGTGATGAACGGCATGCCTTCGACGAACTCCGAACTCCTTCAACGACGACGATGGTTGGTGGGTGAGTGCGACGGAGGAAGAAGACGAAGATACGCGAGAAAGAAAATGCTAATAGGCGAGAGGGAAACTCCCTTTCTTTCTTTTTTTTGAAAACCACCAAATGAGAGTCGGGAGAAACGAAAACGAAAACCATGTACTGCCTTCTATTTCCACGTCATTTTCTCTTTTTTAAAAAAATTTCCACCCGGTCCAATGACAACGTGACACGTGTCTGGTGTAAAAAATTTATCACTTCAAGGTGTCAAGTATCATTACTCATTTCGTTATATTGAATTAGCATTGAATTTCACATTTGATAATCAAACTCTACTATTAATATTTAGTGTGGGGTTAGAGTTATTTCTTCATACTTTGAATTATTTTTTACTTTTTCAAAACATTAGTTAATTATATCGATTGATTATATGTTTAATAAATGTAATCATCTATTCTTTTTACTTTACTTCTATATTGATATTTTTTGGAATGGACTTTTAGTTAAGATTGATCAAATTACGGCCTAATAACTCATAAATATGCTTTATTTTGTTAATCCTATTGAGGTTGTGTTGAAATTCTAATTAGTTTGTGACTGAGTGGTCATATGTGAAAATGAGACCGATCGATCAATGTTGTCTCTAAAATTTTAGAAAACATTATGATGATGATTGATTATGTAAGATTGATATAATACATTTAGCATAATTATATTTAATTAATAAAACATATAATATCACAATTTAGTTTAATATGCAGTGACCGATTATAGCTTAATAAATCAAATGTTTAAAAAGGATAGTTGAGTTCGCCCTCTAGTGTCTTGAACAAATTATAAATAAGAGAAAGCAAAATTGAGTGAACCAATGTTATCATCCTCTTAACATTTTGTAAAACTATATATTTATGATTTGATTTTATGTGAAACTTGTATATTTAGGTGATTATTAACTATATGGAAAATAAAATATTTTATGTAACTAAAATTTAAAATAAAATATTTTAAACATATAAATTATATTTTAAATGATTTATCATTTATTTTAAAAAATAAAACTAAATATAAATTAAAAGAGTGAAAATGACTGACTAAAATTAAAAAATAATTAGAAGAAAACACAAAAGTGCATTTGGAAACATGATTCATGTTTGAAGGAAAAGAACTTTGTACTCTCAATCTCACACGTGACAGAGACAAGGCCCTGTTTGGTTGAACCAGTTTTAAGAAGAAGAAAATAAAAACATTAATAATGGATGCTAAATTATAAAAAAAATATATATTTTCTCACATGGACTGCGATGTTATATCAATATCATATAACTTTACGATGATAATTAAAGATATGAAAGTAAATCCCTTGGATCGTAGCACGTGTGAGTGAAAAATCTGTTGAGTTTATTTTAACTGAAGAGAGAAGCTGAAGAAACTGAATTTAGCTTCAGGGGCCAACATAGGAAGTGCCATTACACTACCCAACAACCCGCGCGTGCGTGTGGTGAATATCACAAAGAAAGCACACAGAACTACAAAACAACTTTTTCAAGTTCAACGAAGACAAAAACCACTCTCTTCTTCAACAACTTTTGTTTGCTTCATTCTCCCAGGTATAATGCTCCTAACAACCTTAACGTGAACCCTTGTTTTCAGCTTTCAACATTCATCCCAAAACTATGGCATCATCAATCTCAGGCATTTACACCTCTTCCCCCTCTCTCAAACGATTCCCAAACCGAACCCCACCGTTGACCCAACCTCTCCGCAAAGATCACGTCTCCTTCCACGCGCGCCGCGCCGATCGCTCCCTAAGCCTCGCCACGCCGCGCGCAGTGGCTCGGGAGGTTTCGGACGGGGCGGCGGCGGCGGCGAAGGGGTTGGAGAAAGATCCGCGTGCGCTATGGCGGAGATACGTGGATTGGCTGTACCAGCATAAAGAACTGGGTCTTTACTTGGACGTGAGTCGGGTCGGGTTCACGGACGAGTTCGTAAGGGAAATGGAGCCCCATTTTGGAAAGGCGTTTGAGGCGATGGAAGAGTTGGAGAAGGGTGCGATCGCGAATCCCGATGAGGGACGCATGGTGGGGCACTATTGGTTGAGGGACCCTAAGCGCGCGCCCAACTCATTCCTGAAGACGCAGATTGAGAACACTCTCGATGCTGTTTCCAAGTTCGCTAACGACGTCGTTAGTGGTAAGGTCAGTTCAGTAGCTTCTCCTTCCTCTCTTTCTTTTTGTATCTGAAGTGTCTTGGATTTTTTGAGGTGTTAAGGTTTTGGTGATCAATGTGTACTTTGGCAGATTAAACCTCCTTCGTCACCGGAGGGTCGATTTACTCAAATACTGTCTGTCGGAATTGGAGGTTCTGCTCTTGGACCACAGTTTGTTGCAGAGGCACTGGCTCCTGATAATCCTCCACTTAAGGTACCTATTACTATTGCATGGACCTAGAACACTGAGGTCTCGACTAATCTTTACCTCACATATATTGATTCTTTCTCGTAAATTGGAAAGCTTTACTGTGTACTATCACATGAAAATTGGTTGGAAACTATGTTGCCTGGGTGATCTAAGATTTTCTGATATAATTTTTCACTTGATAAATTGTTAATGCTGAATTGCAAGAATGAGTAATGCTAGGGAATTTGCTTGTCATTCGTGAATTTGGTTTTTTCAGTAAGCATTTAATGACGGTGTTGCCTTCTTCTGCTTATATACCACACAGATAAGATTTGTTGACAACACGGATCCTGCTGGAATTGATCATCAGATTGCGCAGCTTGGGCCAGAGCTAGCCTCAACACTTGTGATTGTGATTTCAAAGGTTTTGTGGAGACTATGCATTTTATTTACTATGATACTTACATCAGTGCGTGAAAGGTGTCTTCTGACTTGAACATTTCACTTATCTTTAGAGTGGAGGTACCCCAGAGACTAGAAATGGTTTGTTGGAAGTTCAGAAGGCCTTTCGTGAAGCAGGCTTGAATTTTCCGAAACAGGTTTAATCTCAGGTTTTCACTTTTTTTTTTTATATTTTTTATTTCCCCATATTATAATACACTATTATGTTTGAAACAGAAGTTCAGATAGCTTATAGTATTATTGTGCTACAATCGTGATAGTTTTGAGTTTGAACAAACTACTTGCGTATGGATTGATCTGCAGTTACCAATATGTGGATTCTCAAAATTTCAATTTTCTGTCAGCTATACTTACTATTTTCATAGCTTTGCTTAAACTGTCCAGCAATGACCCTGCATCATTTGCATATCTGCTGTCAGTTCTGTCTCAGTTCTGTGATATTATTACAATTTGCTAATGTATGCTATATAATAATGCAGGGTGTTGCTATAACACAAGAAAATTCTTTGTTGGATAACACTGCCAGAATTGAAGGCTGGTTAGCTAGATTTCCTATGTTTGATTGGGTGGGAGGCAGAACGTCAGAGATGTCTGCAGTTGGCCTGCTTCCAGCAGCCCTTCAGGTAAGTTTCCATAAATGTAAATAGATTGTTTATTTTTATACATTTGATATTGTGTGTTTTCTTACAATTCTTTTAATTTAGGGCATTGATATCAGAGAAATGCTTGCTGGTGCATCATTGATGGATGAAGCAAATAGAAGCACTGTGGTATACATCAATTATTAATCATCTTTTTTCTTGCTGTATTTCATCTAAATATTAGTTTCAGTTTCAGAATTGTGGGTCAGATGATTTTCATGTATGATAATATTTGTACTCTACAGAGAGCTTGCTCATACTCAATGACTTGCCAATGCCATACCTATGTTACACATATTGATTCTTCATGTTACAAATACGTTTATATGATGCGGGAGTTTGAAGTTTGTGGAAATATGTGTGAAACTACAACTCTGATTAATATATGCATTTGTGCAGTTAAGGAATAACCCTGCAGCTCTGCTGGCTTTATGTTGGTATTGGGCTACAGACGGTGTAGGATCTAAGGTGGGAATTGTGCTATTTTACCATATATGTTCTCTTTTATTTGACTATTTCTCATTGTTTACTTTTCCTCCTTATTCTGTAGGATATGGTTATTCTTCCATACAAGGATAGTCTGTTATTATTCAGTAGATACTTGCAGCAGCTGGTCATGGAATCTCTAGGCAAGGAGTTTGACTTGGATGGTAATAGGGTATGTCCTATTCTTATGTGCATCAAACTAAATAACATTTGTGTGCTCTGTCCTGACTTTTTGAGTTAATTTTTATTTCTCTTTTAATGAAGATCACAGTTGTGCCTGCGTCAGGAAGTAGCCTAATGAACTCTGTGCTCTGTTATTTTTAATTCTTGGCTTGTGTTGCTGTCATGTATACATCGTTATGCTTTCTTGTGGAGCCCCCTTTAGTAACATCTGACATGGCTAACTTGACTAACTTGACCAGATATTGTTAACAATTGATCTTAATTTTCCTATAACGAACTGCCATGCTGTTGTATCACATTTATTGTTTAGATCCCTCACAAGTTAATGATATACCAGAATCTAACATTTGGATATTACAGGTTAATCAAGGAATTAGTGTTTATGGAAATAAAGGAAGCACGGATCAACACGCGTGAGTTTTCTTATTTAATTGATATAAGTATAGTTTATTGATTACTTTCTACTAAACATTTACCCCCTTGCAGCTACATCCAACAATTGAGGGAGGGTGTACACAATTTCTTTGTTACATTCATTGAGGTGCTACGTGATAGACCTCCTGGTCATGACTGGGAACTTGAACCTGGTGTCACTTGTGGTGACTACTTGTTTGGTATGCTACAGGTACGATCTACTAATCAAAACATAATTCGTTACCGAATTTTGTAGTGTTTTTAGGTTGTTTTCCGCCTCATGTTAAAATTGGAGTTTCTATAGGGAACAAGGTCAGCTCTGTATGCTAATGACAGAGAATCCATCACAGTTTCTGTACAAGAAGTGACACCAAGAACAGTCGGTGCTCTTATTGCACTCTATGAACGAGCAGTTGGAATTTATGCATCCCTTATCAACATAAATGCTTATCATCAACCTGGTAAAATATAATTTATTTGACCTGTTCTAGAAGTTTCTGTATTTCCGGTAATTATTATTTTGACAATGTCTGATATAGAATTTCTTACCCTGTCCTGTATTGAGGGGATTGAATGATTAGTGATTTGAAATTGAGTCAAGAATACTGATTTTTTATATGGAAGTGTATTATGTTGTTCGTTTTAGCATTCAGTCACATCTAAGTCTGAACTATGACAATGTTTAGGTGTGGAGGCTGGTAAAAAGGCAGCTGGTGAAGTACTGGCACTTCAGAAGCGAGTGTTAGCAGTGCTAAATGAGGCAAGGTAAAATGTTTGCTAAGTACCAAGGTTATTTGGGTCTTAACTTGTAAAATATAAGAGTTGTTTTCAGTGGATTTGATTTTCCATTCAGTAAGATGTGTTGACCAGGCCCCTCTTGTTATGGTGAGCACGAAATGGCCATCCCACTGAAAATGTCTGCAATTATTTGTGAAGGATAATAATCAAAGGGCCAATATATGTCTAGAATACGGACTCTATTTGTTTTTGCATCCTTGTGTGTGTGTGTGTGTATATATATATATATATATATAGATATTTAGTAAGCTATATCACTAGATAATGTTTTATTTGTTTCTGTTTTCAGCTGCAAAGATCCCATTGAACCATTGACACTAGAAGAAGTAGCTGACCGTTGCCATGCTCCTGAAGATGTAAATATATGATCCCTCCTTACTCTGTCTATTAAGAATCATTGGAGAAGTTCAGTAACATTTTTCACTTGTACGCAGATTGAAATGATTTACAAGATTATTGCGCACATGGCCGCCAATGACAGAGCACTAATTGCTGAAGGCAGCTGTGGATCACCTCGTAGCATCAAGGTTTTTCTTGGGGAATGTAACATTGATGAATCGTATGCTTGAGAGTTGGTTGGGTTTGAATACGGATCATTGGAAGAGAAGTTGCCTGCAATAATTTAGTTTCAATGTTCAATCTGTCATTAACGGAAGTGGAGATTTCTGTTAAGACATTCTTGATAGTGTTGAGTTCTGGTGTTCTGAATTGAAACTACATGTAACCAGCTGGAGAACCCACTGGGTAAATATAATTTAATAACTGTTCTTTTTGCTGCTTACATTTTTGGTGATGGGATTAGAGCAGCTCTTTGGTGCAATCTACTAGCCAGTAACAAAATTAAAAATACTGTGTGACCGGTAGCAGTAGCTGGTTATGCAGACTTAAAGGCGTGATCTGGAAAAGAAGGGGAGGCTTATATTTCGTGCCTGGAATAGTATGAAATAATTTTATTTTGTTATTCAATTATAGTTTACCATCGTAATGAATTTAAGGTAATCATTACTACATACAGTATGCAAAAGTATTTTAGTGGCAGTTTAATTCTGATCCGGCAGTATACAATAATATCCTATACAGAAGATCACCCAGATTCATCATGAAATAGCTACCTTTATTGAAACAAATGTACCCCATGTTCGGTTTCTCAAATAGAATATTCAGATCAACAACCTATGCCCCATAGCACTGATCCGGAAAAAAATCAACACCAAAGTTCCACTACCAAAAGATCGAACTCGTAGTTTTTATCCTCTCATTCACAGTTTAACTTTCTATTCTCTTTAACTCTTTTCAGTTCATTCTAAGTCACATTTTAAAAGAAATTGCGTTTATTTAATCTGAGATAACTTTTAAAATCTAAGATAATCTTGATTAATCGTGTGTTACCTGTATCTTAATTTTCCACTTAATTTACACATACTATATATATATATATATATATATATATATACACACACATTATGATGTAATAATTAAAAAAAGAGAAATTAAAAAGTTATAAATGTTTTGTTAAAACTAGTTGAAAAATTCATTTAAGGTAATTAGTAATTTTAGTTTACCTAAGCTTAAATAGTGTATAGACCTGCACAAGTACAAAAGAACTTGCCATGTTTAGAAAATCATACAACTAATTGCTAGTTGCTAAGTCATAAGAATCTATAATTTCACCATAAGAAAATATATTAAAAAAATATATACAACCCATTTTTTAATTTAGAAAGCGCCATGCATAGCACACGATTTTAGATTAAAAGCAATGGGACTAGAGATTTAATGTGCCGAGACAATTTCAAAAAGGAAAAAACACGATTGAGAATAAACAGCACACATCTATATCTCGTTCTTTGAATTTGCAAATCACAACCAAACATATTCACGGAAATAAAATTCAGACATAATTCTTAGGAATAACGTTCTGTATTGAGTGCCAGAATCACATCAGTTCAACGAAGTTAAAGCACAAAATAAGGTGTGGCGGAATATGGAGTGAGGTTCAATTAAAATCGGCGAGAAAAAACATAAGCCAGGCTCTCAGACTTAGAGGGAGATTATGTTTAAGGTTTTAAACTACAGGCGGAAACATTTGAATAGATATTTCAATGTCAAACTCTGTTGAAGTCAATTGATATTTACAATGTCAGACTCTTCTAAATCAATTGATTTGTGGTGCAAAGAAATTGATTTTGAAATCAGAGGCGTCAAGTAAATTGCAGCGGAACAAGAGTTAAATTACTAACTAACTAATCACAACTTTGCTCCAAGCAGCAAGGGCAAATCAGAGAAGCTTCGATATAACATGGCAAGAAGTCCAGAATGCTTTAGTTGCGGCCGTAATAATAACCGGGTTTTGATATATCCTGTAAAGAATTTCAAATGCAAAAATGAAAATATCAGCCTAATAAAAGAGGACAAAATTAACTGAGAATGACTTTCTTGTTATACCAGATGTAAAAAACAACTATGATAACTAGAAAGATGACACACAAGGCATCTTAAACGTATGTTATTAGGTACAGCAGGTAAATAGAAGGGCAAAATATGTTAAGATTATTAATGCAAGTCATTCCTTAATTATGAAAAAAGGATGGGGTTGGAGTAACCACCTACCCTATGGCCGTAGCACCCCACGATGCAACGTTATACATAACTTTGCTTCCATCCCAAGCCTTTCGTAGCTTTCCCTTTTTCTTTTTCACTGAAAATGTCTTGCTAAGCGCTAACAGAACAAACAAACCATAAACAGTCAGAAATTATTTACCATTGTTTTAGCTAACTTTCAATGAACTTGTCTCAATAAGATCATAGAAAGTTATCTCAATATGATAAAGGGTTATTTCTTGCTTATCACAACACATACATATGGAAGAATAACACAAGTAAGGTATATAGTAAGAAGAATGCTGACAAACTCACCGTCCTGGAGTTGAATAGGTGTTAAATCCTACAAAGAGCAAAGAAATCAATGAGAGAACAAAGAAATTTCAAATGCATTAGGTAGAATATGTCGACTGCAACTGATTGTAGATGGATTTCATAAAACAACAATATTCACAGCCAAAGAAGAGAAAGACATTCCCTATTACAAGATGCAAGTTATTGTAGCCCAACACATGAATAAGAAGGGCTACAAAGAAGCAGACTATGGAAAAGGCCTGTAAAATAAGTAATTGGGACTTTTCGAGCACTGCCTAGCGAAATAGTTAATGGCAAGTTGCAACTTATTTCCTCAACATTAAACAGAACTAAGCGGACAGACATCCTTTTGGAGAAAACAGTCATTATATAACCTTAAACTTCTCAGTTAAATATTAAAAGTACAAAGGGAAATAGAAATATGTGAAATGCCAAAAAGTCCTCATTGTTTAGTATGGCGACATGTAGCAAATCTCTGCAAAGTAAAATACATGCCAATTCAGAAAAGTAAAAAAATTGCAATTACTATAGTTCAAAATTGGTGTGATTTGACAATATACGAATGAATTGCTTGACTTTGCGATTCTGATAACAGAAAATGGAGGTTTCTCAGTCAGGTTGCAACAGATTAAATGAGGTTTCAAACCCAACAGGAGAAGCATGCCTATTCTAGCTTCCTTGCTATTTATTTTAGTATAAAAAAAAGTTCACATGAAGTATTTTATTTAACATACATCCTCACTGTATCCGTATCCATTATTTTTTAAATGTTTTCCAATCCCATTTCACTTAAACATAATGACTTGACATGATTTGTACACGTTTCTGCACAACATGAAAGGCAACACATATACAAAAGAGAATTTTAAAGATGATCTGAAAAGAAAATTCCCCTAAAGCTTTCGAGAAACATACAAATCATTTCCCCCAATTGGAATTCGCATATTTGGAGGTATAAGCAGATGCAGCAAAGAAAAAAGTCCAGTGTACATTGAAGTTTGGAGCAAAAGAAAAGGATTCTCACATTTTTCAAGTGAAAAGCAAAAACACGTACAGACAGTATAGAGCAACTGAACAACACATACACACATATCACATACCTTAGTCTGCTTAATTGATAGCAAATATGCAGCCATGAAGCATGCGATGCCCTCAACTACATCCTCTTGTCTAACAAGTACATAATCTTCTTGGTCTAAGTCATCACGTTGGCCTTCCCAGAGATCATTTTCACCAATCAAATCCCAAGAATTACCTTCTTCTGCCACAACCAAGCACTTTTTTTCCTTTATTATCATTCTAAATTTGAAACAATGGAGAGAAAGCATTGATTACTTTAAATCACCAAAATGCAGAAGATACCATGTATATTCTGCGAAACTGATGCCTGAGCACCCTCCAACTTTTGAAGAAAGGCAGGGCATTCAACTCTTGATTTGAGCATATCACGTAGCTGCATTGAGACACATGAGCTGTGGTGTTAGGAAGGATAATCAGCTCCGTTATATCCATAACTACCCATATTAAGGTAGTGCTAAAATCATACTATTAACAATTATTCCGTACCAATATCCTAAAGTCTGTAATGAAGAATTTTTAAAACAAAACTTATACGCAAGTCTTTAGTCGCTTTTGGCGTTAATCTAGTAAAAATTAGAGTTCCACCTTTGTAACTCAGGTAATAAAGGTTTGCCTTCTGTCATGAGAAATACCTATCGAAGTTTATCTAAGTTTTTGTCCCAATTTTTTTTTTTCTATTTTAAAATACTAAAAAACTAATTTTATTAACTGATGAAACACTACTACCAAAGCATCCATGATCAAATCAAAGTCCCAAGCAACACAACACAACACGGACTAGAAAATCCACAATGATAAAGCGCTTGTATCACTAAAACAGTATTAGTAAATACATGTAAATTCAACAACACAAATTTTTGTCATGAATGCTGTCAACAGCAGAAGAGTGATATTGATATGCCATGTCATATCGGAAGATAAGAAAAATAAAAATTCCGTACAAACCGAAACCCTAGAAGGGAAAGACGAAGTACCTGGTCGGCAAGAGGATCGGTAGACGCAATGGCCTCAGCTTCGCTGTCAGCCACACAATCCTCTTCTTCGAATTCAGCAGAAGCAGAAGATGAAGGAGAAGCAGCGTTGATCAATTCGAGAGCTCTCTGACACTGCAAGAGCACAGCCTCAAGGGTCTTCCTCTTGACGCGAAGCGGGTCCGGATCCGGATCAGCCGAAGCTTTGAGATCCATTTGCGTAGTTTAATGAAGAGAGAGAGGGAGGGATACAGATTGTTGATTGGTATCCATGGGATTTACATTAAATGCTTCCAAACACGGCCTTTGCTTTGGATTCTTTGTGCAGTGTTTTAGGAGGCGGCGACCACGACGGTGACGAACACAACGGCGAGAGATGGCGACGGAGTTTAGGGCCGTTTTTGGTTTATCAATGAAACCAAAGAAGAGATTCCATTGGAATACAAATACAACACAATTCTACGAAGATGGGTTTCGTGTACTCCAATTGTTCCGTCTACTCATTGCGTTACAACAACAACAACTGTTTTTCTAATATCTAGCTTTTTAACTTTTATACACGCCTTATTTACATTTATTCTTATTCTTTATTTTATTCGGTTTTAATTTTATATTCAATTGATTTTTTTGAAACGTATTAATATGATAATTTTTTTATTATTCCTTCAACAACAAAATAGTTAGTAAATAAATATTCACCATTTTATTTTACAAATAATATAAAAGATGGTAAAGAATTACAGTATTGTGGTTTTAAAAGTTGAAAAATTTGAAAGGGTTTTATTAACAATGTTTGAAGAAACTTGATTAAATAATTATTGATAGAAACCTATAGGAAAAAAAATTAGTTTTTTAAGAATTCGAAGCTAATAGCGTTATTGTTCATGTTTATTTGTATTTTTTTTTTAAAGTAACATTTATTGGAAATTCTTTTTTAATTAACTTTCCCACAAAAGTTTTTAAGGAAGTGAGAATTTAACTTTTCAAATTGATCTGTTAACATGATAAAATCATTATGTTAGTACGTTACTCTCATTATATGATATGTAATAAAAATATATGTTAAAAACATTATGTTATTCTCTAATTTTCATATTAATTAAACAAATTAAAATAAACTCTATTAGACTTAATTGAATTAAGTTATATAAATAATTTAATTTATTACGAATGGACATCATATTTAAAATATATTTTTGAATCTCATAGTTATACTTTGTTCAAACAATTTTATTTATAAATAATTCAGTTTCTAAAAACTAAATTAGTATACGAATTTATTATAACAACTTTTAAATAATACAACACATTTCAAATATTTTCTACAACTCTACTTACTAATTAATTAAAAATTGTTATTTATTATTTTAAATCATTATTGTGAAATCAATACATCAATCAAAGAATACCTTGACAGAACATTCTTCAAATTCTATTAGACCATTGGACCTGGTTGAAATATTACCTATGGATTGATTTAGTTTAAACTTTGATGAAAATGTTTTCAAAATTAAACTAAATTAGAATGATTTATTAATTGAGTTTTCATTTTCTTTCAAGATTAAATCAACCAGGCCTGTAAATATGTTTTCAAAAGGTGTTGCGCTGTATATTTAAGAAATAGAAACGGCGTGGATAAAAGAAAACATTACCCTTTTTAATAGCTTCTTAAAAATTCTGTTTAATTATAAAATTTTAAAAAATTATTGACTTTATTTAAAAATCTCACACATGGAAATCCAACATTGCTGTTATTATTAAGTTTAAGTTAGTGTAATTTATTTATATAACAGTAAAAAATAATAACAAAAAATAATGAAATTATAATTATAAAAATAAAAATAAATGTTTTTTACAATTTAATTGTGTAAGGACCTAATAATTCTATTTTAATTTTAAAAGAAAAATCCATTGGGCCTTGTAATTTGGGGCAGCCAGACCCATAAGCTAAGGGTGCCTTAGCTTTAGAGGGAGGCTTTTCTTTTCAGAAGTCAGATTTCATTTGCTAAGCTTACCTTATCTCTCTAAAACTTGGGTTTTTCAGTTTCCCTAAACTTAGCTCTCCCTTCTTTCTAAAATCTCAGCTCATTGAACCAATTAAATTTTGATTTCATGGTGCTCCAGCGTTCACCTCACCAAGGGCTCCATTTTGAACCGATCATTTTCCCCATCCTTCCCAGTAAGTGGTTCTCTACTGTTTCCCCATTTCCTTAAATCTAGGGCTTGTTGTCCTACGAATGGCATGTGCTCTGTGCCTGTCCCTTTCCGTTCCTTATGTTGTCTTAGCTCTAAGAAGCTGTCTTCATCACCAATTTGGTGATCTGTAGGTTCTGTCAAGCTCCGCTCTGTGTGGAGGCTCTGTGTGGAGGGTACTGTTAGGGCGTCTTCAATTAACTTATTTTGAGAAACCCAGGTAAGGGGAGCTAGCCTTCAATATCTATGTGTGTATGATTGTTTAATGATATTTAGATTCTTGTTCATTATATTTTTGGGTGAATGTCGTAGACTATGGTGTAGCATGTCTTTTATTGTCTATCAATTATTATTGTGTTGCATATGGTTTTAAGAGTTGTTAATTGCTATATATGAGATTGGGTTATAATAATTTAATTATAAAATTTTGTTCTTCGCATATGAGTTGCTGTGTGTTTTCGTAGCGGTACAATCCAGGTTATTATACAATGATATGGAAGGAGTGCACCTTATGATAATGCCTTGTGGCTAATTTAACTTTTATTATTGTCTTTGCTACCATGGAAACAAACAGCGTTTTGTGTACTGTTTAACAAGAAAAATTATGTTTGAAACGAAGTTCAATGACGAAACTTTTTAGACTAACGCGATTTATTTTTATAAATCCCTAAATCTAGTTTTTCTTTAGAATTAAAACGGTATAGGAAAATATGTTTTTATCACATTGATTTTCTTATTATATATGTTAGGATGTTTTTATTCATTTCGTAAATAGCAACCAGTAGAACTAATTTCGTTGGGTCTCAAAATTAACATCCTTATATTAGAAAGTTACTTTCTCCTGGCATAGGAGTTCTCCTTTTGTCATTGAATGATTGATTTGCTATTGGAATTTAACTTTTAGCTTGGTTAAATATTTAATTATCACAATATTGAAAGCAAACGTAACTTTTGTTATAATGACGTTTTTAGATATATATCTATATTATAAAAAGTAAAGTTTTTTTTTAACTTTATGATGATTCTTTATATATATCTATAACATAAATAATATAGTTTTCGTAAACTGTGAGGTTTTAAATATTAATAATATAATAAATATATTTATTTGATTTAAGAATGGTTTTGACATAATTGGAGTGATGTTGTTGGATTGTCAGTATGTTCATATATTTGAATCGTGTGGCTTGAAATGTTATGATTACGAAATGAATTGATGAAATTGTGCATGAACTGAACATCTCAGGGTGAGATGATTAAAAAGTGATGTGAGGGGTGTCGTTGTTGTCTGTATAATGTTGGGAGCTTTGAAATGGTATGTCTATCCCTACACTCAAAGCATTGTTCATACTCAAATAGAGAAGAACAGTGTGAGTGGTGAGAGTAGAGGGAGGTCCTCGTCTATAGTCTTGGAGTTTAGACATAGACAGATTGGGGGACTTACCTTGCATAGTGTTGGGGATGGGCCAGCTGAACTATGCAAGTGCAAAGACGACCAATAGCTAGACAGTTATACAAAATCCGGATGAGTCGCCTTGAGTATTTGATGCATGTTTTGAATGGTATGTCCTGCTTGTTCTTTTTTTTATTTGTAATTAAGCATGATGATATTGATTGACTGTACTATATGTATGTTGTCTGTTTACCTAGCTCACCCTTGCTTTCTTGTTGTGTGGTGCTTGTGTATGCTTTCTCTTGCGATGATCATCCTTTTGGATGGGAGCAGATGTGGTTGAGGAGGTCTCCTTAGAGCAAGTGCTAGAGGACGCTGATGCTGCTGCTTAGTTCTCCATGGGATTTCTATATTTAATTTGGTGTAATTTGGAATACTCTAATTTGTTTAAGTTTCAAATTCTGTCCTCTTTTATGGATGACTGTAATATCAACTATTGCCCTACTATTCTATTCTAACTGTTCTCTTTATTTGAATGGTGACATCTTTATTATATAATTAGTATTATTATATATTTAGGGATGTTACAAATTGTAAATATTTTTATTTATTTTGTTGATTATTTTTATTTACTTAATTTTAAAAATGATTAAATTAAAAAATAATTAAATTAATAAGTGTTAAATTTAAAATAAAAGAAACACTTAAAAAGTAAAATTAAAAAAAATGTGGCAATAAAAAAATAATGATCTTTATATATAGATATAAATAATTATTTATTTTAAGTATTTAATGTATTCTTTTTAAGTTATTAATAGATTAAACAGTTGTAGGGTTGAGTAGAAAAAATTAGTGAGAAAAGACATCTTGTTATGTAATTCTTTATCTTTATGCAATTGATAAAATAATAAATAATAAAATGTAATAATGATATAGATAAATTTATATATTAAAGATAACAAATTTAATAATAAACTTTAATGATAATAATAAATTTATCACACACGAACAATTTGTTTTACAATTTCATTTTTTTTAACACTACCTCCAAATAAATTACTCACAAACTTTTATAATTTTCTTTTTATTTTATTTTTATTTCACACTATCTTTTTCTCAATCGAAATAATATAAGTTTCACCTTTTTTTTTTCATCAAATATATTCTCAAATGTATCATTTTTTTTTTTCAATCTAGGTTACTATCAATACTAATTTCCTGATCATGGGTCCATGTAATTCCTTATACTTTAATATTTACTAATAGTGTTTTCACAAATAAATTTACGAAGAAAATATTTATATTATCTGGTAAGTATTATTTTTTCAATAGTTTTAACAATTATATTAAATAATTTATAATTGGTTCAATGTAAAACATTTATATTTTTAGATACTCACTCTAATATCGAAATCCCAGCATCCAAACATTATTTATTTAGTTGAAATCCTAACTATGAAGAGAAACACAAGTCTACATAAAATGAAGGAGTGGTTGTGACACGTGAAAATCTTAGAATGAGAATACGAGAACAAAATAAAGAAACATAAGCGAAATGTTGAAATGACCAAATATTGATTTGTTGTTGGAGCTTATGTATGATTTCCTTTCATTTGGTTCGTGTTTTAAGGTTAAAGTGTCCATGTGTTATAGATTAGAAGACTCGTTCGCCATTGAAGATTTTGGTCTTTGATTAACCACCCAAACATTTCTCGCCAAACTTTCCATTTGGAGAAGAGAGAGAAACACAAAACCAAAGACAAAGAAAGATCCAAATACTATTTTCACTTTCACGCTTTTTCTTTCTTGTTTTTTCCCTCCAACACCTCTTAAGATGTTCTCCTTCTTCACACTTTGTTGCGTTTGATTGATTTCAGAGCCAGGTATGTTGCATTGTTCATCCAAATCAATGTTTTTTTCTTACACTTTTTCAGTTGGTAATGTTAATGTTAATGTTAATGTTAATGCATGTGATAATCAGCAAACTGCATTGTCATTTGATGAATGTGAATGCAGGGTCTGATTAATTGAATGTGGTGATTTCTGCTAGGTAAGCATCTTGGATATACTTCTGTGATTTTGGGATCACAGATATGGCCAACACAAATGCAGAATTGTCTCAGGTGAAGGGTTTTTTAATTAAATATTATTAATATCTTTTAAGGCATGGAACTTTTTGTGTTTTTAATATATTTTTCACTTGTTGGTTTTGAATTAACTAAAGAATGAAGATTGTTCTGCCTCAAAAAATGAACTTTTAGATACGTATGTGTCATTATCTCTATATGTGAATGGAGAAAAAGACATGTAATAACAACTTGTTCCTTTTGTAGGGAAATGGTGGTGCTTCTTATTCTTATTCCCAACCTGGGTCACAAGAGCATCAACAACGTTCTCAAGGTGGCACTGGCAATATGGTAATAATTGTCCTTTGCAAACATGTGATTTTGTCGGAATTTGGATCAACTCAACATTTTCTTGCTTAATTGAAGCATGATTTGACAATATTAATTTTTCTCCATGTTCACCCTTTACATGGGTAAGCTTTGTTGTGACAATCATTCTTCTCAAGACTTTTCTTTTATCACAGTTCAAGAATATTGTATTTTTAAGCTTACCCAGGTGATAAAAGGCACAAAAAATTGAAAAAAAAAAACATTGTTGAATTTAGCTATTTTGAAGTGAATAAAGTTTTCATGTTCATGTTATCCTTCTGTTAAGTTTCTGTAATTTCTTCTTTTGCAGATTTTCAAGAGTGGACCACTTTTCATTTCATCCAAAGGTATGCTTTTCTCTATTAACTTGCATATTTTCTTTTAAGAAGCTAAGCACTTATCTCTAGTTAACAATTTTGTTAGGCTTGAGAGCATTTTGGATGTAACTGTAGCATGTTTTTATCAAAGTTTTATATAGTTTTTTTTTATCATAAAGGGGAAATTCGTATAGTAAATGGAAGGGGATAGTTAATTATCCCAAGAAATGAGAAAATAAATGTTACAACATCACTGTTTTTCCTTTTAGGCCTTTTACAATTAGCATTAGCATTTTATTTTCTCTAATGGCTCCTCTTTAAATTCTTCCAAATTTGAATTGTTGTATTTCTATAAAATTTATTATGTTATTGAAATAAAAAACTAGATTTCTACACTTGGCAAAAGGTTTGAGGAGTTTGTAATCTTATTATGATGTAGCATGTATTTCTTAATGTATAGGAATTGGATGGACATCTTGGAAGAAAAGATGGTTTATTTTAACACAAACTTCACTTGTTTTCTTCAGGAGTGATCCAGTAAGTAATTTCTTTAGCATCTGCTTTATTCACGTGGTTCAATTGATTGCGGGATTCATTCAATTTTAGAACAAATGCTTTAGCATTGGGTTTAGTTTTTCAAGTTTAAGTTACTTTGAGTAAGAGTATATCAGTAGATAATGGAAGTAATTATATTTATCATCAAACTCATCATTATCTTATAAGAGTCATAATATTTTACAATTATTCATGAAGGAAAATGGTGATCATACTTTTTACATGATGATTTGGCATGATATTGAATTTTTTATGGATATATGGTATCCTCCCACTTGAGGCACTATTCCATTATTAATTGTTCTGATTAGGCATAAATCATAATAGAATTGCCTTGCACTTGAAATTGATATCTATTGTGATAACAAGAAACTAGAAATGATAAGTAGAATGTTAATTAACTATGCATAAAGTTATACTTTCAAACTTTCTTGCTTATACTTTTTGGTTAGGATTTTGAACTTGTTGCGTTGCCAAAAATGGATTCTTTATATCATTTCATCATAAATAGTTTAAAGTGAGTCGTGTGAAATCAAAGTAAACTTTATAAATATAACCACACATGCGAACTAACTTGTTTATTAAGATTTTTTTTGTTTCTAAACTTGTTATCATATTCATATTTGTGTTTTTTGCTCTGCAGAATGCAATCCCTCAAAAGGGAAATGAAGTTAATTTGACCCTTGGAGGCATTGACCTCAACAATTCAGGCAGGTTGGCTTGTTTTTCACATCTAGACATTTGTAATTTTTGTTTAATCTTTTATGTTTGTAATGTCAAAATAGCAGTATTGTAAAGTTTCGTGACCTCCTGCAACTTTTCTTGTAAAATTTTGTAGTGTTGTTATCAAAGCAGATAAGAAACTTTTGACTGTGCAATTTCCTGATGTTCATGATGGAAGAGCATTCACACTTAAGGTGCTTTATTTTCCTTTTTTTTTTTCATTAGAAAGATAGCTTATTTGATTCTCTGATTTTTGTTTCTCTTCAATTTTATGTTTTCTATATGCATGATATGTATGACCAGTATTGATTCAACACAGACAAAAAGATAAACTCAGACAAAGAATGTTGGTGTTGTAGGCTGAAACCATGGAGGATTTATACGAGTGGAAGACTGCACTTGAGAATGCTTTAGCACTGGCACCTAGTGCTACCAATGGAACGGAGCAAAATGGTATCTCCAGGAACAAACAGACTGATTCAATTGATATTTCTGTGAACCAGTGTATGCTCTTGTTAAATTGTGCTTTACAAATGCATTTTGCCACAGAGTTCATACCCCGTGGCTCATAAACTAAAAATGTCGTTCAAAATCAATATACAATGATTTAATAAACAGTTTTATTATCATCTCGTAAATGTTTATTACAACAACTATTGTTAAGTTTGTTTCCTTTCATATTTGATCCTTGATATGAACATTACACATATATCTCTACAGTGATAGTGATAATGGTATCTGATTGAGTCTTTTCTTTCTGTCATTTGGGTTGCTTCTATAATATATATAGAGTTTCTTGGTTGCGAATTTTTATGCGATAATACTTATGCTTAATACACTAAAAGACTATAACTTCTAATTCTTTTATATGATTTTCCTGCACTTCTATAGTGAAGGATAGAGAACCAGCTAAATCTACTGTTATTGGTCGACCAATTTTACTTGCTTTGGAGGATGTTGATGGAACGCCATCATTCTTGGAGAAAGCCCTAACATTCATAGAAGAGCATGGTGGGTTTTCTTTCTCTCTTTATCTGGCTTTATATATATGTATGTGTACAGAAAATTTATTAGGTGACAACTTAAAAGTAGTGTAAGTTAATTATTTTTCTTGAGCCATTGCCAAGACAAAATAGTGCTTCTGTTATTGGTAAAAGGTTGTGTTCCATATGATGAATCTAATGAATGTTGTAATATAGGAGCAAATGTGGAAGGAATCTTGCGACAAGCAGCTGATGTTGATGAGGTTGAACGTCGAGTTCGGGAATATGAACAAGGTTTGTGTTTTGTTTTTGTTCATGGCTAATCTTTTAACTACATATTCTCACATGTTTAGCCATTAAGAGCTTCAATTATATTTCAGGCTTTGTCAAATAAGTACTTCAAGTAATATGTTGAGCGTTGTATACGAAGAAGAGAACTCCTTATCATATATGTAAACTAATAAAAGACTACTCAATTAGCTAAATTTTCTTCAACATTTTCACAAGCATTTAATATGCATGGGTCTATCTTTCAAAAATAATACTATGGATGAAAATTATGAAGTTCTGCAGTTTTCCCTTTTTCTTGGTCAAAATGACTCATAAGATCTCATACTCTTGGCTATGACACATGGTTGCAGGAAGAGTTGAATTTTCTCCAGATGAGGATGCACATGTTATTGGAGACTGTATTAAGGTATTTTCATGGTAAACCAAAGTGATGATTCCTTGTTAGTAATACATTATTGTTATTATTTCTTATTTCTATAATTTTTTAGCATGTACTTCGCGAATTACCATCTTCTCCAGTCCCCGCATCTTGTTGCAAAGCACTGTTAGAATCTTGTCGTAAGTCTTATCTTGTTCTTCCATCTTTTCTTCGTTTTGGTCTTCCCATTGTTTATGTTGTAAAGTTTATTTCCTCTAATTGTTCAAATGAAAAGTTTTTCATTGAAATTTGACAATCTATTCAAAAGAAGAAGTAAGGTCTTCATTGTTTAATTTTATTCAGAAAATATCGCAATAATTTTATTTTTTTAATTTTATAGATACCATGATGAAGTTTAATTATATTTCATTATTTGAAATTGCCGCAATAATTAGGAACTGAGCGTGGTAGTAGGGTTGCTGCTATGCGTGAAGCAATAAACGACACTTTCCCAGAACCAAATCGCCGCTTATTGCAAAGGTGTTTGATTGATAACTTTATATTATTTTTATTTAATTTCGTTTTATTTACAACCCATTTATTGCTTCTTTTTGTGATCTTGTATGCTTAATTTTAAGGTTTATAATATGAGTACTCTTATTATTTAGTTATTAGTTTAATCATCGAGTTATTATTGTTGATTTGGTATAGTCTTGTGCAGTCAAAAACCTACTAAATTGCAAAAGTTAATGAGTCAAATATCTACGTTGAATTCATGATCTATGATAAAGTCGGTTTAACAAAAAGTACAAGCATGCTTGTAGTAAACATGCCTTTTAAATGTTTGATTATTGTCCAAAAAGCACGGCAAAACTTCCAGGTTAACCTGCAACTCGGACTTGGGGCCATATGCCCACCTCTAGTATTGAATACCCTTAGTCTATTTTTCTGGTCATGTTTTGGTAATGTAAGTTATTGATTTCATTCTTGTACAGAATACTCATGATGATGCAAAGTGTGGCTTCACGCAAAGCTGTGAATAGAATGAGCTCCTCAGCTGTGGCAGCTTGCATGGCGCCTTTACTTCTTCGACCCCTTTTGGCCGGAGAATGTGAAATTGAAAATGATTTTGATGTAGGTGGTGATGGTTCTATTCAACTTTTACAAGCTGCTGCTGCAGCAAACCATGCTCAAGCAATTTGTATAACCTTATTAGAAGAATATAACAACATATTTGGGGTAATATACTTTTATTTTATTTTTTTCATGGCTTCCATATACAAATTATGAAACTGTGTCGTATTCATATGCTCTCTTGAATCATTCTTAGACGTTTTATGCTTGCATGTTGATTGAACTTGCCTCTGGTACAATTTTGTTCTTCTAGTTCAGAAGTAGAGCATTGCTTACTTATTGGTTGAATTCCTTTTCATTAGAGAATACATGACATGAAATATTTCTGCAAATATTTCAATATTCATGCAGCTGACTCCTCCTAATGAGCTAATGCTTGATTGTTATTGCTATTTTCTCTTCACATTGCTAAGTTCTTAGTGTTCTAGCAGGAAGGTTCCATGTCCCCTGACATATACACTGACTCAGATGAAGTGAGTGGATCTGAGAGTGAGGACGAGGCAACTGATGATGAGGTGTCTTATGATGATGATGAAGAGTATGATGAAGAAGAAGATGATGAAGAATCAGTACATGATAGTGAAGGAGAAGATGATCTTGTCAGTGAATCGTACAGTGGAACTGAAGATTCAGAGGCCGATTATGAGGTTCAAACCTGATTTTATTTATTTCGCGATCACTGAAAAAGTATTTATGTTCAAATTCTTTCGGGACTTTTCTAGTTATTTGGTACTATTTCATTCAAACGAACCTATGATTAGACAAGAAGTGACATGGTTATCATTAATTATTCATATAAATGCAAAAAAGATAAACTAAAAGAAGTATTTGTACTGAATTTCTTAATTCCTAGAAGGAAAGATATGTAATCTCTTTGGCCTAATGAACATAGCATAGTAATTAATTTACCTTAGATCTTTCCACAATTTCTTCTTTCAATGTTCACTTCCTACCTTCATTCGGGCACCAACCCCAGCTCTAAAACTACTTCAATATCCTTGATTATTATTTGAACTGATTTTATAATGTTGATGTGTTCATTGAGCATCCCTACACTTTTTCCTCCAAGACTCTTACATGGCTGCAATCACTGTTATGTGGAGATCTAGGAGGAGAGAGGAAAGGCGAAAATTCTTATTTAATTGTTTTTGGTAATGAACAGGAGCATGACCATGCTAGTTCAAGTTCGAAATCCTCAGTTTTGACTGAAAAATCTAAAGCCACTCGAAAGTTATCATCAAAGTCACTAGAAGTCTCACTGCCTCAACAAAAAGATATCAAAAGCTCTGAACATCTCACGAGTCCAAAGAAGACTGACTACGGTGATCAGTCCAATAAGCGTGTTGATAAAGTTGGAAATGCTATTGATGAAGCTGCATTGCAAAATTTAAATTCTCCTGGCCCTGCTATAAAGAAATCCAACACCATGTCCAATGGCCCAGCACCTCGTCATCGCACCACATTGGGGCGCACCTCAGTAAGTAAATCTGTAAAATTGGTGCTATGATTTTTTTTATCTTGCCAGTTATGTCTTTTAATTTTAAATTTTACTTCCATTTAGTTGCTTTTCTTTGTGTTAAATTAGTTAGTGATTTCTCTATTCTTTTGCATTCTGCGCAGGCAAGGAAGAATCTTTCCATGGAATCCATTGATATTTCTATAGAAGACGAGTAAGTAATTGACATCTATCAATTGTATGCGATTATCTTGCTCTTATATTGTTTCTATTTTATCTAATTTGTAGTCTATATATGCATCTCTCAACTACGCAATTGAAGGATCAAACGCTCCTGCCTAACTGATTTATCACATATTTGAATTTATGTCAACAAGAATCTAGTATTATATCCATACGGAAGGATCAAAATCCGTTAGTTTGTTTTCATTCTTATGTTAAAAACCAGGAAAGTTGAGTAGGCAAGAAAAAATTCCTTCTTCTGACTGTCTTTCTGCGTCCAAATCTTTAATGTTAGAGTGACCTCGTCCATTACTTCTGGAAGTTTACTGCCTCTTAAATATAAATTCAGAGAAAGCTAATCTTAGAGGTTCTAAATGTTTACCATAACTTGCTGTTAACACTTTGATTTAAGGAGGAGCATAGAGTGGGCATGTCTGTCGTTAGTTTCTTCATGTTTTTGTGTGACTGATTTATGTTTCTTACGGTAGGGATGAAATTGAAAGGCTTGAAGCTGCCAGGTCAGAATTACAAACTCAAATTGCAGAGCAGGTATGTTCTTGAACTCCTTTCTGGATCAGATTGTTAAATATGTATGGATTTTTTTCAAGTTAATTGATGAGTTTGGGTTGCCCTTGTAGGTGAAGGCAAATGCAGAGCTGCAATCTCAAGTGGATAATCAAAAGAAAGCCTTGGACGAGCGTCGTCTTTCTCTTGAGCAGGAAGTATGTGCATTATGAGACAAGTTACCGTCTCCCTTCGTGCAAATAAATTGAGATTTTGTTTTCTAAATTTTCTTTTCGCAGGTTGCTAGACTACATGAACAGTTGAACAAGGAAAAGAATTCTCGGGCAGCTCTCGAGGTAGGACTCTTATGATTTACCCAATATTGGTGAAAAGTTTTGTCAAATTCAGTCAAAGACGGTTTGAGTTTTGACCGTGCAACTCTTTCATATCTGAATCTTATACAGAACAAAGCAGAGCTTGAGGAATTAGCACTGGTAGAAGCAGATCTTGCCAGTTTAGAGTGGAAGGTTGGGGAACTTGTGGCTAGGCTTAATGCACAACTTGAAAGGAATCTTGGGACTACTTCTGAGTTCTCGAATCAACCACGACAGATGTCAAATCAGGAAAGAAGATTGTATGTTTATCCTTACTCTTATGTTTGATATTGCATTTCTTCTTCTTCTTCTTTGACAATCTCGAACACCTAATTGCTTCAAACGACTGTGTGGAAGTCCTTTTGGCTTTTGACTGTTCTATTTGCTTGGTTTTTGTTTCCACTTAACTGTTTCTTTTTCCATAGAAATTGTATGGATAATTAAATTTTACTTGTA
Organism: Vigna reflexopilosa; assembly: GCA_027742785.1. NCBI lineage: Eukaryota > Viridiplantae > Streptophyta > Magnoliopsida > Fabales > Fabaceae > Vigna > Vigna reflexopilosa. The sequence goes on along the minus strand of CM050918.1, from coordinate 8,203,649 downwards.
TTAGCAGAAAATACAAGACAGATGCTGAAGCTGCTGCCTCAACACAATCTGATAGATCAATAAGTAAGGTAAAAATCTACAGTAACGATGTAGGATTTATTCCAAAGTATCTGCCACATGCAGAAATTTCGATCTTTAAGAGCAATATTGCAGGGAGAGTCCATAAACCCATCGTTAAGCATACGATTGATACTTTCAAAACCAAAAGTAACTCAATAATATAATAAAAAAGGCTCAGGTCTTGTTTTGTCTTTCTATACTGTCATAGGAAATCAATACCCCAACATGCTTTATCTGGTTACTTGTTTGAACTCCATAGAACGTTTTGTCTTTCTCCCGAACATATTTATTTATGGTGTTTATAGTTGCTTGCTAGACCACAATTGCATCTTTCTTACGTTGTTACCTCTAAGCTTTTCTCGTTTTAAAGCCAAAGACGATCTTTCATTTATTTTTCATGTGGCTTTATACTAGAAATAAAGTATATTTGCTAAAAACGATGATAGTAACTTGCATTTTATCATTTCTTAAACCAAGGGTACGGTAATGGCCCAACAACAGGACACTCATACTGTCGGAGCAGAAAGTGAGACTGAACGAAAACCAGAATCAACACCTTTACCAAACAAACACCCACCAAGTAGCTCCAAGCGATCAAGTTCAAAGGGCGAGGTATGTTTCGTAAACTAGATCTAGTTCCAGCGATCTAGTTTTGATCTAGTTCAAGTAGCTCCAACATTTTCTTCTATATTATCGTTACCACTACCAAATACCACTAATCCATCCAAAAGTCAATAAAAATGACAAGTCTATCAAGTTTCAAGCTCCAATTCTAACAAATTAATTTCAGATATGACATTTTTCATGGACAGAACGTAATAACTTTTTATCCATGTTATTTTCTCTTCCAGCATCATTTTCACTTCTATAACATTTAGTTATATAATGCAAGGTAAAATTTGAGTTTCTACGGAAGATAGTTACCTACCTTTTAGCCTCTTAACTAAATAGTTTCTCATGTATTTCACTGGGATAAACCTTGATACTGCAAATTAATAGGACTAGAGATAGACTAGATAGACTTATTTATTCAAAATGCTTTCACAACAGGGAGGAAATTCCACTCCTTCTGCACTCACAAAACTGACAACCAGACTGAACCTTTTGAAGGTGGCCCGAAATCAGATTGCAAATGAACTCCAAAACTTGGATAAAGGGCGAGACTCAAGTCGCTCGTCACACAATGCGGAAAAAGGAAAAGGGTCTGAGCGTCATCAAACACTTCCATCGCCCAAAACATATGGAGGGTCTGAAGCTCACTCTGTGCCAAACCAAGAAAAAGGTAAGGGGTCAGAATCATCAGACAAAGGATCAAGCAAAGGAAAATTATCTCAACACAGTTCATCAGACAAACTTAAAAAATCAGACAGTCATCCAGCCCACCACACTGATGGATGGAATCAACAAGCAAAACACTTGGAAAGAGGAAGGTCAGATGGTCATCAGATATATAATGTGGACAAAGGCCGGTGATTGTAAGGCCAATCAGTCTTCTTTTCTTCCAAAACAAAATCCACATGCATTCAGTGTTATTGTTATCCATGTTGGGATTTGCTTATGTCTTTCAACAATGTTTTGTGTGATTTATAAAATACAGTGAGAAGACTCTCTTTGATAAGATTGTCACATGATCCCTCCTTATTCAAACGAGAGAAGCATTCATTTTCTCCCAAAAGCACCATGTGCAAGGCATAGTTAAACCTTTCCCGTGACATAAGCCAGATTGTTAGTAACCTAGCATGCTGATTTCTACTTGCTCACTGAGCAGCATGATGATTTGCATTTACATTATCGTATTTGTATCTGCAATAACGTTTGAGTTGTTTGGCATAAGCTGGTAAAGCACTAGGCAAATAAACTTGGTCCTAATTCTTTTGTTATACCAAATTTTTTAATTCGGAACTTCATTGTTGTGTCTACATATATTCGGATTCAATGAATCTCTTAAGAAGGAATATGAATATACGAATCTCAAGAAGGTAGTCCTCCAAGTTCCAAAACCTCAATAACTAATCATTAAATAAAAAGAATTAAAGGTTACAAATGGTTCGTCATCATCTGAATATGCATCTCAACCAATGAATGAATATCGAATAGGAAGTGAATATCAAAAATCAAAACTCCTTGAGCAGCTTCCTGACTTGTTCGAGGGTGACAAAGAGCACGACGGTAAAAGGACCCTGCCTTGAGATTGTAGGGATGAAACCCTTATAAAGGGCAAGAGGTCCTTCAGCCCTAACAGTCTTCATAGCACAATCGAAGGCCCCATTATAAGCCTCAGCCTTCATGTTCATCACCCTTGTCTTTATAACATCAATAGGATTCGACGCAACAGAAGCCACAAAACCCGCCGCAAAACTCGCTGCTACGTGGGTCCCAAGCCCATCCTCCATCCACCCGTGTCCGAGGATAGTTTCCTTAAACTGGTCGTACGACGCCAACTGAGAAGCCGTCACGATCATCGCGCGGTTCACCGTAAGCGCTGAGCCACGCCACAGGCTGCCAACCCCCTCCTGGTTGCTCATGCGCCGTATCGCGTCGAACACACCCTTGTAGTTGCGCCGCTCAGCTGCCGGAGCCCGCCCATCGGCCTGCATTCGCACCATGGCCACGTCGGCGGGGTTCCCCACGGCTGCGCCGATCCCTCCGGCGATCAGGCCCGCCGTTATCTTTCGCGAGAGGGGCATGGTGCCATGCTCGGGGTCGGTCCAATGGCGCTTGAGCACGTCGTAGAGGCCCATACGGGTAGTGGAGTACAGCGTCTGACGGAGCATTGTGGCGGAAACGCCGGAAAAGAGCGCGGCGACGCCCTCCGACTGGACGATTCGGACGCCGACTGATATAGGACCGGAAGGAGGCGGAGGCGGCATTGGAGTGGACGCGTGAAACGCAAACGCGGGGCGGAGGTTGTGCGTTTCTTGAAGCTGCATGCGAACTTTGATGAGGTCGAGTGGGTGGGTGGAGCAACCTGCAACGATGGAAGCAACGCCACCTTCAAAAAACCCTTTTACAGTCATGCTGAGTTGGACAGAAAGTAGTAATGTAGTGTATATGAGGCGTATGATCGAAAGTAGCAGAGAAAGAGGAAGAAGAAGAAGAAATGAAAGTGTTTTTGATTTTGGTGTGGAATGAAGAAAGGGTTTGAAGATGATTATATAGTAGTCGGATTATCTGAGCGCGTAAGAGAGTCAAAGAGGGAGACTGATAAAGAGACGCGCCGGCACAGTTGGACTCTTTCTTTCACACACCACCCTTCCTTAGGGTATCTGTCTTACAGATACACTTATTGGTCAAAAATTTAATAAATCAATCTCATTAATTAAAAAATAAATATATTAAAAATCAAATATCCACAAAACTATGAAAATATTATTTTTACACCTAATCAATTTTTACATAAACTTATATTTACTATTTTTCTTTCCCTATAAATACAAAAATTAGATTTTTAATGATGAAAATAAAAAATATATTTTTAATAGGTATAAGTGGAGTTAAAAAAACATTTTCCAACAAGGAGACCTACAACATTCAAATTTCAATAGACTTTTATTAATAAAAAAGGTCCAGCATATTTTAAAAAATTGAGATTTGAAAAGAGCTTTTAAAAACCTCCTTAGATTCTAAAAATACTTATATGATTTAAATTCTTAATTTGAACTTTCAAATATTTTAAAATGCGGACCACTATTATTTGAAACGATTTTATCAAACTATATTACCGTGTATTTAGAAAAAAAATAAAAATTATAGTTACTTTGTTACGATAAAATGCGACCAATTACTTGAATATAAAAAGGATTATAAAATAATAACATTAGCATACTAATTTTATACTTAATTAGAAAATATAATTTTAATAACAGTAACCAAAAAGTATTATAAAAATTGGAAAAAAATTGGGTTTTTTTATGATTGAATCCGTCATGACGTTAGCGATTCCTTACTAGTTAGATAAACGAATTCATATATTTAATTCAAAACTCGACTAAATCCAATCAAAAACTACTAAACAATAATAAAATAATTCTACTTAATTTTTGATATTTTATTAGTTAAATGTGTATTTATGAAATATTAAATTTTTCAAAATTTCAACCTCAAACGATACAATATATTTTTTAAATATTCTAAAAGTAAATATTTTTTAATTACAAATTTTATAAAAAAAAAAAAACAACCAGAATTTTTCCTCTAAATCTTTCTTAGTCTTCTTATTAAGATTATGATTCCATTCTTCATTTCTTTGAATGTTTGAACCATTAGGACTTCTGGTATACAAGACAATGCAACCAGCCAATTAAATTTGTGATTAAAGAAAGTTTTTTTTTACTTTATTTTTTAGTTACTATTTGGTTTTGTCACATCTAGCCTCTTAACGATTGCATGTGATTATAGATATCTCAATATGAAACTATGTTTTGTGAAGATATATTCAAATTATTAATCTAAGTTTTGTTTGTGTAATTAGAGAGAGTTAAACCTTGTGGAGCATTAGTTGTGTGTGATTTGTTGTGTGTGATTTGTGTATTTAAAGAAAGGAAAGCTAATACATTATAATAGTGTTTAAATTGTTGTGATAGTTCTATGATGTATTGTTTGATTTGGTGTAACATTTGAATGATTGGACTAATATATTTATATGGTATAAAATTGTTGATAGAGATTGATTATTTTAAAAAATGTTTGAGTTGGTTAATCTAGATCATAATCTAGTAATTGTGAGTTTGATACATCATAGGATCAAGTGATAGTGTCTTATGTGTTCTTAAGCTACAAAACATAAGTTTTAACTTGAAAAATGACTAAAACAACTCATAGTACCTAGGTAACCAGACATATCAGACTTTGCTTTTGTAGATTATGCAAACTTGGACTAGTGAAATCAACTACTAATGGTCTTGGTCACTATGCAAGTGAGTCCCTCGATGAATGAATTTGACTTTTTAAAATTCTGGAGAGGTGGGTGAATTTTTTAGGAATTTACTTTCACTACTCACTTCTTGGGTGAGCCATGACATTAATGAAAAGAAAGAGTATAAGGCGTTGAATCATAGACAATGCTTCAATGATGTGAGTTCCCTAGATGAATCATACTACTCGTTGAATGAAAGAAAGAGTATAAGGCGTTGAGCAAAAGTAACCAGTTTAAGGCTTAAAACTTTTATTTGATTTCTTTTTAATTAATGTTTATGTAAATAATTGAGATGAAGTATGTAATGAATGAATGATTTCTGTGAATGAATGAGGTATAATGACTTCCAGGAGGAAGTACTATACTAAGTCAAAGCATATGGTGTATTGAATAGTGATTTGATGAGATTATCCTTACTGTTCGAGTATCCAACTCACACAAAGAAATAGTTGTGAGAATCGAGGGAGATTCCTATAATCTAGTGCTTTTGTATTAAACATGATCGAACCACACAGGTATAAGGAATTTACCCTCTTATATTTGAGGGAGACTTGTGTCCTAATTTATTTGATTTGAAGGAGCATGAGATAGTATGATAGTCACTTGTTTTCCAAAAGTAAAGTAAAGTGTTTAAGTCTTTAGGGTTTAGGATTTAGGGTTTAAGGTTTATGGTTTAGGGTTTAGGGTTTAGGGTTTAGGGTTTAGGGTTTAGGACATATGGGCTCAACCAACGAGATTGTGGTTTATATTGGTGCTAGTGAGGACATGTGTTATGTAGGCATTTAATTATTGTTAATTATAATTGATTGGTTGTGATTATGAAGATTTCTTTAATGATTTTATGTATATTTGTGTGTGTTTGTTTGTGTGTGTATACATGTTTTTGTGTTTGTGTGTGTTTGTTTCTCTCTCGCTCGATGTGTGTATGTGAGAGAACGCGTGTGTGTGTCTATGTTTATGTCTGTTAGTGTGCCTATATGTATTTGTGTATCTGTGTTTGTCAATGTGTGTCTTTGTCTTTGTATGTGTGTTTGTGTCTATGTGTCTCTGTAATGTGTTTATGTCTACGTGTCTATGTTTGCGTCTGTATTTGTGTGATTGTGTATGTGTATCTGTGTTTGAATTTATATGTCTATGTATTTATGTAAATGCCTATGTATTTATGTTTGTGTGTCTATGTGTGTACGTATCTATTTGTCTATGCTTATGTGTTTATGCCCATTATGTGTTTGTTTTTGCTTTAATACCAAATATGTAATGTTGTAATTAATAGTATAATAATAGTAATCATGCTTAAATCCAAACCTTTTTTATTAATTTAATAATCAATTTTTTTTTATGATAAAATTATATTCATTCACAAAACTTATAAAATTTTAATTTAATGCATACCATAATAATTAGACTAAATTCAAACAACACCCGTGAAAGAAAATTAAATAATAATAATATTTCAGTTGCATTTGAATTCAGATATAAAAATATAATGTCTTCTTAATTTTAATCATATGTATATAAGATTTACCGATTTACTATTTACATGAGAAAGAAATTAAAAATTAAGTTAAAAGTATAACAGAATAATTAGAGTGTTGTAATTTTGAAAATAACAGTTGTACTTATTCGGTTTAATAGGCGTATATTAAAGATATTGTCTAATAAGTATCAATAAACCTCATCATTTTGAGACAAAGCAAAATATGTCTTTCAAAACAAACATTCACATATTAACGGTAATAATTATAAATCTCGTTATTTTTATTATATCATGTGTTATTATTATTTAGAGTAAAGTATCACATTGTTATTTCTATTAGGGTTAAATATGTTTTTAGTCACTAAACTATTAAGCGAATTTGGTTTTAGTCCCTCTTTCAAAGTAAGGTATATTTTAGTCCTCCTTCTAAGGAAACCTTAATTTTTGGTCCTCCAAAACTAATAGCGTTAAAAACAAGCTGATGTGGCTAACATTTGGCCATGTGTGTTCACAACTTTCTTTCCTAACTTTTGCCACATGTGTCTCTGATTGAAGCTTGTTGCCACCATGGGGAAGCCACCGGAGTTTCCCTTCCTTTTTCAATCTCTACAACGCTTATCAGGAACGATAGAGGCACCATCACGGTCCACTCCAACCAGATTCGTCGCGGGTGGCATATGGAGCCATCGGGGGTGTCGCCAATGTCAGCGTCTCCTTCTTCAATCTGCACCGACTGCCGCATCTCCTCCTCCTTGAACCTAATCCTCTTGTTCCTTTCCTAAATTTTCTTGGTTTCCAGAACTCCAATCTTCCTCTCCAAATCCCTAATCCTAACCTCACCCCTCTGCCTTCACCTTTTTTAAAGACGTCAGTTCCTTCTCCAAAGACTCACCAACGACTTTTCTCCCCTAAATTCTTCCTCAATTCAGAAGCATCCGCTCTCGCCTCCTTTACCGCAGCCATCTCCGATATCAAATCGTGTTGTAGCCTTGCCACATCCGTCTCCAGGTCCACTGCCCTCGCCGCGATAACCTTGGTCGCCTTCGCCGCGTCGCGCGACTGCGCCACCTCTCGTTGCATCTCCTCGATCTTCTCGCTATTTGCCGCACCATCTCTTCGCAAAATGCCGAGCTCCGCCGCCACTGACATCGTCTTTGTCGAGATCGACGATCATTCCAAACCTGTCCCTACTCCTCCCCAAAACACAGCCATTTTGCCAACGCCCCTGTTCCCAAAGATGTTGTCTTCGCCAATTACTTCTGCACTTATTTTGGATTTAATAGGTTTTGGTGGATCAGTTAATGCTGCAGTAATTTTGGATTTTGTTGATTTGGGTCATGATTTGATTGTTGCTGCTGATAAGGAAAGGAATCCAAAACGAAATTAAGAAGAAATTTTCTGAGTTTTTGGGTTTGATTTGGAATTTTTTGGGTTGTTGTGTTTTCTGATTTGAGGATCTAGGTTTTTTGGGTTTTGAACTGCTGTGTTTTCTTGGAGGATGATGGCGGCCTCGCGATGATGAAGGAAGAGTGGTAGCAGAGAGATTGAACTCGTAATGGCACAACTCGCGTTCGGTGGTGGCGTGATGATGTTCCTCGCGTCTGGGTGTTGATATTTTTATTAAATGTTTCTAACAATATTAAGTTTATTTATATTTATAATTTACATTAAACTTTATTTAAAATTATTATAGAATTGTTTAAAATTATTTTAAAATTTTACATTTCAATCTATAAAATTGTTATTTTTAAACAAACTAAAAAATTTATATAAAACATTGAATTTTTCACATTTTAAAAATATACAATTATTTAGAAGAATTGAAAAAGTTTATAAATTTATTTTATGTATGAAATACAATTGATAAACAAGTTTATCATATTTATTAGTTGAAATTAATTTTGATTTTTTTCTATTAACATTATTTTTTATTAACAACTTTAAAATAATTTTAAATAAAATTTAATGTAAAATATAAATTAAATAAACTTAATCTTGTTAAAAATATTTAATAAAAATATTTATATAATATTTATATAAAAATTAAATTTGGTTTTAATTTAGAAAAAGAAAATTATTTAATTTTAAAAGAAATTGAAACAAAATAAATAAAAATATAGAGATTCAAATTAAACTAAAGTAATGACACTTACTGTGAAATGACAAGCATTCTCATTATTACATCACATTACTACTCTCAGGTGACACAATGTAACAATTTTTATTTTAAATTTAAAAATTAAAAATTAGAAAACCACGAAGTGACATGTGTAACCTTTTTTTATGTTTATAGTATAATACTAATGAAAATAACGTGATTACATCAATTTTTTTAAAATATTGAGACGCAAAAAGAAAACCAATTTAAAATTTTTCTTAAAAAATGCAAACGAATGACATGATTTAACCTTGATATAATATTATAAATGTTTATAATATATATATATATATATATATATATATTGTATCTTTGATATATATGTATTTTATGTGTGTGTTTATTTGTATTGTTTATAGATTGTTTCTTTGATATATAAATAAATAACCCCAATTAGTTTTTGACATTGATAATTAAAATCATCTCACTTAGAGAATAATTTCACTAATACATCAATTTTTAACCCAATGCGAATATTAGGGATGTAATAAGTTTAACATTTTTTATATCCATTCTACAACAATGAATGTAACATGGAATTAGAAAAAAAAAATACATATATTCAATGCATTAACTGCTTAGCAATCTTAACTGAAAAATAATAAAAGCATCCACGACGACGAGAGGAGTAGATCAGCAGAGTGAAAAAAATAATAAAAATAATGCTAAAGAATATTTTTCCGGTGAAAAAAATGAATTATAATTAATTTTTCACGTCAATAATTTTGGAATATGTTTCTTTGAGGACTGACTTTGTAGCTACTTGACTTGTACATTAAATTTTTTTTGTTATTAAAATAAAAGAAAGTGTTTCGGTAAATATTTTATGGGACCGGGACACTAATCTGAATGTTGTAGTTTTATCGTTTTTCGATGCTTGAACTGGATTATTTGATTATCTTCTTTCCGCTTGGGCTGCTTGATCACCTACAATCTTGACCGAACGATCGTGTACCTGAACACCTGAGGCAAATGGCTGAATGCTTGAGAGTGAGTGTTCATCGGGGGATGCCTTTACCATTCGGTTGATAGTCCATGGGAGACTGTCTTTGATTTATAGTCCATAGGGGACTGTATTTGATTTATAGTCCATGGAAGATTGTCTTTGATTTATAGTCCATGGGGGACTGTCTTTAATTTATAGTCCATGGGGGACTGTCTTTGATTTATAGTCCATGAGGGACTGTCTTTGATTTATAGTCCATGGGGGATTGTCTTTGATTTATATAGTCCATGGGGGACTGTCTTTAATTTATAGTCCATGGGGGACTGTCTTTAATTTATAGTCCATGAGGGACTGTCTTTGATTTATAGTCCATGAGGGACTGTCTTTGATTTATAGTCCATGGGGGATTGTCTTTGATTTATATAGTCCATGGGGGACTGTCTTTAATTTATAGTCCATGGGGGACTGTCTTTAATTTATAGTCCATGAGGGACTGTCTTTGATTTATAGTCCATGGGGGACTGTCTTTGATTTATAGTCCATGGGGGATATTCTTTCACCCTGTAAGGCCGATTGGCCGAATACATATGGGGTTGAATAATTGAATACCTGTGAGGCCGAATGGCCGAGTACCTGTGAGGCCAAATGACCGAGTACCTGTGAGGCCGAATGACCGAGTACCTGTGAGGCCGAATGACCGAGTACCTGTGAGGCCGAATGACCGAGTACCTGTGAGGTCGAATGACTGAGTACCTGTGAGGCCGAATGCATGGAAAGTCGAATAAAAAACTGCATGTGAGGCCGAACGACTGAATACATAAGAGACCGAACGGTCGAATACATTGGAGGCCGAACGACCGAACGCATGTGAGGCCGAATGGCCGAATTCATGAAATAAAAGTGATAATAAAATCATAAGGATTTACCCCAACAAAAGAATTCAAATAACAGAAGTTTTGTGCCTTAAGAAATTGAAATAAGCATGATAGTAATGTTCAACTAAAGTAAATTTTGAGATTTGTCTCATTCCTCTGTTATGAAGAAATTTGTATCATATTTGTTAGTCGATACGTTCCCGAACAGAGCGGTAAAGGCTATGACTGTGGCTACGACTTCGCCTGTGTTCGGCCCTTTGATATGATCGGTCGGTTTCTTTACGCTGAGACTTTTCTCTGGTAGGACTCTTTGTTTGGGTCCTTTCTTCTACGAATTTCTACAGATGGCCTCCCCGGATGAGCCTTTCTATCTCATCTTTCAGCGTAAGGCATTCCTCTGTAGTATGTCCATGGTTCTGATGGAACCGACAGCTTTTCCTTTCGTCAGCGTCCTTTGGAGAAGACTTTTTTCGAAAATTAAGAAGTTCATATTTAGAGCTTCCTCAAGAACTTTTACCCTGGGTGCGTTGAGGGCAGTGTAATGATTATACCTAGGTGTTCTGACGAAATCCTTATGAAACGTACCTCCACTTTTGTCACTACTGTTGAACAGCTGTCTGCCCTCCTTTTGGCTTCCGCTTGTAGAGACTTCTTGTTGCTTCTTTCTTTGTGAGATTCGCATATCCTCCATACGGATGAATTCAACTACTCTTTCTTGAAGTTTTTCCATAGTTTTTGGTGGTCGTGCATACAATTTTTCGGCAAAATATCCTGGTCTTAGACATGAAGGTAAATTATTGATAATAAAATAGTGATTTACCTCTTTAATTCGTCGTGCGGTTTCAGTATACCTTTTCATAAAAGCCTTCAAAGTTTCCCCTTTCTCTTGTTTTGTATTTACCAATTCTGCGGTTGTCAGCTCTTGTATACGGCTAGATGCATATTGCCTTCCAAAGAGGTTTTGTACGGTGGCAAAACAATCCATTGTATTTGGAGGAAGAGTGTTGTACCACGACAATGCCTCTCCTTTGAGTGATAGTGAAAAGGCTCTGCATAGGACTGGGTCACTGTTGGAGTAAAATGCCATTGTATTAGCGAATGCTCTCATGTGATCATCTGGATCGGTTGACCCATCATATTTGTCAAGTGTGGGAGGAGCTTTCTCCGGCATGGATGCATGCATAATTGTTGTTGTGAAGGGCAGTAGATCGATTAGTCTTATAGTCTGCAAAGGTGTTGGCTCTCTTCCTCCTCGGTTGTCATTTGGATTACCATTCAGATTGGTGTTGCCGTTGGTATTACCGTTCAGGTTGGCATTGCATTGGCATTACCGTTCGGGTGGGTGTTACCATTGGCATTACCGTTCAGGTTGGCATTGCCATTGGTGTTACCGTTCAGGTTGATGTTGTCATTGGTATTACCGTTCAGGTTGACATGACCATTGGCATTACCGTTCGGGTTGGTGTTAGCATTGGTATTACTGTTCAGGTTGGCATTGCCATTGGTGTTACCGTTCAGGTTGACATTGCCATTGGTGTTACCGTTCAGGTTGGTGTGGTAAGATTGCTCTTGGTCACGGCGGGTTCCACTATTACCAGTATGATCCTGTTGGGCTGACGATGCCGAGTGTTGCTCGGATTGTACCCGTCGAGCCCGTTCGTTTCTTAGCATTGCGATCTCCTCTTCATGCTTTCGCTGCATCTCCTGCTGAACACGCGCTTGTGCTTGCAGTTGCTCCTGCATGGCTCGGGCCTGAGCCTGCATATGCTCTTGCATTTGTGTTATTAGCTCTCTGGTGGTCTGTTGTTTGTCCATGCTCCTCGTAGTTTTACCGCTTTTCGATGCTTGAACTGGGTTCTCTGATTATCTTCTTTCCACTTGGTATTTGAGAATATGGGTTGAATGTGAGTAGAATGTATGGAGAGTAATTAGAAGTCATTGGCGGGTGGCCCTAACCTTGTATTTATAAGTTGTCTCATGGACCTTAAACTGGCATAAGCTCAATAAAATATAAACAGAATAAAATATAAAGAGACTTACCTGAAAATCTGGTTAGTTGCTAAATATTTTTAAATAGATATTCTTGATTATCCTTTGATTATTTTATCTTCTGTTTATCAATATCTTTAATAAAATATTCTTGATTATTATTTTATATCTTTAATAAGATATATATTGGCTATGATATCATAATGTAAAAAAAAAACATGAAAGGAGAGATAATTAGATTTAAAGAAAATAAAGAATACACACTATCTCGAAGTAATCGAAGATGAAACGAACTTAAACCTAAAACAAGGTGGTCATGATGCACGTAATAACGCATGAAACGCAGAATTTTGTGGAGAGATAAACCTAAATAACGAACGGTGTAACTGGATTGTCGTAGTGGCAACTGTTTTGTTCCATGATATCCCCTCCCATATAATCCCTCGTAATTTGCAATCAAAAACCCACCTTCATCCACCAAAATCTACGTTCACTCATATTCCCTCTCACTGTCTTCCTTTTTTATTGGATCGATGAGAATTGGTACAGTTATGTTTCCGCTGCATCGATAACCCAATTGTACCATCATCGATCTGGGTTGAAATTCAAGAAATGGAAGTTCAGCGCATGAGGGAATTATTGGCACTTTGGTCCACCTTGAAAACCAGCAGAATTGCCCTTGTCGGAGGAAACCACACTGCTGCTAGATTCTGCACTCGCTAATACACCTTTTTGCCTCTCCCTCTCTTTTTCTCTCCCCCGTCTTTTTTTGTCATTTCCCTGAACACGACATAACTTTCTATACCTTATTATTCACCGTCTTCCTTCTCTTGCCTACCACCATGAATTCCAGACGTTATGGCTTCCTACTTCTTGCTTTCTTCATACCGGCTTCCTTTGTATTCATAATGAGATCACCCTTGCTTGAAAAAATCTCCCGTGCCAACACCGACGAGGTTCTGTCACTTATACTCCACCAATTAACCCATCAAGCGCTCTTGAAGCAACCACAGCAGAAAGCGGTTAACGAAGCTGAGTCCCTCGTTCCGGCTGCACCGAGAAAGATGTGTGGTTACCCGAGCGACGCGAAGAAAGCGGCGCTGCAGAAACTGGAGAACGTGCTTCTTGAGCCGCCAAGAGCGGCTTCTATGAAGTCGCGGAAGTACTCGAAACGGACGAGGTTCTTGCCGGATTTGATGGATGACTCGTTGGTGAGCTACCCTCGGCGCGTTTTCATCGACGTTGAGTTGTCGGGGAAAGAGGGAGGAAGTGGAACAAAGTGGTTTATGGAAAACTACCCGACGAGGAACATGCCGTTCGAGATGTACGATGTGAAGACGGTGGCGCAGGAACTGCAGCAGAATGAGGAGATAGGGATGTCGGATTGGCTGAGGAAGAATGTGAAGGAGGAAGAGTTTGTGGTGATGAAAGCTGAGGCTGAAGTTGTAGAGGATATGATGAAGAGCAATTCCATTGGGTTAGTGGATGAGCTTTTCTTGGAATGCAAACCCAACCTTGGGAGAAACAAAGGAGGAGACACTTCTAGAAGAGCCTATTGGGAGTGTTTGGCCTTGTATGGACAGTTGAGGGATGAAGGTGTCGCAGTGCACCAATGGTGGGGTTAGGGCATAAACACAAAACTGCGTATTAGGGTTTCTGTGGTAATGGAGAGAAATAACCAAGAGAAACAAATAAATATAAATATATATTCTCTTACCATTACTCTAGGAAGTAAGGAGCCACATATTCTACAGTGGACGAATTTACACTTAAGTAATTAAGCAATGAAAGATCGCATACGTACGAGTAAATTATACAGAAAAAGGTTTACTGGGCTATCGACATCCTTCTTCCATGATTTAGTTTTGTCACTGTTAAAGATGAATTCATATGTAACTTTTAAAAGTCCTATTATTAATTAATATAACCTTCTTTATTATTTATATTAATTTTATTCTGGAATTGTTTCTGGTTTTTTACTTTTTGCTGTAAAAAAGATTAAAAGAAAAACTACTACAGGTGAATTAGTTGTGGCATTTGGCCTGAGGGGTACTTATCGTTGTCAGATATCAGTTCTGGAACAGAAGAATATATAGCTGCTTGTTATGAAGAATAGAATTATGGGTTGCTAGTTTTCGGCCCTTTTATATGGTTTTATTCTAACCATTCATGGCTGAATCAATCATTTACATTCTCTTCACTTGAAAGAGAGGAGTTTAGAGGATCACAGGATAGATATAAGAGAATTTGAAGATGAATTAATTATTCTTCATTTGAATGGATTTGAAGTTAATTGAGATTAGATTTAGAATTAAAATTTACGATAATTAGTGTAGTATTTGATTGATGTAACAAATAAAAAAATTGTTTAATTGGTAAAAATTGAAGATTATCAAAATGTCCTTAGTTATAAAAGTAATATAAAATAATAATTTTTAATGTTATATATAATTATAAAAATATTTAAAAGGAGAAAAAAATAACAAAAAATAATTTTTAAAATGTAAAAAGATGATAATTTAATAAATTGAAATAATTATTTTTAAAATATAAGAATAATGATTCTTTGAGATATTTAAATTTTTTACATTCATTTGATATTATCTTTTTTTATTTTTTTATTCTGTTCTTTCTTAAAAAAAATATAAAAATTTACATCTTTATAACCATTTTATCCTTGTGCTAATGTTAAATGAATGTGTCTCATGATACCATCATTCATAAGCTAAATTATCAATTATTCAATAAATGATAAATTGATTTTAAAAGGTATTTCATAGATTTACAAGAATTACACTCATAAATTAATATAAAAAAATAATGTTAAAATTACACTTATTTAGAGTAGAGGCGTGATTTCTTGACTTTGAGAGCCGGGAAGAATTTTGGAATCAGATTGGAAAGGTAGAATTGGATCGTCTTGGATTAATCATTACACGCAAAATCATTTCGAAAAGGAAAAGAAAAATTCTCTTCTCAGTCTCCACTTACCTAAATTCCCTGCAACACCATTTGAAGTAGAAAAATTGAGAAAGATAGAGTGAAGAGAAATAAATGGAGAAAATAGAGATGGAATAAATATGCCAGTGGCATCAATTGGGTCAGGCCCAGTGGTTCTGTTCCTCCACGGCTTCCCGAAACTATGGTACTTGTGACGCCACCAGCTTCTATCGTTCTCCGCCGTGGGTTACCGAGCAATCGCCCCCGACCTCCGCGGCTATGGCGACACCGACGCCCTGTTCTCCGCTTATTCTTACTCCGCTCTCCACATCGTGGTCTCCACCTCTCTGGGACTCTCTCCGCCGACGTAACTCACCTCCCATTCCTCTCCAATCTCTCCCTCGCCGACAACAAGTTCTCCGGCCCCATCCCTCCGCCTCTTTTCTCCCTCTTTGCCCTCCACTTCCTCAACCTCTCCAACAATGGATTTAACCAAACCTTTCCCCCGGAGCTCTCGTGCCTCCAAAGACTCGAGGTCCTCGACCTCTACAACAACGACATCACCGGCCCACTCCCTCTGGCCATCGCGCAGATGCTTAACCTCTATCTGGTCAGTACAAAATTATTCAAGAGAATCGAATACATACCACTCTAGAACTGTGAGGGAATCGAATACAGAAAAAATGGAATCGAATACACCATGTTTTTACTCTAGGGAACCGAATACAGGTCCCTTTGTATTTGTTTGTATGACGAGAATCGAATATAAATGCTAATGTAATCGAATACGCCTATGCTCTTAACCACTCCCCTTCATCTTTTTCATGTTCAAGCACTTTGGAATGACATTAGAATCGAATATGTTATTTGCACGTTAATATTTAGACGTGGTATTATAAGATAATTCAAGGACAAATGTCACTTTTTAAATACAATTCCTCCAAAATTTCTTCACATTAGCAGGTGATGAAAAAGTTATTCATCCCGCAAATCATCTCAAATCAGTTTGCGCATATCTTTTAAAACAAACACGTAAATAAACTCAAATTTTATCTTGTACATATGAAGAGTGAAATCCATTCATGTGAACACAGCCTTAGACACCTTTTGCCTGTATTTCCGACTTATGTTACTTCTTTTAACAATTTTATAATATATTTTATTAGCTGATTAAAAAGATGACTCTTTGTAAAATCAATTTAAAAATTGTGTTTAATGAGGAGTGCTTAGTGAATAAATTAGTGTTCAAAAGATAAAAAAGAAATTAGAATCAAAATTCAGTTCAATTTTTTTTAGAAGCTAGTTTCTTCATACTTTCTTTTCTCACTATTATATAAGTACTCACAATTTATGTCTATATGTTTCTTTTCTAAAAACATGATGTGTATTTCATAATTTAAAAATTGCATATTAGTATATAAAAAAAACTATTTCTACTTTTAACATAAACTATTTAAAATATTGTATCTCGATTTAACAACCGAGACATATTCAGATATCAACTTTTTTTTTTATTTCAATTATAATTCAAAACACAAACTTTGATATTAGACTTCAATTCAATAAGAACCAAAGCATAAGACTGTTAATAAATGATAAAAAAAAATCAAGAATTATACTTTAGGTTATTTTAATACTCAAAACTTAACATTTTTTTTATATAAAAATTGTTTAATTTTAAAAGACATATTAGGCTTTAGTTCTTCAAATAGTCGAAACATAATATCCTCAAAATAAAATAATTTATTTAAATAAGAAAGGGATTAAACTTCATGTTTTACTAGTACCGAAGCCTATACTCTTTAAATTAAATAGTTTTAAATAAAAAAATATTTTACTTCGTTTTTTACCGGAATCAAAACCTAGTACATCTTTTATGCTTCAGTTGGTGATAATTGAAACCTATTTTAGGCTTTCTTTTAAATAATATTTTTGTTTTTGTTTCTGCTTACATATCAAACCGGACAAAATCATAATTAGTCATATATGACAATATAAAATCAAACAAAATCGTCACATATTATAAATGATACCCAAAATTAACAGGATACAATAATATTATAAAGTTTTAAATGAATCAAAAGTAAATCTACATTTGATAAATACCCTAAATCACATGTTTTAAATATTATTGTACATTTTCATTATGTATTTTGCATAAACTATAATGGACTTATTAGGAATTGGTGTAAGACTCCTAAATTTATGCACAAAAAACAATAATTTCAATTAGTATATAAAAAGAGAAACTCACAGAGTATTCGATTAAATACAATTATTATCGTTTCCCAACTAATTGTAATAGGAGAATGAATAACGATTGTCATCCATTGCATTAAATAGTAACTGAACTCATATGAGTAAGTTTGTTTATCAATATACACTACAAGAAAATTAGTTGTTGCTAATAGAAATCTCTAGTGACAGATTTATATCTATAGAAAATTGTTAGTATCGACCGACTTACCAACAAATATTGTTTTTTAAATTACCAACAAAAATATTGGTCGATACACTTGTATAAGAAATGGTGGACCAAATATTCGTCGATAAAATTTTCTTATTTTTATCAACGGATAAATCTATCAGTAAGTTACTCAATGACATAACATATAAATTTTAGATTCCCTCCTCTCCATTTTAGTTTCTCCCCTTAAACTAAAAATCTTTGAGAAAAAAGCCCCAAAGCCTCTGAGTGCAAAAAAGCTGTCAAAGTGCAAACCAACCATGATGCAAGAAATACACGAACTCCACCAAAAACACGGAAAAAAAAATCAAAATAAGTATTCTCCAGTTCACTGATTGGACATTGAGTAGGAGTTATCATATAACAATATTAAAGGACAGTCTTTGGAATCAAAGAATATTTACAACAATCTAAAAAAACATTTCTAAGTTTGCAATAAACGTAAATCTAACAACTAAACTTATAAGTCATACCGAACGATTATATTATGAAACTGTATAAGTCGAACGGTTTACAAAATATCATACTAAATTACTAGCCGGACGGTCCTAAACTAAGTCTTCGGGATTATCATCGTCCAACGCTTGCTCCAGCGAACACTCTTCAACTTCTGCTTACACCCAAAGGATGATCATTGCAAGGGAAACCAAACGGCAACAAGAGACAAGACAGAAAGAATGCAGGGTAAGCTAGTGTAATTTAATTAATCAAACATACTTTCAAATCAACATAACATATAATCATCAAACATTCTTTTCTAGCAAAATCGAACATAGCTGTCAACACCCAATTTCGTCCGGATTGACTAAATAATAGATCTCTTTTATTTTTTTGCTTTGTGTCTTATCTTATTTCATTTATTTTATTATTTTAAATTTTTGTTTTACTATTTTGTATTTGATTTAGTCTTTTTTGTAAAAAAAAAAAAGGAAAAAAAGAAAAAAAGAAAAAAAACAATGAATAGTAAAAAATGAATAGTAAAAAGTGAATAGTAAAAAGTGAATAGTAAAAAACGAAAAAAAATAATAAAAAAAAATATATAATAATAATAAGAGGATAAGAATCTCAGGAAGGATAAGATTTGCAAATGGTAATTAAAATATTAATAAAATAATATTAAAATAATAAATAATATTAAAAAATAATTTGAATAGTAAAAATTTTGGACTATAAATAGCCATGGGAGGGGAGCTTATTCTGCACAAAGGGAGTAAGAATCAAGTGAGAAAAAAAAAATAGAGAAGAAAAGAGTTGGGAAGAAAATTTTAGAAGAGTAGAGGTTCTGAAGGATTTTCGGGAGAACAACCTCTGAGTAGAAACCTAAGTCTGGAGAAGAGGTAAGGGGAGCTAACCTTTCCATGTTTTTAAGTTAATACTATTGTATTACTATTCATGTTTTGAATTATTGTGTATGTCTATGAGTTGGTTATATGACTGTTCAAGCATTAAATTTACGTGTTATTATTGATGTAAAACTATGTTGTTATTTTGAATCTGAAAATGAGAAATTTGTTAAAAACTAGTTGAGGAACACTTTGACTAAGGAAAGACTTGGTACTTAAGTTGTCCATTGTGACGCACCTCTCTTTCCTGGAAGTCTACTCGATGTGTTTTTAACTAATTCTTATCAAACAGATTATATGCCGTTAAAATGCCAAAAAATGCCAAAAAATATCAACTTTTTTTTTCAAATCAATTTCTTAGTAGCCAGAACTACGTGATCCTTGATTCTCCATCAAAAGTGGAGATACGTAGGAGCAAGGCCAGTCCTTGTCAGGTTCACTTTCCCAAAAATCCAAATTTTCCAAACAAATTCTCCAAACAAATTTTCCAAACAATTTCTCAAACAAATTTTCCAAATGGTTTGCTAGAACTACGTAACCCTGATTTCTCAGTCTGACTGAGAATACGTAGGAGCAAGGTCAATCCTTGTCGGGCACAAAAAAATAAAAAAATATTTTGTTTCCTTTAGAGTTTTATTTTATTTTTCTTTTCAGGGGAAATTAAACATTTTGCATACCACATTTTATTCGCGTATTTAATTAAAGGTACTGCTTTCGGGCAGGCGTGTAGGGTGCTAATACCTTCCCTACACGTAACCGACTCCCGAAACCAGAGTCTGGTTTTTCTTAGACCGCCTTATCCTTTTTTACGGTTTTTCCGTAGTTTTCCAGAATAAACTATGGTGGCGACTCCATCTCTTTTTTCAAAACATGTTTTCGTTGTTTTCTCTTTTGGATCGTCGTCGTCCCGTCGCGATTTTCGGTTGCGACAGATGGCGACTCCGCTGGGGACGCTAGAGAGTCATGCCATTTAATTAGATGCGCGAATTCAATGTGGTTTTTCATTATGTTTTTTCCCCTTTTCGTTGTCTATCTTTGATTTTCGAAATAATTGCATACAAATTGTTTTACTTGTTATATATTGAACCCTAGGGTAGAAAACATGTTTATATCTGCCTGGGAATTTTTTCTGGTTGTTTTGCAGGTGAGGGTTTGGGTGAATTGCATTTTCCCTTCACACACACTTTATGCATATCATGAGTGAGGCCCTATACCCGGGTCTGAGTGCAACATAGAAATAGAGAGGTTGTGTAGCGGTGCCACTTGGGATATACCTCCTGTTTGGCTATCGTGAGAACCTCAGCTAGAGTTTGTTCCCTTCACTTATGTCTTCACACCTAGTTGATTACTCGACTGTTGTGGAGGTACTATGTTGGGAGCCATAGCTCTAGTGACCATTGACCTCTAGGTTCAGGAGACCATCCTTGTGAGGTTGCATATACTTGACTTTCAATCTTAAGCGTTGAACCTTTGTTAGGGCACAAAGGGAGATGTGTGTGGTCCTATAACCCTCATTTTTGCTTAATAAAATCAAGCACCTTGTACATATCACTACATTTTTTTTCTTTCTTTCTTTGTTGCGCATGTTTTTTATGGTCTTGTCACATTTTGTGGATTCTAGTCAAGAAATTATAAATTTGTGATTGAGTCCTTGAGGTAAAAATGGAAATTATCATGGGATTCAGAGTCAAGGGGCATTCAAGTTCATGCATTTTGATGAAAGGATACACATCGAAGCAAAGAAGGGTAGTATTGGTGGCTCAAGGGGTCTGGTAAAAAAAAAAAAAAGATAACCTTGAAAAATGCATTCAGGTAGGAGCATGGGAATTTGTTGATCCTATCAGAGGTGGAGGTCTGGACAATAACAATTATTGTTTTAGCTCAGTACTATGACCCATTTCCAATTGGTGCCTACAGTAGAATAATTTGATCTTAGATGCATTTCTTGAGGGAAAATATCCATACAGGTAGTATATCCTCTTCTGGCAGGAAGCGAGAATAATAAAAGTACGCCCAAAGAAGTGGGAGAGTGAATTCATACTTACAACAAGGGGCCTTACTCAAGGATGCCTAGAGTGGTTCTTGCATTGATTAACCGAGGAGGAAAAGTGGGAAACATTCATGAACGTACTAGCTCTTAACCACTATGATGTCATGCTCTTTCCTAATATCGGGGAGTTGATCGACTGTGCTGCCATGAATGCATTTGTGGAATATAAAGTTCGCTCCGAGAATCCAATCACTATTGGCCTAGCTGAAACTTATGGGACCCTCGGTCGATGTTGTGAGCCAAGGAGAAGGATGATGTTACGCTGTTTACCGGTGTTGTATGTATGATTCATTTCTCGCATGAGTAAGGATGCTTTGAATGCCACATGTGCCCTAGGTGAACTACTATAATGTAAACCAAATATGGAAGGGGCAAATGAATAAGTGCAACTTTATGCATGCTCAGGGGAGAAAAAGTTTAAATGGCGTGTTTTCTTGGCAGCAAAGATCGTGTACCATATACCATTGTGGGAGCTATCTTGATGTCTCATATCCAGTGTTGTGTGTGTGTCAAAAAAAAACAAAAAAAAAACAAACCAAAAAAAAGAGAAAAAAAAAACAATTTGGGTATCGTGTGAGAGGGTCGCCAACACATGCATCTCTTGCCACATTGCGGATCATATGAGGAATGAATCTTTGCTTAAATGCTTTATCAATTGAGGGATGCTTGGGGCAATGTTGTTCGCTTCGAAGAGGGGCCCGAGATCATGGACCGTTAATGAAAGATTCCCTTAGCCAATGAATCACATAAAGGGTTAAGACAATCAAGTTGCCACTCAAATTAATTTCTCCTGACCCAAATTGTGAAAAGCAATTTCACAATGCTGAACAGCGTGTGAAAGCAGCAATAGCAAAACTGATGAAGGAATGTTGGCATCAAGCTAAAAAGGAGACATCAAGAATTGATAATTCAAATGAAGGAACATGTTATCGAACAAGGGCGAATTGAAAGTGAAGCCTCTCACAACTAGCTTCCCTTGCCAATGAAGTCAGTGAAGACATCCTTAAGCTATTAGCTGATGCTGAGTCTACAATGCCATCTTTAACTTGCTTAAGGGGATTGTATCTTTCTTCAATTGCTGCAAGAAATTGATCGAAAAAATGAAGAAGGTGATGGCCAAGGCCCGAGTTAGTTGACCAAGATTTCCTGACTCACATCTTGGGAACTTCTGAATGACGAGCCACCATATTGACTCTATTCGTGTTAATTTCCAAATTATACCTGGGCAACCTTTTCACAGCTTTACAATTTCTGGCTAGAATAGTTGTCTCTTCTTTTTCTTCATTTTTATTTTCTTCTTCTTAATTTGTTTCATCTAATAAGATTTCAAAAAAAAAAAAAAAAAACAAGATACCCTAAAGGACTCGAACCAGTTACCAAATCTTGGAAAATCAAGGAGAAGTTCAAGAATGAAGGGATAAAAGTTGTTATCCAACAATTGAAGGGGCAAATGAGCTAAACCCTAGAGGTTTTGAATGCCTTGAAAAACCTGGGGGACTCGTGCACATCAAAACCTCAACACAGAGTTCAAGAGGCCTAAAATTTCCCTCATATGGTCTTTCCTAAAATTGCACTTCACCCTCAGGAGTGGACTTAGGACATGTTGGCACTCAAAAGGCTGAAGATAACGCAGTTGAAATAGGAAACAAGCTTGGGGCAACCACTTTCATGGTCCCTAGGGAAACGCTTTGGCCAAGTATTGTGAGCACGACGATGATAAAGCATCCCGAGTGGAAATCTTCTCCTGACATCGTTAGACCAATGGATGTTGAAGCTGACAGGCGTAAATTAGAAGTGCTGAAAAAAGGATGAGAGCCATAGAAGGTGGAGGAAACTCTGAGTTTGCAAATGTTGCAGGGCTATGCTTAATCCCATATGTGGTGATATCTCCAAATTTTAAATCACCAAAATGTGAGAAATACAAAGGGATCACTTGTCCCAAGAACCATCGCGTGATGATAGGCAAATGGTTGTTCAGGCACCTGATGAAAAGCTACTAATCCATTTCTTTCAAGGTAGATCGGCTGGCATGTCACCAAGCTGGGGCACTCATCTTGAACCTTCGTGGATGTTTTCTTGAGGCTTTACAGATATAACATGGATATGGCACCTGATAAATTACAACTACAGAGTATGGTGAAAAAGGAGTCAAAATCATTCAAAGAGCATACCCAAAGGTGGAAATGAATTGTTGCTCAAGGAAAGTCTCTTATGAGTGATAACAAGATGGTTGACACATTCTTGAATACTCTACAATCATCCTTTTGTGATAACATGGTGAGCAATGTGTCCTCAAACTTCGCAGACCTAAGGATACTTGAAGAAAGAATTGAAGTTAGTGTGATGATTGGAAAGGTTGCGCAAAGTCATACCATGACAGCAAATATGAACAAGTTGGGTTTAAGCTTGGGAAGAGAAGAAAGTAAAGAGTTCAATCTCCTCCTATCACTCAAATCCCATTGGCCTACCCTTCACTTGAAACAATTACAAGACAAAATCGGAGACTCGACCCAAACTCAATTTCTCACCAAGTCTCTAGGCAGAAAAATGCTTGTGAACTTCACTCTTATACATATGACTTAAGCAACATTTCTTCCAAGTCTGCTACAAAAAGGCCTTGCCTCTATTTGTTACGCGAAGCCTGCAAAACCTCCATGCTCCCAGACTCATGCTGCATCATATGCAAAAGGTGATTACCATGAAGAGACTATCGATCATGCCATCAAAAGTGTTGGGTGTTCAAGCTCAAATGCAACCTTTGACTGATTCGAGATGGTTAAATTTTTGAAGAAAGCCAGTCTAATACTGAGGCAAGGATTGAGAATGCCTCTGCCGATGCCATAAAGCAATGATATGGGCTTTAGGACCACATGAGAAAGCATAAGTCATTGTAAAAGTGAACTTGATGTCGTGAAGTGTCTTGCTATGAGGAAATATGCCCATTGGTGTTACGTCTTCATCCATAATTTTCAATGCAAACATTCACTACAGGGTTTCTTCAAGTAGTGCTGGAAATCGAGTCCTGAAAGGGTATTGCGAAAAAAAAGGAAAACAAAAAAAGAAAAAAATTAAGGCAATCTGGAGTCACTTGTCTTTCTTGCGAATTGTCAAACTCTTGTTTTTTCGAAAATAGAAAAAAAATGATAAATCAAAAACAAAAGTTGTAGTGTCAGACTTTTCTGAGGTCAAATGTATAATAAAAAATAACAATTTGACGTTTCCTTTCTAGACGTTTATGCACACGTTGCTTGAAAAGCTCCACCCTTCACTTTTCCAAAAAATAAAGGATCTTCTCCAACAAATATTGTCGCTGCCCTTGTCAACAAAGTAAACCTTTATACTGGGGCAGATTGACCTGACCAAAATTATTTCCTCGCTTCCACTAGTAGGGTGATCCCTAAATTCATTGAGGCAAACAAAAGAACAAAAGAATTTTCAAAGAAAAAAAAACAAAAGGAGAAAAGAATAAGTCCACTAAATTGAAAACCTGAAAAGGAATTCTAGAAGGAAAAAAGCAAAAGAAAAGAAAAAAAACGACTCATATTGAGGTCATCTAGTCGCAAACTTAATCTTTTGAAAATAAAGAAATCATCGTTCAAAATGATGTGTGGCCTTCTTTCTTCATCCAAAAGTAAAAACAATATCCATTGTCACCCCGTTTGAGCCAAAAATAAATTCTTTTTAAAAATAATCCCCAAGCAAGGGTTATCATCAGGTAGGAATCAACTCATGATGCAAATGAAGAGCACTCAGTGATCAAACAAGAGAATTCATCAAGAAGAGCAAATAAAAATAAACAGAACAAAGAGAAGTCACAAAGTCAAATAGTTGATGCAATGCCTAGGTGATAACCCTTGTTTCAAAAAAAAAAAAAAAACAAAATAACCAACGAAATTCATTTGGGCCTTTATACCTTTTTCTTCCAATACCCTTTAGCCTCTAGCCATGTTACAAGCTTAAACAAGTCCACACAGATTGAATAATGATTGCTCAAATTTTCATAAATTTTAACTGTGCGATAAGTTGACTTTCACAGTGTCGTAAAAAAAAAAAAAAAAAAAGGTAATGTCTCAAGAAGAGGAGATCACCCTGCCCATCTAACCAGAAGCATGTAAAAAAAATTGGGGGTCATCCTTTTAGCTAATCCTTTTCATGTCCATGTCCACTACTTCCAAACAGAACCCCTTACCAAAAGAAAAAACTGGGGCAACTTTGTGAAACTCACATGAATTCTTCTCCTTGCAATCCATTAATCCATAATCTCGAGACTAGGGCAACTTTGTGAGTCTCGCTTGATTTCTTTCACCCTAATCCATACACCATGCCTGTTTTCCCTAACCCCGAGTTGGGGCACTATTTGGGTATCTCATGTTCCACTCTGACATTCACATATTATATCTCTGTCAAGGAGTGTATGAGGAATTGTGCTCACATAGTTGTCCTAGCCTTCTCCTAGCCTTTCTAAACATCTCACATTTTTCACTTGCCTTTGAATTCGAGTATGTGTGTACTGATGTCACAAAGGAAAAAGTTAAAATGTAATTATATCAGACATGAGACCTTGAGATGTATGACATTCCACACCTTAAAAAAAAATTGAAAATAAAGACCAGTTTGATGATTCCAAGTAGGACAATTGACTTAAGCAAAAAGGGAACACAAGACAAGGCAAATATTTTTCATACGTGCATCAATCTATCAATAAAAAAAAAAGAAAAAAAAACAATAAAAAACAAAAAAACTTAATGTGTCAGCTGCTATAAAGTTTCGTCTCAGGGTTAAAGTCGTGAGAAAGTAAGGCAAGCAAGCTTTAGAGTGACGTATGGCCATTTTGTTTCTTTCACCCAAATAATAAACGAAATTTATCCATTGCACCCTCTTTGAGCCAAAAGATATAATTGTTTTTCATCACCCTCGACAAGAATCGTTAGCATATCGATGTTAATCTAAAGGGACATCAAGGACTTCCAAACTCAAGAAAAAAATTCTGAAAAGAAAAAAATAAAGGAAAAGAAAATTTTCATAAAGGGTCACAGCAGGGGCAAATGAAACGAATGAACTAAAGAAAAAAAAATGAATGATGGAAAAAAAAAGAGAAATAAATAAAAAGGATGTCCGAAGTTTCAAATCCCTGGAGTCATGTTGACTCGACGCATTGCAGGTGATTCTTGTTAAAACAATTTAACCTCAAACACTTATTTTGGCCTTCATTATCCGTTTCTTTCAAAACCCTAAACCTTTAGCCACAGTACAAGCAAATTAAAGTCCACACCGATTAAAGAATGTATGTCCTGATCTTTCTCACCAATTTAACTATGAAACGAAATGATGTGGTGAATGACAAAAAAAAAAAAATTTCGGATCGAAACCCTCTTCATTCATATGAATGGTTATCAAATCTTTCTTCAAAAATACAAAAAAAAAAAAGCAATATGCATTCAAGTTTTGTGTTAATCATGTTAAGGGTCCTGACGTCTTGATTTTAACACTTTGTAATATATTTTTAGCTTGTTTGGTCATTATTTCGTTCTGAACTTCAATTACAAATATAGGAACAGAAAATTGGAATTCGTTGTAGCAAAAACATAAAAAGCATCGACAAAAAATTTCAACAAAAAAAAATGGAATAAAAATAATTAAACTGAACTTGCTTATTACCAATGCAAATATAAAATTAAAAAAAAAGCAAGTAAAGATTACAGTACATAAATAATAATAATAAACAAAAACAAAACAAAAACAAAAAAAAAACAAATAATAAATACATAAAAAAAAAAATTTAAGATGCTCAGTGTCGGCCACAAGCGGCAGTTAGTAGTACAGTCCAGAAATAAAAAAAAAGAAAAAAAAAATAAGATATTCAAGTGTCGGCCACAACTGGCCGTTAAGATTACAGTCCAAAGATAAAAAAAAATAATAATAAAATAAAATAAAATAAAAAAATTAGGAGTTTAGGTGTCGGCCACAACTGGCCGTTAAGTTTACATTCCAAAAAAAAAAATATAAAAAAAAGGGAGTTTAGGTGTCGGCCACAAGTGGCCGTTAAGTTTACAGTCCAAATAAATAATGACAAAAATAAGGTCCCCTTAAGGAGACGACAACCTCAGAGAGAGCTCCGTGGATGGAGCAATGATACGAAACGGTATGACATACGGGACTCTCTTTTCTTGTTCAGGAATAGGGGGGATGGGGAAGAGATCCAGGAGCTGTGGAGTCTGTGGAATTCTCCATAAAGGATCTCCAGTTATACAGAAAAAATATATAGTAGTCAAAACAAAATAAATAACAAAACAAAAAAAAAACCAAAAAAAAAAAAACCAACAAAATGTATATAAATGCTTACCATACATAAATGATGGGAGGACGGAGAAAGAAGGTTCAGAATTACTGGAGACGTCTTGAGACAAGCGTAGATGCTTTAATCGGTTTCCATGGTTCTGAAACCAACAATAAACGCTATATTCTCCTATTTCTCCGTACTCCCGGAGTCGTTCTGCAATCTCTCGAACTTGTTCTCGATTGGGATTGATGATCCCATGATTATAAATGTTCAATAAGATCTGAACTTGCTCCGGAGTGGACCTCCATCGTTTATAACCGATATCCATATTTCTTCTAACAAAACAAAAAATAAACAAACAAAACAAAAGAACAAAAACAAAAGAGTAAAAATAAAAAAGATTTAGTTTTTCATTTCGTTTTTTCTTTTTAGTTCAATTTCCATTGTCCAGTCTTTGAAGTCTCAATGTCCATAAATAGGTATGTTTCACGGTCCTCGCAAAGGATCCTAAATAGATCTAAGTTCAAAGAGTCAATTTTTTGTTTTAGTTTGTTTTAATTGGGGTACGTGGCGTTGTTCTACCCGAATGTCTCTGCCATACCTTCAAACGAAGGGAGATTAACAACGGTTTTCCAGCCTATATACCCCATATTTTTAAGACAGTGTGTTCATATGTACATATACATAACGAAAAAGAAAAAAAATAGAGAACACAAAGGAAGATAAAAATATAAAAGGAAAGCTCGAACAAAAAGAAGGGTTGAGAGAAGGAGAGAAACTTACAAATGTGGAAAGAGAATCGGAACCGGCCTACAAGAAGAATCACAGAGAGGTCTCGGAGGAGGATCTCACTCTCGCTCAGATCTCGATCGCTCAGATCTCACTCTCTCAGAAGCTCTCACACTCTCGCTCAAGAATCGCAACACCGCTCAACGCAGTTCGACCCTCCTTATATAGCAAAAAAAATTTCACTGTAGCTATAGTTCCGGTCATACCTACCGGAGGCTTTCAATAGTGTCGGTAAAAAAAAAACAATAAAAAAAATCGAAAATTAAAAAATAAAATAAAATACAATTTCACAAAAATTTTCAAAAACATGCAAAATCAAAAACAAATCAATTTTAATTTTTTGTCATTGGTGTCTCGACCCTCTGCTAGCCAATGGTCGTGCCCAATTTTAAATTTTTACCATTGGTGTTCAGGTCCTCTGCAAGGCAATGATCGAACCCAATATTTTTACTTTTTCTCTTCATGTCAATCCTTCAAAAAAAAAAGGGCAACAAGTGTTTTTCATATGTGCATTAATTCAAAAAAAAAAATCAAACTTTGAAACCCTCTTCATTCATATTAATGGTTATTGAATCCTTTTCAAAAAAAAAAAATCAAAAAAAAAAATATAATCAAAAACTAAATAAAAAAAAATCATCAAATAAAACATTTACAGAAAATTGCCAATTTCAAGAATTTTGAACCCAAAAGCCCAGTTCTACACTAGCCCCCAAGCCCAGTTTCACCTGGCCCCCAAGCCCAGTTTCACCTGGCCCCCAAAGCCCGGTTTTCATACTGGCCCACAAAACCCAGTTTCCATACTGGCCCCCAAAGCCCGGTTTCCATACTGGCCCACCAAAGCTCAGTTTCTACACTGGCCCACCAAAGCACAGTTTCTACACTGGCCCCCAAAGCCCAGTTCCACCTCGCCCATAAGCCCAGTTTCTACACTGGCCCACCAAAGCACAGTTTCTACACTGGCCCCCAAAGCCCAGTTCCACCTCGCCCATAAGCCCAGCTTCTACACTAGCCCACCAAACCCAGCTCGCCTGGCCCCCAAAGCCCATATTGGCCCACCAAAGCCCAGTTTCCATACTGGCCCCCAAAGCCCGGTTTCCATACTGGCCCACCAAAGCCCAGTTTCCATACTGGCCCCCAAAGCCCGGTTTCTATACTGGCCCACCAAAGCCCAGTTTCTACACTGGCCCCCAAGGCCCAGCTCGCCTGGCCCCCAAGCCCAGTTTCTACACTGGCCAACAAAGCCCAGTTTCCATACTGGCCCCCAAAGCCCAGTTTCCATACTGCCCCCCAAAGTCCAGTTTCCATACTGGCCCACCAAAGCCCAGTTTCTACACTGGCCCCCAAAGCCCAGTTCCACACTGGCCCCCAAAGCCCAGTTCCGCCTGGCCTATAAGCCCAGTTTCTACACTGGCCAACCATGCCCAGCTCGCCTACCCCCCAAGCCAAGTTTCATCTGCCAATCAAAGCTAAGCTCAAGTTTTTTTTCCTGTTTCGGCCCTCTGCTTGGCAATGGTCGGATTTAAATTTCTGTTCTGTGAGTTTGGCCCTCTGCTAGGCAATGGTCAACTCCAGGATTTAATTTTTGCTTTCGGCCCTCTGCTTGGCAATGGTCGGATTTTAAGTTTCTGTTCTGTGAGTTTGGCCCTATGCTAGGCAATGGTCAAATCCAGGTTTTAGTTTTTCTATCGGCCCTCTGCTTGGCAATGGTCGAATTTTAGTTTTGTTCTGCGATATCGGCCCTCTACAACGCAATGGTCGAATTCAGTTTTTTTGGGATTTCGACCCTCTTTAAGACAATGGTCGAACCCAGCAACATCACATCATTCATTCACTTTTTCATAGGGTTATTACACCCTCCACGAGGTTGTTACACCTCAAAACCTTAATCCATAGGGTTGTTACACCCTCCACGAGGTTATTACACCTCATTTATTCACTCTCCCATAGGGTTATTACACCCTCCACGAGGTTGTTACACCTCAAAACCTTCATCCATAGGGTTGTTACACCCTCCACGAGTTTAGTACACCTCACATCATTCATCCATAGGGTTGGTACACCCTCCACAAGGTTTGTAAACCTCAAAACCTTCATCCATAGGGTTGTTACACCCTCCACGAGGTTAGTACACCTCACATCATTCATCCATAGGGTTGGTACACCCTCCACAAGGTTTGTAAACCTCAAAACCTTCCATAGGGTTATTACACCCTCCACGA
This sequence comes from Vigna reflexopilosa, assembly GCA_027742785.1. NCBI lineage: Eukaryota > Viridiplantae > Streptophyta > Magnoliopsida > Fabales > Fabaceae > Vigna > Vigna reflexopilosa. The sequence goes on along the minus strand of CM050918.1, from coordinate 8,173,141 downwards.
GGTTGTTACACCTCAAAACCTTCATCCATAGGGTTCTTACACCCTCCACGAGGTTATTACACCTCATTCATTCACTTTTCCATAGGGTTATTACACCCTCCACGAGGTTGTTACACCTCAAAATCTTCATCCATAGGGTTGTTACACCCTCCACGAGGTTATTACACCTCATTCATTCACTTTTCCATAGGGTTATTACACCCTCCACGAGGTTGTTACACCTCAGAACCTTCATCCATAGGGTTGTTACACCCTCCACGAGGTTATTACACCTCATTCACTTTTCCATAGGGTTATTACACCCTCCACGAGGTTGTTACACCTCAAAATCTTCATCCATAGGGTTGTTACACCCTCCACGAGGTTATTACATCTCATTCACTCTCCCATAGGGTTATTACACCCTCCACGAGGTTGTTACACCTCAAAACCTTCATCCATAGGGTTGTTACACCCTCCACGAGGTTAGTACACCTCACATCATTCATCCATAGGGTTGGTACACCCTCCTCGAGGTTTGTAAACCTCAAAACCTTATTCCATAGGGTTGTTACACCCTCCACGAGGTTATTACACCTCATTCATTCACTCTCCCATAGGATTATTACACCCTCCACGAGGTTGTTACACCTCAAAACCTTCATCCATAGCGTTGTTACACCCTCCACGAGGTTAGTACACCTCACATCATTCATCCATAGGGTTGGTACACCCTCCACGAGGTTGTTACACCTCAAAACCTTCATCCATAGGGTTGTTACACCCTCCACGAGGTTATTACACCTCATTCATTCACTTCCATAAGGTTATTACACCCTCCACGAGGTTGTTACACCTCAAAACCTTCATCCATAGGGTTGTTACACCCTCCACGAGGTTATTACACCTCATTCATTCACATCCATAGGGTTGTTACACCCTCCACGAGGTTATTACACCTCATTCATTCACTTTTCCATAGGGTTATTACACCCTCCACGAGGTTGTTACACCTCAAAATCTTCATCCATAGGGTTGTTACACCCTCCACGAGGTTGTTACACCTCATTCATTCACTTTTTCATAGGGTTATTACACCCTCCACGAGATTGTTACACCTCAAAACCTTCATCCATAGGGTTGTTACACCCTCCACGAGGTTATTACACCTCATTCATTCACTTTTCCATAGGGTTATTACATCCTCCACGAGGTTGTACACCTCAAAACCTTCATCCATAGGGTTGTTACACCCTCCACGAGGTTAGTACACCTCACATAATTCATCCATAGGGTTGGTACACCCTCTACGAGGTTTGTACACCTCAAAACCTTCATCCATAGGGTTGTTACACCCTCCACGAGGTTATTACACCTCATTCATTCACTTTTCCATAGGGTTATTACACCCTCCACGAGGTTGTTACACCTCAAAATCTTCATCCATAGGGTTGTTACACCCTCCACGAGGTTATTACACCTCATTCATTCACTTTTTCATAGGGTTATTACACCCTCCACGAGGTTGTTACACCTCAAAACCTTCATCCATAGGGTTGTTACACCCTCCACGAGGTTATTACACCTCATTCATTCACTTTTCCATAGGGTTATTACATCCTCCACGAGGTTGTTACACCTCAAAACCTTCATCCATAGGGTTGGTACACCCTCCACGAGGTTATTACACCTCATTCATTCATTCTTCCATAGGGTTATTACACCCTCCACGAGGTTGTTACACCTCAAAACCTTCATCCATAGGGTTATTACACCCTCCACGAGGTTATTACACCTCATTCATTCACTTTTCCATAGGGTTATTACACCCTCCACGTGGTTGTTACACCTCAAAACCTTCGTCCATAGGGTTGTTACACCCTCCATGAGGTTATTACACCTCATTCATTCACTCTTCCATAAGGTTATTACACCCTCCACGAGGTTAATACACCTCATTCGAAACCTTCATCCATAGGGTTGTTACACCCTCCACGAGGTTAGTACACCTCAAAACCTTCATCCATAGGGTTGGTACACCCTCCACGAGGTTATTACACCTCATTCATTTTTCCATAGGGTTATTACACCCTCCACGAGGTTGTTACACCTCAAAACCTTCATCCATAAGGTTGGTACACCCTCCACGAGGATAGTACACCTCACATCATTCAACCTAGATTTTAATTTTTGCTATCGACCCTCTGCTTGGCAATGGTCGGATTTTAAGTTTCTGTTCTGTGAGTTTGGCCCTCTGCTAGGCAATTGTCGGACTCTCTGTTACTTCATGACACTCTTCTTTGATTTTTGGGATTTGTTTTTATGTTTCCTCTTGCTTTTTTGGAACCCAGACGAAATTAGTGTCTCTATCTTTACTTAGCTTTACTCAGATAATACGAAAATACCAAATTTTCGTATTATCCAGTAATTCTAAGTAAAGAGGGGCAGCTGTCAACACCCAATTTCGTCCAGATTGACTAAATAATAGATCTCTTTTATTTTTTTGTTTTGTGTCTTATCTTATTTCATTTATTTTATTATTTTAAATTTTTGTTTTACTATTTTGTATTTGATTTAGTCTTTTTTGTAAAAAAAAAAGGAAAAAAAGAAAAAAAGAAAAAAAACAATGAATAGTAAAAAATGAATAGTAAAAAGTGAATAGTAAAAAGTGAATAGTAAAAAACGAAAAAAAATAATAAAAAAAAATATATAATAATAATAAGAGGATAAGAATCTCAGGAAGGATAAGATTTGCAAGTGGTAATTAAAATATTAATAAAATAATATTAAAATAATAAATAATATTAAAAAATAATTTGAATAGTAAAAATTTTGGACTATAAATAGCCATGGGAGGGGAGCTTATTCTGCACAAAGGGAGTAAGAATCAAGTGAGAAAAAAAAAATAGAGAAGAAAAGAGTTGGGAAGAAAATTTTAGAAGAGTAGAGGTTCTGAAGGATTTTCGGGAGAACAACCTCTGAGTAGAAACCTAAGTCTGGAGAAGAGGTAAGGGGAGCTAACCTTTCCATGTTTTTAAGTTAATACTATTGTATTACTATTCATGTTTTGAATTATTGTGTATGTCTATGAGTTGGTTATATGACTGTTCAAGCATTAAATTTACGTGTTATTATTGATGTAAAACTATGTTGTTATTTTGAATCTGAAAATGAGAAATTTGTTAAAAACTAGTTGAGGAACACTTTGACTAAGGAAAGACTTGGTACTTAAGTTGTCCATTGTGACGCACCTCTCTTTCCTGGAAGTCTACTCGATGTGTTTTTAACTAATTCTTATCAAACAGATTATATGCCGTTAAAATGCCAAAAAATGCCAAAAAATATCAACTTTTTTTTTCAAATCAATTTCTTAGTAGCCAGAACTACGTGATCCTTGATTCTCCATCAAAAGTGGAGATACGTAGGAGCAAGGCCAGTCCTTGTCAGGTTCACTTTCCCAAAAATCCAAATTTTCCAAACAAATTCTCCAAACAAATTTTCCAAACAATTTCTCAAACAAATTTTCCAAATGGTTTGCTAGAACTACGTAACCCTGATTTCTCAGTCTGACTGAGAATACGTAGGAGCAAGGTCAATCCTTGTCGGGCACAAAAAAATAAAAAAATATTTTGTTTCCTTTAGAGTTTTATTTTATTTTTCTTTTCAGGGGAAATTAAACATTTTGCATACCACATTTTATTCGCGTATTTAATTAAAGGTACTGCTTTCGGGCAGGCGTGTAGGGTGCTAATACCTTCCCTACACGTAACCGACTCCCGAAACCAGAGTCTGGTTTTTCTTAGACCGCCTTATCCTTTTTTACGGTTTTTCCGTAGTTTTCCAGAATAAACTATGGTGGCGACTCCATCTCTTTTTTCAAAACACGTTTTCGTTGTTTTCTCTTTTGGATCGTCGTCGTCCCGTCGCGATTTCCGGTTGCGACATAGCATATATTTATACACAATTGTTTACTACAAGACTCGACCATCTGGATTTGTATGAATATGTAGCTTGTGGCCGTTCGTGCACCCGAGTGGTGTAGTAACTGGAAACCCATCAGCTGCCACCCAAGGTTAGCCCGTCATACCTCACCTAAGGACCCCCCTCCCCTTAGACTAGGGCCTCCTGCCATTCTCACCACATGACTTACCTGTCTCTACTTGAGAACTGGTAATCATTAGAATTTTAGGATGAATGCCGTGAATTTCGCTATCCATATTCATACTTTACCAATTCAATAACCAATTACCGAGACATTCCTCCTTGGAATTCTCTTTCATGCCACTTGGAATATACACATACTATCTCATCCAATATACAAATATACATAAAATTAAACTAAACAATAATTAAACATCATCATCGTATACATCAGAATGAAAGAACTTACTTACTCTATAGACAAGGCCGAATGGATTCACTCCCTATATAACGAACATGACCGAGCGTTCATATGAAGAGTAACAACTCAAAAGTAAACCGAACAGCCCTAAAAACGAATATTCAAATGACCCAATTTTAAGGCTAGACCGAATGATTAGAAAGTAAACCGACCACTATTGTCTGGAACTGATCCTTAATGACTTGAAGGTTTAGACCAAATATTATTACCTTAATCCGAACACTATGAACCAAACGGAACATTTCGAACTTAACCGAATACTGATAATATACCTGAACGTATTGTAAATCAAACATACTAAGAACCGAATTCTAGTACCCGACCGAGTACCCTAAGAAATCGAACACTAATATAATGCCGAACATTTTGAAGCTTGGGCCGAGCAATTAGAGCTTAGGTTGAGTACTTGGAGCTTTGGCCGAGCACTTGGAGCTTAGGCCGAACTCTTTGAAGCTTGGACCGAGTAATTAGAACTTAGGCCGAGTACTTTATAACAAGATGAAGTTCTCTTCAAGAAACTGAGTGCCAGTACAAGACTGAACACTCTTCGAAAGACTGAGTGTTGGTACAAGACCGAACGTACTAGGGGAAAACCGAACGGTCATAAATGACCCTCGGTCACAGTTACAGAATTTTGCAGATTTGCGAATATTCCTATCACTACCCAATTCTTGCTAACTCACCAAACATTCACTCATTCAATCAAACATGCAATATCATCAGATCAACCAATTCATCAAACACCATCATTCAAACATGCAACATCCAAAACAACGAATCATAATTTTATTACAAGTTTCCCTTACCTTTTTAGCCGAACGATGATTTGAGTTACTGTAGAATTCACTCCTTCAAATATTGATTCCTTCTATAACACCTATAACCCATTGAATACGAAAGAAAGACCAAGCCATGATCAGGATTTTGTATAGATGAGATAGATGAACACATGCAACTAAAAATTTAGCTTGCATGTATTCGAAGACAGTTTTCTCAAGAAGGAGAGGAACTTACCTACTTAGGATCAAAGTCCGATCGGTGTAAATGGAAGAGCTTGATAGTGAGAGTGCTTAAGTGTTGTCTGAAAGATGATCGGAACAATGAAAAGATGAGAATTTGTAGAGAGAATAAGAACAGAATCTAGAGAGAAGGTGGAGAAAATGGAATTTCAGAAGCTTGGAGAGGAAGATGTATGCAGAAAGTGGTAAGGATTTTAAAATCCCAGTTTATATACTACCGTCAAAACCGAACGGTCCACTCTCTGGCAGCCACCTGGATCCCACTAAACTACTGAATTTAATGGTTCTGACAAAGATGGAAAAAAAGAGGAAGAAAATACAATGCTTTCGCAAAGAAGAAAAAACTATGAAGGTCATTGTACAACTTTTCCAAATATTAACTATAGACAAAATTTTAACCTCAGTTATTAGTAAAACTGAAGCATAAAGGGCAACGAAATCCAATTTTAAAAATAACTTAGACCTAAAACTCTGTCCTCAGTGACAAACTTGAAATTTTGATGAACCTTTAGGTCTCAATAATTTAGAACCTAAAGCCTAAAAGTCTTTTCTCATATGTAGTTAAAAAAGAGAGGAAATTTTGAAATTTTAGGAAACCTTAAGTCTCAGTTTTTAAAAAATCGAAAAGTTGATTTGTTTCAATATTTCAAGAATTGAGACCTATAAGTTTACGAGATTTTCAAAATTGTCATTGCATTTTGCTATGCTTCATTTACTTTAAAACTAAAACATATAAAACATATAAGACGATTTTAAAAGTCAAAAGTGTACTAGTGTTGGTGATCCACCTGAGATATCTCTTCGTCACTACTACTCTTCCTTTAACCATGTTAAAAATCAGTTTCTCATCAGGAGTAGAGCTACTCAGAGATACTACTAATGTTTTTTTGTTGTTTGATAATGAGTTAAGCACTAATATTAGTAGATCATCATTCAATACAATCTCCACAGTGATCAATCAAATCATCACATTTTAAAAACTATTTAAGTATTGAGTAATTGAGGAAGCATCCTTATATTTCAAGTTTCTTAGCTTCCTAATAAAAAACATATTGTTAAAGAAATTTTTAGGCTCAACCTGCTTAATCTCTTCCATAAGTTATCAGCAAGAATCTCACTTGATACATTATAATAATGGATTGATTTATGCATTGTGTATCAATAATCTTCCTATTTATTTTTTTCAATTTTTCTTAAATTTATCTGTTGATTTAACACTTTGTTTATTAATAAAATCATACAAATATTTGCAAAAATAATAGATATTCTACGTAGACATTGAATAATTGTATAATCTAATTTAACCTCATCAACCTCGTCACTCTCTCTCATATTGAGAGCATAATCCAAAGCTTCTAACTGGAGCTTTAATACTAATCGTTGAAAAGACAAAAAAAAAATTAAAATAAATAAATAACAACCAGAAACAAAATCCAAATTAATTCTTCTCTTTATTCCAAAGTTAGTTTGTTTGCACGACTTACACAGGGTACAATGATTGCCTTTGTTTTCTTTTTCAATCTTTGGTGGCTTCTTTATTTTCTCACCGTATCACCATAGGCACTTTCTGTCTATCTATTTTCTTCCTAAACACATGTAATGCAAAAGACTTCATAATTTTAAATTGCATAGTAAATTAGTAACTCATAAAGAAAAATATTTTTTTAATTGAAGAAGTGTGAAACATATTTTTTAATTAAATCAATGTGAATCAGTGATCTACGTAAAAATTGGAACATAGATTGCAAGGATATAGAATTTTAGTGAATAAAAAAAAACTGTTTGCACTTTTCATAAGAGTATTTTCCACCTCTCTTTGTATCATGTCATGACACTGGTAATCTCAGCTTATACTGTTTTTACTTTATTTAAAAAAAAGTGTAAATTTTTATTTCTCAATAATAGTGAATCGATATTCATCTCGTACATTACACCAAACAAAACAACTGGTTATTTGTTTTTTTTTTTGGTAAATATAATAGTGTATTATTCGGCCTCTTGCGTGAGTCCAGAATACAGATAAAAAACAAGGTGAACCAAATTCACGGACAGTCAGAATTTCCGTGCCATATTATCACGGGTTCCATTTATCACGGGTTCCATATTAGCCAACTAAACAAACATCCTTAATTACTCTCGCATGATTAACTGCATCAAACATCATTATTTTTATCCCTTGTTAGGACAAGGATCAATGTAAGACAATATATAGTACCCCTATTTCACATTGAATAACTTCCAAAGCCACACAAGGCAAGCTTATTCACCTTTTTCTAAACACAAGGAAAGATACAAAACCACTGCCACAATAAAACAAACAAAAAATGCACCCAGCTAATTAGTTACAAACCTCACGGGCTATGCCAACCTTATTATTCACGGTATCAAACAAAATCCTAAGATTCTGTTGCTGAAAGTTCGCAATCACGTTCAACACCGAGTTCACGTTATCCGGCGCCGCCGCCATAGCAAGGCAAGCCAGCGACCCGGCACTGCTGTGAATTAAGCTGTTCTCCAATGGCAGCTTCAGGTCCAATCCCTCGAAGTGAAGGGTAATTGGCGGTGCCAGATTTTCATACGTCTTCACAAAACACGTGTCGAAAGCTCCAATGCTCGAGAACGTGCCTCCCACCTGCTTCCTGAACTCCTCCCTCACCGCGTTGTACACGGGCTCCACGAACCGGGTGATCACCGTTCCCGAATCAATTATGGTTCCGGATCCGGTATACGGGTTAAACTCAAGATACTCGCTGGGGAAAGACACCAGGACGCGCCCCACGCTGATTCCGGTGAAGTTCACGTAGTAAAGAGAAGGCCGGTGCGGGTTGCGCAGAAGCGGGGTGGTCCGGATGCTCTTGGGCTGGCCCACGGGTCCGAGTTTGAGCGACCCGGAGAAGTAGTACGATTTGAAGCTAGGAAGGCAGTAAGAGAATACACCGGAGTAGTTTGTCCCGGACTGGGAGAGAAGCGACAGTGGCCCGCGACCCAGACCCAAAAGTCCTTGGGCCGGAACTGAGGCCCCGGAGATGGCGTTGACGCAGCCGAAGGAGTAGTTAGGGATAACATCAGCGGCTAATCTGAGAGAGTCTTGGACGAGCGTGGCGGAGAAAGAGGAGCCGGCGTAGGTTTGGTTAAAGGAGCAGGCGCCGGTTCCTGTGGCGGGGCAGGAAAGCCCGCGGACCTGACCACACTGGGGTACGGAGCAATCCAATGGGCCGTAGCTGGTGGAAGCTTTGGGGGAGAACGTGGTGTCGGAGCAGCCCGTGCAGCCGGAGCAAGGGACGAAGGCCTCGTCGGTGCTGGTGTCCAAAACCATGAACAAAAGTTGACCGGGGGTTCCGAGCTTTGCCCTGACGATGTAGTTACCAATGTTGAAGGCCTGACCGGAAGCTATTGGGGCGGCGGAGACGGTCTTCTGGCCCAATAAGGTGGACAGGTACCTGACCCGGAGAGGGTCTTTTGAGGCCATGTCCACGATCCTGGTGTCCCACGAGTCTGCCTTGGGTGGCTTGAACGGAGAGCATTTGCTGTAGACGGGAATCACGTTGAGGTCCGACTCATCCGGCTGAGAGCCACAAGGGTCAGTGGCATTGCCACTCATCACCCAAACTACACACAAAAATAGCGCAATGCCCAACTTAGCATCCATTGTTGGTGACTTTCTGGACGTGGACGAAGGTAGCTACTGCTACTAGTAGTAGCTATATTGCAGTGGTTGGTGTCCATGCATGGCGGGGAGTGAGACCATTTATATAGACGCGGGAGCAAGTGGTTCTTGTAAATTTACGTAAACATCCTTCCCGATAGATATTTAATAATTGGGGTCTGTTATTTTGCTCTTTTTTTTTTCTTACACACTATTCTTAACTTTGATTTTATATATGAATTTCTCAAAAGCTGTAGTATGAAAACTTTAAGAAATAAAACAGTGTGTACAGGTTTAATTTTCGAGTATAAAAGAGGTGAGTAATATATGTGAAGCTGATATTAAATGCAGAAGTACACTAAACAAAAGGCTTTGGAACACTGATGTGAAGAAAAGGGAGAAAGCTGTGGTTAAGGCATATTTGGAATTCAGTGCATTGATACTCTAAAGTGTTGCAGAACACTGCTGGTTCGCCAGGTCTGCAGCGTTTTTAGTATTGGTATGTAGCAGCAAACAGTGCTGAAATTATTGAACCTTTTAATGTGCTTTCATTACCGTTGTAATTCAATGATTAATGAGTGATTAAGCTAACCTTTTTTGGAAGAAGGAGTGAAAGGATAAGAATTATAAAGCTAGAAAGAAAGTGGTGGTGATCTGAATAAGTGTCGGGATTAGAAATTGACAGTGGATATTTTGTCCGTACATGGATAATGCAGGAGATGCGGTCGGTCACGGGCACTCGAAGACTTTTTTGCTCAAATCTCATGCATTCATGGACCCTCATTTCACTTCTGCCTTCACACAAATCTACTTCAAAACAACATCATTAAACATTAATGCCTTTAGCTTATAAAATATAAACAAGTTGCTCAACTCAACACTTTAAGCTCTGATTCCTCTTCTGGCTCTTTCCCTCACCCACCTTGCCAAAATAATTAAGTTAATAACAAATAGAAAACATGCTGATTAAGATCGTGATTTGGAGTATTGTCTTTCCCACAGAAATCTAGATAGAAATAAATGACAAATTATGAAAAGTAACAAGGCCATACCAATGTAAAAAACATGTTACGGATGGTAAGTTTAATGCACACATGACAAATGAAACAAATAATGATAAAAAGCGAATGAATAAAAGGACAGAGAATAGAAGCAGGATGCTAGTTTAGATTAGGTGATTAGTCCATTGATGGCTGCAACAAAAAACAAAAGTGCAGAAACACAGTGTAAAATATCACTGAAATCACATGTGGGAGAAAACTTTAAATATATAGGCCAACAAACACAACAACGTTGAATATAAAGTTAAGGACACTGTCTTTCTGAATTTAATCTGATTAACCTAATTTTATCTTTATTAGTTTATAAATCTATAAACTACTCCCAGATTTCTACGATAGTACAGTATTCAGTAACTTAGTAAAAAAAATATTTTAATTTATAATTTATATTTAGAATTCAACTTAATTCAATCTTACAAAATAAATTAAAATAATATTTTTTTCATCCATTTATTTATTGTAAATTAATCTTATATATATTAAATAAAATAATAGATTTATCAAACAATAAATTTTATTATAATAAACTTTAACTGATGACTTTATACTATAAAAGATAAGTTTAAATTTAATTTTATAAATTAAATTTACATGTAATCTAAGAATTTCAATATTAATTTTTGTTATATATATAAAGTGAAATTTGAAATTTAATATATTGATAAAAAAAAACGTTAAATAATGTTAAGATAAGTGTTAACCACAAAATTTATAAAATAAGATTTACATTTACTTATGTAAGGGCCTGAAAAATATAGGGTTATTGGGCCTTATGTTGAGGCAGTCAGGCCATCAAACTAAGGACAACATGGTTTTAGGAGGGATTTTTCAGAAGTCTGATTCATTTATGCTTAAACTCTCTCTCTTTCTTTCTCTAGAACTCATTTTCCTAATCTTGCTCTGTCTTCTCTCTACATTTCCAGCTCACTGAACCGTTCGATTCTTGGTTAGGTGTTGTCAAATCATTCCCGGCGTAGAGAGTTTCGTTTTAAACCGGTCACTTCTTCATTTCGATTGGTAAGTCATTTTTTCCTTTTCTCTTCCACTGTTCTTGAAGCTAGGACATGCAACTTTGCTGGTTGCATGTAACTAGTAAACTTTCCTCTTCGTATTTTCTGCCAAAACAAGCTCTAAGAGCTGCATTCTACACCAATTTGGTGGCTTATAGGTACTGTTGAACTTGCCTCTGTGTGGAGGTACTATTAGGGCATTTTCCAGCAAGTTGTACTGTGAGACCAAAAAGGTAAGGGGAGCTGGGTTTTTCATTTTGAATTCAGTGTATTAGAATATCCATGAGCTAGGATTCTATTTGTAATGATGAAGTATTGTATATGTGAAACTAATTCTATATGTGCTTGTTGTATGAACTGAAATTGATGACCCTGTATGCTAGCTCAAGTGTTCATTGAGTATCAATTGTTGAAACTGTGAATTAGTGCCTGTGATTTTGGTTTGGAGGCAGTACATTGTTAAGAATTAGTGTGTTGGGGGTATGAAAGCTGTTATACAAGTTGCTGGCTAGGAAGTTCAGTGAATTGGGTCATGGGTCACTATGAGAGGAAGTAAGGTATTGAAGTTGGACATTTGGGGTCTAGAACACCATAGGACAGTTTGGATGACTTAGATAAATCGTTTGTGACTTGTTAAGATCGTTTTGTTGGTAGGATAGAGGAATCTTAAAAATTGGAGTTGGTACATCCCTAATCATAGAATAGCCCTGACCTGGTCCAGCAAGTTGTGACTAGTCATATGTATCGGCGCTTATGGTGAGTTCGATGCGTCAAACATTTGATTCTTCTCCGATGACTAATTGGGTTAGAAGTAAGTGTTTGGGAATAAAAATTTTGTGGTGATAGTAATTAGATAGGTATCCTAGCAAATAGGAAATAGTTTATGGTGGTTTGAGGGGAAGTGAGAGGGTGATTTTAAGCCTTTGAGGTATTGGGTGTATTTGGTCTGCTTGGGTAGTTTAGACATGTCAATTGTGACTTGTTAGGCATGTAAAACTGAACTAAAACCTATTAGAAATGGTAGAATTGAATTGGAGCCCCTAAGTCATGAGATTGAGTATTTTAGAGTTAAATTCAAGCCTAAACCACTTTAAAATCATTGTATAATTGTTAAAATCCATCTAAACAAGTTTAAATAGGTCCATATCATGAATTAGGAAAGTTAGAAGTTAGGTTGGAGGGTTAAAAGTGGTTGGAGGGGCATGAGTTGCATGATTCTACAGAACTGGCATTTTGCAGATCATGCAGACTCGCTATGCGAATACTCTCGCATAGTGAGTCACTCCAGGGAGGAGCTCTCTGTTTGGGGTCTCTTGCTATGCGAGCTGGTGCGCTCTGCGAGAGACCAGAGGTCTGGAGCCTTTGCCAGATTAATTCGCCTTGCGAATTATGGGGGTGCGTTTTGCGAAACAGCACAGTTTCGCCTTGCGAGCTATTGGGTGTGCTATGCGAACCCCTTCAATCTAGGTCCTTTTATCTTTGCTCTATTTTGGCTGATATAACTGTGTGTACTGATTGAATTGCATGGTACGACGATGGTAAAGTTATTTCATTGAAAGTATGTGAAAGTATGCGGCATGTTTGATGATTGAATGTAACAAAGAGGTGATTGGTGTAAGTGTAACAAGTATGGTTCATGGATGTAATTCCATGATCCTCAAGGATAGGATACATGGTGGTGCCCTAGTAGTGTGTAGAATGATTTGCATGGTAGCTCAGTCTTAGGGGTTTTCCTGAAACTACAATGATCAATCATTCTCAAGTATAGAGGATTGAATCATGTGGTGAGTAGTAGCAGGAGGTCTTAGTCTTGGAGGCTTCCAGTATGCTCCAGGGCACGGAACAGACTAACCTCGTGAGTATGGTAGGGTGGAACCCATTGGCAATGACTTTGCAAAGAAATAGAGACCACCACGAGTGCATAACCCGCCATAGCTCAAATGAAAGTTATGATTTATTGGTATTGAGTTATGATTTATTATTAATCTTGGAGGAAGTGTCCCTGTCTTTATTGGTAGAAAATTTGAGAAGATAAACACTCAAATGAAAGTGGTATTTAACTAACTAATAGACATTCAAATTATAAAAAACAAAAACAGTATAGATGGGAGAAAGTTCAAATTTTATAGAAAATTAAAGATTAAATACTATATAAAGCTTGTTTTTCATTCATGAGATCGAGGATGATGCAAACATTAAAAAGTTTTATCTTATGTGAAATCATGAAGAACAAAGGGATGCAAGATATTTTGAACTATTACACATATAAGGAGAACAATGAATATGTAGAATACTTCATAAAAAAATATAGTTACTTATCAATTAAATGAAGTTAAGAGTGGTGAAAGTTGTAAAAATTGTGCAGAAAGTCCTTTGATCTCTATCACGGGAATTTGACATATTGTGATAATTGAGAAATCAAAGAATTTGTATAAAATGAATATTAAGAATTTCAAAGCTGATAAAAAAAATCCCATAGCTATACTTGAAATCAAGAGTGGGTGACAAATAAATTACTCAAGTTCTTAAAGCTTATGAATTGAATAAAGGTAAAACAATAACCTGTGAAACATGGAGGATTATGGCAAAGGTAAATCATATAAATTAATTTAACGTTATGATTAGAAAATGAATAATTCTGGTCAGAATTTTGAAGACAATAACTTTAGAAGAGGGACAAAAGGTGGAAGAGATGAGAAGGAAAATTTGACCAAAGAAAAAAAAATATTGTGCATGCTATGATTATTTTGCATACGAGTGTTAATACAATAAATGTTCCAAAAATTATGATGGAGAAATTGAGTTTTAAGATGGAAATTTTCAAATAAAATTATTATTCATGGTTGTAACACCATTTAATAAATCAATGATAGTTTTTATGTTGTTTCAAGATGCTCAAACTTAGTGATTAAAATGAGAGATTGATTCGTTGAATTAATTTAAAGATGAATTGGTAAGGTAAAATTTATAGATAATATATCTATTTTTGCATTAGAGAAAGAAAATTTAATCAAAAAAAATTGTAAGTAAACTGGTGTGTTTCAAATATAAATAACAATCTTTTAAGTTTGGGTAAACTTTCAGAAAATGGTTATTCAAAAGGTTAAAACATGAAAATTTGATGTCATTTAATCCCAAGGAAGGTTAATTTAAAAAATTCATATATGGACAAATTTTTAAGATTGACATCCTAAATGTTGCTCATACAAATGTTAGTAAAAAACTACAAAGTATATAATTGACTCTTTGATTCAAATACTTAGAAGATCCTTCAATTCAAAAGTTCAATTCAGATTTCTTTTTTTATCCATTTGAATAGACAAACTTGAAAGTGTGTGCTAGTGAATTGAAACACTTAATTGAAAAGGAAACCAACCATTTTATTTTATTGGATAAGTAAAAAAATGCACGAATAATGAGTTGTTGAATGTGTTTAACTTACATCTTTTAAATAATTTGTAGGATGTGACAACCCTATATCAATAGGCTAAATATTTCATATATCGTAAACTTAGTTAACATGTCTAAGAAAAATTAATAAAACATGAGTACAAGTATTAGAATCACTATACCTATACAAATGTTTCTTGATTTTAATATATTATTTCAAGTAAATCATATCTAATTTAAGGACAAAGTTGTTGGTTTTAGAAATTCAAATTGATATGGTAATAAAGAGGATAAGAAAAGTGTAAATAATCATGTTTTTAACTTTGCAACTCAACATTATCACAATATTGAAAAAAAAGTTACAGTCTTTTCATCATGTGCTTTATCGAAACAACACAATAACAAATTTTGCAGAATGTTTTTGTCTCTTTTATCTTAATTTTGCTTTCTATGTATATCTTGTCTAACGTGACTTTCATAATTCTCTTCCTTAACTTGAGTGAATCAAAATATATTATCACAATTAATTTTAAACTTTTTAATTAATCGAAATTTCAATCAAACAAAAACTAAATATATTATTAAATCAACATGGTCATATTCGTTACAAACCTTAAAAAATTAAAAAATTCCTTTGAAAAGAAAAAAATTAATAAAACTTGTTATTAACAATATTTTAACAAGTTTGAGTGTTGTGAAAAAAAAAAAACACTGAAAAAAAAATATAACTTATTCACCATATATCCCTGTTTTTTACAATTCACATAGTAGATGCTGTCTTTATTTTTCTCCACTATCAAGTATCCTCCATCTATAAATCATCTCTTCAAATCACATATTCAATCATTCTTTTCTTTTCTCCTATATTCTTTTATCCTGAATTCTTTATTTTTACTATACCTTACTTGGTAATTATTAGTTTTCCGGCATTATCTAATGTTTTTTTGTTATATCTTGAAAATTTACATAACACTTAAACAATAGTCACCCATATATAAAAAAATCTATTTTATTTATGTTCTCAATCAACATTTATTACAATGAGCAATTATAAGAAACCAACTTGAATTTCATTAAATAATAAGCGTGAAAAATTAATATATATATTAAATATTTTTAATACAATTAAAAGAATTTAAAAGATCAAGAGCCAGTCACAAATGCTAAATATGTTTTTTAATTAAAACTAACATATTATTAAAATTAATATTTATTTACTTTTAAAATGTGTCGAAAATATGATAGTTGTACATATTTAATATTGTTTTATGTAAATCAGAGAAGCATAATGACTTGTGGTTATAAAAAGAAAAGAAAAAGTCAATATTTAAACTTTGTTACGTGCTTTTATCATTTTCTAACTATTTGACTGTATCTAGGCAGATTGCACTTTACTGTACTGATTTGCCTAATTCAAGTCCAAAAGGCAGAAAAACTAAATAAAAAGAAATTATAAAATCTAATTTAAAAATTTATAAAATTTGAATAGAATTTATATATAATCTAATTTATAAAATTTGAATTTAAAATCTTATTTAAACAATCCCAATTCAATACCCAAAAGAAAAAAAAATCACAATTTAGTCTCTAACCAAATTTATTTATTTATTTATACCCCATACAACACTACTTGTTAAATACAACCAATAGATATGGTAACAACTTGAATTACTTTTCTGCCTAATTGACTAATTAATTAGCATTTTCCTGTTAAGTTCTCTTTGTCAGGGAACCTAAAAGTTGGAAAGGCATGCACAATGACCCTACATAACTAAAATGTTGGAAAACCTCTACAATTATTAGTTTTGGTTCTACTAAGTAATGCCTTAAAGACATTATTTACAAAATTAATAATTAAAATTTCGATTAAAATATGTTCAAAATACATCAAAATCATATAAAAAAAATGTAATAATAATATTAATACCAATAATTTTTAATTAATATATCATCAATGTTCTTTACCATTTACCTTCTTCCTTTATGATACATGTCAATGTGTAAAAAGAAAACATTATTGGTTATTACATCGAGGTGGGTCTTTACAATAACTCATGCATCTTATTCAATCAATTTCTTTGATATCTATGAGGGAATTAAATTCAAAGTTAGACAATATATACTTTATACAATTTCAAACATGCAAAATAGACAATTCAAAGTCAAAAAAGCGATGAAAAATATTGAACATTTAAATCCATTACAAATATTAAGTTTTTAATGAAAATAGAAGAGAGTTTTGAGTAATGACTTGATAGTTTAAGGTTTTATAAATTGTAAAATTTCTTATGAATAAAGTCAAGTATCCTTTGCTTACAATGAAAAGGCATGTTTGGGCAGTAGCACCGACCCACACCTAAGCTGATATTTACTTGCGAAATGGTTAATTCCGTGGAATCTCTTCCACCAAAAGCAAGAATTAGAATGAAGCCATTTTTACGAACATCATCCGGGCCCACCCGCACCGTCTCGTGCTCCAATCTCAAACCACAACCATCAATTGAAGCCCCACATTCATGTGCCATGCATCCTATTACACCAATCCAAACCCGACCCGCTTTGAGATTTGAGATCCGAACCAAAGAATAGTATTTGAGATGACGACGAATCCAGCGAACCAACGGAGAGAATTCACGCTTTCCAACGACCAAATTCCTTTCCCTCGACAAACCATCGGTATCATTTATTAATTAATTAATTAATTAAACTAAATTAAATTAAAGGAAACCATCTTTATTTACATTTACCGCGTTTTCTTTCTATCTCTTTCTTCTTTCTTCCTTCTTCCTGCAAACTTTTTCCTCATCCCAACCTAACAAAACAACAAAACTACCACCAAACTGAGTTTGGCTCCGTCGTTTTCAATTTCCAGTGCTAAATCCACTTTGTTTGGGACTACGATCCACATACATTTCCAACTCACGGACTCCACTTTTCTCGTTAATCGCGCCGTCACGGGTTGCCGCGTATTCATCACTGTCCAGACGTTGGGGTTTGGTGAGGCTTTCTCGGAGTTTTCCGCGCAGCTGTTGGACCAATCTATGTGTGGTCCTCGTGGTAGTTGCTTAAGGTGTGTTATTGGTGCTGGATGTGTGTGGGGAGCAGGATAAATGCTTGTCACCGGGGATCTAGGGTTTTTGAGCCTGGTCCTTTTGGTGGTTTGTCTGGTGGTGCCGGTGATCGGCCTTGTAATTAGCCGTAGATGGCAGGTTTCCGAGGCTAAGAAGGAGGAGATCAGGAGACTTTTGATTTTGGCAGCAGAGGAAACTGCCAGGGCCGAGAAAGAAGCATACGGCACGGTTACTGCTGCTCCAAGCAATCAATGCGCCGTGTGCTATTTTTCCGCCACCGCGCGCTGCGCTCAGTGCAAATCAGTTCGCTACTGGTGGGTTTTATGTTGAATAGTTTAATTAGGAGTATTATTTTTAATGTGGCATGGGTTGTGAAGCTCATTTATTCAGAATGGACAAGTTGGTTAACAGTGCTTTTATTAATTATTGTTGGAAACTGGGAATACTTGATCTCGTTTTCTGGACTCTTAGTGGTTTCTAAAACAAACTTTACATTATGTTAAATCTGTGTTTACTTGTTGTTACATGTCATGTCACCAAGATAAATACACAAAATATCTTGCTTTTAGTTAAGTACTATCCTAGAGGAGCTCTTGTACAAGTTTAGCTCATTCTTCGAGATAGTTAACGACAGTGAGATCATGAGAAATAAAAGTGTTAGGTGCTTTAGATTGTATTTTTACATGTTTGTGTAGAAACCTTTCCGAAGAACACTTTTTTTTAGATATTTTTTTTTTTAGTTGGGCACACGACCCCATTTATGCACTATTTATGCACTGAGTTGAATGATCTAGCTGACTGACATTATGTATTACCGTGGTTCCGATTAATTGTTTTGGGTCTGCATATTTTACAGTCTTCCAATTTATAATATTGCATGCTTGGTTTGTGGTGTTTCAGTTCTTTTGAGTGCCAAACTGTTCATTGGCGGCAAGGTCACAAGTTAGAATGCAGTCCTTCCAACACAAACCACCGGAGTTATGATATAACAAGTGATCTTGGCAGCAAGGTGGTAGAACAAGGCTACCCTGGAATATATGGAGAGAAGTCAGAAAGTGAAAGAACAGAATGTAAATCATCCTTTGAAAAACCTCCAATTTCTGATAGCTGCTTTTCTCCAAAAGTTTCATCTCAGAAGGATGAAAACTTCAGATTTGAGTCTCTTGCAGAGGGGAATATAACAGATTCTAATTCAGAATTGTCCAGTAATTCATTTTCTGGATTCTCAGCTTCTAGAGGTTCCAGTGATTCATCTGATGACTCCTCTGTCTGTGAGAGTGTCATTTCTAATGAGCATGACAGATCGGAGGGACATATTTTTGTTGATTCCACCCCTGACATTCGTGACAAAACTAATGGCAATAGCGAGGGGGTAACCATGTCTTCTTCACCTAAGTTTGCTGCTTTGGTTGATTCAATAGATGGTTTTTCTACAATGCATAAATTAAATCATATCGGACCTGGTTTTAGTAAAGAAGAGAGTAAGTTTGCATCGGATGGTAATTCAGGTTCAAATGTGTATAAGGAGAAAACAATTGATCCTTCTGCAGTGTTTTCTGGATTCTGGGATAAAGCACTTGATGGGATTAAAGATGATTCTAAGAATGACACTCATACATCTTATTCTGATGAATCAACGGGTAAAAGGACTGTTTCTGAATCTTCATTTCACTTTTCATTCAGTACCATACCTCCTGCACATGTAGGAGATACCAAGACTAAGGGTTCTGAATCTGATAATGCATCTCCAAATTGTATTGGGTCTAAGAATGGCAACATGAACTCTTCAAAGGAGAGGAATTTCTCATTCTCCAATGGCAAAGTTTCCAATATTAGGAGTTATGTTACTCTAAGTGATTCTGGATCTGATCATTTGGAATCTAAAGCCAGCTCCAGACCACCTTTATCATCTTTCTCCCATCAATCCTCCTGCGTTGGCAAAGGTTCAGTTTGTGCAGATGCTTTGAACATCCATAACTTGCAAGCAACTGACACTAAGGTAACAAATCATGTTGTGGAAAACCGCCACAGCACCTTCAAGTCCACTGTGATTGGATGCCTGAAGCGTGACCATGCTGATTCTAATTTAGCTTCTGAAACTAAAGAAAATTCTCATGTCAGTACAAAACACGGGAATAATGACGATGAGTATGACACCTGGACTGTCACTTCCTCTCGTGTTGCTAGCTGTTCTGCAAATTCTGGAAGTGGTATAAAAACTTCTGTTTTGAAAGTTGTTGATCAGTTTAGAGAATCAAATATGTCAAAGCACTTTCCATTCTCTGTTGGGAGTGAGGTTGGTGAAAGACACAATGACAAGGTTCTTCTATAACATATATATTTCTTTTTTTGCATTATTTTTGTGCTTAAAAATATTGTTACCTTACATTTAAAGTTATTGCAGGTTTTTTTTCCTTATGAAATGTTTGTCAAGCTTTATAACTCGAACAAGGTGGAGTTATGCCCATTTGGCCTTATAAATTGTGGAAACAGGTAATTTCAAATGATTTAAGATAAAACATTAAAAATATAATTGGTTCCATCTTATATGTGGATTTTACCATTGCAATATCGCTTTGTGGTGTGTATTATTATCTCCTTGCTTTGCTGATAAAGATCACATATTTTACATTATCATTAAATGATTGATTTGAATAGTTAGGTTGTAATCAATTACTCCTCCACCATGTTTTGTGGAAGATTCATGCTTTTCTTTTCAACTTTGCAGTTGTTATGCTAATGCTATACTTCAGTGCCTAGCATTTACGCCGCCTCTGACTGCTTATTTGCTTCAAGGATTACATTCTAAATCATGTATGTATACTATCAGAGGTTTCATCATGGAAACAGACCTCTACTTTGTTTATTGAATACTGTGTTGTTAGTTGTAACAATTTTTGTAGCTTAAATATCTCCTATGCAAATTTTAGGTGCACATAAAAAATGGTGTTTCACCTGTGAATTTGAAAGATTGATTTTGAAGTCAAAGGACACAAAATCTCCAGTGTCTCCTATGAGCATAATCTCTCATTTACAGAATATTGGAAGTCAGCTTAGTAATGGGAGAGAAGAAGATGCACATGAATTTCTTAGGTATTTTTTACACCTTTGAATCCATGTAAAATAACCTGATTGGTTTGTATTTCATTTTAAATGAACCATGAGGCACTTGACACTTGACAGGCATGTTATTGACACAATGCAATCTGTTTGCCTTATGGAAGCTGGGGTTAATGCATCGGGCTCCTTAGAAGAGGACACTACTTTAATGGGTGTAACATTTGGTGGTTACCTTCGATCAAAGGTAATTTTTATTTCTATCTCAAAAAGTAATTCACGATTTTCTTTATGTTTTTCCTTTTCTCCTGTCATAACTGTAATACAGTGTTGGCATGTTTATGTAAAAGATAATTTTATCATTGTTGTCATAGTAACATATGTTTTTTGAAGGTAAAAAAATAAATGAACATCTCCTCATTTGGTAGATAAAATGCATGAAATGTGGAGCAAAGTCTGAACATGTTTATGAAATAGATAATGATATTATTATTGTCATTATAATCTGCTGATTGGAAGTAAAAGGGACAAATGAACATTCTCCTCATTTGACAGATAAAATGCATGAAATGTGGAGGGAAGTCTGAGCGTCAAGAAAGGATGATGGATCTGACTGTTGAGATAGAAGGGGATATAACAACCCTGGTGGAGGCTCTTCAACGATTTACAAGCACTGAGACTCTGGATGGAGAAAACAAGTACCACTGTGTCAGGTTGGTTGATCTTTTGGGTGCCTTTTGATCATTATCTTCACAGGGAGAGTTAAGTTACTACAGATTTTTTAGTGTAGATTAAATGCAAAATTTTAGAATCAAACTGTTAGCATAATAGGATTATGTAGATTTTGATAGAACTCTCAAGGTTTATGTTAGGAAAAAGGGCAGAAATAGAAGTTAAGAGTCAATTAGGAGGGGGTTAAGAAGGGTTATGTTAGAAGTTAGGAGGCAGTTATAATGCCTACGGTGTGTTATCTCTTAAGGGGAGAAAACATGTATGAGGGAGGTTGAGTATTTTGTTTCAGACAGGTTCTGTCCTGTGTAAAAGGGAATTTCTTCCCTTGAAAGTTGTTGAACGTGTTTCTGTACTGGCTTTTCTAATAAAAACATCATCTTACAAAGTTGGTGTAACATTCATGTGCATTTTTTTTAATCTGAAAGAGAGTTTTCGTTTCTTGTCACCAAGAAACTTAACAGATTTGTTGTTGCTGTGACGTTCTTCCTGTTTTGATGATTTTTATCATAAACACTTTCAGGTGAAAAAATGAAATAAGTTATGCTATCTTAAAAGTAGCTTATGCATTTATCCAATCAGGCCCCGTAAATTGGTTAATGGAAGTTAAGTCTGGGATGTCTCCTGTCAAGGGAAGAACAGCCTCAACCCATAAAAACACCTCTTAATTTTATCATCTTTTTATGTGCCATTATGAGTAAAAAAATTTAAGTTATTTCTATTTCCTCTTAATAATCACCTTGGTATTAAAACAGATGTTGCATAAGTAGGGAAAATGTTTAGGCATGTGCCAAATGGAAAGTGTTAGAATGGTTTGCACATGGTCTACCTTCATTGAGCCTATATTATATGGATCCTAGGCCATTAGCAGTGGGCAAGTCCTTTTAGTGATCTTCAGTTAAATTAGAATTTGAAAATTAAAGCTTGTGATTTTTGGTTCAAATCTTTTCTCTGACGGATTCACTAATTACTGCATTATTTTTCTATGATTTTGGCCTGGCTGTACATAGAAGAAAGCATTCCACAGTCCTAATGTCACAAGTTTACAAAGCCTGTGCCATAATAATTGACATGCAAGATAATCTGTCAAATCAACCTTGTAAAACTTATTTTATTGTGGCCAAGTTATGACTTTAGCCTTTTATAAAATTATGATTTATAGTATCCATAAAAATGTTATTGTCTCTCCTATTTGGTCTTTTAGTGTTGTGCAAATGTTTCCTTCTCTTGATTTTAGTTGGAATTTTGTTTGGAGTACTTGTACTCAAATGCTTTTTCTTGTATTAATAAACTATTTCCATTTGAAGTTGTAAATCTTATGAGAAGGCCAAGAAGAAGCTGACAGTTTCAGAGGCACCCAATGTTCTTACTGTTGCATTAAAGAGATTTCAGGTATTTCATGAATTCAATTCCAAGACAATGTTATTTTACCTGCACTATATGCAGATTTTCCTTATTTGTTACATCGTATTGCAGTCTGGGAAATTTGGGAAGCTCAACAAGCCTGTTCAATTTCCTGAAATACTTGACTTGGCACCTTTCATGAGTGGGACTAGTGATAAATCACCCATATACAGATTGTATGGGGTAGTTGTCCACTTAGATACCATGAATGCTGCCTTTTCGGGTCATTATGTGTGCTATGTGAAGAATATACAAAACAGGTGGTTCAAGGTTGATGACAGTGTGGTAAGTCCCTTACTTTTGTGTTTGTTCCCAATATTAAGAGCAACCTTTGGTTCCCAAATGTACTTTTCTAGATATGATTTTCTTAATTTGTAGTCCATGGTCCTTTTGATAAAATATATGGTAAAACTGGGTCAGAATATGGGATTAAGAAATGAAAGCATTTGATAGAAACATCTGCATCTTGACCTAATTTGAAGACTAGAGATACTAGAGAAGAGGTGAGATGTCAATAAAGATTCCTCCTGGTGTCGGAGAGATCTGGACTCTACCTGAATATGATTTCTAGTCTCCCTTTTCGCCCTAGTTAAAAACTGAATATGATTCTACTCTCCCTTTCCGTCCTAGTTATACCCTATTATCCTTTGAGTTCTTTAACTCGGTAATTGACAGTCTAACTGTTGGACTAAGTTCATTTTTTTAATATTCTAACCACAACATACTGTTATTTATATTACTAATTGATTCAAGTCCACTGGGAAGTGAACAATGTAGGACCAAAATTTATCAAGAATGCTTTACAAATTACAAATATAGTTAAAGGTCAGAGATTTAAGTAGGATGTTATAGCGCCACTACAGCTGCAGAGCATCCCTTAGCTACTTCAGGACCTGCTGTAGTAGGGAGGTTAAGAGTGTACTTGGGAAACATTGAATTTCCCCATTTCAGTGGTCTTCCTATATATTTCAGCTGTTTTTAAAAAAAAAATCTTGTTTGGGCCAATCAACATCTTAAAAAACTTAATCTTTCAAAACTAACTTGAAAGATTAGGTTTGCACCTATTTATAAATTATAATTTAATTATAACTCTAGTTAATAAGGAATTTTTAATACACCTTCTTGTTCTGAAGAGTGAACATCTTGAATGTGAATAAATATTTATGGATGGTTCAACAATGGATGACACAATAAGCCTAATAATTTTTGTTACGATTTTGATGTTATTTTATAATTTAATCTTATAAAACTGGCTTAAAAAGTAAGATTTAGGTTTGTTTATATATTATTAATTTGGACATATTTATAGTTGAAATGGGATTTCAAACACAACTTAAAGTCCAAAATAGTTTTTTTTCTTCTAAAAGGTCATATATTTTGTTGCATCTTTGGAGTCCGGTTGTTTGCTTTTAAAGGTGTAACTCCCAAACTTGAAACAAAACAGATTCTGATTATAATCAAAATTTATAATCGATTATCAAAATAATCCAATTCTCACAGCTGTCCCGAATTCATTAAGTGTAGCCAGCTGTTGCGGATGCCATAGTAGTGCTACGAGGCAGAGGCAGAGGCAGAGGCTATTCCAGAAAAGCCCAATGAACTGAGATATCCCTCTGTTTCTCTTGTCTCTTCTCAAACCTCTCTCTACCTCTCTTATGTTGATGTTGCTGTTGCCTCTGTCTTCTCTGGCAACTGTGTCTGGTCTCTTGTCTTTGGCAAGTGCCTCTGGTGATCGCCGCTCTTTTATACTGTCTTCCCTCTGGTGAGCCACCTTATTGGCACAAATAAACTGAAAGAAAGAATATCAGGCAAAGGTAGACGAATGACAAAGGTGGTGCAAGAGGTTCAGAATTGAAAGCTCTGTAAAGTCAAGTTCAGTGGATGAATGTGTCCTCAAATCACTGTTGTATTACTAAATAGAAGGAAACTTACAGAACATTTGATGCGGTTTTTACTTGTATTTTACTTGGTTTAACAATCTGCTGTATGTCTTGCAGGTGACTGCCGTTGAATTGGAGAGAGTCTTGACAGTAGGAGCATATATGCTTTTATATGCAAGGTAACTTAGCATTTTTGCTCAAGTCTGACAAGGGGAGGGAGACATCGAATCATTCAGTGTTTAACACATTGATGGGTGGCTTCAATGATCCTTCTAACTACATTTTCTCTTGTTGGCTTCTCTGACTATCTGAATCGGTTGTAGGTGCTCGCCTAGGGCTCCAAGATTAATCAGGAACAGAATACTATCCTCGGATTCAAAATGTAAAGTCAGCGGAAAGACTCTTGCAACGAAAGCGAGATATATATCTACGAATTCTGGTGTTCCTGAACATGTCAACAGTTCCATCTCTCCGGATGGCTCACCTGCATTGGAGTCTTTCTATTCAAAGTTTCACCACCCGAAAAAGATTTTAGAGGAAGACTCGTCCAGTGATAATTCATCCCTCTTTAGCAGCAATTCTGATGAAGGTTCTTGCAGTACCGATAGCACCTGCGATTCAGCCAGTACAGATGACTTCACAGATTATCTTTTTGGTGATTCGGGAAATGGGTGGAGTAGTGTGTGGAGGAATTCTGATTCTGACACGTCCTCGTCCTCTTCGTCATCTTCCCCCTTAAACTGTCGACATTCCCCACTCTCTGATATGGACCGATACGATTCAGTTTCTCCTGGTGTGGAGAAAGACAATCATGTATACAGAAATGGAGCAGTGAATGTTGAAAAGAGAGGGATGGGTGTTTTGCATTCTAACACAACTTCACAGCATAGAGGGTTAGGTAGTGGTAGGAATAGTAGCAAGATTAGTAGTAGGGAGACTGACTCTTTTGTGAAAGTAGGATCTAACCTTTGTAATGATACAGAATGTGGTGTATTACGTAGAAAAAGTATAGAACGGATTAAAATTTAGTAAAAGCGGGAGCTCTGGAGTTTGGAGCACTAAATAATGAGTGAGGGGATGCTCAATGTATAATGTACCAACTTTGAGGCGGCGTCGTTTTCAGAAAGGAAAATTAGCCACATCACTTTGCCAATAACTTAACCAGCTGTAGATATGCATACCTCCAACTTTCTTATAAAACTTTAGTGGGCTTTATTCTGTTATACTTGCATTTTTTTTATAATTGTATTATACCTGTTTTATATTGAAATCACTAAATCTAAATCACTCATAATGCACCAAGTTTTATACTTTTTTGGATGATTTTTAGAGGCCGAAAGGAATGAAATTTTTAAGTTAAACCCTTCAACCCTCTGCAACCAAACAAACTCAATCATTCCACCATGATTTTGCTTTTATTTTGCTTTTTCTCTGTTAACATAGCAATTGGGTCAATCCTATAACTCTTCACACTTCTAATGGACTTTTTCTTCCTGAACCCCATATCTATACCCTATAATTTCTAACATAACCATTTTAACCATTGTAAAAGTGACTTTTTGATTATTTGTTTTGGAAATCTTCTAGAATAAGTTTTGCAAAATTTTTGGAGCATAATTTCTAAAATTTACTAAAATATATAAGATGCATTCTCGAACAAGACTTTTAGAACAAGATTTTCAGAACATATATGATATCTTTTAAAATGAGCTTTTCAAGACGAACTTCCAGAATTAAAATGAACTTTTCAGAATGAGTTTTCTTGTAGAACGAGTTTTCTTGTTTCCTTCTTCCTCTTGAGTGGAAAATGAAGATGCAGCGGAGATGGTGCAGTGAGGGTAGCAGAAGCAACAACGGTGGTAAAAGTAGTTTAATTTCTTTTTTTATTAGTACGGAGTGCAGTCAATAATAATGGGTGCAAAAAGAAAATTCCCTTCTTCTGACTTTCGCCATATTTAATGTATTTTTAATAAATTTACATTAATGAACTTATGTGTAATTTAACCTTAAAATACCTTTTCTAAATATAAAGGAGCTAATTTAATTATTTTATCATATTTTCTATGATAACAAAGAATAATAAGATTACTGTTTTTATAATTTTGTTGTAGATAATTTTATTTATTTTGTAGGTAATTTTTATTATTATAAAAGGTTGTTTTTGTTTTAAAAAATGATTAAATTTAAAAAAAAATACTTAAAACTGATATTAAGGATAAAATTGAAAAAGAAATTTATAATGGAAAATTCTAGTATAAATAATCATGATGTTTGTTAATCATGATTTGTATTAGGAAATGACAAATTCAATTAAATAATAAAAACATGATAATATCATATAAATATTCTAAACTGAAATAATACTTTAATATTTTAATTAAAATATTGAATTCATTATCATATCAAATAATTTAATGAAGGTAATATTATCATTTTTATTTCAATTAATCGAAAATGGGAAATTTAACCAAAAATCATTGTAAAAACACTTATTTAAGGGAAATCTTGGTTTTTAAAAAATATAAACCAAACATGATAAACATAGCTTCCTAATTTTATTAGATTCAGGAAAAATAAAAACCTTTATCCTAGTAAGCAGTCTTCAACACTCATATGATCTTTAAAATCCTTGAAAGTTCAATTATCACACCAACTAAATTACCTTTTTGAGTGAGATTTTCAAAATAACATACACACAATGAAATAAGTCAATATTCAAAATTTCTACAAATAATGTGTTTGATTATTATGGTAAATTTTGATAACCATAAATGGGGTATTTCTATAATAATCGTTTTAAATGAATATTCTTTTATTTTCGTTTCATTAAATATAAGAAACTTTTATACTTATATATTACTTTAATATCTCTCAAAGCATTCCATTATCTTCTAGTTTCTTCCATAATAGTAGAAAGCATTGTGAGAAACTTGATAAGAAATGTTTATGTTTTTCCTTAATCATTTTTCTTTCTCACATGACAATTTTGATAAGAAATTTGCATGAAGATATCGAGAGGTTTCTAATTTGTAATCGACGTGATACCGATGTGATATCTTAACAAATTATTTAATTCATTATGTGTCAATCATTTCTTATTTTTTTAATGTCATTATTATTTGAGCATTTAGTGCCTCTAATCCTTTATATCATACTAATCCTCAATTATGTATAATATATAATGAAATAAAAAAGGTTTTATAAGGAAATGAACTTAAATTCATAAATAGTTAAATGGTTTTTTTTTTCTCTACTACGATGATTAAACTTGCATTTATACGCACATATTAAAGCATGCAACTAGGAAAAAATGAAAACTTAAGATGTGCGCGTTTTCTACCGATTTAGAAATAAAAAGCTTTATGATTTATTGTTTTGTATTTTATTAGAATCAATCTCTTGCATTTATAATTTTCATTGAAATTTAACTTAAAATGATTTAACCATAATATTCTTTTACTTTACACTTTTCATTTAAATGATATTAAGCTTGCAGGTTGAAACATGATTGTTGTTTTTTGTTTTCTTTTTAGTTTTAATATTCTAATTTACTTCACTCAATTATTTTTTATTGTATCAAATATCTTTAATATAGAAATTATACTCTAAAAAGTACCATTAACATAGTTTACGAATGGTACGCTAGATTTCGTAGATCAAACATATGCTACAAAAATAATCCCAACCTATTTTCATCATTAGAACTTAGTTGTATTACAAATTTAGTTTTCTTTAATGTTTAAATTACTTCACTGCATGTCAAGAACATTATTTTATATTATTAAATAAAAATAAAGATTAAATATATTTTTAGTTTCTTCAACTTTTATATAAAATTAAAATTTATTTATTTTTAAAATTTTAATATATTTTAGTCTTTAAATTTAAAGAAGAGAATGGGAAAGAAATGGTAGAATTAGAACTGTCAAAACAGGTAACCCGGCCCCGCCCACTACTAGTTGGTCACTTAGTGAGTCAATTCAACCCGGCTCATTTATTAGCGAGGCCCGACCCACAACGGGTTGGTGAGTAAACGAGTTGGCTCACTTGTTCACTTAATTACAATTTTTTTAAAATAAATAAAAATTACAAACTTTCTATGATTCAAATCTAAACAAATTTAACTCTCAAATTTCACTTTCAAAATCGGTGTTTAATTAATTTTAAAAATAGCAAACTTAAATAATTTTTTCAAGCAAAAAAAAGTAAATATCTTTTTATAAAATTAAAATTAAATTTTAATAAAATAAAATTAGGTAGGTGGTTGGTGGGCCAACCCAGTCCACTACGGGTTCAACCTGCATGAGTCGGGTTTAAATGAGTCGGATTGAAATCTGACTCGCGTAAAAAAAAATATAATTTTTTCAAGTCCAATCCGACCCAAACCTGTGGTGAACCAAATTGGCCCACAGATTGTAATTCATTTTGATAAGTCTAGGTAGAATGTGTTAGGTTTTGTGATGGTAGAGGATAATAAAGGGAGTAGTTAATGCATGATAAAAGAGAGGAAGAGAATAATAAAGGTGAATGGAAGGGTGAGAAATGTGTATTCTCTTGTAAACAATTTGATTTTGTCTTGCAATAAATCCAAGATGGGTTTCTCACTATGTACTTTGCAGATCAAACTTGACCAATGCACATAATTTTCTGAGCCCCACCAACAACATGAACATCATCATTTTGGACTTTCACGGCGGAAAATCCATTCTTTCATTTCACTTCTACAAAATATATATATTTATATATATTCTATAATGGATGCAACCAACCCACTTGTACTTTTATCCCTCATTTCCTCTTCGTTTCCGCACGTACTATGCAACTCCACTTCAATGCTCTCAAAGTCTATCATTTAATACCAGTGTAGTTGTCACTAACCAAATCATTTATGACTAACGAATTCATTTATCACCACATATTAGTATGGTTGTATCCATCTACTCATCCAAATTCATAACAATATACATCAAAATGTTCTAATTTCTATGTGTTTGTTTTCTAAGATAAACCTCAATGAGATTGAATGAACAGAGATAGAAGAAAAGTTTGATTGTTTATTTTAAGGGATGGAGAGAAAAAAAAGTGAAAAAGAGATTTGAAATTAAAATTTGTAAGACCTGATGAATGATTTGATAGATGTGATAAATAAAAAAATGTTTTAATAGATTATATTATTATATTATAAATTTATTTTTATGATTAAAATCAATATAAAATAAATATAATTATAATTATTAATTTTTTCAATAGTTTTTAATTCATAATTAATATTATTAATATTAATATTATTACTATTGATTGATGAAGAAATTCACATAAAAGTGGAGGATATTTGAGTGAAATATTTATGTTGAGTTACTTTTCTCTTCTAATTCCTTATGTGAAATTGAATCCTTCTTCTTCAAATCCATTTTCACAAATAAGTTCAAATAAATGGAAAGAAACAAACAAATCACTTACTCTCACTCTCTCACAAAGAGTAAATCTCTTAAAACAAACACATTGTGTGTTGACAATTAATCATTTAATAGTTTTTGCTTCAATTATTAAATTGATGTAGAATTAGAAATATTACATCGATTATAATAAAAACTGATTATAATAAAAACAAATGTAATATAATAAACACTTGTTGGAAGAGAGAAGCTTTGGATTAGATGAAAATATAAATTGCCTATGGAGTGAAGATGCAAAAAGTGTAAACTTATAAATGAAAAAACCAATGACACAAATTTGTATAAAAGTTTTAAAAAGATATTACATCGTTTGTTATAAACAGTTGATGTAAAAATTCACTTAAAAAAAGTAATTACATTAGTTCTCACATTGAACCAATGTAATATAATAATTATATACATTTTACTTTAGTTAATCACATGATCCATGTAATATCTACATGCCTATTTATTACATAAATTACATTGATTCTTAAAAATAATGAATGTAATATAATTGATTTTGCATATTTTACCTAAGTTATTTGCACTATCGATGTAATATCTATCCACATTTATTTGTCAATGAAAAATAGATTTTTTTCTTTCAGTAATGCACTATAATTAACATCACTACTATTATTGTCAAAATAATTATCAATGCAATTTTTACCACTAATTTTTTTTGTTATTATCATTGAAATCATCAATATCACTTATTGATATAATTTTATTAATATTATTACTATATATCATTATTGTCACCGATATCATAATTAGTATATGTCTATAATAATTTTATTAAAAGAAAATAACAAGAAAGTAAGTTTTGCGACAAATTTGTATGAATAACTAATTTTTGCATTACTTATCTATTAGCAATCAGCATAAATAAATTCTAGAAAGTAGAAGGTAAACAATAATAAAAGAGAGGTAGAAATGATAACAAATAAATTCGCTACAAGGTAAAACAACAATAGAAAAAGAATAAAAAAATATATTTAAATAGATTTATTACATTTATTATGTATTATTAACATTGTTACATTTTTATTAACTTTGACATTAGAATGTTTTTGGCAAATAATTTCCTTATTTAAAATCTTAACCTGTAATTGAAATTTAAAAAGTGAACCAAGAAAAAGAGTTTACCTCGCATCAACTAAAACAAGAACATTTCACCGTATGATGTCTTTTATTATGTCTTTTATTACGTGATAGACTTAGTATCATTTATCAAATATGATAGAAACTGCAGAACACTACATGGTTTAACACTATCAAACGAAAAAACAACCTTTGCACAATATCTACATTATATTTGAAGACAAAAATAAGATAGAAACCTCATAAATGAGAAGGAATGTTGTAGGTGATATGATGAAAGAGCTTCCATTTCAGCAGTGTGTAAATATATTGAATTTAAGCGTAATGTTGTCCTGTTTTACTTGCGACCTAATTTGGCAATAAAGAGAGAAGAAAACTTGAAAGGGAAGTCTGTTGAAAGTTGAAAGGGGCAGCAAGAAGGAGACAGGAATTGAAGCGTGTCCCTGTTTATTTCCTTTTCCTGTTTTAGGTTTCAGAATTGCATCCATTCACATTATTGCATGTTCATTTGTTTGGTACAAAGAAAACTCAATAATGGTGGCTGAGATAAAGGCAAATAAATGTCCCAGTAATTTCATGCTTTCATCTACTTATTTTCTGTCTCTGTTTTCTTAGGCGTGCATTACTTTTGCTCTCCAACTTCTTTTCCTTCTTGCCGCAAAATATAAAAACACAAAAAGACATCCCTACTTATTATTGTCAAAAAAAATCATCCCTACATAACAACGTACCAAAAAGACATGCATGCGATCAATATCTTCAGCACGAGTGCAGAAAGTGGAAAATAAAAATGAAAACTTTATAGTATATGTTTCGGTTGAATTGGTAAGATGATTGATCGTCTTTTTTGTTCTACTCTCTTTTGATCTTTAATCTTCTTCGATAATGTAATTCACTCCGATGAGTTATTGACATGTAGAAGACATTCTGACGTTCAAGTCAAACATGTTTCATAAAGAAATCTTTATTTTATTATGATAAATCAAAGTTTTATCAGGTTAGAAAAGAATAGAAAAGGATAAAAAATGATGTAACATTATATATTTATAGGACTTATGACAGTCAAATCCCTTAATTTTCAATATATTATTAGACAATCAATAACTAATATCGTATATTTGTAAAACGTAAAATAATTTAATCTATTAATATCTACTTACTTCGATCAATATATTTGATATAATACAGTGAATATTTTATCGATTAAGAATCGCGAACTCAATTAACGGTATATATTATATTAACATTTCAAATATATCAATGAATTACCATGTCAACAAAATACGATAGTTTATTTTGTAGTGTGACATAAAAAAGATTTTTTTACCTTTCTTAAAGTGTATATGTTGTGTACGTTATTACTACTGGCACTTAATTTTCTTTATTTTAGATTGTTGTGTCGAATAAAGCAGCAACAGAGGTGACTGGTTGAATAATAAAACCTTAAAATTAACTACACTTAATTATGCCATATAGTTAGCACTTTATCTTTTCGGCTCAAACATGTTTTTGTTTTGTTTTGCTGCGGCTAAGGGAGTTCACATTACGATTTCGGCTTGCATTGGATCAATTAATTGTTAATTGTTTTGTTGAGTGCAAATCATTTTTAGTTTTGTTTTCAACTTTATAACATACTTCAAGATATTACGATAATGTAACAAAGTTTGTGAGCTACTCAGCAACACAAACATATTCAAATCTGAGACAGTTGAAAAATTCTCATTTTGATTTAATTTTCCTTAAAAATGCTAGATTTATTGGAAAAAAAAGTTTTCTAACACTAAATATCAATAAAATCTGAATTTAATTACATAAAAAATTAACATTATTCTTAATCTAAAATTTTAAAATAATAAATTTATAAACTTTTATCTTTATATAATATTTTATTTTTTTTATTTCGACTTAAACTTAAATTTCGATTCCTATCAAATACAATTTTTATATTATTCGATAGTGAAAAAGAAAATGTATATTTTTTTGTGAATGTAATTACCAAAAGGTGCCATGTCATTGAATATGTATATGCGATATGGTAAGTTTTGTAAAGGACTTGATCTTTGGAGACTCCACATATCTTTTACTCCTGTTTATTATTTTTATATTTAATTAATTTAATGTATATTTAATTAAATAAACTTTATTTAATATAATATTATTATTTAGTCTGTTCGTATTGACGAAGAAGGATAATTGTGGTGTCAATTGCCTAAAGTCACGTCACGTTTCAATTTCAGTGACTTACGTGGCACACTCTTATATGACACATGTCTAAACAGTTTCATTAAATAAAGTGGATATCACTTAATAATTAAACTAAATTCAATGATGGTGGGAGATTAATTTTAGAAACTATTTTTAATTTTCACTAAAATATATATTAAAATAACAGTGAGTGACTATTTAAAAAACTAAAAAATAATATTCATTCCCATATTTACTGAATGAGTCAAAAGAATATTAATAAACTAACTGAATAAATTATTTAGAAGAAAATATTTACTCTAATATTATTCATAGCTATCCAATCGATTTAAAATTATATATATATTTGGTAACAGTTTTAAAAAAAATAGTAGTGGTGTGTTTAAGATGAAATTTGATAATTTTATTAATAAAATGTAAATTTTATAAATAAAAAATAATTGTTTAAGTTTTATTTTAAACTATCATTATTTATTTAAAATTTATTTTTATTTTTATTTTCTTCTTCTAACTTCTTTTTAGAGTTTTAAGATTTTTCTTTAAAAAAAATCATATACTGTTATAAAAATCTTGACATAGCAATTTCGTCTAATTAGAAGTTTTATTTGAATATGTTTATCTTTATTTTTTATTCATATTTTTAAATGTTTTGTTGGTATGAGAAATTTTTTATTTCGTGTGACTCAATTGAATTTAAGATTAATATTCAAATTTTAATGATTGTTATGATATGTTTATATTGTTGATTTAAATTTTCTATGGTGAAATATTGTATTATGTGAGGGTAAAAGCTTTTGGAGTTCTTTTATAATCAAGAAATTTAATTAAGAAAAACTAGTTCGTTGTCCCATAATACTAGGTTAGATGATATGGATGTAGGAATGACATCATCACTAGATATAATTTGAGAAATTGGTCTATATTGATGAATTTTGAATCTTTAATGATCTTGAATTATGATTGGTTAGATGCATTTATATGTTTTTGTAGTTTTATATGAATATTGATAAAATAAGATGCATTAGTTTATTCAAATTGGTCGTTAAAATCATTGTGAACTAAGTTTATTATTTTTGGATATATATATATATATATATATATATATATATATATATATATATATATAATTTCCCTCCGTTTTTTCTAATTTTCATACGTGTAAAAATAAAGAAAAATTACGATATTTATGGAATTTTAATGTTACATATTTTTGTTCAAATCTCATTGTTTAAATCATATTTGTGAAAACCAATCTCATCATTGATTTTATTGAGACATTCGGTCAACATGGGATCGCTAGATTACTAATTTGTTTGTTTACTATATCTATGCTAAAAAAAATAGAAATATTATGTATTTTAATATAAATAAAAAAATTAATCCCAATATAAAAGTGTTATCATAATAAAATAACAATATGAAACAAAGAATAAAGTTCAAGATAGGGTAATTCCACAGCTGAAATTTAAAAACAACATTATAATAAATAACTAATATCCAAAATAAAACTCTTAACAGCACCATAAATCCATAAACAATTTCAAAGACAATATATGGATGAAGCATATCAAGTGATGTGAGGATTTATGAAAAAGAGAGGGAATAGTTATTACATCCTCGCATCCTAATTTGAACCTAACTATAATTTAAATGTTTTTTTATATTTATTTTAATTATATTTTTCTAATTAAATTAATTTTATTCTTTTATAAAATTAATATTTGATGAGATTAACTTTATCTATTTATTAATAATACTTGGACATTTATAAATTTATAAAAAAAGTTATATTACTTAAAATTTTCATTTTCATTTTAAATTCATATATTTTGAATAAATAATAAATTTATATAAGTTATTCGTATATATATATATATATATATATATATATATATATATATATATATTAGGATAATGATTCTTAAATAATATTTTTTTAAAAATATTTAAATATCGTTTATATATCATTTTATGATTAATCTAAAATTACTATACAATTAATAAAAATAATCATAAATAATATTATATATCAATTATAGAATGATACCGATATTTAAATATTATAAAAAAAATGTTCTTTAACTATCGTTAGACTATATATTATACACGTTCAACCTTCCTTTGACTTGTCTAAGTTGTCCATTTCTTAAAAAATGTCTTTTTTTATTTATTTAGAAAAAAAAAAAAAAAAAACTAGTGGCACGTATTGTCTAGTCATGGGAAGATAAGGTCTGCCTGAGCAGTGCAGTCACCGCGATCAGTGTCCCCATAGTATTTATTTATTCCACAGGTCAATCAACTCGATTCAATGAACCTAAAAACACGGTCAATATTAACTCAATTTTCAAAATCTATTTAATTTCTTCAATTTCAAGGATTATTCTCTTTTCTTTAAATCAAAGAGTAATCTCACTTCTCTTAATAAAAAATTACTTTTTTATTTAACCTTTTAATATAATTAGTTATATATTAAGTAAAATATATGAAACTATAATAAAGCTCCCATGACAATAAAACAAAACGGTGTGCAACTATTCATTGAATAGTAAACAATTCAATTCTTCATCAAACCCATCAATTCAATTTCTTGAATTAATTCATAACACATGCCATGGATGATAATCTTTTCTATGAAAAAGACTTGTCAAATAAATATCCAAGCCTACTTGATTAATTCCTACTATATTTCTTAATCCATCCATCATTCATTTTTTCCTTACAATAATAATAATAAAAAAAAACCACAATTATGGAAAAGAGAAAAAGAAAAGAAAAAACTTATCCATATACCTTGAAATTATTGCACACATATTTGTTTGTCTTTTAAAGATATAAATATAGATATATTCCCAATGTGTGTTGAGGGATTTTGAGTAGCCTACTTATCCATGCATTGTTTAGTTTTTGTATGTGAATGAGGAGCATGGAGATGGAGGATTACATTACATGCATGCATGGGTGACAAAAGCAAAGAGTGGTCATTATTAGAAGACAAAGAAATGATAGTATCACAAAATAAATAAGGTCGGCAAAGTGCAAAGCCAAAGATGGAGGCCATAATAATCGATAAGATTATGCATGTGCAAAAATTATGGGAGAATTTGGATTTTTTGTGCTCTGACACCTATAATTAAAATATTATATAATATTTCGCCTTCTAAATTGGATAATATTCATATCGCTATCACCCACCCACGAAAAAAAAAAGCTTTTTTTTTTTTTGTTTTTGTCCCTTTCTTATTCTCTGTCTACCTTAAAGTATATAAGCCTCTCCCAGTATTGGACCATCACCTTATATACTACCTAATCCAACAAACAACCTTCACCGCTCAAAAAAAATAAAAAATAAAAATCTACACAAATTGCATGCTTTCTACTCATTAATAAATTATGTTCATAATCTAAATTTCTTCAAAAACTACACAAACGATTCAAACCTTTGAATCGTACCAGAATAGAATGAAAGTAATGTGGGTTGGAAAATGAGGAAATCCTTTAGCTACGTGTGGACACGTCCATCCAAATGCAAAAGATGATCGATCTTGTTTTAGAAAGTCTATGAATGATCATTAGCCGACACAGAAGCACCATGGTCAACAGAAAACATGAACATGAATCATTAGGTCTAGTGGTATTACTATTGTTATTCCTCCCAAAAGGATTCCAACTGTTTGATTTGGTACCTTGGTGGCGACGATTTGGGAGGATCCTATACTTTTTAAGATCATCATTAGAGCATGGAGTTATGATTTTATCACTATAATTTATACTTCATAACCATTTTTGTGTTAGCAATCTACAAACAAATCGAAAAGTTTATTTTAGGTTAGCTTTTTAGTTTTTTAATTTTATAGTATGTTATGAAAAGATATTCATATTCAGCTGAGAGAATTTGACTTGAGGAGGATTAGAATTGTAATGAGAGAAAGAGGAAGTTGAAAATGGTCAAGAAAAGAAGCACAAATGCGTATGAAGTAAGTGTGAGAATTTTGTAGTTGATTAGTTTATATTAGTCAAAACTCAATCGTCAAACTTGGAATATTTGTCTTCAGACTATATACATTTGCAACATACTTTGTGTTTCTTTCTCAATCGGTCTTCTTTATAATATATTAATTACCAAATAAAACAGTATACATTATTTTTAAATGTTTAAGTTTTGGTTCATCATACTCACTTTTTTATTTTTATGTTTTATTTATATTAAAACATTTTAATTTAAATTAATGAGACGGAATGTTTCATGGATGTTACGTTACATATTCAATTTAGTTATGCATATAATTTATAGCACTGGAACTCATTGATACAACAGACAATTCAATATATATGTGTTTCAGTTTGAGCTTAATAAAGTTCAGCCTTTCAAACTTTGTGTCCTGATTAGTGTTTGTTTTTCATTCTTTCTAGTTGTATTGGAAGGTTACTAAAAGACACTGTAATATCAAAATTAACAAAGATTTAATAGTGTTAAAAATAATAATAAATATATATTAAATTTAATTAACCTATCATAATATTTTAAACATGAATTTATAGATTTTGAAATAGATTTTACTTTAGTTTAAATTAATCATGATGGATTTTAATAGTTGTTTAACATGATTCATATTATTCGACCAACTAATATTTATTATATGTTTGTGACTAGTAGAACTTTCCCATCCTTAATAACCGAATATATAATATAATATTGATTTTTAAAACGTTTGTTACATTAATCATTTCCGGTGATATTAATATAAATACTAATAAAATAATAATTTTACGTAGTTTCACAAAACTTTTTAAAGCAATAAAGAACAAGTGTGTAAGAAATTAAAACAAGAATAAGTTAAAGAAAACTATACAAAAGACGTCCCTTCCCAGTTAAATTTTTAAATAAAATTACCACCGACATTGATGTATGTATTAATCGAAAGTTTTTACAAATTTCTAGTTGAGTTTGGCATTTCGAAAGCACAAAAAACACTGTAAATATAAATATATTAACGCCAAGATTGATGCATGTATTAATTTAAAGTTTTAAGAATTTAATATATATTTACTCATATTGCTGATTCGTTTAATTCATAATTTGGCTGGCACTTCGAAAACACCAAAAATACCAAATCAATACTTGGTGAAAGTACCATAAATAAATTATAATAATTATGCTTACTATGATATAATCAGCCTCCAGATAAACAATTGACTATAGTAATGTAATTTTGTCTTTTCATGATTATTTTTTCCTATGAGTATTTTGGGACATTATGATATATATTTTTTAAATATTGGATCCAACTTATAATAAGTCAAATGCATAATTAATAGTAAATGTGTAATTTTTTACTTAAAAAAAGTATTAATTTCATTGTTATGAGACATATACTTTTATCTTTTGTTATACATGGAATCATTAATGCAAACTGCAAAGATTTAGCTTCTAAAAACAGGGTAATTACTTTGTTGTCACCCTTGGTAATACTTTATGAACATACATGGTAAGCAGATACCAGCAGATTCAAAGATTATGTTATGTTTTAAATAAATAGAATAATGAAAAATTAATAGTGAAAATGAGATAAAAAATATAATAATATTTTTAGAATGAAAAATAAATAAAATTATATATATATATATATATATATATATATTATTTATTTGTTAGTTTAATATTATTTTTAATAGAAACGTAAATATTAATAATATAATATAAATATTAATAAAATATTTTGACATAATTAATTATGCAGCCGTACCATATAATTCGTTATGTTAAAAGTATAACTGATTATGTGTGAAAGTTTAAATGTGTTTTATAATTTAATTTTGTTTTCTTTCTTATTTTCAGTGAACTTCTATTTTTGAAGGAAATGGGACCTTAACGCTTAAGGGTGTATTTTTAAGTACTGTGCATACATAGTAATACGAAGGAAATTTTATATCCTGTTTTGAAGGAAATTTTTTATAAGGTATTATTTTAATAGAAGATGTGAAATGACTTATATGATAAAAATACATTGCTGGATAAAAAAATAATTGAAATTATAAAATGTATCAAAATAATTTGATTACTTAATAAAATTATCATAATTTTCCTTTTTAATGATTAAAAATGAAATTAATTCAAATTTCATATATTTAATTTTTTAAAAAACTATGAAATTCTCTTTTCTTTTCTTTTATTTCTTGGTAGATTACTTAGCTGAATTGAAAATGTAGGATTTGTGTAATGGAGTTTATATTTGTGGGTGTCTAACCTTTTCATAAGTGAAATGTGTGTGCATGATCAGCTGGACTACTTTACCTTTTCCCCTTAAGAACCTTCTTTTAAAAGAGAATAATGTGACTTTGATAATAAAAATGAAGAAAGAAATCACTGTGCGAGTGTGTGCTTATGTTATATGGTGTAGGAATGATAACATTCTCACGTAAAATCATCTAAACTGTATATCGTATGAAAAAGAAATAAATAGCTTTTTGTGGGTCAAATTCTAAAATATGGGTTTACATTATACAAAATGTACTAATAGTACTTTTTTAAAAAATAAAGTAATTTAAATTTGTGAGTAAAGTCTTTATTTAAAGTTTGTGAATAAAAGCAACCTCTTCGGATTCTCCATTAGTTTTCTGGATTCAGTTTCGGGTTTATTTATTTCGAATAGATATACCTAAATTAATGTTATCCTTCAAAATTAAGAGATTTGGACTAAATAATACTCTCAACCTTACAGCATAATATTGAAATACTTAATAAAAAAGACAATTAATACCACATATTAGTTATGCAATTTACTCATAAAAGTATACTTCCAAATTCAAAAACATTTTAGCATCTTAGGAGCATTTGTGTAATACACGGTACATGATAATAGGATGGAAAAATGCAACAGTGAGATTTATAACATTTACTTAATTTTGAAGCTGAAATGTAGGGGTGGTAAGTTTGGGCATGAAAGTTGATCTGTTTTGGTGATGCAGAGTATAAACAGAAAAGGAGTGAAGTATTGAATATATGAATTAAGTTGGATTTAAAAGTGAAATGACATTGGAACAGAAGGGAAGGATGTTTTAGGAGACATAAACTTGATGGTAAGGAAAAGTGTGATGGAATTTAGAATGGCAATAACCGGCGTGATAGATCTGTGGGTGATGCAATAAAGTGGAAGGCACAGTATAGTTGTGGCAATCGGGATCTTTTACTTTTTGAAATTTTCTCTTTCTCTTTAATTGCAAATAAGAGGGGCCGATGAGAAAGAGACAAAAGAAAGTACAGATAGATCAGATATAAAGTAATGAGAAGGAGAGATAAAGTTGAGAAGAGGGTGTGGGAGGTTGTTCTGAAGTGATATGAAGAACTTATTCCATAAAGCAAGCAAAGCAAAGCAAAGCAAAACTGCTGCTGCTGCTGCTGTAACAGATGACCGCTTCTGCTCAAAAGAAACTGCAAGCCACAACCCTAGCCACGTTCTCCTCTGCCATCAAACTTACTTTATCCAAAATTGAACAAAAGTCACACCACACACAACATCACACCCATCAACCCATCCAATAACCTCTTCCACACCACACAGTACATGCTCCACAGATATTCTCAGACTCCCAAACTTCAAAGCAACGCCCCATTCCAACCCCACACCATTCCAACCAAACCAAAAACCCACTTTGGAAAATCTACTCCAACCAAACCTCCCCCCCCCCCCACATTCTGACCAGATGTGAACACCACGCTCCACATCACCCATCACTCCCAATGTAATGCCAGATAATGCTCTACTCCCCACGTTGACAGAGAAAGCCTAACCAGCACAACCCATTTCTGACTTTCCTTTTCTTACAAGCATAACGTTGCAGCTTTTCACCATTTCCTAAATTAATTTATATTAAAACTTCTAAACAACATTCTCAATCCTAGTTGTAGTATTATTATAATCGTAATCGATAAACAGAAACTCTTCACGGAGGTCCACAGCCATGCATATATTTAGCGCCGCAAATAAACAACCCTATAGCTACATCACTCTCCTAATAGTAGCCACTAATTAATACTGCTGTTTCCATTTATAATGAACTTAATCTAACTCTAATTAAGTAATCAAAATCAAACTAATACCAAGGATTTCAACTAAACCCGCTACTAAATCAAATTAAACAGACCAACATATAGAATTGATTACAATAGCCATGAAGTTAATTGATCCGGAAAAGGAAAAAGTAAACAGAAACGTAACGTGTGATTGATCAGTAAGGTGGTGGCGGCGGTGGTGCTCTGGCCGTTGGAGCCCAAATCACATCGGAAGGCAAGTGACAGCTGTACATGGACATTCCACACGACTCCGCCTGCCCATGCCCGCTTTCTCCGCCACCAGAGATTGGCGGTGAATGTCCATCGCCGGCGGATGCACCCTCATCCTCCGGTGGCAGCCTATGATACGCCGGGTTGTTGAACGAAGCCGCGATCACGAACACAGTTCCCGCAGCCATCAACCCGCCTGCAACCATTCCCCCGACGATCTGCCCTTGCGGTCCAGAGAGCGAGATGGCGAACCCGTTGGGAACCGCCGGAGACGCGCCGGATTGCTGCGGAAGGAAGGTGGCGGAGACGGAGAGGATATCAAAACGGCCCTGAAAAGTAACGGTGGCGCCAGGTGTGGTGGAGGGTTGACGGAGGGTGACGCTCGCTACAGTCCCGGAACCAGTGAGCACACAGATGCCCATATTCTTACGGCGACTGAACTGCGCGATGGCCTCAACGACGTCGCTGCCTCCGGAAACTTCTAAAATGTAGGGGCTCATAGCAGGTTCAGGGTCTCGGGTTATGATGACGGGTGGCTTGGGCTTGTTCTTGGAGCCAGGAGGACGGCCCCTGGGACGCCTTACGACCTCGATGGTGGCGCCATCGCCTCCGGAGGAGTTGGGCTTCTGTGCAGTAGTGGGTGTGGCGACGATGGCACGGTTGTCGTCCTCGGCGGAGAGTTGGAAGGGGTGGTGTTGGAAAGAATGGTGTTGAGGTTGAAGCTTTGAGAACATGGGAGGTGGTGTTTCGGTCTTAGGATGTTGTTGTTGGTCTATGTATTCTCCTTTCATTGCTTTTGTTTTTTGGGTTTTTCCTTTTCGATTATCTGATAGAATAACCAATCCCGAGCGAGTGTATGATTGGGTTTTGGATGGTTATTGTATTAAAATAATAGCAGAAGCTGGAGAGAAAGATGTGAGGTATGGGAAGAGAAGGGAGAAAGAAAGAGAGGTGCTTGGAATTGTTTATTAGGGTATATATGGAGAATGAGTGTGGGATTTGAGAAGAAGGAGAGAGAGAGTGAGAAAGAGAGAAAGAGAGAAAGAGAGAGAGAGAGGTGGGTGAGCTTTGAAACTAAGTAAAGACTAATGGCGCCGCTGGTTGGAACAAAGGTGGGTCCACAGGACACATGAGACAGATAGAGATAGATATATGTCGAATGCAAATTGAGCATTATTGGGTGCCTCAATCTTCCACCGCCTTTCCTTTTTTTTCCTTCATACCATACCACACCGTCTAGTACTTTCTTTTTGATGGCTTTGGTTTTCATCTTCGCCATTGCTTCCTCTTATCACCATCTTTACGTTACTTCCATTTTCAAACCTCTATCATTCTCTCTGTAATCACCTCATCTCTCTACACTAGTAAATCACTTCTTCTCCTTAACTCATTCTCCAAACTATTTTTGACTTCTTCAATTACGTTTCCACCTTTTCAATTGAATGCTTTTTCCAATTTCTTATAATAGTCAATTTAAACAACACTGTTCCTTTTACCAAATTCACATACAACAATCCAATCATTTCATCCTTCTGTTTCTACAAATTCTCCCTGTTATTTTATTTTGTTAAGTCATTCAATTATTGATATAAACTCTTATGTTTGTGTTACTGTCTTGAGGTGATGTTAGAAATATAAGTTTGAGTTTAGAAATATAAGTTTGAGTTTGTAATGTTTCAATATAACTTTATGATCTATATTATATTGTTTATACATAGCCTGTATGATCCTGACAAATGTGGCATGTAAGATGTTACCATTACTGAATACCATGAAATGTGTAGTTTGAGGGTTTTATCCTACATTTGACAATTACATTTTGTCACCCTTCACCAAAACATTTGGCTAATTTAGATGGATTAATTCTTACATAATTTTAATGAGATATAAATGATATGCAATCTAATATACTTATTAATATATATATATATATATATATATATGATAGTTAATATTTAGTAATAAAATTATCATTAATTTTGAATAATCTGTAAAAGTGAAGAGAAAGTAATTTTCTTAATGCATGGGCGCTCAGCTAATTATTGAATCTGGTGTTTCAAAAGCTACACATTATCTTTCTATTTTCTATTTCTCGTTAATATTTTCAATTATTTAATTTTAAACTCATTCAATTAGGCAGTTGATAAAAAAAATCATTATTTCACTAACTTTACTTGTCTTAATTTACTTCAAAGCTTCCTAAAGTAATATAAGCTATTCTTGTCAAACAAAGGATAAAATCCATTTTTTTCGAAACCCTTCCAAACTGAAGAATCTTTTAGAAAACAAATGCTAAGGTTTTAAAATAACTGTTAAAAATACTGGATATAATAGAATTGATTTTATATTTTATATAAGATCTAGAGTTCATTTTTATCTGAAAAATATGTAAATTGAAAATAATTAAGAGTGGTGAGTCAATTTTTCTAATAAAAAGTAACCATCGAAGAAATCAAAATTATATATTATACGTACACTTCTACCAAAAATGGTTTATTGAATAACATTGTCTCTAAAGAATAGACTGTTATTGATTTGTGAATAATGAACTATTCTCAACAAAAAAAAAATAAAGAAAAGAAGCTTATTTCTTCATGTTCAATTTTGTACGAATTTCAAACAATTGACGTGGTCAAATTGATGTAAACATGCTAGATTAAAGAAGAAATACAAATTGAGGTAAACATGCAAAACTTTCATATATATATAACATCATAAAGTATTTAGTAAATTTTTAACCAATAACATAAACATTACAATCCTAAAAGAAATTATAAAATATAATAATATATACATCTATTACATCCTAAAAATTTTGTAGTTTCACTATTGCTCATTCTATCACCTGCATGATCATCTGCTCAGTATATAACATTCAATCACAGAAATTAATCTTAGATCTTTAATTATAGTCTCTTCTCTATCGTAAAATTTGATTCGATAATAAAAATCAACTTTGCAAGAGTTCATCATCAACTTTAAATCAATAGTTAAGAATAAGAATTAAATATTTATCAAACAATAAACCATCATCCATCATGCTTAATCATCATAACACAATACTCAGGGCTCAATCTTCATGATTCAACCATACATACATTTGACTATATTTTCGAAACCAGTGTATTGAGACAATTAAGAGATTCTACATCTACTGTAACTCACCTCTCAAAAGTCATAGTTATAGATTCATATAAGGAACATCAATCACTCTTAAGTATGACTAAGGTAAATTTTTCACATCGA
The DNA here is from genome assembly GCA_027742785.1 of Vigna reflexopilosa. Classification (NCBI taxonomy): domain Eukaryota; kingdom Viridiplantae; phylum Streptophyta; class Magnoliopsida; order Fabales; family Fabaceae; genus Vigna; species Vigna reflexopilosa. Next base: position 8,128,219 of record CM050918.1, on the reverse strand, counting down.
TTAGTTTCAAATCTTATTTCCTATTAAAACTCTAGATGTCAAGATCCTTTGACTCACACCACTAGATATCTTCATTTGTATGAGTTTAATACTAGTGGAGTTAGGATAATTTATACTCAATCTCTCACAATCATTTTGGATAAGTGTCTTTTTGATTTATTTAAATTCATATGTTTCTTTTCATTATTTCTAATTTCTTTTTAGCAGAACAATCTATGTTTGACAAATCATTCGTTCATTATTTGATAAATATGATTGATGAACATAATTTTCTAGCTAAATCACATTTTTCATTAAGATTATCCATAAATATGTTCAAAGATCCTAGGGTTTACAATACACCTATGTAAAATGAAATAGCAACACCAATAATTGATTAATTTGCTAACATGAGTGTAGGAAGAGGCATAATTGTAAAAAGAAAATTTAAGGTCAATTAACAAGATTGCATGAGACACAGCCTTCATTCCACTGTAATATTCTTTGATGTTTCTATATGGAAAAGATATCTATCAAGAGGATATTCTAATAAGAGAATGTTAAAGTCCCAGAGGAAGACAAAAATGAATTTGCATTTCTTTGAGAGAATTGATTGGATTTAGAATCCAAGAAAGATTTATTGAGTTCGGTAACATAGTAAATGCACATAGATTATTCTAACAATTTTTGGTTGATTATTAAATTGTGATATGAGGTCCAAAAATTGTCTTTCATTATAGCAAATGAGAAATTAATTCGTTGTAAAATTCTTAATGTCCTAACTATAATAACCTCAATTTCATGAAATCAAGATAGATTTAAGGTATCCAATATCGAAAATTTGCAATGTTCTTTATATCTAATAAATTACTTTCTAACTTCTCATTGTAGGAGGTTTCTTTTTATCTATATGAAACACTCAATGGAATTAGGTTATATCTATGATATAACACGTATATCAAATAAGAGTTCACATATATAATCTCATTATTATAACTAATTGAATACATTTTACATATTTACCCCCTTTATTATGATTTTCAAGATCAATTAAGTGAATCATAAATAAGTTACTCTTCGTTGATGAATTAAGTTATTCATGAAAATTGAAGTTAAAAAATAATGAATGCTTCAACAAGAACCAATTCTATAAGAAATATTTTTATTTTTGGTTTATTTTCTATTAAGCTTGTCACTTGAGAAAAAAAAAATCAAAATCAACCTAAGCTTTTTGTCACATTTTTGCTTAAACAATAAATTTTGACATTAAAACAACAACTCCATATCTTGAAAAAAAAATTATTTAATACTTTCAACATTTCTAACTATATCAAAATGCTCAAACATAATTATCTCATTACACCCAATAGTCAAAGGTTGTTTAGAAGTCGAGGCGAAGGAAAGTTTAAATAATTTTCCTCTTTCAATCTCTTGAAACGTCTTTTAACAAGAAAATCATAACAGAGTTTAAGACTTTAAAGCGGACAATTTGTTCTGATACACCTAATAATCTCATATCTCTTAAGAGTCGAAATCAAGGACAATTTAAATATCACTTCCTTCTTTACTCTTTTGAATGGCCTTTTAAAGACAAAACTGTAACAGAATTTCAAACTCCTGACAATACCTCAAATACAATTATTTCATTTTCAAACTCAACTAAAATAAAATTATATTCCAACACACATTTACTCAATCAATTCCAACATGCAAAAATTCTAGATTAAGCTTATCTTTATTGTCAAACTCTCTCATTTTAATTTTCACAAATCACATACAGGTTATCTACCATTCAAATTATTTAAAATAACTTAATTTTTTAATAGTTATGAAACTTGTTTTCCTTATCTCAAAACAATGTATTGGGCATGAAAACACAAAGATGAATTGAAAAAACATCAATATTCTAAAGATCTAAAACCTCAGCAAAAACAAGTAATATTCAATTTATTAAACTAAGATCGAAACCAAAACATATGAAAAAAAAGTCAACAAATTTTCACATAAAAAGACATTTGAATTATGTTCAAATTAAAATGATTATTAACTCATCAACTATTACAAGATAAAATCTATTGGACTACAAAATTTAGAAAATTGAAAAAAAAAACTTAAAAAAGAAAGAGAAAGATAAATTATTTATCATAGAGAAGAACTACAAGAAAGTAAAAATGGGATTTTGCAAAATAGATACTGAATAAAAATAAAATTCATTTTATTGTTTTAAATACATAATTAATATTAAAGATACTTAAATATATTTTATATTAAATTAATTTTTTTTATATAAATGATTATTAGTATTAATAACTTTTATTTCAAAAATAAAATAAATGTACATAATATTAATCTATATTAAATTTAGTAATCTATATTTAAAAAAGTTTAATTACTAATACTAATTATTAATAATATTAATGGTAAAAAAATTAATTCATAATGTTATTTGTAACATCCCAGAAAATATATGAATCTATATCATATGGAATGATTAACAATTATAATATGTCAAAACAGTTTAAGGATGTAGATAAAGTTATGAGTTTACAGTCATCCAAAACATGACTATAAATTTAAAACTTTACAAGTGAAAAGTATCTCAAAATAAAGGTAATTATCTAATACAGATCCTAAGAGCTAGGGGCTGCATTATCTCCCTCCAAAGCTTGTTCCAGAGGCACCTCATCTACTTCTGCTCACATCCAAGTGGATGATCATTGCAAAAGGAAGAACACAAACATACAAAACACAACAATACAGCAAGGGTAAGCTAGGTTTCCAAAAGCATACAAGTTAATTCAAACTAAACAAACATAACAAAGAGCATTCACAAATGTAAGCATACAAGGCATTCCATCATGTTATAGACTAGACAAAACTCGTCCGGACTTAGAATTAATATCGAGCTATGGCAGGTTGTGCACTTGTGGTGGCCTCTACTGCTTTGCAAAGCCATTGCTATGGGTCAAACCCTACCACACACACACAAGGTTAGTCCGTTATCACTCGTCTTGGACCATACTGGAAGCACCCAATAATAGGACCTCCTACTACTCTCACCACATGACTAATTCTTCTCTAATTGAGATTGAAAGAGTCACTAGAGTGTTAAGATAACCCCCAAGACTGAGTTTCCTATATTCATTCTAAACACTATCATGATCTCACCTAGAGATCTTACTTTCATTCTCTATTTCATTTCTTTCAACACAACATCTATCCAGTTTAAAACATCACATACCATTTCTCCATTTTTAATTACATTGAATACTATATCAAACCATACATGTATCATACATCATCAACCAACCAAGAAAGAAGAAGAAAATAGTAAACCAGAGCGAAGTAAGTCGCTCAGCGCACACGGTTGCAAGGCAAGACAACAAAAATTCGCATAACGCACATCCTTTGTGCGTTGAGCGAATTTTCCTGATAGGTATGACAGCAAAAATTCGCACAGCGCACACTCTTTGTGCGTTGAGAGAATTTTCCTGATGGGCATGACAGCAAAAATTCGCACAGCGCACACCTTTGGTGCGTTGAGCAAATTTTCCTGACGGGGGAGCCTTTCAGCTAAAATTCGCATTGCGAATTAAACCACAGAGGTTGCAAACCTTACACCCTCGCAAAACGCCATTCTTCGCTATTCTATTTAATTGGCTAATTTCCAAAGCTAGTAACAGTCGCAAAGCGAGCGAAATTCGCTATGCGACTGATTAAACAAAGAACAATCCTCTGCTGAAATTCGCTGAGCGAAAGGATTCGCTCTATGAATCTGCATAACGAAATTCTGCAGATTTAAAGAACTCACCCACCCAAAACTCATTCTAGGCCATTTGGGGAACTTCTAACACTCCTAATTCGAAGTATAGGTTGAATTAAACTTGCCTAAAGGTTTACACACATTCCTAACATCAATCTCTAGTGATTATGCATCGAATTAGGATCTAACACTTCAATTTCATTCACTTAGAGACTCAAATTCTAATTTACCACTTGGGAACTGTTTTTAACCTTTTTGACCCTTCTAACAAGTCATATTTGACTCAACTAGACTATCTCACTTACCCAAAACAGCCACCAACTCCTATTACTAAATCTGACTACCTCAGTTCCTCTAACAGTACCCAAACACCCAATTTCACTCAACAGCACATCTAATAACCTATTTAACATAACTCACTTCATTCATGCACTTAACATCAGTACTGAATTGTATCCATACCAGTTCATAAACATTCATGCACAATGCACAGATCAAATAAACACCATTCAGAGGCACATATCACACATAGACAAGATCATCAGTTTTCAGTTTAACTATCAATGAGTCTAACATACAATTTGCACATGCATTCTTTAACAATTTCTTCTTCAACCTAACTCATGCATACAAGAATTTCAAAGAATGAAAATGAATCCCAGCTTCCCTTACCTCTGGATAAAGCAATCCAACTCACAGGAAGCCCTAATTGCTCACTTGTATTTCAAGGAAAGATTGGGTTCACCTATAGATCACAAATTGGGAACAAGAGAGAGATTTCAGAACCTAAGTGGGGCTAGAATTTGGGAAAAGACCCAACGAGCTACGTGCAACCAGATTTGTTGCATGATCACGGCCCTGAGATGAACTAAAGAATGAAAAACTCACTTACCGGTCAGATGGAAGAAATTGATCGGTTGAAGTAAGAGCCTTCTGCGTCGTGATCACTAGGACACCACCTATACAAAATTCTACTGGATCAGTGATTAGAAGTTGGAGGAGGGAAGGTTAAGGAGAAAGGAAGAGTTTGGAGTAGAGGTGGTAGCTTTTCAAGTAAGAGGAAATGAACTAAGATCATATTTTCCATTAAAAATTAAAATTTTAGTTTTAAATAGTTCAGTCCTCTTATCAGTTGACAGTTGTCACCCTTCACTGCTGAGACATTTCCAAGTCCTTACATTATTAACAATAAAAATATCTATTATTTTTTTAACTAATATTTATATGTTTAGATTAATAATTTATATACATTTTTCAAATAAATATTTTGAAAATAAACTTTTTTTCTCAATATTTTCAGAATTAAAAAAAATCAAGTTAAGTTCAGTGATTAGATGATTTCGGATTTGAAAAGTGGAAAATATATTATCAAATAAATATTTTTCATTGATTTTATTTGAAGATTATTTTTTAATTTAGTGTTATTGGTGATAAAATTATTATAATATTCACATAAGCTATTATTTAAACCTACTACAGAGTTGAGTCATTTAATCAATAACAGATAGCATGTCGAATTGACTTATTGGATTCAACGTACTGGGTGTTTTGGTTAAAGGTTATTTTATAATACACCATGTTTTTTAAATTCTATATTTTTTTAAGATTAAAATTTTATTTTCATTCTCTAATTTTTACAAAAAAAAATATATTTTAATTTTTATTTAGTTTAGTTTAGTTCTTTAATTTTTAAAATAGTTTAACTAATTTTGTTATTTCTGTCAAAATTTATATATTAAATCACTTTATCAATAAATAAAATTAATTTAAATATTAAAAATTTCAAGTAAAAGAATTTAATGTATAAATTTTAACACAAATCTAATTTTAATATGAAAAAATAATCTAAATGATTTTTTTTATAAAATTCAGATAAGTAAACTAAGATTTTAACATATTTTTTTATTTGTATTTATATGGATTATTGGGTGCATAGAAATATAGCTTAAAAGAGTATCGGCATCCAAATTATTTTGTAATTGTGATTAGAACATTATGTTTAAGATTATTTTATTTGTACTTTTATCCACATTTAACTTGAAACCAGCCTTATCCAATACATAATTTGGTCATACGATAAAATACAATTTTTTTTTACCCAACTAAGAATTATATTTTTTTTTATTTCTTTTCGTTCTAATTCACTTCTAATAAATAATTTCATTTTTTATGTATTACTCATTTATTTTATTTTTCTATTCTCTTTATTTTTATCCTACCATCCAAGCGTAATGTAAACTTTCTTTTCTCTCCCAGGTGAAAACATGTTATTTAAATGCACCTAAATAAATAATTGTTTTTTTTTTAAGTGAAAGAAAATTGCTTTAGAAAATACTATATAATGCTCATTAGTTAAAGAATATACTTTATATTAATGCATTTTAAAGAAGGTAAAAATGCATCCAAACTATTATTAGTTTTTATTTTTTAATTGTGTTTGAAGATGAAAGTCTCCATTTTTGAACCAAACCTATAAGACTATGAATCCAACCTTTTTGACTAGGAACAAAGCTCTAGCTAACTTTTTTGTGGAAAGAACTATTAAATTCCTCCATTTTTCTTTTCACATTAACAATGCATACAACAAGTAATACACAAAATTTACATGATTCCAATTATATATTATTTGTGAAACATGTGAACTTATTAAACTTCTATTTTTTTATTTTTTTTTTAAATTTGGGAAATGTTAAATAAAAATAAATATATCGTGCTTATTTCGAAGATATGAAAGTAAATTTATAATTATTTTTATTTTTTAAAAGCCTACGTTTTACATTTTAAATTGCTATCATTTTCACGATAGTTGACTTTTTGTTTTAATTGCTTTGATTCCTAATCTTGTTAGTTTACCAGTCTCCCACAGGAGATGAGTTTGACGTTTCATTATAAATTTCAAATAAAAAGTATAATTTAGAAATTGTGTTAAAAAATTGCTTTAGTATTTCCTAAAAATAAAAATAATGAGATAAATTTTGGGGTGTTGGCCTAATTAATTGATATTGATGTTTAATCTCTTATTTAGAAAAATAAAAATAATAAAATTTTTGTATTCTCTTTTATTTTAACGTAAAAACATGTCATTATTTTTAATTAAAATGATATGGTCTTATTTCATTTTTTTTAAGTTTTAAATCATTTTAATATGACCTATATATTTTCAATATTTTTTTAAGTAACAATTTATAACGAATTCTTAAAACCAACTTCATTTAATGTATGACTTATATAATGTTCATTATCTTTTAATTGTGCTTTGTCTTTTTAATATGTTTTAATGCTATTTCTAAATTTTCAATATTACATGTTGTTATGTACAATCATTATTGTTTTATATTATTTTAACATTTATTTTAATTTTTTAATTAAAATATAAGGTTTTTATTATTATTAAATATATATTGTTTTATTTTCTGCAATGAATAATTTTCAAGTTTTTGAATTAAGTGTTATAATGATATTTCTTATTTTACATTATTTTAAAAATAATACCTTTTTAATTCCTAGACTAGTATATTTTTAACAGTCCATACATTATGGTAATGTGTCATATATGAAATTAAAAGACGTGGCATTTTCTTTTGTAAAAAAAAAAAATCACAGACAACAAAACTTCTTAAATAAGAGATCAAAACAGGACCATTTGTTCATTCTTTTGAAATACTTTTTCCTTATTAACAATTTTTTAGAATATTTTATTATATATTGCATTAAACAGTATAATTTTATTATTATAGTGTACTTCAATTGTTTTTAATTATTATCTTTCTTAAATTTTCTGTTTTTCAAAAGATATCCTAATATCTTTAATGTATTGAGAACTATAAAATTTTCTCGCCTCTTGGATGATCATTTTCCAGTTCTCTGCTTTTATCATTTTGAAAAAAATGTCAGTTTACATTTTTTAACTTTTTAATATTTTTAAAATTGTGATAACACATAACATTATTTTTTATAACACAAATTATTTGTACGCCTTTCAAAGCTATTTTTTCGTATAACAATGACTTAACATTTTGTTGTTATTTTTAATGCAATTTATGTTTCAATTTATCTCTCTTAGTAAAGATAAATTGATGAAACAAAAGGGATATATAAATTAAGAATAACTTTGTCTTCCTTTGTTAAGAAAACCCTATTAAGAAAACAAGAAAAGAAAAAAATAGTATACCCAATGATAGGAAAAAAGATAAAAAAAAATACACAATTAGCAAAACATCGTATCATAGGTGACCTATGATAGGTCCCAATTAATTCAAATTTAAAAATGGATGTTTGATTTTTAAATAGATTCTAAAATATATAATTATACTTATCAGGCAAAATAAGCATCTTTTTATAGTTATAGTCATCAAATATTTTCCTTAAATGAAATATCTTAGTTATGATCACACATATTTCTAAAATTACAATGGTTAAAACAAACACACAGAGTTCTCCATAGTTGAAAAAAGAGAATTAAAAGTAAGATGCAAGAACCATTTCCTACATTCTTTCACCAAAAAGAATCACACCACCTAACACAACTGTTGCCAATATAGTTTGCATGCATGATAATGTCCTGCTTTCGACTAAGATTATCCTAAACTAATTAAACGAACATGTGATGTTAGAAGAGGATGTTTTTGCATGTTGTTCTCTACACCAATTCCTTCACATCCATATTCACGAGGCTTGGTTATCTTTATGAGCACCTTTTTGGAATGGTGATCCAGCTGGAGCAATAAGACCAAGGTTTTCCATCACTCTAATTCTCCTGGAACTCAACTCTGGGGACTTTCCTAAGGAGCTTGTTTCCTGAGTATATAAATGTTAAATTATTAAACCAGAGGAACAAATGGAATAAACAACATATAAAATAATTCAATAAGTACGTACGTGACTTTGGCCAGCGTTATCATCGTTTGACATATCTTTTTGCCTTTTGTGCTTAATTTTGTTCTGCTCCTTATCTTGTCCATTGGATTTTTTCTTGCCTGCAGAATCTTTGCTCGATGACCCTGTTAGAAGAGAACAAAGAGAAGTTGTGTTGGGCTATTCATACGTTTTGGACCTTATACATCGATTTGCAATCACGGAGAGTAATTTCTTCTGATTTCATATTCAGTAAATGATTTGTATATCAAATAAGGTAATTCTTTAACCCTGGACCATCTGATTCTGGAGCTACTATGTTCTCCACTTTCATACAAATGCATCCAACCAAACGGCACCAGACGAGGTCAAACTAATGGAACACATCCAAATATAGCAACTATGTATGAATAAGACAATTGAACATAGATACAGCGCTAGAACATTAATGTAGCAACATGTCCGTAGAGCTACTTGGAGTTGTACAACCACTGCAAAAGGAATGGATTCTACTGGTAAATGACTAACATGGACAGATGCCACCAGAAGCCTACAAATGAATGATAAAAAACCAACGTGGACATCCAGTGTACTGACCGGAGTGTGATGAACCATTAGGGAATGGAATGAGAAGCAACTTCCACACCTAGACAGAGGGAAGAGATAAAAGGACAGCAGCCAGAATATACAAGTGCAACATGCAGCAGGAACAAGCACACAACAGGTAAAGTAATATCAAGAGCGATGGCTTATGAAACAGGGTAAAACGTAAAACGAAGGAGTTTCAGGAGGTCCACAGTGGAATAAAGAGAGAATTACACGGCATGGCTGTAACACCATGTCAAGTAGTAATCGATATAAAATGAGTGGTAAGCAACGCAAATGTTATGACATTTAATGATTGTATTATAACCAGGGATTTATCTAAGTTAATAACCTTATCCTAAAATCAATTACTAATTGCCCTAATACAATCAACATAAATGCTGATATTCTAACATATATATGTTAGTATTATAACAGTTTTATAAAGATATATTTATTGCTTTCCCTTCAGTTTGAGACATTCACTTTAATTCAATGTTCTTCAGCACCATCACATTTTCCCCAGATTCACTCTATCAAACATTTTCTTCATGTTGCATCTAGTTCATCACCATCTTGAACCTCAATCTGTTATCAATTGGACTTCTTGTCATTACAAACTTATATTCTTATATTTAATGTATAAATATATTTACTTGCAACAAAGAATTAAGGCAAAGGAAATAAGTTTTACCCCTCACCACCACAAAGAGAAACCACAGATGCATACGGATTTCAAAACCTGTCATCCTTATATTGATAACACTTATAATTTAGTCCTCTCTCGAAAACGAAACAGAGGTAGATAGTTGGTCCTTTAAATTCCTGTTAGATATTGTGTGTTTATGTTAATTAGGGAAACATAGTACCTATATGTTTATTAGGGAAATATAGTCCTTATGCTCATTATATTTTATTTTTACATATTCATTTGTATTTGGGCTTAGCCCACATTCTTATTATTATAAATACATTACCCTATGTGTATGCAAAGACACACAAGGGAAATTGATCCTAAATATAGTTTTTCATCATATTTAACATGGTATCTAGAGCTTAGGTTCGGTTCTACCTGTTCTACAGTCTCCGGTACGCATCACCGCCGCAGTCGCCGCAGCCCACCGCCGTCGCCACCGCCGTCGCTGGAGTTCCAGAATCGACCGGCGACCACTCCATCGGAAGCGCCTCGGCCGGGCGACCACCGCGGTTCAAAGATCGCGGCGATTGGAGCACCCACGCGCCTCCACGCGCCGCCACAGCAGTTCGCAAATCCGCCGCTTCCCGCCGCGCGTGCCGGCGCGTCGCCGGAGCCCACCGCCGCCGACCAGCATCGCCGTGATTGCCTCCTCGCCCTCTTTCTGGATCTGTGGTCGTTGCGTCAATCGGAGCACGTTGGATTTTTAGGGTTTCTCCCTCTCCATGGCATCTTCCGCGTCTACAAACACCTGTGCTAGTGCCCCATCTTCTTCTGCTGATTCCCCAATCTACACCAATTTTGTGAATGTACACTTGTCCATTGACAAGTTAGATGGCACGAATTATGCAACATGGGCAACTGACATCAAACTTTGGTTGAAGAGTCAGGGGTATGTAGATCACCTTACTAAAGATGTGACTAGTGCTACCACAGATGACACTTCTCGCTGGATGAAAATTGATGCCCAGTTATGCATCGTCATAAAGTCCACCATTCACTCCTCTCTGAAACAAATGTTTCGTTCCTATGAAACATGTTCAGAAGTATGGGCTCAAGCAAGGCTATTATACACAAATGACACCTAGCGTCTTTATGGTGTTTGTCAGAACCTATTCACTGTCATTGGTCCACGCAGTCCTGGTCCCATGGCAGAATATTTGGGTAAAGTTCATGCCCTCCTTCATGATTTTAATGAGCTATTACCTCCTGCTTCCACTCCTGCTGAAGAACTGGAACAACGATCAAAGTTCTTCATGTTGTTGGCCTTATACGGACTCTCTGATGATTCCTCCCATGTTCGTGATCAGATTTTGGGTTCTCCTGTCATACCCAACTTTACTTCTACCTGTTCTGCTCTTTTGCGTATTCCGAGCAAACTAGTCGTTGAGACATCTCCTCATACTGATGATTCCTCAGTTATGGCTGTCTAACGTGATGATCGAAGTCGGTCTCGCAAGCCAGGTAAAGGACGACCTAAATGTGACCATTGTGGCAAGCTAGGCCACAAAATTGATAGGTGTTATTCGCTTCATGGACGTCCTCCTCGATCTGTAGCAATGGCTAATTCTGATCCACCTCCTCAACTACCGTCTGCAGACCATCCTACTTCATCAAATACTGTAGACAACCCTGCAGTCTTCAACGAATTTCTCCGATGGTATGAGGATCGTCAGCACTCTAGTTCCACTACATCTGTATCTGTTGCCCGCACAGGTACACCTTTTGTTGGTCTGACTCACTCCCTCGGATCTTGGGTCCTTGACTCAGGCGCCACCGATCATATAACTGGTAACAAGTCCTTGTTTTCTTCCTTGTCATGTCCAGATAATTTACCCTCGGTAACAATGGCTGATGGGTCTAGAGTCTCATCTCATGGTATTGGTACTGTTCATATTTTTCCGTCCATATCCATTGATAATGTACTCTATGTCCCTGGGTCTCCTTTCAACTTATTGTCCATAAGTCGTCTAACTCATTCCCTTAATTGTATTATTTCATTTACCAAAGATTCTGTTTGTTTGCAGGACCGGAGTTCGAAACACATGATTGGCACAGGATGTGAGTCTCATGACCTATATCTTCTCCGCCCTTCTCCACATGCTGGCGTAATCATGGAGTCACCATCCCTTCTTCATGCTCAGTTAGGTCATCCCAGTCTTGCCAAATTGCAGCAACTTGTTCCGAGTTTGTCGAAGTTATCAAGTTTGTCATGTGAGTCTTGTCAGTTAGGAAAGCATACTCGTAGTTACTTTCCTTGTAGTGTTTCACAAAGAGCGTCATCCCCTTTTTCATTAGTTCATTCTGATATTTGGGGACCTAGTCGTGTTAAGTCCACTTTAGGATTTCAGTATTTTGTTACCTTTATTGATGACTATTCCAGATGTACTTGGTTGTTTTTAATGAAGAATCGTTCTGAGTTGTTTTCTATTTTCCAATCTTTTTTCAATGAAATAAAAACACAGTTTGGGGTTTCTATTCGAATTTTACGCAGTGATAATGGCCGTGAATACCTTTCTCAACAGTTTAAACATTTTATGGCTTCTCATGGCATTCTTCACTAGACCTCATGTGCTTATACTCCTCAACAAAATGGGGTGGCTGAGCGCAAGAATAGACACCTTATTGAAACAACTCGTACTCTTCTCATCCATGGCCAAGTACCCTCGCGTTTTTGGGGTGATGCAGTTCTCACTGCATGTTATCTCATAAACCGCATGCCATCTTCTGTCCTAGATAACAAAATCCCTCATTCTGTCTTATTTCCTCAAGACCCTTTACATCCATTACCTCTTAGAGTTTTTGGGTCTACATGTTTTGTTCATGATTTTAGTCCTGGTCTTGATAAGTTATCTCCTAGATCTCACAAATGTGTCTTCTTAGGATTTCCACGGTCACAAAAGGGCTATAAGTGTTTTTCCCCTTCCCTCAATCGCCATTTTATCTCTGCTGACGTCACTTTTGATGAATCTTCGTTTTATTTTTCACCTATATCTTCTAGTTCTGTACCTCCACCTATTACTGTTGATATTCCTATTGTCTGTGATCCTTCTCCTCCTTTAGCCTCTCAGGATCGTCCTTCAACTCCACCCCTTCAGGTTTATAGTCGCCGCCCTCGTCTCCCTCATGACTCACCTCCTGTGCCGCCTCCTGTGTCTCCTCCGGCTCCTGCAAATGAGTCTGACTTGCCTATTGCCCTCCGTAAAGGTATACGCTCTACTCGTAACCCTTCCCCCCATTATACTGTTCTTAGTTACCACAGGTTATCTCCATCTTTTTACACATGTCTCTCCTCCATTTCTTCTGTGTCCATTCCCAAGTCTGTGGGTGATGCCTTAACTCATCCTGGTTGGCGTCAAGCCATGCTGGATGAATTAAGTGCTTTACAGAAAAGTGGAACTTGGGAGCTTGTCCAATTACCATCTGGAAAGTCTGTTGTTGGTTGCAGGTGGGTTTATGCTATCAAAGTTGGCCCTGATGGTACAATTGATCGTTTGAAGGCTCGACTGGTTGCCAAAGGATACACACAGATTTTTGGTTTGGATTATGGTGATACTTTTTCTCCAGTGGCGAAAATGACCTTTGTTCGCCTATTCATTGCCATGGCCGCTCTTCGACAATGGCCTCTTTACCAACTTGATGTAAAAAACGCTTTCCTTAATGGTGATTTGCATGAAGAAATTTATATGGAGCAACCGCCCGGCTTTGTTGCTCAGGGGGAGTCATCTGGATTGGTATGTCGTCTTCGCAAATCCTTATATGGCCTAAAACAGTCTTCTCGGGCCTGGTTTGGTAAGTTCAGCTGTGTTGTTCAACAATTTGGTATGTCTCGCAGTGAAGCGGATCATTCAGTGTTCTATCGCCACTCAAGTGCTGGATGTATCTACTTAATAGTGTATGTTGATGACATTGTTCTCACAGGAAGCGACTATCTTGGCATCTCTCAGATGAAACAACACCTTTGTCACCATTTTCAAACCAAAGATCTTGGCAAACTCCGATACTTTTTGGGTATTGAAGTAGCACAATCCAATGATGGTATTGTCATATCTCAGAGGAAGTATGCGTTAGACATCTTGGAGGAAACAGGGTTAATGAACTGTAAGTCTGTTGAGACACCTATGGATCCTAACATCAAGCTTCTACCAAATCAGGGGGAGCCTTTCTCAGATCCTGAACGTTACAGAAGATTAGTTGGTAAATTAAACTATCTTACTGTTACGCGTCCTGACATTTCCTTCGCAGTAAGTGTGGTGAGTCAATTCCTTAACTCCCCATGTGAAGACCATTGGGATGCAGTTGTTCGCATACTGAAGTATATTAAAGGATCACCTGGAAAAGGTTTGCTATATGGTCCTAACAACGATACAAAAATCGTTTGCTATTCAGATGCTGATTGGGCTGGTTCCCCTTCTGATAGGAGGTCTACTTCTGGATATTGTGTCTCTATTGGTGGCAACCTGATATCTTGGAAAAGTAAGAAGCAAAGTGTTGTGGCTAGGTCCAGCGCAGAAGCAGAATATAGAGCTATGGCATCAGCTACTTGTGAGCTTGTGTGGCTTAAACAATTACTTAGTGAACTGAAATTTGGAGATGTCACTCACATGACACTTATATGTGATAATCAAGCTGCTCTTCATATTAGCTCTAACCCTGTCTTCCATGAGAGAACCAAGCACATTGAAGTTGATTGCCATTTTATTAGAGAAAAAATCATATCCGGAGATATCAAGACTGAGTTCGTTAACTCAAGCAACCAGTTGGCAGACATATTCACTAAGTCCTTGCGAGGACCTAGAATTGACTATCTTTGTGACAAGCTTGGAACATATGATTTATACGCTCTAGCTTGAGGGGGAGTGTTAGATATTGTGTGTTTATGTTAATTAGGGAAACATAGTACCTATATGTTTATTAGGGAAATATAGTCCTTATGCTCATTATATTTTATTTTTACATATTCATTTGTATTTGGGCTTAGCCCACATTCTTATTATTATAAATACATTATCCTATGTGTATGCAAAGACACACAAGGGAGATTGATCCTAAATATAGTTTTTCATCATATTTAACAATTCCTCTTACAGTGCAGAACAGACTTTTGGTGTTAGATAAGAAATAGTAACTATTTATTTCTGCTACTGTAAATGGGAAAAAAAAAACAAGAGAAATGGATATCCTGGAGTTAAACCAACAATTTGAAGTCGTAAGTATCCTGCTACCCACATGTTTGTTTGATATCAAGAATATGAATGCATTTCTTCAAATGTCATAAAAACTAACTTTAACGTAAATGGTCAAGGATAAGATATAGCAGCAACTAACTTTACCTCCATTATAAAAGGAAGAAAATCCATCTTTCAATAAAATGTCAGGTTTGGATTAAAAGGATTTTTATTCTGTTCTGCTTGTTTACTTTGTTTCCATTTTGCAGTTGTGTTCCTATTTTGTTGGAAGAATAAGACTTAGCTTCTAAAATTTACGGTTCATATCCTAGGCATGTAAATGTGATTTGGTGCAATTTTATATTTCTCAAATGGTATGAGGATCGTTAGAATTCTAGTTCCACTACTTCTACTACACACACAGGTATATCTTTTGTTGGCCTAACCCAACCTTCTTCTCTTGGACTGGGGTTCTTGACTCAAGTGCCATGGATCACATTACTGGTAAAAAATCATTGTTTTCTTTTTTATCTTCTCCAAATAATTTATCTACGGTTACAATGGCTAATGGATCTAGGGTCTTACCTCATGGTGTTGGTACTGTTAATCTTTTTCATCTTTAACCATTGATAATGTTCTTCATGTCCCTAGGTCCCCTTTAACTTATTATCCATTAGTCATCTAACCCGTTCTCTTGATTGTATTATTTCTTTTACCAAAAATTTTGTTTGTTACAGGACCAAAGTTCGAGATAATTGGCACTGGATGTGAGTCTCATGGCCTTTATCATCTCCACCCTTCTACATATGTTGGCATAGTTATGGAGTCTCCATCTATTCTTCATACATACTCAGTTAGGTTATCCCAGTCTTACCAAATTGCAACAACTTGCTCCTAATTTGTTAAATTTATCTAATTTGTTGTGAGTCATGTCAATTAGGGAAACATAGTCGTAGTTCCTTTCCTTGTAGTGTCTCACAACGTGATTTGTCATCGTTTGCATTCGTTCACTTTGACATTTGGGGACTTAGTTGTAAGTCTAATTTAGGTTTTCGATAATTTGTTATTTTTATTGATGATTATTCCTGAGGCACTTGTTGTTTTTAATGAAAAATTATTCCGAGTTATTTTCTATAGTTCAATCCTTTTATAATGAAATTAAAACTCCGTTTGGGTTTTCTATTCAAACTTTGTGAAGCGATAATGGTTGTTAATACCTTTCCCATCCTTTAAACATTTTATGGCTTCTCATGGCATTCTTCATCAAACTTCATATGCCTATACACCTTAACAAATTAGGGTGGTTGAGCTCAAGAATAGACAAACAACTCGCATACTTTTCATTCATGGTTTGGTTCCTCAACATTTTTGGAGTGATATTATTCTTATTGCATGTTATTTTATTAACCGCAAGTCATCTTCTATTTCAAATAACAAAATTCCTGATTCTATTTTATTTCCTCATGCACCTCTACATCCCTTACCTATTAAAGTTTTTGGATCGACATGTTTTGTTCATAATTTTAGTCTTAGTCATGATAAGTTATCTCCTAGATCACCTAAATGTGTTTTTAAGGATTTACTTAATCACAAAAATGATATAGGTGTTTCTCTCATTCTATTAATTGTTATTTTATTTTCGCATGTCACTTTTAATGAGTCTTCTTTTACTTTAAGGGTCCTTTTTCTTCTTATGTGTCTCCGTCTACTACAGTTAATATTTCTGTTGTCTGTGATTCTCTAGTTCTGCCTAGTCCACCGTTAAATTCTCCTCCTCCACCGCCACTTTAGGTTTTATAAAACCATCAAGTGACTCACTTCAAGTGCCAATTATTTTGTCTCCTTTGGCTCAGACCAAAGAGTTTGACCTTCCAATTTATACTCGTAATCCCTCTCCACGTTATATTGTTTACCATATATTATCTTCACCTTTTCATACATGCCTTTCATCTATTTCTTGCGTCTATTCCTAAATTTGTCAATGATGCCTTATCTCATCCTGGTTGACGTCAGGTCATGCTAGATTAACTAAGTAATCTTCAGAATAGTGGAACTTTGAAGCTCATTACCCTCTGGTGTTGGTTACAGGTGGGTTTTCGCTACCAAAGTTGGTTTTAATGGTACTGTTGATCGCCTCAAAGCTCGACTTGAAGCCAAAGGTCACAAATTTTTGGATTGGACTATGGTAATACCTTTTCTCCAGTGACAAAGATAGCTTTTGTTTGTTTATTTCCAACCATGGTTGCTCTTTAACAATGACCTTTTTATCAACTTCATGTCAAAAATGCTTTCCTCAAAGGAGATTTGTAGTAAGAAATTTATGTGGAGCAACCTCCCAAATTTGTTGCTTAGGGAGAGTCTTCTAGATTGGTATGTCGTCTTGAGAAATCTTTATATGGCCTAAAGCAGTCTCCTAAGACCTAGTTTGGAAAATTTAGTAGCATTGTTCAATAATTTGGTATGACTTGGAGTGAGGCAGATCATTCAGTCTTTTACTATCACTTATGTGTTGAATGTGTTTATTTGATAGTATATGTTGATGACATTGTTCTTCCAGGCAATGACCACCATGACATCTCCCAGATGAAACAACACTTTTTCCACCATTTTCAAACCAAAGATCTTAGTAAACTCAAATATTTCTTGGTTATTGAAGTAGCACAATCCAACGATGGTATTGTTATATCTCAAAGGATGTATGCATTGGATATTTTGGAGGAAATTGGGTTGATGAATACAAAATTTGTTGACACACTCATGAATCATAATACCAAACTCCTACCAAATTAGGGGGAACATATTTCAGATCCTAAGCAGTATAGAAGATTAGTTTAGAAATTAAATTACCTTACATTTACTCATCCTAACATTTCCTTTACAGTTAGTGTGGTGAGCCAATTTCTCAAATTTCCATCTGAAGATCATTAGAATGCAGTCATCGTATATTGAAATACATTAAAGGATATTCTGGAAAATGTTTGTTATATGGTTCCAATAACCATACAAAAGTTGTTTGCTATTCATATGCTAATTGGACAAGATCTCCTCTTGATAGAAGATCTGCTTCCGAGTATTGGGTCTCCATTGGTGGTAACTTGATCTCGAGCAAGAAACAAAGTGTTGTGATAAAATTTAGTGCAGAAGTAGAATATAGAGTTATGGTCTCGACCACTTGTGAACTTGTTTGGCTGAAGCAATTGCTTAGAAAGTTACAATTTGGATATGTCACTCAAATGACACTTAAATGTGACAATCAAGCTATTTTTCATATCAATTTTAATCATGTATTTCATGAGAGAACCAAACACATTAAGATGGATTGTCATTTCATTTGAGAGAAGATTGTATCTAAAAACATCAAGACTGAGTTAGTCAACTCAAATAATCAATTAACAAATATTTCCACCAAGTCTTTATAAGGACCAAGCATTGATTATATTATTAACAAGCTTGGCACATACAATTTATATGCACCAACTTTAGGAGGACGGTTAGTTATATTGTGTTTTATGTTAATTAGGGAAACATAGTTCCTATGTTAATTATGTTATTTGTACATATTTATTTGTATTTGGACATAGCCTACATTCTCATTATTATAAATACATTACCCTGTGTGTATTTTTTACACAAGGAAGATTAATCTTATACCTAATTTTACTATATTCAATAATGTGCATATGGCGGTTCAGAAGAAGGCTAAACTAGATAAGAGCAGAAAGTGTCTTTCTAGGAGGCAATGATGAATACAAGGCATGGAGATTATATGATCCAATCTAAAAAACTATCACTTCCAACAGAGACTTGGTGTTTGAAGAAGAAAAAAGTTGGGACTGGAGCAGAAATGAGATTGAAATCTAACAAGATGAACTAAATTGTGAAGATGAAGGTGAAGTTGAAGGAGAGAAGGATCAAGAAGCTAGCAAAAATGAAGACAGTGGTGAAACCAATCTGGATAGCATTTCATTTGCTTCATCTCAAGGGAGGGGAGAGCGAACAAGAAGTGCACCAAAATGGATGGCAAATTATGAAGTTTCGGAAGGTTATTTTGAAGAAGAAAACCTAAATGTAATGATGATGATGATTGAAAATGATCCAGTCTCATTTGAAGAAGCTCTGATGATAAACACGGGAGAGAAGCAATGTCAAAAGAAATCAAAGCTATAGAAAGAAATCATACTTGACACCAATCATGGCCAAAAACAAATAGGGAGGGTCATCCTGGACAATGGTTGACAAAGACCAAGAACAAACCAGAGGAGCTTTGACACCAACTTGAATTTTAAACAGAATGCTTTATTGATCTCTTGCAAAAGAGAGCCTCAGCTAGGACTGATTATATACACTTATGATATAAGGGATAATGCAGGAAAAAAGCATCTCTCTAAACTACGGTATTAACCTAAAACAATTAGAGATATCTAGCGAATCGAAAATAACATAAAAAATATAAGAATATTGCATTTGATAATTATACAAAATCAACTACAGCCAACAACAACAAATGAAAAATGGATACCACCAAATGATGGTACAAATCACTACTTTGATTACACTCATCTCTTTTTCTCCTTTTTTCTTTTTCTTTTCTCTGGAAAGAGAAAATTCAAAATAGCTATGATATTTGTATTTTGGTAAAGTAAAACCATTAGAGTCACAAGAAAATTGGCTAACCTTTAGGCTTTATTGAAGACCCCTTTGACCTACTGGATTTCGTGCTAGGAAGGTCCTTTGCCCATAAAGAAAATGACACCAAAGGAATTATGGTTAATTCAAAGTGTTGAAGACAACTTTCTGCCTAAGCAAAAAACTGTTGCAAACAAAGAAGGTATGGATACCTGTTCAAGAGTTTGCAAAAGTATTTTCCTGAGAGAACCATCGTTATTCTCAATTATCTGAAAGCTCAGATATGTAAGCACAGAGAAAATCATGCCAATAACATGATAATTACAGAGACAAAATGCAACTAAGTAAATAGTATCAGATGGTTATCAAATATCATCTTACCTTCTTAAACTCAGCACGGCATTTAATAGGATCTACATATGAGCTGCAGAAGCAAAGAAAGACTTTCACAAGGAAATAAATGTGCAAACAGGTGTCTGGTTAGCCATTGCACCCTTTTTAAAAGTATGTTCTAAATAAAAGATACATGAAGCATTTTTATTATAAAGTGCATTCAGCCCTCAAAAGTACATACAAAAGGGATATATAAGCATGCATTTTATTGTATAGTAAAGAACATGAATATAAGTAAAAGTACTAACTATATGTAACTTCCATAATGCCTAACAAGGATGTCCCCGGGGGATCGCTTGCTCCGTTTGCTTGGCTTAACACTCTTGTTAACACTATTTTCATCAACTACCTACAACAAAGCCAATTATTTTAGAAAAGGCTTAAATTTACTTTTGGTCATTGTAAAAGTCTAATTATACATTTAGTCTTTCAATTTTCCAAAATCAAGCAATTCTGGTTCAGTGTTAATATCGGGATGTTTGTTAATATCAAAGTTTAACACTAAGTAATACCAATGTTTAACAATGAGTTCTAAAACACATTAGCATCTTATATTAGTAATTTGATGATATACTAATGTTGCATTAAAATTCTTTAATTTTGAAAAATTGAATGACCAAAGGTGTTATTAAACTTTTTGCAGTGACCAAAAATGCATTAGAACAAAACAATAACAACCTAAAGTAGATTTCATCCATAAGAATAGTGTAATTTAAACATCAATCAGTTAACCAGCAAGCATGAAAATTCATCTACCTGCGCAGGCCACCATGAGCTCCCGCGAAGCTTGATAAATATCATATCTCCGGAAGTCACTGAGTCATTGGCATGGCCTTCACTTGTTTCACTTTTCCCGCTCTCACTCCCACAACCACTCATAGTTTAAATCTCAGCACTACGAAAACCCAAAGGCCTCAACTTGGTCCTTTCACTGCAAAATAATACACTAAACCTACCAGATAACAAAATTGTTACACCATTCTTAGCCAAAAAAATTCAATTGTCATATAAAGCATCAAAGAAAAAGACCAAAAACTAAAAATTGTTGACTATAGAGTTCGGGAATCAAATCACCTTCACCAGTGTCATGCAAGAATGATTTAACGCAAAAAAAAAAAAAGCATACAAGTTTGGCAGGAAAGTACAGTAATCACCTAAGAGAAAAAATGTGTAAGGCAAGATGTAAAGAAGTAAAAAGTGTGAGGAAAGTACAAACCCCACTGGCTTCACCGTGTAGGAGATTACCCTCTGTCACAGAACTCCAAAATCCTTGTTTTCCAGATTTCCTCTATTATGAAATATCTATTACAGTCATGTGTTTATATATAGAGAGAGAGATTTCGGGTTAAATTATTAACTTTTAATGGGTATTTGAAATTTAAAAAGCAAAATACAAAAATGTTCATACAATTTCCAACTATATTATCTAAGTCTTTAATTCAATTATTTGTTATTATTTTATTCTCTATATATATATATATATATATATATTAGTAATGTTAAATACACAAACACATATATAAAAACACACCTACATACACGTACACGTGCACATGTATAATTTTCAGAATTATAAGCATGGGTTGAAACTTATTAACAATAATACAAAGTGTGATTCTAGATGGCATGACAACTTAATATGACCCAAATGAACCTAGGGATGACTCATTCTTCTCTCTGTTCCATATGCTGCTCCGTGTGTGTCAGTTATTATCCAAGGTCATTTTCGTCTAAAAAAAGTATCTTTATCAAGCTGGGAGTGTCCAAAAGCAATCATCATATTGGACTAGCCTTCTCACGATCCAATTATTCAAAAAGGGTCTCAAACATTAAAAAAAGAAGGGTAAAAAAGAATTTACAAAACATAAGAGAAAATATAGATCCCAAAGTTATTCTAAGATAAAAACTAAACAAACTAAGGAAATGTAGGTGAAAAATATCCTTCTTAATCATGTTTATTTTTCTTATATACTTTTTCTCTATCCAAAGACTCATCATATAATACGATGTTTACAGAAATTATAGATTTGTTTGTTATTTAGTTAATTCTTAGAGAAACTGTATCCAGTAATTATGGATTATAACTTTTAATCCATTAGTTTGTTTTAGTCCAATTCTCACCTGTTTTATTTTTTAAATTATAAATTAAAATTAAGAAAAGTTTGTATATTATATTTTTGTAAAAATGTATCATCCAATGCTATTATAATTTAATTTATTAATCCTTACAAAGTAAATTCTAATTATTAGTTATAATAAAACAGTTTAATATATAAATATAATAATTATTTTAATTTATTTAATTAAAAATATTAATTAATTAAAAAAAACTCAAAAAAATTTATATGCTTAAATGTATTTATAAATATATATGAAAAAAATTTAAAAAATAAAAAATAAAAAAAGTGGCAGGCCAGCATGTCATTTCATCAACTGGTCCTGTGGTGAAGTGGGTTGTAATTTCTAATTCTTTGTTTGATGGATAGTCAGGTCAAAATGAATTAGATTAATCGATTTTATCATTTCAAATATCAAATTATTTTTCTTATATCCAATAAAATCATGAATTTTGTGACTAGTTGATAAAAATAAGTTTTCTTTAACAAGAATTCAATATTTTTTTATTGAAATATCTAGTTCATTACCATATTAAATTATTTAGTAAAAGTAACATAAATATTTATGGTCAATTAAAATTTATTTTGGTGTAAAAGACTATTTAATTTAAGAAGGTGAAATTCTCACTTTTCCAAGTAAATGTTTTCTTGAGAAACATTATCCAAAATTATCTCCAAAAGTACCTTTTAAATGATATCATTTTTTAAACGGAAAACTAAATATACAAAAACATACCTTTTCAATTTCAAATTTCGGAAAACCCATGGAAGCTGTATGTATGCAGATCAAATTATGCATTGGTTTCTTCACCAAGTAAAATACAGCTTATAAGTGTGTTTTGATCATAAGATAATACTTGTAGGATCTTAAGATGATAGATTTGGGGGAGAGAGTGAGTGAATTTGTGGAGATTTGAGAGTGAATTTGTATTCTTGTTTTTTATTATAAATAACAAATTAAATTTCATTTTAATTTTTATCACAAATTTTCCTTTCAAATATTTTCATTCACTAGTTTCAAATCTCTTAGATGGTGTTTGGTTCCAACAATTTACTATTAGGATAGATTTTGAAAGGAAATATATATCATATTTTGATCCAAAAATTTGAGTTTAAATGAAGGTCTCGATTGTAGAATCAACTTAGTATCTCATCTCTCTTTGCGAGGGAGAATCTTTTACAATATTATATGCAAAAGAGGGGAATTAGTTCTAAAGCTTTAGAACCGATTTCGTGGATGTTGAGTTAAAGCAAATCAGTTTTGAAACAATTACGAGAAACCATAGAATCGATTATGATAAGTACGGAACTGATTCTATAATCGGTTCTGGGTGTTATTAAAAACTGAATTGTTTGTTTTGCTAGTGAGTATAAAATAATTAATAATTTATCTACACCAATACTTATACTTATGTTTTACTGTTTTGTGGTTTTATTTTATCTTTCATGTTGTTTAATCTTTGGGTGATCTATTTTTCTGGTTTTAAAAATATATATTTTGTTTTCTAAAATGTAAAATAAAAAATTCTCCTATTATTATTTCTTTGAATGCAAAATTTTAGTGGGGAAATATATATATATATATATATATATATATATTATGTATATTACTAATAATTATATAATAATAATAATAATATATTAATTTCAACTATAAGATAAAAACAATAATTTTATATTCTAATTTATTAAAATATTTTTTATTTTATCATAATCATCAAATCTTTTAGAAACTTTCGTAAACTTTATTTTTAAATCCTTTCACTTTCATTTTCAAATCTTTTGAAAGAAAGAAAACATATTTTACCTTTAAATCCACCAACATATATATTATAATCAATTATAGATTATTACAAACATACTTAGAATTTCTTTGAGCACAACTATAACTAAAAAACATATTCAAATTTTTTTTATTTATGTAAAATGGATTTGAGTGACATTGATTCTCATCTTTTGAAAATACATTTAAAATCAATTTCAATCTCTTGGAAGTGTAACCGTATCAATTCAAGCCTTCTTCTTCTTCTTCCAGTAGAATTGATTTTATGAGGAACTAAATCGATTTCTCTGGGTTTTCTTCTTCATTTTAAAACCCAATGTATATGTGAAGGTAATACGGTCTTCTCATTTTGCATGAACAATAGATCACATTGGATCTTCTTAATATGGGAAAATGAAAAGTCTCGTCTTCTCCCACCCACCAATCATTGCCGGCAATTAGCTTCAATGCTTGGTAAAAAACAAGTTACTCACTTGCAAATATAATATATTTGACAAAAGCAAAGACACCCTTCCAGTGTGTTTAAGGTAGATTGAGTGAATTTGAAAATAAAATTTGTAAATGATTTGATTTGATTGATATGATAAATAATTTTTTTAATAGATTAAAATATAAAATAATTATTTTATTTTTGTAGTTAAAATTATTATATTATTATTATATATTATTCTTAATATTTAATAATAATATTATTATTATTAATATTTAATATTACTATTATCATTTAATATTTTTATTATCATCACTATTGTTATTTATTATTTTATATTTATATTATTATCACTATAATTATATATTATTTAATAATAATATTATTATTTAATATTGTCATCATATTATATGGCGTATGGGAAGGGAGGAGGAACGATCTACCGATTACCTATTGGGATCGACTACGGTTTTATATATAGAGATCTACCGATTACCTATTGGAATTGATTCCGGTTTTATATATATATATATATATATATAGACGGAATTGTTATACTTACGGAGAATCGATTATATAATTTTGAGGTAAACAAATATAGAATATTAGGAATATTATGATGAAAAACTAATTTATCCTCACACATCTCTTGATTTTAGTGAGATGGTTATTTCTCAATACTTGCTCACAAGTCTTGAAAGGGAACAATGTCCATTATCGTAAATCTATTCAACTAAATTAATAAATCTGCACAAGCGAATATACCCTTGATCCAAACAACAATAATTAGTCTCTTCTCCGTCCTATCAAATTCATATACTTTTTTCCTTTCAAATCCTAACCCTAATTTCAAGACTATCTAAATGATTATGTTTTGTTTTTTATATTTAAGTTTAATTAATATATGAATTTCTGTGGAAACTTATGAAGTAGAAAATATATAATTTGATTGAGGTGACCAGTGCATGTCTTCTTCAGAACCTGTTAGAATTTCAAATCATTGAGTCAGTGTTAAATCAACCAAAAAGGTCTGCATTCAGTATTCACTATATCATCATCATCAGCAGATAAAAATGGCACCAATACAGTCAGCAGAGATACTCTGCAAACTAGCCCCAGTCCACAGATGCTGATTCCTTGTGAGTGAAATTCAAGAATCATGCATTATCTAAATCCATCAATCACTCCAAAAGCATCTTATTTTAAAAAACTATTATTCATCACAGAAATGCCTTGCAGGTCCAGGTACACACTTTAAAAGCACTGTCATGCAGAATTTTGAATTTGTCATAAATATCAGACACAAAACTTTGTTTGTAGCATAAGAAAAACAAATATGAATTCATGAAGAATGGATTAAAAGGAACCAGAGTCGAAATGATAATACAAGTTAGTGTGGCACAATTGGAGCTGCTGTGAACTAGAAAATGGGGCAACTGATTTCTGGAGGAAAAGAAATAAGTACAAGTCTCAATCTTGCAGGTGTTTTCTTCCAAGAGTGTGGCACTACTCATTCATTTTTCATGCAAAACAAGATAAAAATATAATCAATAACACCACAGCATTCTAATCTGTGATGTGTATATCTTGAGGTCCAGATCCCCATTTTAACAAGTACATCATATAAATACGGAGTCATAGTTATTGTATTGATGGTCTGACAAATAACAACCAGGCAAGTTGTGCTTTTCTTTTCTGCATATTAGACTATATAGAAAAACTTGCTAGTTTGGTAATTATATTAAACTAAGATGCAAAAAACAGCACTAATTGTGGATGGTTGGGAGGTAAAAGGACAATAATTTGGCTAAACTTAGGTTGCGAAAAGAATTGAAAGAGACAAGAAATTGGGTTCACGAGGTTCCATAATGTTGCACCTTAATTTATGTCATGGCGAAACTACGTAGACTAATTAGCGTGAAGAATAAAATTAATGAGCAGAAGCACATGGGTGAGGGGTTGTGATAAGAGGCAGTGGTCCCGTCGTGACTAGTGTCTGCTGCACTCTGCAATGAACTTTTGAGCAATCAGAAATGTTGTTATAGAGATCGATATTCTTGATGAGACTTCACATGTAAAGAACACATGACTAATTGGAGCAAAAACAAAAATGGAAGCAGCATGACAATGAAATTCATACCAGCATGGTAGTTGTGCTACCCTGTTTTTTTGACCTCAGCAGAGATTAACAATGTTGCGCTTCTTCCTATCTCGTAGCCTCAGTATTATAGGTTCCTTTCCCGATGCTGTTTCAAAAGGGGCCATTAGATCCATTCAAGAACCGCCACCCTTTTTATCTTCTTGTTTGCTTATTGTCTAAGGTGGTCCCCTCTCTAACTCCTGTTAAAATCTCACTACCACTCATATTTATTCAAATATTCACTAATCATAAATTACTATATCAAATAGTTTTCGAAATTATAACTTTCTATAATAAATTGCTAAAAACCACGTCAGTCAGAGTGTATTCACAAAACTTTTCTATGCATTTCTGGAAACAAATAATTTATTACTGTATTACATATTATATGAACATTATTCTCAGAAAAAAGAAAATATAACTTTACCAAAAAGAGAGAAGAGTAGAATGGTAGAAACTGAATTGGGGTGATTTCTGAAGATCTGGATTTGATTCTCTTAAAATAAAAAAGAGAAATAAAATTGGTTTGAAGAGAAATGGTTTAAAGAAAGAAGAATAGGAGAAATATGTTGATATTAAGGCATTAAATATTTAAAAAGTAGTGGTAAATTAAAATAAATGAAGATAAGCAGTACAAGTAGAAATGATATTTGGAAAGAAGAGTAGGTGATGTATTTAATTATTAATTAATAAAAAGATGAGAAGTTACATACGTATTTGTCTTTGTCTTTTTGTATGTTTTTCCCCTGAATCCTTACCATAGAATCTCTACCAAAATAGCTTCCCCTGTCCACTCCACATGATTAAAAATTAATGCTGCGCTTCACCATCCTCAGCTAACCACCACCAGCGCCCCCACATGGCTCCTGCACCCTCCCACTTCCTCCTCCTCGCTCTCCTTCTACTCCTTACATACGCAGCACACACCAGAGAAACTCCACCTCCCACTCCCCAACGAATCATTGCACCACCGCCGCCTGACAACGACAGTGACACCTCGCCGCCTTTCAGACCAGGCATAGCGGTGGTCGTATGCGTTTTGACCACCATAATCTCCCTCACCTCTCTCCTCCTTCTTTACATCAAACACTGCAACGGCGGCACCATCCACAGCGGCGGGAGCTCGATTCCGTGGACGGTGGCGCCGTTCTCCGGGAGAAAGAACTCCGGCATTGACCGGTCCGTAGTGGAATCGCTTCCCGTTTTCAGATTCGGAGCGCTGCGGGGGCAAAAGGAAGGGCTGGACTGCGCGGTGTGCCTGACGAAGTTCGAGGCGGCGGAGGTTCTCCGGCTGTTGCCGAAATGCAAGCACGCGTTCCACGTCGAGTGCGTGGACACGTGGTTGGACGCGCATTCCACGTGTCCTCTGTGCCGGTACCGCGTGGATCCGGAGGACATTCTTCTGGTGGAGGACACAAAGCCTTTCCGCTGCCAAACTCAGCCACAGCGGAACAGCCAGAACAACAACACGAACCAGGAACGCGCGCGGTTGAATATGGACGTGGAGAAGCAGGATGTTGGGCGGAGGCATTCGTCGGTGGGGGAGAGAGGAACGGAGGAGCAGAGTCGGAGGTGGACGACGTCGTTCAGGAGGTCGTTGGATAGCGCCACATCGAGGAAAAAGAACGAGAGCGTTGGTGTTGTTGGGTTTGGTTGGTTTGTACGTGGCAGAAAAGACGGGATGTTGTTGACGCAAGAAACGGAGAGAGAGGGAGACAGGACAAGCGCGGAACGGAGGTTGGAACACCGGATCATTGTCTCCCCGGGCCCGGAGACAGGCCCAGGTAAAATGAAAATGAAAATGAATGGGGTCCAGCAGAGATGGAGCGACGTGCAAGCTTCGGACCTGCTGTATCTGACGTCGGAGATGATAATGAGCGAGGCGCAATGGAACACGCGCGGAGGAGGAAGACGAAGGGGGACGCGCCGTACAAATGATGATGAGGTTGAGGACAGTTGGAGTGGCAGAGGGATAATAAATTCGAGAAGTGTGTCTGAGATCACGGGATTGAGCAGGTTTTCCAGCAATAGCAATAATAATAACGAGGAGGACACAGAGAGACAGAGAGACAGAGAGTGGGAGCAACAAGGACAAGGACATGGAGAGAGAGAAAGAGAAGAGGGTCTGGTGAGAAGGTGGTTGGGTTGGATTTCCAAGTCACACACACATTCCCAAACCCAACCATCGGTACGGTAGCAAAGCAACTTCCGGGCTGCCTTTCTCTTCCATCACCACTCTCTCACTCTCTCACAAACAGACAAACCACTGCACTCATTCATGGATCCTCCTTTGTATCTTAGCCTAGCTTAACATAGGATTTGTCACTCCCAACACAACACAAAATATTAACTCACTTTCTTCATTTTTTCTTTTTCAGCTCTTTTCATTTCTCTCTTACTACTTTAACTTTGTGCAACAATTGAACAAAGGAGGCACGTGGATGGAAGGGACATGATCCTGCACCAGTGTGCATGAATGGGATACGGATACGGAGAGAGATCCCTTCTCTCTTCTCTCTTCCTCAATTATTTCTTCTCACTCACTCTCCATGCACTGACACACACACTCTATTTAACTATTTTTCTTTCTTCCATGCTTTTTCTTTTTATATCCTTTCGTCTGTGAATATCAAACACATTTCATATTAAATTGCCTCACTTTGTAGTTTCTTCCCAGTCTTCAAAATTTAAATAATGCTAACATTTCTCCCCACCAACCTTCAAAACATTTTCTGCTTGGATTAAATATAATAAATTATTTTAGTTATGCTGTGAAGTGAAAGAATTTGTGATCCTTCTTCTCGGAAGTCATTGCGGCAGTGTAGTGTGATTCTTGTACGACTTTGTATATCATCTTTTCTTTGTCAAATTTGAATGTAAAGATACTCGCAGTGTGACTGAAACACTCACTGCCGGCTGCCATTTCACTTAACGGTCATATTCTTTCCGGATTTTCATCAATTCTTTGTCTTTCTAAATAAAAAGAAAAACCTGTTTCTGCAGGGAGCCAGCCCCACAACCTGAAGTGAAGCAGGTGGGAAACTGATTACAATACAAAACTCAGAATCACGGAAAAAAAAAAGGGAAGGTTCTATCTAACATGGTTGATCCAACTATTTTTTAGAATCAATTTTTTAAGTGACAGTTATCCAATATAATTATGATTAGGGTGTACAAAAGACTTGTCTCCAACAAATATGCAAAAGTGTATATAATAGTAGTTCAATGAAAAATAAAATAGTTAATAGTAGATTGAACTAGTATTTCTTATTACATGAATTATGTTGATTGGACAATATTTCACACACTGATCATCAACACACATGTATCTCCCTACATCAATTATCTTAAAAAGGTGTGAACATGCAATATCTAATCATTAACACAATAAATAGTATCTCCCTACAAGTTAATGTTACTAAATAATTCAATGGAAATAATTTACTCAAAAATCCAAGATGGACAAAGATGCTTTACTATAAATATTTACATAATATCATCATGCAATACAAATATAATTAAACAAATATATTTTGTGCGATCTTCTTTTTTTGAACTTATCATCATTCAAAATTGGGTAACCCAACCTTAATTTTAAAATAACTTGGAAAGCAGAGCCTTTAGGTATTTCACTGTTCTTCTTTTTAGATTTTTTGTCCTTACTAATAGAATTGATGGAATGACTTGATGATGGAATATATTTGTTCAAGAACCTTGTAACTCTTGCCGGAATCATTGAATTTAGATATAAAGGTCACTGAACTAAAATTCCAATTCTAACTAAAAAACAAAATAAAAATTCCTAAAGAATTGTATGAGTTTTGTCCTTGGCGCTATATGTATTGTAAATCCTTTATTGAAGATAAGCACTTCCACCAAATACCAATAGACACCGTTGATATAAATATAAATATACATTATTATTTTTAAAATATTTACACACGTATTCACTAATATGCTTTTATAAATTTAAAATAAATATTAAAAATATAATATAAAAATTGTATACTATATAAACTCCCCGCTGGTGCATAAGACGAGAGAGATATAAAAGAAATTTTTTGATAACGAATAAAATCCTTATCCAATAAAAACTATTTGCTGAAAAAAGGGTTGATTGAGAGTGACGTCTCTTGACATCTACCATTTCTTTGCTGTTTCATGAAATTTGTTTTAAAGAGGAAATAAGTGTTTGTAAATGTAAACAGAATGAAAGGAGGAAAAGAAGAATCAGAAAAGCTATTGAAACGAGTATGTTGATCAAACAATTACTTTTGAAGTGAATATTCTTGAGAACAATCGTTAATTTAATTTTCAGCTTTTATATTCTAAACGAATATAGTCGTACATAATTCCTATAAAAGGACTTGTGTTCATCGGCTGCGTTAGAAAGATGGTATTGTTCCCCTGCACAAGAAGAGTGCCATCTACATCGATGCTGAATAGCCAATAGAGACCGTGAATTCCATGTCTAGCTATTGTATTCTCCTTTCCAATCACTCCACTTGAAAATAAAGGTGGATCTGCTTCTAATTTGTTTATCCGAATCTACCTCCCAAAATTTCAAAAAAGAAAACCTTGTTAGTGAGATAAAAAAAAACACTTGTATGGATGTGCATTGCAGAATTTTTTCATGATGAATATCAAAATTATTGAACAGAGTTTTAGACCTGTAATTCTGCACTATGCACAGATGCCAGAGCCACTCGCAATGTGTAGCTTCCATTGGTATTCACACGATCAAGGTTGAAGTTAATTTGCCATGTAGTTCCTTGATAAGTGCCATTATCTTTCTTCCTGCGGAACAGTAAAGGAAAGTAATCAGAGAGGGAGAGAGACAGGACATCTTTTGAGACACCTAGGCTGTAAGAACAAGTACAGAACCTAAACTCTCCTAAAATAAAATTTTCCAAATGATATGTGCGCTTTCATGAAGTGGGGCTTGGGTTTAAAATAGATATGAAAATAAGACATTGGCATTGGCAAAAGAAAAGCCAAAAAAGAAAACACACCTATTAACCTGAGCAAAGAACCAATCTTTTCTGTAGTCACTAACGCCAACAGTGTAAACTAGGTCTTTATTTGGATACAAATCAGCATATCTTTCCCACAAACCATATTGCCTAAACCTGCAACCAATGGGGACACAAAAGTTTCCTTTTTCTCTAAAATGAAAGTTCAATGATATAATTAATATTTGGATGAAAAAACAAAAAACCTAGGGAGCAGCATGTATTGAACTTGTGCATAACTTTTACAGGACAAAATATGTTCAAGTGGGTAAAGAGGAAAGGAACCTGTCTGTATGGTTGACATAGAGTTTGTTAATGTACATGGGATTCGGGTCAGGAACATAGAACTCAGCAGCTGAACGATCAGGGATGCCTATTTCCCACAACGTAGGACCATCTCTAGGTGGCTCATAAACAAGCTCATGCACATTAATTTCACAACCTGTTTAAACATTGGCCTAATGAGTTTAAAACAAAATATATTGTGGAACTTCCAAAAAACTTCTACCTGAAGTTACGTTGATGATCTTATCGAATTGATAATCACCAATGTATCCAGTGACCCAGGAGTAGAGATTATAGTCCCCAGGGCGTATGTTAATAATTGAGAAATAGCCTTTATCAT
The DNA here is from genome assembly GCA_027742785.1 of Vigna reflexopilosa. Classification (NCBI taxonomy): domain Eukaryota; kingdom Viridiplantae; phylum Streptophyta; class Magnoliopsida; order Fabales; family Fabaceae; genus Vigna; species Vigna reflexopilosa. The sequence continues at coordinate 8,096,050 of CM050918.1, read as the reverse complement.
CAGTAATGGTCCAAAATTGATAACCCTGTAAGGAAATAATTACACTTGTAATTTTTTTTCTCTCCAGTGCCTCAATCTGTTGCTGTTGTTTACATAAATGGTAAAGGAATTAGTTTAAACGTTACCTTACATTCTCGTTGCCAAGATCCAACATCTCCTATGGCTGCTAGTCCCACATAAGCACCACTAACTGGGATGAATGCATCACTGACCTTCCTATACAGATTTAGCTATAGAATAAATATACCATCGTGGTATAAAAATGAAGGTGAAGAAGAAATAAATACACCGAAATATGCAGATTTTGCAAATGGTTAGACCATAAGAAATTAAGTGTTAATTGTTTTAAACACCATTAAAAAATGATATAAGAATTAACACAGATTTTACAACCTTAACACACTGTTAAGGCTGGATGATTTCCTTTTAAAAAAAAAAATGAATGATGTGTCTATGTCTATGACATAGTATTCTGCAGGAGTAACTCGTAGTTCTGATATAAGCATTTGAATTTTTATTTGAGATTGTGAGTGTGATAAACCTTTTAGTACGTTAGAATCAATGAGATAAACCTTAGCTGTGTGGAGATTTCTGAAGATGAAAGTTAAGTAAGTGACCTACCTGTCTCGGACAAGCAATCTACCTTGGACTTTACCTCGTTGCTCAGATGAGAGAAAGTCCTTAGAAGCTGGAAATGTATAGGGCCAGCTCTCAACTTCATTGACCATCTGCAGTTTTATGTTTCTTTTGTAAAGTAAAAGTGACAAACATTTAACACTGTAACAACGACAATGATATTGATTGAAAAATGATTTCTGAAAACAACGAATTATCCTTAATGTTTAATCAGTTAAGAGAAAATTATAATAGTGGCATACCTGTTGTTTGGCGTCCTCCCAGAGTTTGATTGGGCTAACCCCGTTGGATAGAGAATTAAGGTATAAGAATATGGGCCCATAGACTTTCTTCCACGGCTCATCAGGCCCAAATTTCATTATCAGATCCGCGCCTGAATAATGCGTGCTATGAAATACCTGATTCATGTAGTTTCCCAAATGTGGATTTTTACACCTTTAAATAGAATTGAGTATTGTTCTGAGTTGAACCAAAAAAACAATATACGAGAAAGTACACTCCAGTGATAACAAAAAAAAAAAAAAGTTAGCAAAAAGTCTTACACAGAGTGTGGTGGGGCCAACGTGAGAAGTAATATATTGCTTGAGGGGTCCAGCAGATCGGAACTCATAGCTTGGCGTAATTAGCCAGAATCCGGTGGAATTCAATGGATCAATGCTCATCCAGCCGTGAACACGATTGTATCGACTCTCGCATGAATACTCATATTTATCATCCACCTGTTTTTGAACACAGACCAACTTTGAGGTTACCTTGTCGGAATCATACATTTTGGACTAATAATCTTACTCAAAATCATATGTTTTAGTAAGTAACTGAAAAGGAGATTAGTACCTAAATGACCTAATTTTGACTATTTTGTAAGTTTGGTGATAGATGAACCAAAAGCATACCTCGCCTTTGAATTCGGGCTCCACGGGGTCAACAAGACGCACAGCCTCAGGGTAGGCAAGAACTTGACCTCTTGGGGGTATCCGGTCATCGGGCAGAGGCATAAATCTCTGTCTGTTGTCCGCTATAGACATGTAATGGAACCTGTCCAATAAAAGAACAACCTACGAGATAAACAAAACAAAACACGTGCTTTGCTTTTTATTCTTTTCTGAGGAATCGCAAAGTAAAGCAATTGTTACCCACTTGTCTTTCCTAGGTTTGAATGCGATCCTTGTATTGTCGATATCGAAAGCTGGCCATTCCTTCAAATGCTCGTAAATGGCATAGGTGTAGAACCCAGAGGAACCACGAAGCAATATAAACCTGCACATAATCATCTTCCTCGTTATCATATATCATCACAGTCATGTAATTAACTCAATGTTGCTTCCCAAACGGAACCCCAGAAACAAAGAGGGAGTAAGTTGAAAGTAGAAGAACCTTTTGTCAATGTTGAGTGGCGGAAGTTTCCCCTGAAAAGATGCATTCCATGTTCTGGTGAAAGATAGCTCTACTTGTTCCTCGTTTTCTACTATCACCGTTAAATTTGTGGCTTCCATTCTGTATATATTCAATTAACTAATACTTATATTATTTGTAAAATGTTTTTATAAAATATTTATTTCTCTTTCTTAAATATTTTTCTTTTTCTTTTTTGAAAAAAAACTACAAGGTCCACGAACCAAACCTGTCAAATCTACCCTTTCCCTTTGCTCCTTTTTTTGTTCTATTTTCTCCACCTTCGTCCCAAACAATGTCCCAGTACCTACACGCATACATAAAAAACAAGACAAATATAAAAAGTAAAATTAGGATACGATTTCAGATTCGGGATGCTGACAAGCAATAAAATAGCTAGCTGATTCTCATTGGAGATTATTCTTTGCGTGTTCAGTGTTTGTGAATTGTCCTAGAAGAGAGCTTTATGGCGTTATTAATTTGAAATTAAACTGGTGTACCCTCTGTCGTATTCTTCGTTGAGAATTTCCAGCAAATTGTCGATGCCATTATATCGAATTCCGGTGACAATTCCTTCAGGATTTGATAAGTTGACCTGGACTATGCCATTATCCATTATCACCTGGCAGAACAAACAGAGTTACAGACAAAACCAATGGCTAAAGCCTCTGCAAAAAGCCATAGTTAAATAATAAATAAAATGTATATATTGAATTCATTGCAGAAGTGGATTACATGTTTATCTTGAATATCCAATCGTACTCCTGGGGATGACACACAGTGAATTAGTCCCTTGAAAATTTTCAGATATCTTAGCAAATAGCTATTATTTTCATTAGTACAAATCCTGGTGCACTTTTTTACTCTTCTGCATTAAATTTGTTGGACTCGATAAAAACATAGTTGTGGCAGAATTGCCTTCAGTAAAAAGGCTAAAAGAGAAAAAGGGTGAGATGAAGCTCAGGAACCTGGTTTGGTATCACCTCCCAGAACCACGAGGAATTGCAGCATCAAGAACAGAAAGTGATTAGTGAAGTTCATCGTCTTTTTCTTAGGTTTTGAGCTCTTTGGGCTTTTCTCTATGATGACAAGCGTAGTTTTCAAATTCTTTTCATCAATGGGATCTGCATAACTCCTTTATATCTGCATAAAAAGGCTTAAGAAAAAAAGTTACAAGAGGGAACTCCTTCTGTTAGAGTATGAAACTTAATTCTAATCAAGGTCAGAGAAAAGATTAATTATATAATCAGTCATGTAATCAGAACATTCAAAAGCATATAACTTTTGTCAACCTTTATAGTATTATGAGTTTAATTTTAATAAATTGATATTATAAATTTTTAATACTATTAATTAATAAAATATCGGAAGTTATGTCTGGCACAAATAGTTATTAATACAGTCAAACACAAGAATTTAGAAATACACGTTAAAGTTTCTTAATTAAAAATTATAATATTGTGCAAGTATCATGTTTAATATCATTAATTGTATAAGAGTGTGTATTAAAAAAAATATTAAAAAAGAGGAATGAGATTATAACATATTTTTATATAAACGTTAAATGGTCATAAAATTTTATATTTTTTTAAAAAAAATAAGAAAAAAAAGAATAAAATATAATAAAGAATAGTGTTAAATAAATATAAAAAATTTAAGTATCTTAAAAAATATTTTTTATTAAAAAAATGTGCTAATAACATTTCGTCAAGTAAACAAACATGTTATACTCCTTGGATATAATGAGAATGTTAAATGTAGTTAATTTATTTTACTCACACGTAATTGTTTTATAAAACCATACATTAAAAACATCATCACTTAATGCATCTTAGTTAATAATTTAAGTAGACTTTTAAGAAAATATTGAATAATATAAGTAATTTGTGGATTAAATATTATTTTATCAATGACAAAATTTATGAACCATAAATCAAAATTGTACCATTTTGTAACATTCCAATGTATATAAAACACACTAAATTGTCTCGATCAAATAGTTAATTTCAAAAATAAATAATTGTACAAATAAAATGTATATAAAATAATAAAAAATGACTTAAAATTTTAGAAAACTTATAAATAGGATAACATTACAACTTGAAAAAACGTCGTCATGGTAGGATAAGTGTACAAAAGAGTTATCCTGAGACAATTAAATCATATCAAATACAAGCTAAATATGAATTAAATACAATAAATCATATAGATACATAAACCGTTAACACTATATTCAATTATTTGGATACATGCTCTTGACATTGGAACTCACCGGAAGTACATGTGATGGTTTATAGACTCTACAGAACCTAGTATCAAGGAGTTATCACCCAACCACATACAAGGTTAATTCCCTTTGTACTTATGACCAAACATTGTTTATAGACTATAACTTTCTGCTACTCTTCACGATATAATACATTCTACTCCATTTGAGAGTGTAAATGATTATTAGAGCGTCAGAATACTCTCTTATTGAAATCCCATATATCAACACATATACTATAGTTATCACCACAAGGGATTTCTCCTTTGAATTCTTTTAATATCATCACTATACATGTTCACAAGCATATTATCACTTTAATCAAACACAATAAAAATTATAAACATACACAAAGTTTATTATAAATATAAATTAAATAGCCAAAAAAAAAAAGATCAACATTTAAACTTATGCTTAACGTAATACTTATTGTAAATTCTTATACTCAACGACATTTTTTGACGTTCAGTCCTGAACTAAATTTCTCTAAACTTACAATGCAAAGATTGCACTCATCGATATCTTACAAATCATTTATTAAAGATGACACTGAAAATTGATATTCCTTTCTAAGTAAGTTGTGTGAACAAAATTGATCAAAATAACATTTTTAAGTCTTTGAAAATTAAACGTGTCATTCGTCATAAACTTTTAAAAAATTTATTTTAAATGAAAATAATATTATTGGTAATATATTTAATTGATATAAATAAAAGAAACATAAAATAAATAAATATATATATATATATATATATATATTAATGATTATATATAATCATTAATTAATATATTTTAATTTAATTTAAATGAATTTTGACGTCATATAATATATAGCATTGCTATTAAAGGAAAAAAATTATGATTAGATTCTTTTAAAAGACACAATTTGATTGCATTATATTTTTAATACATAAATTTCTTAAACTATAAATGGAAACAACTTTATCATTAATGCGTTTCCATTGACAATTTAATCGAATCATTACAATACAAATTATGAAACTAATCATTGGCAATGAAAATAAATATGGTGTACTTTGTAAAAAAAAAAAATCATATGAAGGTTTGTAATAAAATGCATAACATTATTCTTCCCCAAACCTATAAAGTATAAAGCATGAATAGGTAATTTGCATTTTAACAACTAATACTGATTTAGGTTGACTGCGTGACGAGGACGGTGGCGTATAGGAATCTAGTAGTTGGTCGACAAGAGAAAACATGTGACAGTTAAAAAGCAGAAGGGTCTCCATATAAATTAACATTTTGGGCTAATCAAGTTGCTTCTAAACTTCTCAGTTAGGTAACATAAAAATAGAAACTATAGTATGTGAAAAAAATAAAAATGCTTCCAACAATCTTGTTCGAGAATGTTCCTTCAACCATTTCTTTTTCCTGTAACGGTCATTAAGAATGAAAAAGATTTATTAACAAAAGTTACACATAATTTATTACTTTTCAATCAATCCTACAAAATCGATTTACAAAATCACTTATTCATGTATTTTTTAAATTGATCTTATTTCTAATCGATATAAAATTTTTAACATATCAAATATGAAATTAAATATTAATAAGTAATTTGATAAGAATACCATAATAAATAAAATAATATATCAATAAATAATAAATATTATTAAAATAGACTTTAACCATAAATTACGATATAATGTTAAAATCATACTGGTAAGTATGGGGATATATTCAAGTTTCCATTAAGTTGGTGTTGCTCTTAAGGGTTGAAGTGAGAGTTATAATGAGAAGGTGGTGCTTTTACATTCAGCAATGCAATGAGAAAACCATGGTAATTTATTATTGTGCTAATTTGACGGTGGTGCACTAATCATGGTGGCTCTTGAGCATTTTCGTACAAATAATGATTTGAGTAATGGAAAAAGATGGTGGGTAGTTGGAAACTTGTAGTGTATGATTAGGTTCTATCCAACGAAGCAATATTGGTAAACAATCTAAATCCATCCATAGTTACATAATATGACATGTTAACGAATCGACGTACATTATGATTATAACTTCAATTGCTCACCCTTCTTAATAGGCTCAGGTATAGTAAAATAACTTCATTTGGCCCAAGAATAAAACTATAAACCAAATATAGAATTACAGTTTACTTAAACTAGCAAAATGAAATAGGATTCTTAAATACAATCAAATTTTAGATAAGATTATAACATGTTATCAAACTTTTTATAATAAGACACGTATTATCACCTTATTATCTATTTCAATTTATTTTAAAATAAAATTTAAAACGGCCATCACATATATTATAAAAAATTTGTAAAAAAAAAAGTTGTTAATTTTTTTTTCCTTCACTACACTACTCTCAACACTACATTTCTTATATTTATATATTTCTACTCATATAAGAACAATTTTGTTTATTTTAGACTCTAGTTATATATATATATATATATATATATATATATATATATATTAAAGACTACTTTTATACTAGTTAATTAATTGAGGCAAAATTCAACTTTAACTTTTACGTAAATTTTAACATTTTAAAATTGAGTTTTTATTAATCATACAATCTTTCAAGTGAAAATAAATAAACAAGATAGAAAAATAATATAACAATCATGTTAATAAGTTGACTGAAAAATTAAATCAATTGAAATATACAAAACTTTTGAGTATTGAATAGGCAACAAGTGTTATAAGAATGAAAAACTTAAAACTTAATTAAATAATAAATAATGATTTTAATTAAAAATGGTAAAATGGATCAATTTAACCCGTTTGAATCGGATTTCTTCTGAAGTGAAACAGATTAATCATCACGTAACATGTTAAAAATCAATTTAACTTGATTATTATTATATAATCAATTTAATAAAAGATATTTTTATTTACATATACATTAATATATATATATATATATATATTAAAAATAATTATTTTTAATTTTTTTTTAATTAACTAATTAATATCTATAATTAAATAAATTAAAATAATAATTATTTTTATATATTAAATTATACATTTATATTTAATAATTAAAATTCAATTAATAAATTTGAGTAATTTAAGTTACAATATTAGAACAAATTTGTACCACTTAAATAATGTAGTAAAATAAATAATATTTTAAATTACTTTTAGTTTAATTTTTAATTGAAAGAATAATTCCATCCCAGCTTCTTGTACTCCTTTTGGGCGGATGAGAGTGAAAAGCCACCCGCCTCTTACTTCCTGAACTCCCTTTATCTTTCTCCTGCACCTCCCTTACGTTTTAGAATACCCATTCTACCCGTATGTAAATAGTAAAATAAAACCTTCACTTTAACAATATTTTAATATCATTTACGTGTTATTATATAATTGATTGATGTTTATAATTATTATTATTGATTATGAAATAATTTTGAATTAATCATAAAATAACACTTAAATGTTAAAATGTTATAAAAAAATATTTTTAAAATTATCATTATAGAACCTATCTTTTACCTTGCGCCCCCGCAGCTCCCCTCCTCTACTTTCCCTCTACACCTCCCTCCCGCTGTACTGGTTTTCTGCACCTACATTGCTTTTTTGTGTTAGTGAAATAGATGAACGAAAGATGATAACAGTCCTAATCCTTTACAATTCAAGTTAAACATAATGTTCTTGTACATATTTCATTACTTGAGAAACTTCAAACAAGTACAAGCTACAAAGAAACTCAACTTTTCATTATTTCAGAAGCTCCATTCTTCAGATTTGATTAAATATGGTTACTAACTAATACAGAAAATTTATCACTTTGTGTTATTGAAGGACGATGGTGGAGCTTCCAGACGAATATAATCATACATAATTGCCTGAAATGGACTATTTCCTCTGCTCTGTGTCAAAAAGATGGTATTATCTCCTTCAACAAATTGAGTTCCTGCAATCTCTACATGGTAAAGCCAATAAAGTCCATGAATTCCATGCCTTGCGATCGAGTTATCCCTTCCTATCAACCCACTTGAAAATAGAGGACGAGGACTCTTTGGATTATTAACTCGAACCTAAAATTGTAGTAAACATTAATTAATATAGGTTAAGACTCTAAAACTTAGACTAATGAAGTTAAGAAATTTACCTGAAGTTCAGATAATGTTGCAGATGCCAAAGCCACCCGCAGTTTATAGGTACTGGTTTTGTTCACCTTATCAAGTTGAAACTTGATCTGCCAAGTGGTTCCTTGAAATGTGTTGTCATCTTTCTTCCTGAAAATGGGAGCAAAATGTAAAAGCCGACAATGCATTGTTAGACAATGCAAAACGTTAATAATACTTTGTGAAGAAGAACCCATTTTTGATACCTGGTAACTTGAGCAAAGAACCAATCTTTGGTGTAATCACTGACACCAATTGTGTAGATCAGGTCTTTGTCAGGGTAGAGTTCTGCATATCTCTCCCATAATCCATATTGTCTAAACCTGTTAAGATCCACGAGGGCTATCTTGATACCATTGTTAAAAAATGAACTTTCTAAATTCATCTTATGAGATTTACACTTTTTTTTTATATTGTAAACTTGTCTTGTATTATCTTTAATTAACTTGCTTTTCTAACAGGAATTTCTATACTAAATGTTCAAAACAGTCAAATGCATGAGCACAAAGGTGACTTACTTGTCAGGATGATTAACAAAAAGTTTGTTGATATATTTGGGATTTGGGTCAGGAACATAGAACTCAGCAGCTGTTCGATCAGGAATGCCAATTTCCCACAATGTTGGACCATCTCTAGGGGGTTCATACACAAGCTCACCAAGGTCGATTTCACAGCCTATTTTCACGTAAACCAAAAACAAAAACTAAGTATAGTTTAAAAAGAAAAACAAAAATATTGCTTGCTTTATACCTTCTGTTATGTTCATAACTACGTCATATTTATAGTCACCAATAAAACCAGGCACCCAGGCGTAAACATTGTAATCTCCTGCACGTACATTGGTGATGGAGAAGTAGCCATCATCGTCTGCTTTAGCCCAAAACTGATAATTCTGATGACAATTAAAATGTAATGCGTCTGTTAGGTAATGGTCTTTCTATAGGCTTAAAAGTTAATAAGAGACAAAACTTAAATAAGCATACTAATAAGAACATGCACACTCATATTTGGTGAACATATTTTTCCTCCTTTTCAAGTCACCTTGCATTCTCTTTGCCATGATCCCACATCGCCTGCAGGAGCCAAGCCAACATAAGCACCTTTTGCTGAGATATAGTCATCGTTTATACACCTATATATAGCAAAATGGAGTTGATTAGATGAACACAAGTTATTACACATGTGCTTTCAATGGCCTGCAACACAAGAAAATCTGATTGGTTTTTGCACTTTCATTGTATCAATGTTGTGATTCTCTTCATACTCGATTTTCAATATTATTAGAATGGTAAAAATTTACCAGGTACTGTAACTAATCTCAAATAAATTTTATCAGAACACACCTCTCTCTAACCAAAAGCCTGCCACTAACATTACCACGTTCGTCCCACTTCGCAAAATCCTCTGATTCAGGGAAACTGTATGGCCAGCTTTGAACTTCCACCAACATCTGTAAGTTTGCATAGGCATGTGGTGGTGTACTACGTTAACTATGCCATAAAATCAAGCTATATATAGTTTAATATTAGATACAGAAAGCAAATATTAAACCTGCTGTTTAGCATCGTCCCATAGCTTAAGGGGGTCACCTCCATCATAGGAAGAATTCAAATAAATGAAAACAGGACCAAAAACTTTCTTCCATGCCTCACCAGCATTAAACTTAGGCACCAAATCCTCTCCAGAATAATGTGCACTCAGAAACATCTGATTACGTTATTTTTAGCAAAGATAATGTTTGAGACACTAGAAACTGTCACATGGAATTATGAAACATTGCAGAATATGTTATCTTGTTGGGAGCACTTACAGCAAGCGTGGTGGGGCCAACATGAGAAGTTAAGTTTTGTTTGAGGGGCCCACCAGATCGAAACTCATCGGTGGGCGTAATAAGCCAGAATCCCACTGCAGGATCCATGCAGATCCATCCATGAACTTTGTTGTCTTTGTTGTCGCATGAATATTGGTACTTGTCATCCACCTATACACACATAAGTTCCACCAACCATTTTTACTTTACCTAACCCTATGCCATTTTCAACTTCTATTTTAGTAGTTTGACATGCACACCATTAATAAATTATACAACCACATAATATATAATACCATTTCACTTTTCATTTGATGATGCTCATAAAAAATGAGTGCATTATTTGAAAATGGTGGATCAGTATATATCCCAACCTAAATTTGGTTACCTCTCCCTTAAGTTCTGGTTCGATGGGATTGACAAGTAGAACTGCTTCTGGGTAGGCAAGGGCTTTGCCCTTAGGTGGTAATCTGTCATCTGGAAGAGGCATGTTTCTTTGTCTATTATCAGCCATTGCCATATAATGGAACCTGCACACCACCCATATATATTCTTTGAGATTAAGGAACAACAATAATATTATAACTTGAAGCATTAATAAATAATGTTGAGCCTTTACTTGTCTTTTCTAAGCTTGAAAGCAATTCTTGTTTCGTCAAGATTGAAAGCAGGCCACTCCTGTAAGTGCTCATAAATTGCATAGGAGTAGAAGCCCGAACAACCACGAAGCATTATGAACCTAGAATCACACATTACTTCATTAATTAACTTTAGATTATGTATTAACAATGGACAATGTTGTTGTTGTCACTGATAATTAACTAATTACCTTTTGTCAATGTTTAAAGGAACCAGCTTGCCCTCGAGAGAGACGTCCCACTTCCTGGTGAAGGATACCTCAACTTGGTCCTCATTTTCAACCATAACTTGGAACTCTGTTCCTTTGATGCTGCAGTCACGTATGACAATGTGTGAATTTAACTTCTTCAACAAACACGGTTACAGTGGAAAGAAGAAATGAAGGAAACGTTAAGCTATAATTTGTCGTACGAGTAAAACAAAGAAAGACATACACATCAAATGTACCACTGGTTCCTGTACTTGTCGGTGAGCTCCAGACAAGGTCCCAATACCTACATGAAGTTGAAAACATATTACTGCATTACTAGGAAAACCGAATGAAGTTCCTTAATCTGTAAAATTGAACACAACTTTCTAAACAATATATATATATATATATATATATATATATATATATATATATATATATATATATATATATATATATATATATATATATATATATATATATATATATATATACCCTCTGTTAGATTCGTCATTCAAAACTTCAAGCAAGTTGTCGATGTTATTGTACTGTATTCCAGTCACAATTCCCCCAGGATTTGATAAAGTGACTTTTAGTATGCCATTTTCCATCACCACCTGCACATGAATTTTCGTTACTTTTAAGACTGCTACGAAAATTTATAAGACAAAAGGGCAAAGTTTTAAATACATGATTATCTTGAACAGTAAGTTGCACCCCCAATAACGGCATGGTGTGGTATTTGCAGTGAACAAGTGAGCAATGAAAATCTGACAGATTGAGAGTGGTTTAAGAGAATGGCTGAGAATGTTTATCTGATAATGCAAAGAAAGAGTCGCCTTTGAATACATACATATGGTAGCAATGGCTGGTTTTATGCAGAGTTTGGAGAAAAACAGGCTGTGCTTATGTTGTACTACTCAGCAATGTGCCAACAGAAAAATGGATAGTGTGAGGGCTGAAATGAATTGGCATAGATAGCTTCCTTGACCTACAGAGAAAGCATTCTTTTGAATCTCTTTACTTGGTCGCCACAGTTTGGTGTATACGGTTTTTAGATAATGGCGTACGAGTGAAGAAACAGTCAATGTATAGAAGGATAAAAAAAATATAGTCTTCTATCAAGTTTTGGTTTCCTTCATTTTTTATTAGGTGATTGAATGTTGTTTTGAACAGCATTCTCCCTTTACCACGCACTTTTCTTCAGGTTTTAAATAATTAAATAATATATATATATATATATATATATATATATACAAAACAACAGGAGTGTGGTTAGTTTTTGTCAAAGCTGAAAACCTAAGAATTTTACATCAGTTTAAATTTTATTTTATATTGTGGCCAAGTACGAAAGTTAATTTATAACAAGTATTCTTTTTGGAAAATTCAAACAATATTCAATTGTCTTGTTTTTTTTTATTTATTTATTGTTCTAATACAAGCTAAATAATGATAGAATATGGTTTATGTGTCTCAAGATTTGTCAATTTGAAAAGATGGTTTTGATTCTGCCGTTTTCTTTAATTTAATGAATGTAGTCCATGAAATCCATTAAATGAGGTCTAAAACATTGTGTTTAAGACGTAGCAACTAAATGCTGTATAAATATTTTGGAAACAAAAACTAATTTTGAGTAATCTTGGAGATCTAAAATACAGTTTAACCGAATGCTTAATTGTAAGTAATTTTAGGTACACTTTTAAATAAACATTTATAAGATAAACCAATAATGAATTATGAAAGTAAACAAACTTTACACACATTTATAAGTATATTTTTGTTTGATTTTATTATCAATTGAAATGACATTTTTTATTTATTTTTTGTTTCTAGTTTATCGATCAATTTGTTTTTTTCTTTTCTAATATTTTTTAATTTGATAGAGTTGAAAAAGATTGTCGATCAAGTTGGAAAAGGTTAACAAATTCATGGTTAGTTGAAGACAACAAAAATAAAATAAAATAAAAAATACCTTGAACAGTCATTACAACAAAATATTTCAACTGAGATTAAATTAAAAATATTTACATTTATAGAATACTAAAAATTTAATTAAGATTTTTATACAAATCAATTAAATTATTTTATTGAAAACATAAGAGTCGATATAATGAGTAGAAGAACAAAAAAATCTGAGGACCATCATTCGAATTTGATGCCCTTGCTAATGTTAGTAACTAATTTTTCTTGCTTTCTCATACAACTAACTCTACATAGCTTACAGTGGCTATTTATCCTTGAACAATATACCCGTGCACTTGAAAGGTGGATGATTTAGTCAAACAAAAACATCATGTGTGCTTTCAGAATGCTCGTGAATATCAAACAAAATCCAAATAAATACACAATGACAACAAAAGATTACAGAAAAAAGAAAAAAAATATATATAAGATAGTAGAACGCATACAATGTTCACAACAATATAGTAAACATTTTGTATCATTTACGTCCCAAGGTTAACTTAAATTCCTTCACAAGGTGGGCCTTCCAAACGAATATAATCATACATGATACCTTGGAAGGGACTGGTGCATCTTGGTTGCGTAAAATATATGGTATTTGTGCCATCAATAAGAAGAGAACCTGGTATATTCACATTGTAAAACCAATAGATTCCGTGAATTCCATGTCTTGCAATTGAGTTGTCCCTTCCTATTAATCCAGTGGTAAATAGGGGTCGCGCAGTATTGGGATCATTTACTCTAATCTTCACCACAAGGCATAATGTCAGCACCAGATTCTACAAAGTACTTATCACAACCAGTGAGGATGTGTATGTGAGAAAAAAAGTAAGGGAGTTTACCTGCAATTCAGCTAATGTTGCAGATGCAATTGCAACTCTCAGTTTGTATGTACTTCCCTTAACCACGCTTCTGACTTCGAACTTGATTTGCCAGGTGGTCCCTTCAAGAGTGTTATCCACTTTTTTCCTGCAGTTTCACATGCTTGCAAAATTTGGCAACATACATACCCATCTTATAAAAATGATCAATAATCCATAAATCAGACCTCGGAGCCTGCGCATAAAACCAGTCCTTCGTATAGTCACTAACACCAACAGTGTAAACCAAATCTGCATCAGGATACAATTCTGTATACCTTTCCCACAATCCATACTGCCTGAACCTACAAGTTGAGCAAAGAAAAGGAAAATCTGAGAACAGACAAACTGACATCTCAATGAAATATTTGCATTTCGCGTACAAGGATAAAATGCACAGTTGGGTAAAGATTTTAGCGTTTTCACCATTTCGTGTTATGATATAGCATAGTTTCACAATTAAGCATTATATGGAAAAACAAAAAGAAAAACTGATCAACCAGCTAAGAATGATCAGAGTAATATGCTCCTAATAATACAGAATAGAGCTAACCTGTCTGGATGGTTGATAAAAAGCCTATTGATGTATTGGGGATTGGGATCAGGCGCATAAAATTCCGCAGCAGATCTAGCAGGAATACCTATTTCCCACAATGTAGGACCATCTCTTGGAGGTTCATATACAAGTTCACCCAATTCAGTGTAAGAACCTGCATCGCAAATTCATTAAGCACATAACTCAACTTTATTTTGCAAGATGGCAAACAAACTTAACTTTGACGAAGCTTAGGAACCTGGCGTTATCTTCATAGAATCTACAAATTTGTAGTCCCCAACAAAGCCAGGCACCCAAGCAAAAAGGTTATAGTCGCCTGGAAGTACATTTCTAATGGTAAAAAATCCATTCTCATCCGCTCTGGTCCAGAATTGATAGTCCTGTTAGGTGTAAAAGTTAAGTAATCTTCTGGTAAGGAGTTATTTTGGGTACGCACAATAGCATTCTTGTAATTATATTGATTTTCATAATTTGTGCTTTTCAAAATAAAAGGAAAACAAGATTATGTCTGTTAGGAAACTACTTGTATATAGGAAAAGGAGAAACATTACACAGCCTAACTGCCAAAGCAGTTAGGAAAGGTGGCTAGAAGTCTGTATAAAAGGGGTTGGGGTGCTTTGGGGAGAGTTTAGTTTTGGAGTCTTAGTAGTTTTGGGGTGTTTTCTATAGGTTCTTGATTAAAAGAACCTATCAATGTCTGACGTAGTCAGCAAGATCCCTTTGATCACAATTACAGATCCATCCACACACCAAAGGTGATAAAAATTACAAAAAGAAATTATTTGAGATACAAACTACAAACTGTTCATGCAACTAAAATGCTAGTTATCCACAATTGTGAGAAGAGCACCTTGCATTCTCTTTGCCATGACCCTGCATCTCCAGGTGGGGCCAGGCCAACATAAGCACCATTTGCTGATATTAAGTCTGTGCAGATGTACCTACAATTTTGAATAGTTTCATAAAATTTGCCAATGCAAGAAAAAAAGAATAACCATAATCTTGCTGCTACTCAGCAGCAGCTGATGAATTATTCAACTAATTATTGTTTTAAATTTCTCACCACAACATAAAGTAAGCGACAAGCTTCTTTTTTCATATAACAAAAATAACTAAAAGCTTTTAATAAAACAAATTGTAGCTTTGATGTAACCTGCACTGGGCCAAAACAAAATCGCAGAGTGCACTTGAATTAGGAAAAAGAAAATTGGAATATAGTAGGAAACTTTGCTTGTACTCCAAACGCAGTAAAACACAAATCGCAAAATGCAACATATAACCCTCAGAATAAACTAGGAATTTCTTGAATGCTTACTTGTCTAAGACAAGTAATCTGCCACTGACGTTGCCCCGCTGATCCGATTTTAAAAAATCCTCTGAAGCTGGGAAATGATATGGCCAACTTTGAACTTCATTCATCATCTGATTATCAATTCGAATTAGCCTTTATGTGATAATTACTAGATCCAACTGTCTATACTAAATTCCTCTTAACAAAAGCACATGAGAAGCATGGGCAAACCTGTATTTTTGCATCCTCCCATAACCAAAGTGGGTCATCACCAACTGGTGCAGAATTGAGATAAATATATACAGGACCGAAAACCTTCTTCCATGATTCACCACCTCTAATTTTAGGCACCAAATCTTGTCCCGCATAGTGACCACTAAGAAACATCTGACGATACCAATTTAATAAACATGTCAACAAGATAACATATTATGATAGCCTTGTAGGAACTTCTTATCTTGGTCTAAAATTTAAATTCATTCACTTACTGCAAGTGTGGTGGGGCCTACGTGTGAGGTCAAATTTTGTTTGAGGGGTCCACCAGAACGAAACTCATCACTAGGAGTGATCTGCCAGAAGCCTACTGGTGGACTGAAAGATATCCACCCATGAACTCGATTATCCTTGTTTGCACATGAATACTGATACTTGTCATCCACCTGTGGATTAGATTGAATTCATATAAAAACCCGGTGAAAGAGTTCATACAAAATGCATGCATAGGAAATCATCCTACCCCCTCTTTAACATTAGTGGAGGCTCAACTTGCCAGATCAAACAACTATGACTTGCGTATTTGGACTTTGCTTAAATTTCTTAAATACAAAGTAGTTTAATCAGTTTAATGAATTCATTTGGGAATGTGTAAATGTCTTACTAAAAGTAATTGTATAAGAATGTATTTTGCTCTGGATGGAGACAAAATTACTTTATCGTTGAACTACTAAAATGATATAAAAAAAAAATTCAGGAGTAATTTGGCTCCTTCCCCCGGCCTCCCAAAGAAAATGGTTAGTTTCAGTTGCTTTTTGCCACTTCGGTTACATGATATTAAAACTTTAACTGAAGCCAGTTACAAAAAAGCAGTTGCAGATTCCTTTATTCTCCTCGAAACAATGTTCTCCTTGTCAAAATTTAGGAACAGAATGTCTTATATGTAATCCTGCTGGTTTAATGGAATACAGCATGAATAAGTTTATCATAGCTGACAGCCAAAAGAGAGACAACTATTCTAAGTAGACAACAAATATGTTAATGAAAGTATGAAGGGGCAAAGTGACAGTGTAAACCACATGTTGGCGAAGTAACACCCGCCAAACCACATGAGGGAAATTAAGTTTAACCATAATCTACAATAATATTTAATTACGCAAGTAGGGACATATTGTAAACTTTGTACCATATGAGCGGGAACTAACATTGAAGCCATCTGAAGAAGCAAAGACTACTACAGTAAAATACAACTGGAAGCTTTGAAAAAAATAAAAACAATTTCAGGAAACATTTGCAACAGATACCTCTCCTTGCAATTGTGGGTCTTTGGGATTGGTTAGTAGGACAGCTTCTGCGAAGCCCAAGGTTTGGCATCTTCCAGGTAACCGATCTTCTGGATAAGGAAGAATTCTTCGCCTATTGTCTGCCATAGCCATGTATTGAAACCTACATACTTCATTGTTAAAGTGGATGAAAATCCAAAAAAGAAATAACCGTTCCTATTTATCTATCAAGATAATCTCAACTGATATGGCTATATTTTGTGAAAGAAACTGACATTTGGGATAAAAAAATTATATGTAAGTCCTATCAAATTATTTAGTAATTATCATTTTCACCCAAAAGGGTTCTACTAATTTGTGTTAAATATGCAAATACAATTAACAAGTACAAAAGAATGACAAACGTAATCAAACTTTTTTGTCAAAATGATAGAATTTACTTGTCTTTTCTTAGCTTGAAAGTAATCCTCGTTTCACCGAGATCAAAATCTGGCCATCCATTTAAGTGCTCATAAATTCCGTAAGAGTAGAAGCCAGATGAACCGCGGAGCATTATAAATCTGAAATTGACAATCCACAAATTTTAATCCTATAGCTATCAGTAAAAGAAGCCAACTGATAAGCAAAATTAAAGCTAAGGACCTTTTGTCAATATTTAAGGGGACAAATTTTCCCTCTAGAGAAGGATCCCACATTCTTGTGAAAGAAAGCTCCACCTGTTCCTCATTTTGAACTATAACTTTAAAACAAGTTCCTTGAATCCTGAACCATAACATCTTGAGTTTGCATGTGCTTAAAATATTATCCTTTGAGCAATAATAGAAATGGTAAGATTGCAAGTAGACCATGTAACCAAAATAGAGGGTTCAACAACTGTTTTACTTATGCTTGTGTGACATAAAAAACCTCTCCTAGTTTAATTGCAAATTCGTTGACAACCAGTTTATTTCTGATCAAGTGTGACTCAACCTCTCCCAATATAATATCAAACTCAAATCAGGGAATGCATTTGAATAAATCTTTATTGAGAAATCTAATTGTTGGAATAGTATCAAAGACACCATGAATTTACAAAAGAAAGTAGTATTGTCATACACATCAAAGATCCCTTTGCTTCCTGGCGCACTCCAAACAAGGTCCCAGTACCTAAACATTCAATTGAAAGAAAAAATCAGCTCACGGCTTCAAAAAATAAGAGCTTCCTAAGATTTCTCCACAATGAGTAAGACGAATATTTTTGTCTTTCTTCATAATAAGGTGTAAAACATACGGTTCTCCCCAAGACAAATCTGTCAATCAAAGTGTGTGTGGATGTGAGGAAGAGAAAGATAAGAATTATTCATCGCTAGGGGCGCATACCCTCTATTAGATTCCTTGTTTAGAACTTCAAGCAAATTGTCAACACCATTATATCGTATCCCGATGACAATCCCACCTGGATTTGATAGCGTAACCTGGACTATGCCATTATCCATCACCACCTGCACATGCCAAGACATTAAAACAATAACAAAAAACTAAAACTTAACTGACAGTGTGGCTATACGTAAACGCTGTCAAAGCTTCATTAATGCACATCCTACATTCAAACTTAAGCTACAAGAAAAAAAGAAACATACAGTAATTTAACTTAGATGCTGAAGTCTAGGCACGTTGCACAAACTCAAACATAACAAGTCTTCTCAAGGCTTTGTGGTAGAAGCACAACTAAGAGAAACAGGTAGAAAAAAATGCACACGCGTCAAACTTACATGGTGATCTTGGATGTGCAACCGTACCCCTGGGCCGGACATGGTGAACCCTTGTTTTTGTTTTAACGAGCTTGCAGATAACAGAGGAATCTAGTTAAGAATTCCATCAACAAAGTTTAAAAGAAATGGAATGACTTAGGGAAACAGAACCTGATCGTATCAATTTCAAATTTTCAATTACTTTACATTTCTATGAAATGTAAAAACAGTTGCAACCAGTTATAATGCTTGAACTTCTAATTATGTCTACATATTTTCCGATACCTTAGTTTCCTGTGTCAACAAAAAGTAAACATCTTAATTACAAACATGACAAATTGATGAAAATAAAATAATCATTTAGCTTCTTCAGAAGCGATCAAATAGGGTGATTCACAACCAAATATACACAGTGAGGGAAATTTCAAGAATATATTTAAAATGAAAATATATATCGAGAAATCATATATTTCATGAATTACAATCGACGAGGATGAATGGTGGGGTAACCGAGGGAGACGTATTATATCAGTGGACGACGATGGAATACGACGGATCAAGAGACACGGATCGCATACCTTCAGAGTGTGAAAATCGCCTTATCATGAACAACAACTGTATCGAAAGTGCATAATGGGAAACAGAGTTTTGGTTTTAGAACAGAACACTATAATACATCGTAATTGCAGTAATTGTGTTGATCCCAAGTGTCACCAAATAATAAGTGTATATGTTTTGAACTATTTTAATATTTTTACAAATTATACGAAATATAGTAAATTGGTTACAAATTTTATTTATATCATGTTTTATTAATCTACGTTATAATCTTCAAGATAATTTGTGATAGCAAAAATATTATATAAATAGTATAAACCAACTTAAAATGCTCACAAAAACGAATGTAAACAAATATTTATGAACTCAAATAAAAAAGAATTTCAATATTTTATTCGAAAACCTCTAACTCATATGAAAAGGGCTAATAGAATTCAATAGTTGGTAGGGAATTGATTTTCTTAAGCATATTGACAAGAATTTGATTCTCTAATTATACATTACATTAATTTTTAAAAAATAAAATTTACTTTAATGATCTCTACATACTGGGACATTAGTCAAATTTACAGAAAAAAAAATGGATGAAAAATAGTAAGCACGTGCGGATACAGGACGGAACATTCCAAAACATTTGGTGACTAACACATAAACAGTGTCATTCAAGTAATTAGTTTGTCTTCATCGTTCCTTGCTTTTATATCCAGATATTCTGGTACCCTTCAAAAGGAAGATCAATAACATCACTGTTTTGAATAGTCCATCGGAATCATTGTATCCTCTAAGGAGGTTGGACTTGCTAACCCAAATTATTCTTATTAAAAGATAAGTGATTTTAATCTAAGTCTTGATAAAATTAAAAAAAAAATAATATATAAAAATAAGAATTTAAAAATTTACTTTTTAATTAAAATAGTGTCAATTTTGTATATAATAAGTTCAGATTTTATTAGTATTTTATAATTAATATTGTATTTTCGACAGAGCCTCTGTCCATCGCATAGTGCACTTAGGTATCATCAGCCAAACATTATGTGTAACGATTAGGTATAGATTTATCTATTTATCTGAACTTAAATTCATCTACCATTTTACGAGATGCTTTTTCCTTAAATAGACACAGGAAAATTTTGAATTGAGTAATCCCTGTTAAAAAAGTGTAATATCAGGGGTTCTCTTTATCAGGACAAAAAATAGCATTTCAAAATCTGCGAAATACTCACCTTCACAAAACCCAACAAAAAATCCCCAAATTTTATCCAGAAACGATATTGCAGTTCTCAGAAAACAGACGAATAACAAACAAATAGCAATATTGGTAACGAATGACTCATTTATCTCTTGCTACTTGGCAGTTTTCACTATCAAATAGAATACCACAATAATAATTCAATGACAATGACAATCTGTTTTATCAGCAGGTGAAGGATATCCCATAATTATCTCATTCGACCTTCTGTTATATGCAAATAAATTATACAAATCAAGCAAATTTACAGTAACACGTATTCTCTCCCGTTATTGCACATTGCTGAGATCTGTCTTTCTCTGGAAAAAAATAGACCCGAGAATAACAGCAATACCGGTGATTGCTATTGTGAAAAAAACACGCTTTCTTGGGAAATCATTCTGCGGCCTTCTTCGAGGACCTTCGTCTCTTTCAACTGGTCTCACGTACCTTCACAAGAAAATTAAAAGTAAATATTCAATCACGAAAAATAACAAATGCATTATAATGACCAACAGGGCTAATGACACACCTACCCTAACAAGTTAAGACATTTTTTGTAAATAAAAATATATACATATAAATTGATTAAACTATCGTTTTAGTGCTATGAAGAAACTCTTGACATCAGTTTGGTCTTCCAAGATAAAACGAATCAGTCCTCTTAAGATTTAATGTAAACATCAGAATAATTCCAAGTTGATGTCATATACAGCTTGGAAAAAGGACCACTTTATGACATCTCTTAAAACCGTTTTATGAAGAAAGTCACAGAAAAAGAGCTTCAACAAAAGACAATTGGAAGGAACTTCTTTTAAGGGGAATAAAAACAAACTAAGCCAAACAATACCTTAAACAATTAAATAACTTCAGAAAAACAGGAGATATCGCTCAAGATAATTCATTGTTCAAAATTTCATGGAACTAGCCTGTGGTTAACAGTATGTGAATTGTTATTTTACCATCTACACCTAATATACGATCTGCCAACGATTCTCATACCACCTACATTCTAATAATTGTTATATATTTTTTAAATGACAGTTCTTTGCCACTCTCCTGCAGAATGTACAATTCAGCACTAAAATAATTATAAAAATATATGAAGCAACCATAAATATTCATGCTACTTATAGGGAAATCACACCGTTTACAGCTAACAGGCACCAAGCATCTTAGAAAGAGAACACAAAAATGCATTCAAGACTAGCACAGGATGAGAAAAAATTCTAAGAAACAAATCCAGCCCAAAATCTCGTGACATCTATAAGCTGCATCAAGAAATAATCTTTGACAAATGCATTTTGCTTTTTACATAAGGTTGATTTCAAGGGTTTGGAAGGGAGAGTGGGAGAGGTTGTGAGTTCAACTCTCCCCACTAACAAAAACTAGCAACCAACATTTGCTAAAGAAAATATAATTGTTTTTTATATTTTGTGGAAAATAATCACATTTTTTCCTCCCAAAACTTTGAAGGAGTTATTGATTCAAGCTTTTTCAACAACAAAATAATCTAATTGAAATGCATACTGCAATCAAATGATAGCATTTCCTACCTTGAAGGCCTTGAAGAATTCTCTTGAATTCTATTGCAACTATCTTCATGGTTGTATCTTTCACGCAGTCTAACATACTTGTTACAAAGGTGACAAAGTTCTGTTCGATTCCCACATACTTCCTGGATGTTTAAAAATCAAACTGAAATTAGTACCAGAGTACATTGATTGATGTAAACTTGTCAAATACAAAAAGTCCTTTACAAACACTACCTGATGCTCAACCAGATCAATGGCTGGCAAGGGAAACTCACAGAACTCACAGGTCACCATCCTTCTAGGACAATTTTCATCTCTATGAATATCTAAAATATCACGTTCCATAGTTTCACTGCACAGCGAACAGGCAACCTGCACAAATTACCATTTTCTTTTGAATAACCATTCCAAAGTGAATTTTAAATCTGATTTCATGAACTGTGTTATTAATATGCTAAGAAGCAGCCTTTGGTAGAAGGGGAAGGGAGGGCCACAGCAAAGAACTGATGGGCATGTAGCCAGCCAGCCTCCTTTAGCGTATGGGGTTGACATTCCAAGTTTCTAAACTCTATGACATGACAGGCACATTCGTATCACATACTGGACATGGTAAAACTAGGACTGGTTCAAAAGAATTTGCACCTGTTACTGCTTCCCCTTTCCATTCGTGATTGCTAAAATATTAAAGCCAACTGAGTATATCAAATTGAAAGACCTGCTTAACTAAGTAATATCTATATCAAAGTAAGAAAAATCCTTGAAGAAAGTAAACCCTCACCATCCAATATATATTCCCTCCTAAGAACCATTATCTTTTTTTTTTTTTTATGAAAGCACCATTAATAAAGAACCAACACTCCATCGATAAGTCCAAAATATAAGAACTAAAGCAACAATTATCAAAAGCCATGCTAAGAAAGATATCAATCAAACCAATTCCAACCCATCCATAAAATTTGATATATATCCAATCCATCTATTATTTTGTTTTCTAATTTTAAATATCTATGGGATTATAACTCTGCCGTTCTCCTGTTTAACAATTCAGGATCCACAAAATTACTATTTGTAACTTCAAAATTACAGAAACAGTTGAGTAATCATTTTTGTTCAAATTTAAATTGACTTGTGTTTCTATTAGGTTGTTTTCAAATTTATATTTAGTCAATGTTCAGTTCAATGTTGTCATTTTCAGTTGGAAAGCATGGGAGAAAAGTGAAGGAAAAAGAAAATGGAAACTATTTTCTCAAAGCTACAATATAACAGTTGACAAACTGATGCGGTGACCCAAAAAATTATACTTTTATTAATATGCAAATTTGAAAACCAGAAATCATAAAGTAGCTATTTAATTAAATTTTAAATACTTTTTTGTTAGAGTTATTGATTTGAACATTTTTTTATAACACAGGTTTCAAAAACAAAGCTGACGGAATATATAAATGAACTAAATATAACGAAAACAAGACGCAAGTGATAAAATTCTAACATAAGGACCCATCATAAGGTAAAAAGAGCAAAAAGGTTGACAATGTTGATTGAGTTTCAGTTTTCAGAGCTCGCAGATTCAATTAGTCCAAAATATCTGCAGACATATGATTACAGCTAGCAAGAGGCACTGAGTGACTCATGGGACAATCTCAAGATTCAGTTAGGCAATTCTCTCGGTGACTCGGTTGAAGAAGCTGGCGTCTAATATATCCTAGTTAGACCAATTACCTCAATTGATCCAAAAGATCTGAAAAATCCAACTCATAATATCTATTGTCATAACTTGATGAGTTTGATTGAATGATATCATTTTCCACCACTAAAATTGTCAAACCAATTGTCACTGAAACATCAATATAGACCCTAAAAAATATTCAAAATAAACTCGTAATATTTTGTATTTATTCTCTAATTTTCTTCATCATCAAGTACAGAACTTCTCAAGTAGTAAGTTTATCTAACAAAACAAGACAAAAGTTTCCATACCGGGGCATGTGTGTTCAAATAGTGCTCCTCGGCAAGTGTTTTCGGAACCATATCGCAACAAATTTTGCATCTTTCAAGGTTCCGAGAGCAATGAGCATAATGCAAATCAATATTTGCAGAAGGGATAGCCCGATCACTAAAAAAAAGAAAGAAAAACACGACGAGAAAGAATCATGATCAAAGCTCCTGAGGATAAATCATAAACACGTGATTTAGGAATTCAATATGAACAAAGTATCACCCTAAATGGCAAAAAGAAAAAAAGAAAAAAATCACATGATCCTGGCTTTCATCGCCTTGAAGCAGTTCTGAGTCAAATGCGATACCAGTAACAACGAGTAAAATTCCTTTTACCCAAGAAACAAATAACGCCAATTATCCACAATTTAAAGCTTAGAACTGTCAAGGGAGTAAATCACTGAACCTAGTTCCCCAATTTAACAAATATTAAAAAATCGATCATTTCATCGTACACCATTCATAAATTGGGAGGGAAGTGTTTACCAGTGAGTGCACGTACTAGTGGTCTGATCGGACACCGTTGCCATGTCGTAGAAACAAGCAACCTCGTTCTAGGACCAGATCTTAACGATGGAATTAAAAAGGAAAGACATTTAATAAGTATAAGAAATAAGAAAACAAAAATAGAAACCAAATTAAATTAAAAATATATGTGTGAGAGAGAGAGAGAGAGATTACAAAAGTAGAGATTTAGAATAGGGCGGAAGGAAGAAGAGGGTTAGGTTATTATTAAGGAAAATTTGGGAAAAATAAAAAGAAATGGAGAATTGCGCTTGTTGAACCACTCTTATCTGAGGAGACTTTTCGGAACCATCGGCCATTAAAATAGATGATGACTGAGAAAGTAGCTGCCATTTACCTTACGCGCCATTAAGACAAGGGAGCCATCAACAACCTACCCTTTTCATCGTGTTGGGCCGTATGGGCTTCTTGTTCAGTACAATTTAAATGAGCCTTTTACTTTATGCACCCCTCGTTACTAAATGCATCTCCACACAAATATATAATAATAAACTTACGTACGTATAAAGAATAAGAGAGAGACGATGCGTTGTCAAATATATTTTATGTGTTCTATTAATCTCGTTCTGAAATTTCTATTTTTAGAAATCGTATTTCTAACATTTTGTTATAGAAATCATGGAGTAAAAAATTCAAGAAAATTGTTTTAGAAAAGTTTTAAAATAAGTAATTTAA
This sequence comes from Vigna reflexopilosa, assembly GCA_027742785.1. Taxonomy (NCBI): domain Eukaryota; kingdom Viridiplantae; phylum Streptophyta; class Magnoliopsida; order Fabales; family Fabaceae; genus Vigna; species Vigna reflexopilosa. The sequence goes on along the minus strand of CM050918.1, from coordinate 8,070,594 downwards.
CAATCACTTTCACGAAAGATATAAAAAAAATCACTTTAAAAGTTGAGGGTAGGGCAAAGAAATTGTAAGGATGGAAAAAGAAAAAACCTTTAAATGATCTAGCCAAAAACTTATAAATTCAAGATCATGTATATATAGAACAATTATGCTGGGTAAAAATTTATTCTTGAATGAAAAAAAAAAATTGTTTTGATCCGATCATCTTTAGAATTTTCTTAATTTTTAGTTTTTCGATCTTTTTAATTTTAACTTGAAGTTTAATATTCCAAAGTAATTTTTTATTGAAATTAATGTTCATCGTAATATAAGTATTTTTCATAAATCTAACTTCTTAAGTTTAAATAATTTTTAGTTATATAAATTTTTCAATTTTACATATGGTTTTTAACTTTTTTTAAATTAATAATTGTGAATTTAACAATTATTTAAATTTTCAAAAGATATAAAATGAAGTTGCAAAGAGTAATTTGATGGGCCAACGATGAAGAGATTGTAAGAAAAATGAAAGCCCAGCCCAAGCACATTTATTGTGAAGAGAAAAGCATAAATCTGCGTTTTGTTGTAAGAAGGAGAAGCAAGAAGTAGAGGATAAGTACCCTGGTTTTGTCGTCCCTAACATATCAGCCACCGCGCCTTCTCACCATTGCCGTGGAACCTCTCAACATAAGAGGTAAACAAAAATTACTTCTCATTCATCCAATTCTCTTTTTCCACCAATCATTACAGTTTCAGTGGCAACGATTTTGCAAGTGTGGAGAAAGCAATGGATTTAGTGGTACCACCCGAACAATTTTGTTCATTTCACCGCTTCCATGTGATCAGAGCTAGGGTTTCGGATAACACCGTTTCGCGCCCTTTCATTCTATCTGCTGATACTGTTAGTCACTTTACAAAATTGAAAGTCGTTAGGTCTAGAAAGCGTTCGGACAGTCGCGTTTTCGCTGTTTCAAAATCCGAAACCTCTGGTTTGAACGGTAGACTGCAACAAATTGTGAGCACACCAAACGGGGACTTGAATGGCATAGCTATGGAATCTTCGGCCAGCGGGGTGAACGGTTCCCGGAATTTTGAGGAGTTTGCGAGCAACATTCATCTGCGGAAGTTGGTTAGAAACGGGGAATTGGAGGAAGGGCTTAAGTTTCTGGAGCGCATGATTTACCAGGGGGATATCCCTGATGTCATTGCTTGCACCAGCTTAATTCGAGAGTTTTGCAAGGGTGGACGGACTCAGAAAGCAACGAGAGTGATGGAAATTTTGGAGAATTCAGGTGCTGTTCCTGATGTCATAACTTACAATGTTTTGATTGGTGGTTATTGCAAATCAGGAGATATAGATAAAGCCCTGCAGGTTTTGGAAAGAATGAGTGTTGCTCCGGATGTTGTTACGTATAACACCATTTTGCGTAGTTTGTGTAGCAGTGGGAAACTGAAGGAGGCAATGGAGGTTCTCGACAGGCAGCTGCAGAGGGAGTGTTATCCTGATGTGATTACTTACACGATTTTGATTGAAGCGACTTGTAATGAAAGTGGCGTTGGTCAGGCGATGAAGCTGTTGGATGAGATGAGGAAGAAAGGATGCAAACCTGATGTCGTCACATACAATGTTCTTATCAATGGTATTTGCAAGGAGGGTCGGTTGGATGAGGCTATCAAGTTTCTGAATAACATGCCTTCATACGGTTGTCAACCGAATGTGATAACTCATAACATTATTCTGCGTAGCATGTGTAGCACTGGGAGATGGATGGATGCTGAGAGGCTGTTAGCTGACATGCTGAGGAAGGGTTGTTCCCCTAGTGTTGTTACTTTCAATATCTTGATTAACTTCTTGTGCCGGAAACGGTTATTGGGAAGAGCTATTGATGTCTTGGAAAAAATGCCAAAGCATGGTTGTGTGCCAAATTCCTTGAGTTACAATCCATTGCTTCATGGGTTTTGTCAAGAGAAAAAGATGGATAGAGCAATAGAGTATTTGGAAATAATGGTGTCAAGGGGTTGTTACCCGGATATAGTGACCTATAACACTTTGCTTACAGCACTATGCAAGGACGGGAAGGTGGATGCTGCAATTGAAATACTGAATCAACTGAGTAGCAAGGGATGCTCTCCTGTCTTAGTTACTTATAATACAGTTATTGATGGTCTTGCAAAGGTGGGAAAAACAGAGTCTGCTGTGGAACTCTTGGAAGAGATGCGCAGAAAGGGTCTTAAACCTGATATAATTACGTACTCTTCACTGCTCCGTGGACTTGGCCGTGAAGGAAAGGTTGATAAGGCTATAAAAATTTTCCGTGACATGGAAGGATTAAATATTAAGCCCAATGCTATCACTTACAATTCTATTATGTTCGGACTTTGTAAGGCTCAGCAAACTAGTCGTGCTATTGATTTTCTGGCTTATATGGTAGAGCAAGGATGCAGACCTACCGAAGTAACATATACCATTCTTATAGAAGGCATTGCTGATGAAGGATTAGCTGAGGAAGCTTTGGAGTTGTTGAATGTGTTGTGCTCCAGAGGATTTGTGAAGAAAAGTTCTGCTGAACAGGTAGCAGTCAAGATGTAGGATAAAATGCATTTTTACCTTGTAACTTAGATGGCTAAGTAACATTTTTGTGCACATAGATTTTGTTAAACCCCTCATGTAAGTTACTTGTTCTGGATTTTGAAGAGGGAGAGGGGCTGGCGAAATGCGTGTCAATTTTGTTAGCAGGTCATTGTAATTCAGTCCAGACATATTTAATTCTAAGTTGTATTATTTATATACTGCTTGGGAATTAATATAGGCTAATATTGTTTCCCCATCCTGCTACAGCATCCATGGTGACAGTTTTTTAATCTCATCATGCAAGATATTTCACTAGAATGGTAATTCCTTGGCTGCAGATTGTGATATGATTGATTTAAAGATCAATTTCTACGTCTTATTTTTCCTAGAGCAATTTCTTTTTCAGCATATGGATAGGAGTATAAGTCGATTGCAAAATGAAGTAATGTGCTTTATCAATGGGTCTGAGTTTCATCAGTGCCAAATTGATACAAGCCAACATAATTGGCGCCTTAATATTTCATGAAATGAAACTGGACCAGAATTAATAGAAAAATTGGACAAAGTTATTTTTCTGCTTGCTATACTGAATGATACAAGAGAAATACCAGTGGCAGGGAGACTATTTGCGTGGTATTTTTACAATTATTGTAGCTCTTTGATTAACCCTTGATCCACTAGAGGCATTGGGTGATTGATTCATCGATTATCGATGATCACTAAAGACAATTCAAACAATTTCAGGGGTTCTTCTTTCTCCCCTTTCTTAGTCCTTTCTGACATTGTCCATGATTGACTGTTCCTTTGTTGCCTGCCCTACCTTTGACGGACTTATATTGCTCACACACACAAGTACAAAATATATCAAGTACCCATCAAAGTTTTCATCATACCTTTGAAGGAGGCTTCTGAAGAGTGAATTCCTTGAAGTTGGCTCTTACTCAGAAGTCACTCCAAGCCAGTCTAAACCATGCACCAATGGTGAGTGTGTATAATATGTTTCTCTTTACCTGCAGATATTATTAGTATAGTTGTATTCAGTGTATTTCCTTGGATTAGAGCAGATTCTTATTTTGGATATTTCATCTGTCATGCACCACTTATAATATTACATTTACGAAATGGGTGGGAGCAAGGTTGCCACTCTGACCATTAATTTGAACATTATTGTGCCAGCTGTTGCTTTTCACTGTGACAAAATCAAACATGACAACCCCATTATGGTTTTTTGTTTTTATATCAAGTGATTAGAAAGGTTAGGCCATGGATGAAGATGACCTGCAGTTGGAAGGAGAAAGAATATTTAATTTCTATCCTTAATTATGTTTTTCAATTCTTATAAAATAGACCACTGTTATTGCCATGCCCTTTATTGATACTCGTTTAATATTCTTTCCAATACATTTGTTTTGACGGTGATGCATAACAGAATTTTTTTTTGGTAGAAAAGAGAAAAAAAATAAAAGAATAAAATACAAACTAATGCCTAACAAAAGACATTTCAGCCTCATCCGCGTGAAGCAGAACAATCAACTCCACACAGGTGGCTCTGCAATACTCATAAACTCTTCAGCTGACTTTTCCTACCTTAGCAAGAAAATCAGCACAAAAAATTCCTTCACGAATATTCGACAATGACCTCATTGCTGCTTTTCAATCCATTTCTGTTTGAAAAAAAAATGAAGTTTATTAAATCAAGTTTATGGAATATAAAAAAGAAATCTGCCTTACCATTTTGTAATATTAATCGAATTAATTATGTAATTTTAAATTTAACATGATGCGGTATAAGATCCTAATTATTTTACATGTTTTTGTTTGTTCATTTATTTATTTTGTAAAATTGGAAATTAATTAAAAAATGACTATATGAATTTAATAATACAAAATATATGAGTGTATGGAGTTTATTCATGAACAGTTAAATTGAAACTATGCATAATTCAAGTTTTTTTACTTCATTATACATTATTCAAATCATATAACAAAGAGTATCTTTGATTTTATATCAACCCTACTTGCTTGAATGGATTTGTGTAGAGATAGAAGCCATCAATAGTAATCATTGTTTTTTTTTAAAGAAAAATTGATGTAAATATTCAAACTCGTTTTCTAAATTAAGAATAACACATCAACAAGAAAAGTAATCAAGTATGACAAGAAATGTTATTATTTGTAAGAAAAATCGTAGCTAGATGCATGATTTTATTCAATAATACATTTTTCTTTCTCTATATAATGCTTTGTTTGGTTGGATATATAGACGATAAAATAAGTTATAAGGAAAAGGAAAAAGATGGTGAGATTTGATTCTTCCATCGTTTCATCTGACACGAAACAACTAATATATTTTACCAAACACATCATTTCATTTGAACGTTCATGATTGAAATCCTACATAATTTTACCAAACACATCACATCACATCTAACCAAAAAAGTTAAAAGTGAATGTCATGATTCCTAAGATGTTATCGTCTTCTTCCTCTTTTTGTTAGTAAAAAGACTATGCATCTAAGGAATCATATCTTGGTCTAAATGGGCTTTCTCTTATTTGTTGTTAAAAATGTGGGTCCCAGTTACATAAACCTTAGAATTATCGAATTAATCATGATTATCAAATATTATTGAAGCAATTATGATTAACAAATAATTGCAACACTAAAATGATATTAAAAAACGATCTTCTATACTTAAAAAATAAAAAACAATAATATTAATATAAAAAAATTGTGTCAAAATATTATTTTTATCTATTGAAAATGTGAAAAAAGAGCACTCATTTTCTATGATAATTGTAACTAAAACTCAACAGTTTTATATCATTTAGAAATAAAATATATATTTTTTATTTATTTTTGGAAACAACTTTTATTTTAAGGATAAATTATAAAAGGATTTCATAATCTTATAAGAGGATTCCCAACATTAAGCTGATATAGTGATAACCATTGTGCTAAGTTCCATTTAAACAGCGGTCTGACTTTTCACTTTTTATGATGATTAGATAGAAAGAAAATTGAAAAGCTGACTGTGATTGGAATTATGATTCTCCACTAAAATACTGACCTAGGGCTACTGAATTATGTTCTTTCTACTTTCAGATAAATGAAGAAATTGTCATTCTGATATTTACTAGGAGAATAAAAATCTAAACGCACCACTGCCATTCTGATATTCTCTTCATATCAGCAAACAGTCAATATAAAAAGGACAAACTAGATTCTTCGATTCTTACGTTATCTATTACAAACCCAACCCAAAAAGGCTTTTTTATTTTTCTTAAATTATTATTAATATTCTGTACCACACACTTAAAATCCAGAAGAAGATAATAGCAGCCCAGAAGGCAGAAAGACTGGAAGCTAGAGTGAAGTTTGGTTGACGAAGTGATGGAAAAAAGTTCATGTTCTAGCAGAAAATCAAACGGGGGATGGCTTTCATGCTGGGGGCGTCTTAAAATGAAGCTTCCATGGACGAAGAGAACAAGCTCTTATAAAGCAGTTGGTGGTTTTAACTATGACCCTTTAAGCTATGCTCAGAACTTTGACGAGGGATTGGTGGAGGACGACGAAGAATCGTTGCATCGTGGATTTTCTGCTAGATATGCAGCACCTTCCTCACATAAATTGCTCAAACAATGATAATTAAATAGGTATGTACAATCATTTATCATGTATGATATGCAGCAAATAGAACAAATACCAATAACTATGCACTGCACATTATCAGTTTGTATTCAACACTGATAGAGATTATTTACATGAAAGGAAATTAGTATCTTCAAGCTCTTCTGTGAATTTAATACTAGTATTGCCAATATTGTTATAAAATAAAAAGGATATAACATACTTTAATATTACTGTGTTCAAAGATTAAAATAATAGCAATCAAATTTAAACACTTATTTATATCTTAAAAATTTTTATCATTATTTTTTTTTTAATTTTCAAAAAAATAATATAATAATACTTAACAGTTGGATATATTTGAGTTTCCAGTTAGGTAAACAATTCCTAACTTTGATGCTGGTTGACCAGCCTATGCATTCCTCTGTTCCAGCAGAATCTAATGACGTAGTTTGCAACCATCGATGATTTTTTATTTTACATTAGTGCTTTTTTTAAGTGAAATAAAATTTTCAGCCTGACCCGGTCCTATATGTTAGATCAATGAGCCCTCTTGGTTGGCTTTTATTACAATGTTATTTTCCAAATCGAATGGAGGTAGAGAATCACTCTTTAAAAATAAGATGGAAAGACAATAAAAATAAAGAGAAAAATAATTTTATAATTTATATTTATATATATTAAAGACAACTATTTATATTATTATTTTATTTTAAAAAAAGTTATATCATTGTAAAATTTTATTATTAAAGAGGTAATCTGTTATTTAAAACAACTAAGAAAATAATCATTTTTCCTATAAACAAAAAGTAAGAGAAGGAAAATTATTATTCATGGGGACGGCAAGCAATCCAAAAGGTCCAACAAGGCACATCTAATTCAACTTGTATTAATACAGAAGAAATATCAATCCATGAATATAAATTTCCTCCTTCATCATCTTAACCAACAAGCAACAGGTAATTAGAAATCAAAAGACAGGACAGCCTTCAGCAATTAGACCTTTTGCGGTTGGACATTCAGCCAGTGGACAGTGCTCACCAGTTCCCCACCATTGAATGCTTTTACCTTCCATCAAAAGTGCAAAGTATATAAGAACAGTCATGAAAGCCAATCCGGCGTCCAAAGCTGCAGCTAGCACATAATTATACCGCTCCCACCAATTCTTCCTATATTTGAACACAAAATAATTAAAGATTGTGCCAACAACAATCCATGAATTGAAGTTCACTGTGCTAGCCGGTGGCATGTTTGCAGTTGCTCCAAGAAGTACAGGAAGGTGAATTAAGGATATCCAATGTTGTTTCGGAAACACTTTCTGGAGTGCCCATATAACAACTGGTCCCACTGCTCCTATTAAGAAGAACCAATTCAGCTTTTGGTATTTCCCTAGAGTACCGAAAATCCTCTTCGGACCAACCAAACCCCAGATCACAGATGCATCGAAGAAAACATGATCACCAGGGCACGTCCATGGACTGTTTTCGGGCAGTAAATCTTGTTTGCATATATTCTTTATTGAACCTAGCAACCACCAGGCCACACCAACATCCACGGTTCCTGCTATCAGAGTCCCTATAACCTATCAATAGAAACGTTGAATTAGATGTGTATATTCTCTCAAGACAATCTTTATTTTTCTCAATAAAAACCTATGTATATGCGTAACAGAACATATACCTGAACGATGAACATGGACCGAGGCGGAATCTTCATATAATGTCCTAGTTTGAAATCAGATAGAAAGGAAACAGCCTGTGACATACTTATGTACCCATATGTCTTAAAACAAACGTTTGCTATTGGTTCTCCCGGTAAGATCACACCCATGATGTACTCAGTAATGATATTCAATCCTGGACTCTGAAAATGAAAAAGTAAAGAATACCGTAAAAACAATATGTAGGACGGTAGATAGCATACTTACTACTATATTTCTTCATTTAATGAATGAAAAAATGTGAAGTATCTCTTCATTAATTGAATCAAAACAGAAGAATTGCAATTTCCCACTCGGGAGAAACAGATGGTCCAAGTTGTGGTAGTTTCTTGAATACCTGATTTGTGGTGGCCGTTATGATGCTAATGGGGAGAGTAAAAGTAAGTGCAAGGCCAGCTGCAAAGATGAGACCCCACCATGGCATTTGTACCTGATCTTTCATGACAGTACACAGTAAAAGTGCAAGTAGAAAGGAAACTAAAAGCGTCACATGAAACCACCAATTAGGTATTGGCTTGTATTTCTTCATCAGTCTTGTGTGAATGTCTTCCTTTCCAGATCGTGAAGATCGGAATTGTTCATATATCTCCCTGTTAACCCGACAATATTAATTTAGTTTTAACGTTTAATATAATCAAGAAGTACAAAATGAGCCATTACATATAAATAAAAAGTATAACTTTTAATTTTAATATATTTTGAAACTTTCCAATTTTTTGTGTTTATATAAAATAACTATTGATAATCCCAAGTATTTTGTAACGATACACAAATAAAAACGAGTAGTGGTTTTAGAGTACCTTCCGTTAAATATGGCAACATGAGTAAGGGATGCGGCAATGGCAGCAAAACCAAAGCCATAACTAATAGCAAAGAAGACACTCAAGTTGACTAGACCTTGTTTCTCGTATGCTTTCATGTCTATCTCAAACTTTTGATTGACAATGGCCGTAACATTATAATCGTCTCCATGGGAAGTGAATAGATTAGAAGAGTATATGGGAAAGTTGTTGGCACTGTAAAGATGAAGTCCCCAATATGCAATGGGTATGATGAGGTAGATGAATAAAACGTAACCCGCTAAGACGTTTGCTATTGCAAAGAAAGGAGTGACAAGGGGATTGCCAAGGAATGAAGCAATGGTGGTCCAGTCAAGAGAAAAAGAACCCAAACCAAGTCCATTCTTGCCGGACCCAAGTTGATGAGCAGTAACTGAGTGTGGAAATATCCAGCACACCCACGAAATAATCGACAACGTCGGAAATAGGTAGCCAGGGACCACGTACCACGCGAAGCTGCAGGTAAGTGCGATGATAAAAAATTTCTCTTTTGACATGCGCTTCCTTCCTTTCTCATGCAAAGCTCTGCCAAATGTACACATTCATAAGAGCAAGAGTTTCATCGTCATAACTAAATACATGACATTTTACATGCTTCTTTTTATTTTACATAAATGCATATAAAAGAAGGATAAAGATAATCTTACAATAATTTTTTTAAAACATTTTAATACATTGAACTTTATAATTATTATTATTAACTGTAAAATAATTTTAAATCAATCATGACATATAAATAATATTAAAATATTAAAGTATCGTTATTCTTAAAAATATATCTAAATTTTGCTCTCAAACTTTCGAGAAATGTTATTCCAATTATATAATAATTAAATATGCATGTACCTTTCCTCCTATATAACAACTTTTAATAATTTAATAATTATACTATCTGTTAATACGTTTCAATAATTTATAAGCGCATTTGCCTTGTAAGATGCTTAAATAGGTCTGTTATTAAAAAAAAAAATCTAGTTGAAGGTTACTTAACTATTTTTGTCAATAAGACTGTACTTCAGACAAAAAAAAAATCCACAAAAAAAAGGAATTAAATTAAGTAGATTGTTTTTTTTTATAATTTTTTAAAAAATTATGAAGTACCTACAAATTTAAGACAAATAAGACTACCTCGCATATATATTTAATTTAAAATTTGGTCTCCCGATTTTAATTGTTAAAATAAAATTGTAGATTTTTAAAAATTATTAGAATCAGAATTTTCAATAAAACTGTAAATTTCTTTTCTTTTCAAATTTATATCACTAAAAAAACTATTTATAAATGTAAAAATATTCATTCAAAATAGAAGAATGATAATAATTGGGTAAATAAGCTAAAGGAGAAGTAATTAAAAAAAAGGAAAAGATTAAAATGGAAAAAAAATTAAAAAGTTTATTTTTTAGGGAATTCAAATAATTATTTTTTATTCTTCTCCTAAAAATTTTAAAAAATGTTTCTCAAAATATACAATCACTCTATTCTTCTACAAGTTAACCTAAATAAAACAAGAAGTTGATGGTTTATGCAAATAAAAACAATGAAATGACTTAATTATATTTAAATATAGAGTAACAAGATAATTGAGATACTAAAACCACAGGTTACTTAAAAAATAAATATAAAAGCACAATCAATACGCTTTTACGTAGAAATAGAAAGAAGAAGAAAAAAAGGAATCTTTATATCTATAAAAAGATGAATGAAAGAAAAAAAAAATCTTATTGCCGATTGAATAATGTGAAACTTGGCGTTCTCAATGTTCTATATATATTTTTTATATTTTGAAATATTAATTAAATACTATATAATTCAGTATTTGGTAAAGACAAGTAATAAGTTAACGAATAGGAGAAGACAAGATTTTAATATAATCCTGTAATAAGAAATTGCTCTTAATGTTATGCCCAACGGACGAAAGATTCTTCTATTTAACATCAAATGTAAGCTATATCAGGCAGGCACAATACTAAAAATATAATTAAAAATGATAAGCTATATATAATAAAGTGATGTACATTCAATAAATCAACAATAGTAGAAAGTGAATTTTGGAAAAATCATGATATACATATACAACGTTTCGTGAATTCAAAATTGGACAAGAAACCATTTATACAAATACAGACCCCGTAAAAAAAAAGAAAAAGAAAAAAACTACGCCAATAATAAATATCATAAAAAACCGTTAAAGGTGTTACTAACAATATTCATAAGATTTAACTGATAAAGAAGCGAAAATTGTAATATTAAAAATAATAGAATATAGAATAGAAATGGATGAAAATTATGGGGAAGACGATTAGTTTACCTGAAGAGAGAGACTTGGACCAGAGTACCGGGCCACCACATCTGGGCGGGCTCCACCACGTACTTCTTCATTATCCCCGCCCATCCATACCCTAACACCTGTGTCCATCACCATAGCTAAAATCCTTCACTATTTCAACCAATAACGCAATTCGTTTCAATCTTCAAACTACTCTCACTCACTCACCTCTTACACGTTTAACATTACCTGTGTGGTCAAGACCAGGAGCCAACTAGCCAAGAAGGTAATCTTCCTCCCATAAAACGCGCGTATTATATCCACAATGCCAACAGCATAAGCAGAACCGTTTCCAAAAGCGGCACCCGCGTTCGCGAATATGGATATCAGAACGTGTTCCTTTCTGTTGAAGGGGCCAGGATTCAGTGAAAATTCTCTCCCTCTTATCCTAAACTTCCTTCTCGGGAGAACCTTCGCCATGAACCGCCCGATGGGAAGCGTCGCCACCTGAACCGATATCATCGTCACCGTCAGCGGCTGACTACGGTAACCGAAAAATGTGTTCAGGAACGACAGCAACGCCACCGCCATGATCCCCAGGAACCACATGCGGAACGTCCAGACCGGCTCGTTCGGATTGTCTTCGTTCGACACAACCATCCGAACCTCCTCTATCGGCGAAACGTCATCGTCGCCTTTTGCGTCTTTCGGACTCTCCGCCCGCTCGCCTTCTATCTCGATGGTGGCCATACTGATAAACGCACGCGCCGCCCTCTGTGCCGCTCACTGATAAACGGGAAGATCCTTACACGTATTACTGGTGCTGCATTGGAACCACCAATAGATTTGTTTTTCGGCCATGATTCTAAGGATTTATATCCACATCATTGGTTAATAGTGCAAATAAGGTAACGGCGGGTTAAGGATTTATCTTTCTAGTAAGGAAAAAGTTTTTTTAATCAGACTTTTTTTAACTTTATATCAGAATCAATTTTCCCCCGCTTCTTCTTCTTCTTTTCATGCACTATTTCATGTTAATTAATTTTATTTATGAAAATTTAATTAATAATATTTCTAATATTAAACTTTCCAATATTGTAGTATTTTTAAAAATTTGAAAATCATTCTTAAATAATTAATATATAAAGAGAAAGAGACAATTAATAATATTTACTGTTTAAACTACTCTAGTTAAATCTGATAAAAAAACAAAGCACACACCAAGAGTAATTAAATAATAATAATCAAATTTAAAAATGATATTTTATAATTAGGAACAAAATAGATACATGTTTCTAAAACACTTGTATATTTGAATCACTTTTTGTACTCACTCTTACTTGTTGAGTTTTTTTACAAAAATAATAGTTTCACGTCGTAAAAGTAACATCACTTAAATTAATAATATAATAATTTGTATTCGAATTTTATATTAAAAATAAAATAAATATAACTAAAATATCATTATTTTAAGCTATGGATGTTTTTTTTTTATAAATGTTAAAATATCAGCACCCCGTCTTTTATACATCTTATTCAAACACAATTCCTAGTTTATTAATTTGAGTATTTTTTAAATTTTCGATGCAACCTAAAATATTATGAGTATTAAGAATGCTAATATTAATTAGAATGTAGAGTGGATCAAAAGATTTTTTGACTTCAAAATTTATAACAATGTTTTTATTTAATATATTTAAATTAAATTATTTATTTAATTGGAAAAATGTTTTCAAAGGAAAAACAATTTAAAATATTGTTGACTGTAATTATATGTTAAATTTAAGCTGACAAAATCATGAATGCCAACATTTAATAGATATTGAGCTTAATCGGTATTTATTAGAGAGGATAAATATTTAATTTTAACATGACCATGACTTCTAATGCAATAAATTCAATGACTTTTTTAATAATAACAAGAAACAATTAATTCTCCAAATACATTCACTATTGTCTAAACAAATTTAGATCCATGTTTTCTAACATTGCCTTATTAACGAGTAAATCATTATGGTTGGTTGGGATACAAGAACATAAAATACAAATAAGAAAAAGAAAAAAAAAAGGTTCAAACCAAGACTAATTTTTTCTCTTATTGTGTTCTCTCTACAATTTTAATATATCCTTGTTCTCTTGTTTGCACAATTTTTAGAGGCACGTTTTGTTCCTTAATGACAAGGACCAGAATTATTTGTAATTGCAACAAATGGAATTTCAACATCACATTCATTATTGTTTGTAACGTCACGTTCCAAACAAATGAAATCTTATTGAATTCCATATATACATGCATTTTATTATTCAAATAACATTTTGTTAATTCTTTAGTAGCAACAACTTTGATAGTAACGAGCTTGAGGCTCGTGGTGCTAACCCAAATATATTAGTTTAAGATTAACTATGAGTGAATTATGATTAACTGTGATATCATAAATATTTAGTTATTAAACCTTAATTAGCAATTTTACAAAATAAGAAAGTTCAAATAGAAATTGAAAATTAACAAGGATTTCAATAGTGTACAGTATGATATCAAGGATCAATGGTTATCATATATCTTACTATAGATATAAAATAATCAAGAATATCTTATTAAAGATATTGATAAACAGAAGATTAAATAATTAAGAATATCTATTTTCAGGTAAGTTTGTTTATATTTTATTCTGTTTATATTTTATTGGGCTTATATCAGTTCAAGGTCCATGAGACAAATTATAAATAGAGAGCAAGGGCCACAAGCCAGGTATCTTCCAATCACACTTCTAATCACTCTCCATTCAGAGTCTACTCTCATTCAACCTATACTCTCAAATATTCTAGTGATCCAGACAATCCAAGCATCAGAAAGCGATAAAGTCACGTCATCCAAGTTAGTGTCTCGATTCCACAAAATATCCACCAAAATATTTTGACGCACACCGTGGAGCCGAGGGGCATCCCATCGAAAACCACAAGGAACCAAGACAAACGCTCAATCTCGATTTTACTACTTCAAATCAACAAACAAGAATTTTCATCAAAACAAAAGCTACACTAAGTGGATCATCATCTCTACAGAAAATTCCATCAACAAGATAAGCATTGATATTTTATAAAATATCTAACTGGATATTATAATTATCATATATTGATATTAAATATATATATATATATATATATATATATATATTTTACACGTGTAACATATATTATAATAATATAATATATGATATTATATAATAATATAATATATAATCTGAACCATATGATGAAGCAGTGCGCAAAGCTCGCCGAATATTTACTTTATTCCATTTATTATAGTTTATCATAAAGCTGTAGGTAAAAAGGTTTTAGGAGGGCAATGCTGTCAAGGATGGGAACATCAAGATTGAAATTCAGCAAAAAGAAGTAACAATTCACAATAATCCTTCACTCTTAACGGAATCAATCCAATGATTACGGGGGCTCTCTGAAAAAAGTCAAGGACCCTCGGGTTGTTCCACTCTAGTCCAGCACATGCTCATCGCCAAAACGAGAACACAAGGAACAATAAACTACAATGCAGATATTCATGAAAACTTTTATGAGGAAAAACCATCACCCTCAAGGGGGAGTCTTCTAACACCATCAATAATATCAAAGCCAAGATCAGTAGCGGCTTTGTTCATCCATTCGGCCTCACAGGTTAATCGGTTTCTCACTTATCAAATTCGAATTGTTGTATTTCTTCATTGCAGATGACAGGAGCATGCACTCTCGTCCACAAAACTCAAGGAATGCTCCCCGAGAACCCCTGGTCCTAAATCGAGCGGTGAGGTTCTATATGGACTCACTCTCGTGCTAAACCGAGCGGTGAGATTCTATACGGACTCAATCTCATCCTAAACCGAGCGGTGAAGTTCTATACGGACTCACTCTCGTCCTAAACCGAGCGGTGGAGAACGTTCTCCGTGAATGCTCACTCTCGTCAACAAGAAAGTTGAAGACAAAGACCGAGAGGTAAATCCCTCTCATTGAAGAAAAAACCGAGAGGTAAATCCCTCTTGTTGAAGAAAAAACCGAGAGGTAAATCCCCCTCGTCAACCAGAGAGCTGACAATCACATGTACTCAACCGTTCGGCCCAAATAAGATACAACGACATGGAAAGCAAGCTTCTCAATACAACGAGAAAAGTCTCCTTCAAACTCATAAGTCCTATAGTTAATCATGGCTAAAGCCTAACGATTAACTCGAACTTGGGAGGCATAATGTACAGTATGATATCAAGGTCGAACGGTTATGATATATCTTATTAAAGATATAAAATAATCAAGAATATCTTATTAAAGATATTGATAAGCAGAAGATTAAATAATTAAGAATATCTATTTTCAGGTAAGTTTGTTTATATTTTGTTCTGTTTATATTTTATTGGGCTTATATCAGTTCAAGGTCCATGAGACAAATTATAAATAGCGAGCAAGGGCCACAAGCCAGGTATCTTCCAATCACACTTCTAATCACTCTTCATTCAGAGTCTACTCTCTTTCAACCTATACTCTCAAATATTCTACAGTGATCATAAAATCACTAAATACACAACTATGAACCGAGATTCATCAAACCGCTCCTAACTTGAGCATCGGAGTGCCTTTTGTAGGTACCTCCCTCCTCTTTCAAGAAGAAGAGCGAACGGTCCAAGCCAAAGGAAGGCAAACGACTCCAACAGAAGAAGAGCGAACGGTCCAGACAATCCAAGCATCAGAAAGCGATAAAGCCACGACATCCAAGTTAGTGTCTCAGTCCCACAAAATATCCACCAAAACAAATACTAATACTAAAATATTACTTAGTATATGTTTGATAGTCTAAACATGGATTTCAAAAGTAATACTAAGATATAAATACTAAAAAATGCTTGAAAGAAAATTTAAATATCATAAACTTAAGAAAAACGTAACTATTAAAAAAATTTAATACGTAAACCTTAATTGAGACACGTTTTCACATTAACTAACTTTTGACAATAACAAAATAATAATGGTAATAAGGTAACATGATGACACTTTGGAGTTACCAATCTCGATAAAAAAACTCTCATTGGAAAGTCGAGAAGAGAGAAATCGACTTTCATAGTGCCTAAAATTAGTACCTTTCGATGTGGTATTTGCAGAATTTATAAAAAAGAAAAAAACAGTATTAGTGTAAGAAAAAAGAAAAAACCTAGGCAAACCGTATTTATAAAACCTTGACATGCTGGGTCATGTCTTCAATTTTGTCTTCCACATTGTTTTCTTCTTGTTTTTTTTCCTTTTTTGTTTCAACCAAATCACATATCAGAGTAATGAATCTATCGCCTTTTGCTTTTGGTCTTGGAGATCCTTGATTTGGTTGCTTCATGAGAGGGTTTCCAGATTATATCCTCAAGATTGCTACAAAAGTTCTTATAAAACTGCAACAATATGGAGTGCATCTTTCGTCATAAATCAAAAGTAAAAGCAATCGACATGGGTAAAACTGGGGTTTTCAAAAACATACCTTGAGGTATTCACCAGTATCTCCAGCTGCTTTCTGAATGTCCACCATGTAAAATGTGGGAGCCACTTCAAAAATCTTCGAGCAGATAAATAAGAATTATTCTTTTAGCCATAATGTCATGGAGCAGTCGAAATTCTGGGAGAGGGATAGAAACTTACTTCCATGATGACCGAAAAATAGGATGTTTTATTTGCTGAAACACCCTCTACCCTCATCTGAAAATTCATACAAATATCACTTCAGATGATGACCAACTTTGTCTCATGTAAAAAATGACATCGGATGGTAAAGATTTGAAAACTGTATGTGAATGGAGAAAATTATGATGCAAAAGAAACAAGAGTAACAAAAGCAGTGAAAGCAAGTAAATCAAACATGTAACTGCAAATAGACCTTGTAGTTGCGAATATGTGTTTTAAATCCCATTGATTGTGCCACGACTTCCATACTTGATAAAACCACCTTTGCTGGCTTTTGATTGACAAAGCGGGTTTGGTACTTTACAGAGTCCTGCAAGGATATTAGAGCGATAAATCAAATATCTTAAAGCTAATCATGGAAAATATTTAAGAAAATTAGACCTTTAAATGACAGAACATTGTGAGTGAGTGTCGTCATATATTTTATATATCACAGGGACCCCTGTAGATGGTAAAGATTACATATGTAGTTTACTTCAGGATAGTACATGGGGCTGTTATTTGACCATTTAGATATGATTACTGACCGAGCCACATCGAGACACAATGTAACAATTAAATACCTGTCCACGATCAAAGATTGTTCCAAGATTTAAACCTTGAGAGAGAATTATCAAGTCAAATGCATTAAGAATTAAGGGACCCATGTCCTCGTTATCACATTGTTGATCAGCCCTATGTTCCTTCAGCGATAAAATAATCAGTAAGCAAGCAAAACATGGAAGATAATTAGCAGACGAATGCCACAAGAGATAACAGGCCTATTTCACTGAAGAGCAGGGACACAATTGTATAAAATGACAACTCAATTTGCATTATGTTCAACTATATTGAACTCAATTATACCAGTAATGAAATGGCTTTTCCAGGAATAAGATAATTCAAAATATCTTTTACTAATATTAGTATTGTTTATGGTTCTTTGATATGCTTGTTTATCAAATAGAATTGTGGAGTGATCAACACGGCACTCATTATATATGATTCTGATGTAGGGCGAGAACCAGAAGTGCTTTTCTTGGCAAAGTTACTCGCCTGATAAACAATCCTAGAGTGCTACTCCGTCTCATGTTTTAAATATTCTCCAAATAAAGGAAATATTAAGTTCACTACAGTTATCAAAAGCATCTCAAATGTCAAATCTGAGAATATATCCATATACCGAGTATAACCAAAACTAGATAAGATTATCCTATTCTAATTTAGAACAAATAATCGAAAAAAGAATAAAGTCCCCTCCCTAATAATGATAACAAATACTTCAAAGTCAAAACCCTAATTTTAAAATTAAAATCCTAAAACAGTGTGTTCAATCTATCTCAGATTCATTCTAACAATACGAAATTGAATAGGTAGAATGGAGGCAGATTAGCTCAAACACCAGATTGTTTTTTACACACACATAAAGCTGATAACCACGTGCACACACACACAACACACACACTGAGATGTAACATACCTCAGTTTCATCAAAAGCAGCATTTATATCATCAAGATTTACATCTTCATACTCAAGAAGACTGACAGGAACATAGCTCCTCTGAAACCATTCATCATTTCTTATCTGTTCAATGGTTATACGCTGCAAACATGCATGCAAACAAGGGAAGGAAACTAGTCATAAACAATAAGGATCAAGAAGTAATATTTAAATCTATAAAATAAACTGGTATTAGTACATTACACATGAACAAAAATGAGGTCCAATACATATAATGGAAAAAATCCCCGAGCTTCAAATATAATTCGTGCTAGTTAAATTCTTCATCCATAAATGTGTAGCCAGTATTGGAAACAAATGATCCAGAACTACAGGATGAAGCACAGCTTTAATTCAAGTTTAGCAGGATGAAATACAGAACATATGTGCTCCACAGGTACAATATAGGTACAATTAATAACTATCAACATTTTTATAAGTAATTCAAGTGTGAAGGATAGTTTTCCATAAGTTTCATTAAGATTTGTCATACTACATCAAAAGAATGTGCTATATTATCTTATTTTATTAATCTTGATAGAGAAATAAAACCATTAACGAGCTCAGCATAAAAACTTAAGTATTGAGGGAAGTCGGTTTTTGGCACTCCCATTTTCCAAATTAAGTTAAATTTCAGCACAAAGCAAACCAGGTATGCATATCCAGCCTAAATGGCTCCTTCTGTTAGGGGACATGTTATGGGACTAGACTCTCCAACCACTTCTGTATGAAGTAGAAAATCTTTTACAGCAGGCAACTCATTTTACGTATTAAATACAAGAATTTAGCAGGTGTATCAGTAACTGCCATTGAAACTGCAAAAGAAACTTGAAATATTTGTTTTGATATCGAAATGGAGAAAAATATAATATTTGTTTTCATATATATATATATATATATATATATATATATATATATATATATATATATATATAATATTTCCCATCGAATCCATTCAATTCTAAAGCAAAAAAGTTCACATAGTTCCCAATCATGGACCAGAATTATATGCCATCACACACACTCTTAAGTTTTTTAGATACCTTTGTATAACAACATATCATCAAAAGACCCAATTCATTTTCTGATTCTATGGCCATAGAGCATTAATTTTAAATTGGCTGAGAAAGGTTGTGCCTCAACTCCTGTTGTGTAATGCAAATACTTACGGTTTCAGGATTTGGGTCCAAAATTCTATTTATCAAGATTTTTGCTGCCACAGGAAACCATGGAGGGCATGAAAATTCTGCTCTCTCAATCTGAAAGAAAGAAACAAAAAAATAAAAATGAAAAATTATCATCATTAATAACAATCCAAATTCCACTTTGATGAAAACAATCTACACTAGCAACGCAACCCTTAGATAATGCAATATTTCTTGAGCCTTTCAACACAGAATAGAAGAGTGCTAACACGAGAACTCATAGCTTGTCAGAACAACAGCCTGCATCTATTGAGAGATGCAAGATACTACTGATGAAAATTTCCATTTCCATTTCTCTGTCATTCCGAGTCAATTTGCTACTTTGGACACTCTTTCAAAAAAGAATGGATAAATTTTGACCTCATAACTGCAATTTTTTTACTACTTATTATCATGTCAAATGGCTCATAAATAATAATTGATGTATTTCTATATATGCAAGATAAATATTTTTATTTGCAATGCAGTATTATATATAATACAGTAATTATTTATTTCACATGCTTAAATTCATGCCTTACTATATAAGGTGGTTAGATCAAGCTCATCAAAGGGAAGATATCCAGCCAGTAGGACATAGAGGATAACCCCACAGGACCAAACATCTGCTACAGCACCATTGTAACCCTTATGACTGAGTACCTAAGTCCACAAAGTCAAAAGAAAAAAATGAAGATGTCAGCATTAGAATAGTCAGTATTTTGCATTTGACATAAACTGGATCAATGAAAATTAGCTAAATGACAAGCCAGACTTGTATTTACCTCAGGAGCTACATAGTTTGGGGTCCCACAAGTAGTTCGAAGGATACTCACTCCCTGTGAGAATGTTCAATAAGTTTGAGGCCCTTCGGTATCGTTGTATCTTACATGAATCAAAATCATATATAAAAAGCTACTTTTGCAACAAGCTCACCTGTTCAGGCAATGCACTCAAACCAAAATCGGAAATCTTTATATTTCCCAGAGAATCAAGTAAGAGATTTTCAGGCTGTACAAGGCAAAGAAGAAAATTAGAAGAAGTCGTGATAAGGATAACAGACAAATTTTCATATCTCACTCAATGCAAACCTTTAAATCTCTGTGATAAACTCCCTTACTGTGGCAATAATCTACACCATCAATAAGCTGTTGAAAATATTTTCTAGAATCAGCTTCACTAAGACGACCATGGTGTATCTGCACAATTATATTATTCATCATGAACATCGCTAATATCTTGAATGGTGATTGATAAAATACACTAAAAGGTTCCATCTTGAGATACTCACAATTTTATCGAACAATTCACCACCCGTGATGAACTCCAGTATGATGTAAATCTTAGTACGGCTCGCAAGAACCTGAAGAAAACCATATTTTTACAGCAAAACAAAGTGCTTGAGAGTGGCGACAAAACAAGAAAAACATCAACATTGGCTTATCAGAGAAAATATTGAGTCAGCATGTATATTTTTTTAGAAAAGCTCTCATTAACGTAAGTAAGTAAGATTCTCAAAATATACTTCCACGACTGTTCCTCGCTCCAATTACAAAACAATAACAAATAAAACATAAATCCGTGACTCAGGTTTTCCTTTTACTTGCTCGAAAATACTTCTGAAACCTTAATTGACAGCAGATTCCATAATTCAATCATTATTCCAAATTGGATGACAACTTTGAAAAGAACCGAAACAGACCCTTGATTACAAAAACAGAAAGGAATTATCACATGCCTCGTACAGGCGAACAACATAAGGATGCCTAACAAGCTTCATAATGGAAATCTCCCTCTTGATCTGCACAATAATAGAAACAAACCAATAGTGAAACATTTTCCAGCGAAAGGAAAGCTAAGCTTATAAGGAAATTAATCGAGAGTGCTACCTGGTCGACCATCTTGTGCTTGATGATGGTGCTGCGGTCGAGCACTTTCATGGCCACGCTCTCTCCAGTTTCTGTGTTCTGAGCGAATTTCACCTTCGCAAAAGTTCCCTCCCCAATCGTCCTCCCAATCTCATACTTCCCCACTTTCCTCAGCACCATCTCTCTCTCTCTCTCTCTCTCTCTCTCTCTCTCTCTCTCTCTCTCTCTCACTGCACCAATCTCAGCTTCTGCATTGCACACTCTTCCAACCCCAAAAGCGTTTCACGAATCAAACGTTAATCACAAGCTTCGAACTTTTCCAATTTTTAACTTAATATTTATTACTTTATTAAGTTCCTTCTCAGCAAGAAATTAGAAATACTGAAAGAGACCAACCTCACTCTTTGAAATTAAACAAAAAGTAAATAGAAACGGAAAGAGAGCATGACAGCTATGAAGGAAGGTTTATTGGTTGGTTGGTCATAGAAAGGATAGTCGTTTGGGGAAATCGGAGATTTTTCTCAAACGGAAAAAGGAGAAAAGAAAATTAGTGTGTGGAAAGAGAAAATGAAGAAGAAAATTTGAAAAGAAGTGAAAAAAAGTTTGAATTTTTATTTTATTTTTGTTTGTGGGTATATATTAGAGACGGAGAAAGCATGGTGGACTTATGACAAAGCGGTGAGTAAGCAAGAGGGTGAGAGGGATTGATTGTGTGTGGCGCGGACGATGGAAAATGAAAGAATTGACGAATGAAGGTATTTTGGGGAGCAGTTTCCGTAGACATGGGTGTAGGTGATTACCCCACCCCGTCCAATTATTAAGTGTGGTTACCGGCACTAAACCTAGTTTTTCGGCTCGTTCACACAGTTCATCATTCTTTGCAAGTGACGTCACACACACTCAACTGAGAATTGCAATTTGATGTTCTTTTCTATTACAGTAATGGTTGCATTTAGTTTCTGAAAAATAATCCCGTTTTCGTAATAAAAAACGTGAAATATATTTTTTTTATGAATGATAAAATGGGTTAATTTAAGTCAAATTAATATTAATTCGCCAAAAATATCAGGTTTGTAGTAAATTTTTTTTTCTCTCGACGAAATTTTTTATCTTTACATTATGTCAAATTAATTTTAGGTTGAAAATGACTAACACATATTATAGTGTAGTTAGGATTATTTCAAATTTTGACTAAACTGTAATTAAATTTTGATTTAGACCTTAGTTAAATTGTACCAGATTTTGGTTCAGTTTTCAAACTTATTAACATGAAGTATTACAACACTGAGTTTAGATATTTATTAATAAAGATAAGCTATCAACTTGGTTCGACTAATCCCAAAAAATTGATTTATCAAAATTCGAATTTTTTTAGATTAAAAGATTAATCCATTAAATTTGATCTTTTTATCATCTTTATTCTTGCTTCTATAACTCAAAATTAAAAAAAATAAAATAAAACATACATCAACACATTTTCATAAACAAAAATCTAAGAAAAGATTATTTATTGATAGGGAGAATTTTTTTTTTTCTTTTAGATAAATTATAAATATATTATGATAACATTTTCCGAAACTATATTCACATTTGTTTTCTTTGATGTTGTTAAGCAATATTTATTTCCTATGTTTTCCATACGCATACATTCAATCTTATATGTACTGACTAAATTTATCAATTTGTACTGCTATTTTCATGTTCATTCTATTATACAATAATTATTTTTTAGTTTGCATTTTACACATTATTTTTTCATTGAATAACGAAATACGCAATCATATGTACTTGTATATTTGTAATTTATAAGTAAAAGAACATTAAATTCCTGGTGTACCGTAGGGTCCGGACGGTCGGAAGAGACGACATGAAGATATAGGTTACAACCCAATCGACAGAGATAAAGATCTATCGTGAACCGACCGGCCGTGAAAAAAGAAACATTAAGATTGAATTAAGGTAATACGAGATTAGAGGTATTGGGCCAGCCATTGTGCCATGATTAAGACTTTGTTAATCAAAGGCCCATGGTGATATCTATAAATAAGAAGTCAAAGGTAGAAGGTTGTTGGTTACATTAAATGCACATTTACTCATAGTATTTACTTTCTCTTTCTATCTCTACTTTAACCATTCACTGACTTGAACAAGGAAGTTTTAGATAAGAAGAGACCGGAATATATTATCAGGAGAAGACGAAAGATACGACAGAACGTTCACCTGGTATTGGTATTGTATATAGTTCATTAAAAAATTTAGAGTAAATACATTTTAACTGACAAAAATTAAAATTAAAATTAAAATTAGTGATAATATAACATTTTAATCTATTTTATTTTTTAAACTTTAAAAATAAATGACATGACATAATCATGTTAATTTATTTATTTGTCAAACATATATAATATTTTTTAATTAATATTTAAAATATTAAATAAAATAAAAAATTCAAATATTAATATATAATAATTCAAATATAATGAACTAAAGAAATTAAATTCGAAAACAAATAGTACTTTTTAGGATTTTTTATATGCTCACAAAGGAGCACATTGTCAGAATACATTTTTTTTTCTTGTTTATTAAATATTTCATCATATCTCAATCTCTAAAATTAAATTCAATAATATTTTTGAAAAAAAATAAATACTATCTGTATAATATATTTTAAGTTGAATATTGTAATTTAAAAATATAATTTATATATTAAAAAATGTATTTATCATAATGTACAGTAGTTCTTAAAATCTGGTGCAGTTTAATACATGACGTCAGAAATTGATTGATTGGTTTACCAAAAGGAGAAAATCAGTGTCTGAACCTGCATAAACAAGGCAATCCGGTTAGGGTTCAAGGATTGAAGTGACAAGAATTTGAAGCATAGAACTGGTGTTTCAGATTTATGAAGTATTGTACTGGTTAGTGACAGTAGCAATTGAATAATCAGCAATGGCGAAAGCAGTGATCGGAGAAGAAACCCGACTCAAATTGGCGGAGGATCGTCTCAGCCAATCCGCACGTCCATCGGAGGCACATTCTCCAATGTTATCTCTGTCACATTCTCGCTCTCCCAAATACCTATCTAACTAATTACCACCTCCGATTTTACTTTCAGGTGGGTCTTCTAATCGGCAAGTTCAGCTCCTTTTTGGGTCGCGCCTTCATCTTCGATTTGGTTCCCACCCCACTCAACGATTCCGGTGTGCCCGCCAGTGCCCTCACCGAGCCTGACAAGAAGAAGGGTCCGAAGCCCAAATCCAAATCCGAGCCTGCCGATTCCTCTTCCCTGTTCATAGACAAGGACTGGGTCGCCGAACATGCACGCCAGGTTTCTAGAATGCTCGTCGGTGGCATGAAGGTCGTGGGCCTATACGTTTGGGTCAGCGATGCCGCGTTCAAGAATTCCACCATAATGCTTTGCCAAGTATGTTAACAATTGGTCACTACTTAATCCATTCGTATTTGACTTCGTGATTAACTATGTATGTGTTGTCTTGTAGACAGTGAAGGGTGTTGCTGACGCAGCCCCGGTTTTGGAGGGTGATTGGGATGAGAGACTGCTTCTTCATATTTGTTACAGTCCTAGAAGGTAACCCTAATACTAATAATTGTTCCATTTTGTATTATTATTTTAGTTTATGATGTGATGCTCAAATGTTGTTATTAGTGTAGGTGGAGTTGTAGAAACTGTTCATTGTCTTCGAATATTACATCAAGTAGTTTGCGACCTTGTGATTTTAAAATGGGGAAGGTCTTAACTTCCCTACAGACGTACAAGTGCATTTACAACTTCAACATTAGGTAACTTCCCGGAAATTTGTGAAATTCATAGATTATCTCGGCTGAATCTGATGGCAATTTGAGTAATTGGATATGGTGTATTCTGTTATGTCCTGCAAGGTTACCCATTTTACGTGACAGTGGATCGAAGTTCCAGACATTGAGTGATGCTCTTCGTCATGTGATATCTGTTCATGCCAAAGAGCTTACAGGTGCAAAGGCCTTGATTGACGGTAAATTGGTAACTATTCGATTACCTGTTTTTCTCTTCAGCCTCTTACTTCTAATTTCAGGTTACTGATTATGTTTAGTGAACTTTATTCAGAACTAAGAAGCAATTTGGTTCCCCGTTTATTGAAAAAAATTCAGTTTCTATAAGTTGCAGAATTTAATTCCCTGCTTGTACTTTGTTTGCCTCCCACAATATTGTGGTCATTGCGGTACAGCAGCTCTCAGCACCGGATATTACATGGTTCAAGATAGTTTCTGCATCAGAGTTTGTTGAGTTGGACATTGAATTAATGTAAAATTTTGATGTTGATGTCCTAAAAATTCCTTGATGAAATACTGAAACTGTATTCTGCTAGACTGATGATGGTGAAGTTAGATGAAAGCTTTTATAATTAGATTATGGACAAGTATTCTCATTTGCTTCATCATTTATGTTGAGGATCTTACATCAACTAGAAATGTGGTCCAATTATAATGTATATGTGAGTGTAAATCTCATCTTTCAAACCTATTTTACGAGGTTGAGTTAGGTTTAAAGTTCACTTTCTAATATGGTGACAAAGTTTATCCTAGCAAGGCTTATTGGACTATCGTGTCATCCACTATTAGACCACGTACAAATATTTAGTCTCACATTTGAGATGTCCCGTCTTTGCTATGAGGGGATGTGTTGAGATCCTATATCAACTAGAGATCAACTAGAAAATTATTAAATTATAGTATATAAGTGAGAATAAAACCTCATATTTTAAACCAGTCTTATGAGGTTGAGTTAAACTTGTAATCTATTTTTTAAGAATTTGTTATGATGTAGGATTTAGAAGTTGAATGTTGACTCACTTTTTTTTGATAGTATGTTACTAGATCTGTGGTATCTAGAACAAATTATGTTAATAAATGTTGAAGATATTCATAGTCAGAACATGACTACAATACTTTAGCTGATATATGTTTTGACAAGTGTATCATCAGTGCTACCATGCAGTTTGATGTTCACGCTCTCTTAATTTAAGTTGTTATAGTAGCAATGCAATTTGTTAGAGATATACCAATTCGTTTTTAGCGGCACAACCGTGGTAGAGTATTAGAAAACCTATCACTGGAATGATAGAGTTTATTCAAATTATAACAGCATATTTACTTTCATACTAACACTAGTAGAAAACCCATTGGGGCATGCTCAAGATTTGCCAAACAAGCCAAGAAAACTAATTCAAATGTGATCATGACAAGTATATAAGCCTAGAGGGGTCAAAATAGGTTCAAACCCATGAGGCAACCCAACTCTTCATGGGTTTGAGACGATTGGGTTAAAAAGAATGTAGTTTTCTTTTTCTTTAAACGTGGGTCAAACTGAATCCGATTCACTTAACTCGTAGGTTAAGCAGATTGGAGTCAAGTTGAAGATAGATTGACTAGTAACTAACTAACAATAATTCTTTACCATTTTTTTCATCTTTATTTTATTACAATTGTTTACTACTTCTAGTTATGTAGGTTAATACTTAGGTGTTTTCAAGACTTGAAAGTTGTTGAATGGTGTTTGAGTGGTTTGGATGATTATTCGTTTGTCCAATTATATATATTGATACTTTGATTTTCATATATTATCTTTATAATATCACTTTCTAATTGTAGTTAATACCTGGTGAAATAAGTGAAAAATTTGATTATATTATTATAAATAGGTGGATCAAGTCAATATACTTTGACTGAATGCAATAAATATATGAAACAAGTTAGGGGAACAAAAAGTACTTAATTGAGTCAATCCACTAGTTCGTGGTGAACATAATATACAAATCTTTGACTTTCTAAAAAGTGAATCAAGTTAAGTTGACTCTTTTTTACCTTAACTAGTGGTGAAGTTAAGTGAGCCGTTTTGACTCACTTTCACACCTTTACATAAGCGCTTGGGAAATGAAACCTCAAAAGCTAGCTATTAAGGGGTAAGAACCAAACAATATAATATTCCATTGAGTATCTCATACTACTTAATGTGGACACAGGCACCCACAATAACCAAGTTCCTAATGTATCATACAACTATCTTACATAAAATCATTTGTATTGATCTTGCTGAGCGCAACTGTCTTAAATAAAGGACTTAGTGGAGGTTTGATAATTATTGAGCACTGTTGAGCACAACTGATTTTTCAAACTGGAATTTCAGTATATCAGATATGCCTTCTAGGCTATTGATTACCCTGATTTTCAAGTGCAGTCAACTGGATATGGTCTCTTGAACATATTTCATTTGAACTCTATGTTGCTTACTGCTCAAGTGTGCAGTTCTATTCTATGCTGTTTGGTAATTGTGTAGAGAGTGAGATGCACTAAAGTTTCATTTTATCTAAAACGGTCATATTACCAAATGTTTGTCCACCTAAAATGCTATCCAGAGCTTGTATTTAGGTTAAGCCATATCTTAAAATCGTTGTTTGTGACATGAAATCTATTTGGACAAATTTTCCTGTAAGCACATCTTGGAGAGAAAAATAAAAATGAAATCAACTTCTTTATAAGTTTAAATTAGCGACTAAAATTAGTTTGTGCTTAAGCTAATTTGTAGAAGCTCATATCTAAATTCTTATTTTTAACTTGTGCAGAAACTAATTTTAGCTTATGAAGAAATTCATGTCATTTTTGTTCTTATTTTTCTCTTTTAGAAGTCCTTTTGAAGGAGTCTGTCCTAAAAGGCCCATAGCCTTGTACTGCTTTTGTGTTGGGTTTATTACACCAAACTATTTTTTTATTACAATTTGTAGAAAATCCTTATGATATCATTCTTTATAAGAAATTCATTTCTATTTTTAGGTTGTTGAGAGTGAGTCATATTCATCTGATGGTGTGCATGAAGTCGAATTGCTTCTACCATTTCTGAGCAATAGATCTATTGAAGGTATGTTTACCTGCTGCGTTTTCATATAAATATTCTGATTATTATTGTTATTCTTATTTTATTGTTTTAAAACTTCATTTTCTAATATTGACAGTTAATATTTTGTAAAGCATGCAGCCAAGGAGATGTTGTTGGTCTTCTTTCATTTAGTGGCTTGATATGTTCTTTTGCATATCTAAATTCAAAAGAGCCAATTTCACAAGCCATCACTGATATAAAGGTGAGTTAATAATTATATATATTCCTTCTATTCATGATTTTATGATCAAACTTTTGTCCTTTTTTTCAAGGGTTGTCTTAGGATTGACATTTGTTTGGAAACATCTACCCTAAAATATGATTTGTTGATCCCCTAGTTCTTGTGTGTAATAAATAAAATTAAACTTCCCCCACCATCATCTTTTCGTGGTTGTGTTGTATTGTCATGGATTACAATTCTGTGTGTAGGGAGATATCATTAAGAGTCTGCAAAGTAGATTGGATATAATCTGTGATGAGGTAGATGCTGACTCTGGTAACAATCATGATGAAGGAAGAAATGAAATATCGGTTGAAAAGCCTGTTCCCCAACTAGTGTTACTCACATTGAGGTAGGTAACTTGTAATAATGGTACAGTATTCATTCCAGTGCATGAAGCTTCTGCCTTGTGGGGGGTTTGGGGAGGGTAGATGTATGCTCTTAGTTCCTTAAGTTCACAGGGGAGTCTGATTTGTCACTTAGGCAGATTTTTATTTCACAATGATTTTCTTGGCTTTTTTCTTTGTGATCCAGATGACAAGGTTCAATTAATTCCATTGGTGGTTTGAAATGATCACTGTGTGTGGACTATTATTTTGTATTCGGTTTTTGTTACAAAGAGGTCTATAGCCTAGTGTGGGGAGAGGGAGGGTAGATTGAGCAGTGGAAATGTAGCTTAATTGGGATTTGAAGCTGGGAACAAGCACTCTCAATGGATTTTATGCCACATTGACACTTAAATGAATCATCCATTAGCATTTTCTGTATATTGAATGTTAAAGTTTACGTTGATACATACCTAGAGAGTAAATCCATGAGCTAAATGTGTATAATCTGAAACTCACATTCTAGATTTTGCCACCATAAACATCTAAAAGTGGCAATCATGTGAATACATAGATTAAATTGATACATTTTTGTTATTTTAGCTTCTATGCTTTGGTTAATTTGATTAATTAAACCTATCATATGTTTTTTTGGCAGAAAAGGATGTAGTCTTCCATTTCCTAGAAGAGTCTTTGCACCTTGGTTAGCAGGGGTGTATGTTTGTGATTATTTGCAGCCTTCTGAAACTGTCGAGGTTTGTTCCAATTCTGTAGGGAAATAATTGATCTTGTGTCTAAATTTATTTCCATGCATGATTTTGTTTGAAGACCAACTATTCATTATTTTTGCGTTATGATATTTTCGCAGAAAAAAAATGTTATTTGTTTAAGAATTTTGACCTGATCCTTAAACATGTGCATAAAGAGACATTGATGTCTTGACAATATCAATAATTTAGTGATTCTGGAATATTTCTGTCAGAAATAAAGCACCAGGTCATACATTGAACAACTGTCTAATCAATAAGGTATAACCTGGTGCTTTGCACATAAAGAATGCATGTATTTGTGTACGCGCTTGAATTGAGGAGTATGCATTACATGATTTTATGTTCCAATAACAACATAATTGCAGAAGGCAAAGAAATATGATAATGACTTTACTTGCCATGTTATTGGGAACTTGTTCTTTTATTTTTATTTCTTCTTTGTTACTACTATTTCTTAAATATGAGTCCTGACTTGTGATTTTTATTCTATAGGTTTTTAAGGACCATTGTATAGAATTATTATCCATGAAAGCTCCAATGGATGTCTCTACAATTTTGGAGCCAGAAAAAGAAGTTCTATCTTTCAAAACTAAATCTTTCTTTGATCTGGCAATGCCCTCCAATTCAGAAATTCATCTCATGGAAAACAAGAGCAAACATGATGGTGGAGGAGAGAGTTCAAATAGTAAAAGTGCAAAGCCTGGCCAAATTAATGCTGTCGTGGCTTGTCTTATCCTTCTCTTATCTGTGTTAATTGGTTTTGTGCTGTTCTTTCTGAAGGGTTGAGGGTTTTATTCTAGGATTCTCTCTCCATGGACACACATTGGCTTAATTTACAAAATTGCACAGTAGCTGACAACAATTTACACTTGGAAATCATACAAAATAATTATTTATCTTCTAAGGCCAATAGGGTTTTGATGCTCTTCATATGGGATCAATTCAGAACCTAATCTCGGTTCTAGAGTGAGAAAATTATAAGTTGCACATTTTATTAAGAAACATTTCAAATTAGTTTGCTTGAATATTTTAAATATAATTTAAATGACAGTTTTGTCTTTTGTTTTAGAAATAAACACAGGTCAGTTCTCCTGCACAGCTTTGATAGATGGAATGTTGACATGCCCAAACCATGTCCTTCAAATGTCAATTTAGTTTCATGTGATGTAATGATTTCGCATTACAAGTTTTAAAGAGATTAAAACTGAACTTTACATATTTATTCAAGTACATTTAAATTTTTGTATGTTTAGAGATGCGAAATGGAATATTTATACATTTAAAGAGGTTAAAATTGGATTTTTACATTTCATAGAGATTGAAATATTGGTACTTATCTTTCTCACTTTTCTTAAATAAGAGGAGATTAATTTTTTTTTGAAAATTTTTTAGAGACTAAGAAACGACTACTTTCAATACCAATTTTTGTATCAACTAGTTTTGACTTTCAAATATAAGGATTATATAAAATAAATAAGTTAAAACATTAAGTTGTGTTCTATTCATTATAAAGACATGTAATTTCTTAATATAAAAGTACAAAAATTATACTTTAACATTATCGATTTTGCTAGCAAGAAATAAAGATTGATTAAGATATTATCAATCTTGTTAAAATTTATCTAAAAAAGAAAAAAAAATATCCTCAAATTGATATAGATTATTAAGATATAAAGTTGAAACCAATTTGAAAAGGAAAAATAAAAAACTACCTTTCTCATCTATACATATATTTCACTGTAAGAGTGGTGAATCTACAGTTAAGGAAATGATAACAAAGGTGAAGACTGGTGACAGAAAAAGGAAGAAGACGAAGACTGTGTTATATTTCAAATGCTTATCCAAGTCATGGTTCTCTCTAATCTCCGATCCCCAATTTGCAAGAAGACATTTTGACGCTGCAGTTGCACCCACCTACAAGCTTTTAAATGTAGTTAACTATTCTGAAGCTTATTGCGTAGACATAGAATCAGCACTTTGTGACGATTCCTAGCATACAGTGTCTAATTTTACTGTTCCTTCATGGTTTGACCGGTACGAAAACTACTTATTCCTGGCAGGTTCTTGTAGGGGATTTCTTCTCTTATAATATTTGTTCCATGACACTTAGGCACATGATCTATCTGGAATGGGTTATGACCCAATAGATGATGACATTTTGCTGATGATGGTAAGTCTAGGAATTTACGGTGCGTTGGTTCATTGTTTCTCTTTGAGAACACATTATTGTGTTGAAATGTTGATTGATTTTGTGTTTTTGGCCTAAAAGATAAAAACGAAAGCTACAAATAAAATTCTAAAAAATCTTATTTAGAAGGATCCTAATTTAAAAAATATTTAGAAATACTTATTCTTAAAATGTTTCTAGATAAGTTTAAAATTATAAGAATGTTTTCTAAAATTTTAAAGAACAAATTATAGTCTTTAGATAAATGTTGTGATGGTAAGATTCTAATCATTGATTAAGGAGGTGTTACTAGTATAATTAAGGGATAGTTGTATCATTAGTAAGCAAGCCAAAAAAAATTACATTCAATACAACAAGCCTTTTTTTTTCTCAAAATCTTCTAACCTCTCCCAATCTTAAACACTTCTTTTCAGCCTTTAAAGTTTCCTCCCAACAAAATGGTATCAAAAGCATACTAGTGACACCTCCTTAACTAATGGTTAGGATCTTGCCATTAGAACATTCATCTAAAGACTATAATTTATTCTCTAGAACTTTCTAAAACATTCCTATAATTCTAAACTTATCTAGAGACATCTTATAGATAAGCATCTTGAGATATCTTTCTAGATCATTCTAGAATCCTACATGAGATTTTCTAGAATTTTATTTGGATCTTTGGGTTTTTATCTTTTGGCCCAAAACACAAAATCATTTTACATTTCAACAGTTGGACTTCTGTTGAGTATGGTATTGTGTAAGTTCTGCATAAGTTTGACTCAGACATGAACAGTTCTGGAATGGAGCTCTCTACTGGATTGTTAAATCTGCTGATAATCTTAGAAATGTAGTTATTGCAGTTGATGTGAGGGAAAAAAGATTATTAGAGATTCCATTGCCGGATCATTTAGCCATTCTTCTTCCAAAGGAATCTGACATATATCATTTGAAGATAATGGGAGAACATCTGTATTTGTGCTTGGTAGTGCATAAACAGCCTCTACGGATTGAAATATGGTAGATGAAAGAATACAAAGAAGACACTCTTTGGACCAAAATATTTGTTTTTTCCTCCAGTTTTAGATGTTATGTGAATCTTATTTTCCCCATATGCTTCACAGAAAATGGGGAAATTTTGACATTCAATGGCAACATGTCAGTGAAAATCAACAAGAAAGGGAAGCTTAGATATGGGAAGCAGCTCAGCAGCAGTCTTTATTTCAGTTTAGTAAAATGTGGTATCTATAGAGAGAGTTTTCTATTACTCCCTGGCAACTCAGGAGAAATTAAGTGAAAATGAACAACAAAAAGGCCTCAGTTGGTGTGAATGTAAAGATTGATATGTTGAAACTGTAAGTGAGTATTCATATAGAACAATGTCATAATTTCTCTCTAGTTAATTAGGGTTAGTATATGCTATTTAGCTTCTTAATCTTTTTCCTTTTGTTGATATTGCCAATATTCTGGCCACATGTTTTTTAAGATTCAGAGAATAATGTTGATTATTTAGTTGTGGCAATGAATAAATTTCTCTTGCACATTGTTGGTTTAATGTTTATACTTTTGGCACATAATTTTATGATATATTCGAAAGATCCATTGCAATGAATGAATAATCGTTTCCAAGGTCTTAATTTATTTATCTGCATAATTTCTGAGAATGAGAGGAGATGCGTAGATAGTTAGAAAAATTATGAATACCGGTATGGTTTTGAAGGCATCTTATTCCCTTCTAATTTAATTATTGTTAAAACATTTTTAGATTTAAACAAAGGACACAAGACTCATTTCACACTACTTCTCACTATTTTTCATTTTTTTTCTTTACAAATATAAAAGCTAACTATTTTACCACTGTAAAAATTACCAAATGATAATTAAATGATATCAAATAACTTTTTTTCCTTAAATATTTGTTATAGTTTTTTATTAACAAATATTTTCTTTCTATCGAACTATAGTATTCTCTGTTTTTCATCGTCGTAATAATCTTTAATTTTTATTCAAATAAATAAAAAAAGTCATATTATATGAATAATAGAATATTATTGTAATTTGTTTTAACTAATTTAAAAAAGTTAAATATATATTTTTTAGTTATTGGATTCCCTTATCTAACTTTAATTTAATATTGTCAGATCACACTCATATCTAAAATTTAAAATTTCAAATAAAATAGTTACCTTATAAATTAAAAAAAAAATACTTAAAATTTTCGTTAGTTAATATAACTATAAAAGACATAAAAATTAGTTACAGTGATTACAATGTTTTATTATATTAATTAAAAATCTCATTTTTCAATTCTTAAAAGCAAATAAAATAACACCTAAAAACAAGATAATATATTTTTAACTAAAACAATAAAAAATATTCATTATTTTACAATAACTACAATATCTTAGTATATTAACTAAAAAGTCTCATATTTATAAACTCCTAAGATAACACCTTAAAAACAAGTAAGATATCAGTTACGTTACCATATTAGTGAAAAAACAAATCAACGAAAAATTAAAGAAAAAATATAAAAATTCTGATTATAATTAAAACTTAATTAAAATACAAAGTTTGAGACTTACAATTAAATGAAATAAATATAAGCATTTATTCATTGTTTTTGAATTTATTCTTAAACACGATTAAAATTGTAATACTAGGGAAATCCATTACAAAATTATAAGTGAGAAGAATTTGATAATGTTTTAACTTAACTAGAATCATAAAGGCCTAAGAATTAATGGAGAGTTTCACAGGCAACCTTGATATCCAAAGTTAACACATGAAAAATTGATATCCATTTACGAATGCTAAAATTGAGTGATCGTTGTCAATAATTATCTTTCCATCAAAAAAAGTTGGGTAAGACTTGTGATTTTAGCATTGAAGAAACCTATAAATGCAAATAATGAAAACGAAAGAAATTCCAGCCTATAACAGAGCAACAGGAACTATCAGTTTCCGTTCCCTATATGGTTTTCGTCAGCAACATCACTGGGAAGATCAAGGCCATAAGGAATTTTGCCAGAATAGTTGGTAGATGATTCATCTGAACCAATCATACTGCAAAATGGAAAATCAAATTCTTACGTGAGTTTTCTGTAGAAAGTCAAAGTGTAAGTGATTCTGCGAATAAAATGCTCACCCTTTATCAACGACAACCATTGAACGTAGCTCACAATTAGCAAAGCTGTATGTACAAAAGAGAAAACCAACATCAACTAATTAGTAACGTGAAAGTTTGATACAACTAAGGCTCGAAGAAAACTATTTGCTAAAAATTTATATATTCTCTTAAAGATTGGCGTTGAAAACTTCAGAGATGGGTTTCTCAAAAAAAATAAAATTGTACAAACTATTTTTAAGGGAAACTCAAATAAAAGGTGCAAACAATGAGTAGGAATATCCCTCAAATTTCTCTGTCTTCCGCTTTTTATTTTCAAAGTATTTTTTGTTTTCAGAAGCGAAGATCATTACCAAATAAAAATCATTCAGAGAACTCAACCTAACAAAACAAAAATCTTAGAATCACTAGAGTTTATATATTTTTTTTTTTAAAATAGAAGTCATTCAAACATATAAAACACAACAAAAAATTAAATATTAGTATTCTAATCAAATATTAGTATACAAGTTTAAAATTGTAATTAAAAATATTTGAAGTCTCCATGATATATATCTAGCATAGTTTCACCACCCGACACAATTACTATGCAGAAGTATTTGTGCTTCTGCCGTTGTTGGACAAGGACATGAATTGTACACTCCTATACTCAACCAATAGAGTTGACATGTAATTTAATGAATATGATATACATACACTGTCTGATAAAAGTAAAACCTAAGTGGTGTTAGGATTCAAATTGGTCATTCAATACTCACCACATAGAACAAAAAGCACGTTGTTGTTTATTCTTTCTTGCATATATCTCGACACTAAGGTGTTCATAAAAGAGACAGGCCAGTATGCTTTCAGATGAATACTTACTGTGTGCAGATTTCACTCTTCACTGTTGGATGACAATCATTTCCAAAAGCACTCAAGGAGTGAAACAGAAAACCGCTGTGGGTAACAACAGCTATCTCCTTTTCTTTTCTTGTCCACAGCCTGGGTCAACAAGAAAATACGAGAAAAAAAAATTAGATTTCTAGCTGAAGGCATGTGCTTCAGATGTCATGCAACCACAGCACACTTAAGTGCAACATGGCCAAAATGTCAACTCAGTCCAACCAATTGAAAAATTCAGTTTAAACCTCAATTCTAATAATATATGAACATTTAAATTCAGTACAATCAAGTTTATTTTTCTCTTTAGCTCTCCTTGCTTGTCTTCAATAAGACTGCACTTGTGGAATATGAATACTCATGGATGTGAAATATAAATTGTTTGATCACACTCACCATTCCAAAAATTTAAGTCCCCTGGCAGCAACTTCTTCATTCTTCTCTCTAATGTCAGGTTTCCACAGAATGTCTTCATCATTTTCTATCTGACGCAATTTACATGACGCATGAACCCCATCAAATTAATCTTGATTATGTTCTAGCAACTACGGGTCAGAACAAACCGTGGTAGCTCTAGCCCATACATGAGCTTATCATAACAGATTACTTACCAATGAAAAATCAATAGCTGGAAACATATGTCGGTAGTCAGTGATGCTTCTTCTCTTATCACAAGGATGCACCCCCTGAATTTCCCAAAATAAATAATAGATAAAGACAATTGTTGAAATTAAATGCCAAATGACATTAAAAACAGCAACGATGGAGTAAACAAAATTATCGCTCAATTTTAAAATTTTTGCTGCTTATCATAACCCAGTCTAGTCACTAGCTAGTGGCTATGAGACCAGTAACTTCTACACCAAATATCCAATCAGATTCCTTTTAAAATTATACAGTAAAAACATAAATCAATGTAGAGGAGCCAACAACTAGAGGAGCCAACAACCCAACACACATCTCATGCGTGAATAAACAAACTTACTATGAAATAAGACTTGGGAAACTTGGTTAAAATTAAACAAAAGAGCCAAAGTTGGAATTGGAAAGTACACCGTACAGAAGCTCTTCAAGAAGCTGACATTATTTATATTTTATTCAATAACCAAACAAACATGAAAAAAGACCTGACATCAGTTTCCTAAATAAGCAAGCAAACAAGTTCCAGAAGGGTAATGGACACGGCCAACATGTAATTTCAGTAATTCATCAGGTACTTCCTAATTACTGGTTCTGTATCCTCTTGAAGCTTGGGAAGAAATAAGATACAGTAACTAACAAAATGTTGAAAGAAAACAAAGGTACAATTGATTTTTTGCCCAAACTGTCAAACTACAAAGTTACAAAACCGTCATCATCATTACATACCAAATGTTCCCGGCAAAGCTCCACTGCTATAAATGGTGGAGCACTGAGACTGGAAATTGCTTGCCGATCACTGTCTCCCACACCGGCATTCATTAGTGGAGGTACACTAGTCTCATCGGTACATGCTTCACCACCAAAAACTCCCACTGCTGTTTGCATGGTCCTGCAGTGCAATGATTAGCAATAAACATACGATAATCATTACCCCTTAAAGTTTTGTATGTTTAATAATATGCACAAACATTTCTTCAGTGAAAATGCCAGTGCAACTTCACTTGGCTACATTTGTTAGGTTTCTAGAATGGAACCTAACGTAAGACAGTCACACACACTCTCGCAACAAGGAATCACAGTGAAAAGAATACGCTTCTCTATTCACAATCATCAAAGAATCGTATACAATCAGTACCCAAGAGACTTAACCCTCTCCCTCAGGACAATGTGTCCTGTTACAATTCAAAGAATAATACTCAGCTAACTAACTAACTCCCACAGTTCCCCTTTTATACAATATACACTTCCCGCCCCCTACTTAACTGCTAAACGGTTAAGTCAACCATTCTTTCGTCTCCTCTCATATACCCTCCATTCTCTAACAACATTTAAATAATTTTCATGGGATACTACAAGGACACTCCAAATCAAGATTATACCCACATAATAAATATAAAACTGGAATAAACTGTTCACAAATGTTTCCAGTTTTTCCAGCTTTCTCAGAATTAAAAATAAATTAGAACAAATTTTGCTAATAAGCATAGTGCCCTCATATGTGAAACAAAAGTAATATTTGAAAAACACTAGAATAATTAGATGTTATATGTAACAAACTGATATATACACAGGTACACATATATATACATACATATACATATATACACAAATAACAGAATAGATTAACTGACAGTGTATCATTCAAAGATTAAAGTTGACATGGGACATCTATTAATAAACTTGTGCACCGTAGGATTTGGACCAAGAGTCATATTTCGTTGAAACTTCACAGCAATCAGTAAAACATTCTAATTTTAAAAAATATCCTATTTGGTTATTTTATACATGATTATCTGTGTCTAGACTAATTTGTAGAGATGTTTGTATGCACCCTATTATTTTTACGATGTTTTCTTTACTCACATGTCACATCACCTACAAGTATCCTTATCAAGCTATCTGGTATATTTCAATAAATCTTGAAGACCTTGGTGAGAACCAAAAACGATCTTAACATGAGAGAGTAAAATGAGTATTAAATACTGACAAAAAGTCTTAGGAAGAATTTTAAATGACAAAGTGGATATACCTTAACAAGGGAGAAACTATAACTAGTTCAATTGTTTTCGAAAGACCGCTAGCCTTAACATGTCCTCTCAGATTTTCAACCTGTAATGGAGCCACACATATTACACATGATGTTAAAGTTACAAAATATTGCTGAGATGATGACAAGGAAAAAAGTTTACCAAATATGAAATTATAATTGACACAATATCCCATGAGAAATTATGAGGAAGAGATTACAATGTGTCAAAACATAACAGTTAACACAAGTACCAATCTCTATAGGAAAGCCTAGAACTTTAATTTTTTTTATAGTGCAGAAATGCATCAAGATTTGTCCTAAAATAACATCACTTGATTAACAATTACCTGTTTCCAGCCGAGAGGGGTCAGGCTTGCATCAAAAAGATCACAAGACTTGTACGCTTCAAAGTTCTTCTCACCTTCTACATTGTGAAATCCTTGGGCATGTCTAACCTGAATACAAGATTTGAGAAAACAGTAATACACTTGAACATAAACAAATGATCTTTCCAAAACCAGAACACAGCACAAAAGGAAGAGTAGGTAAGAGGAGAATGATGTTTTATTTTCATACTTTCACATCAATGATCTATAGCACAAAAATAGAAAAGGAATAACAGCATTCCATTCCTAAAAGTACAAAATATTAGGGATCCATTTAATCCTAATTTGCTCTCCCCTTAATTCTAGGAATTTATTTCCAATCATAATATGAATTT
The DNA here is from genome assembly GCA_027742785.1 of Vigna reflexopilosa. NCBI lineage: Eukaryota > Viridiplantae > Streptophyta > Magnoliopsida > Fabales > Fabaceae > Vigna > Vigna reflexopilosa. Next base: position 8,031,546 of record CM050918.1, on the reverse strand, counting down.
AACACCCAAATTTCAACCTTCCTAATTTATTGATGTTTCTCCTCAATTTGTTGAAAATATATCAATCATAACCAATTTGCTAGCTCATAGTTCAAAAGCCTATCTCAAAACCCTACGATCACAATATCTGCTACCTGTTGTGCAGCTGGTGCAATATCTGTGATCACACTTGTTCCATTCAATCATGTCGAATAGGATTGTGAACAATGTTGATTGTTGTCTTGTTATCGCAATACAACTTCATGGAAAAATAAATAGGCTTCTCAGTTCTTCCAAGACTCAAGCCACAAAACTTCACAGATTTCTTGAGTTATTGGTCTAAATTCAGCCTCAACAATACTTCTAGCAATAGAACTTTGCTTATTGCTCCTCCACATAACAAAATTACCCACAGAAATTTGCAATATCCAAATGTACATTGAGATAGCAACTTGTCATTTCTTGGTTTTCCATTGAGATAGCAAAGAATTTTACAAAATTGCTTCAAGATATAACTCACAAGAGTAATTCAAAAATTGAGTTACCATGCTCACAACAAAAACATTGTCTGAACGGGTGTGTAATAAGTAAATTAATTTCCCAACAAGCCTTTTGTATCTCAATGTGCCAACTGGCACAACCTTATGTGACTTCTCGAAGCTCAGAACTAACCACTATAGGTGTATATGAAGGCTTAGATCCTCTATTTCTCATTTTCTATCAAGAGATCAAGAATGTACTTTTGTTTGTGATACCATGATACCCTTTCTTTTTATCTTGAGACTTCCATTCAGGGAAGTTGTGCTAAATCTTTCGCTAGCCTTTGTTTCAATATGTTCATATCTTCAAAACCATCCATACTTACAAATTACAATTAAACCATCTATATAGACAATCATACCCTTGTCCTTTAACAACTTTATGAATCTTTCAAACAATGCTTTTGGGGACATTTCTCAAGTCTGTATAATAATCGTTTTAGTTTGCATACCTTTGTTCCAAGCATCTAGAGAAACTAGGTGGAGGCTACATATACCCTTCTTCTCCCAATTCTCCATTCGAGAAGGTGTTCTTTACACCAGACACGAAGTAGACAAATTATTACAAGAGATATATACTTTGAAAGACCAAGGATGTTTTGTACAATACTTAATACCTTTCCTAACCGCTATGAGAAGATTGAGTAGACTTTACACAAAAATACTTGAATCATCAATCTTAGGAACTTCTAAAGGATCATCAGACACTTCATGATCCAACATTTGCATAAACTCTTGGTGATGTTGTTGAATGGAGCCTATCTTTTCTTATGCTTGAATATCCCCAGTAAAGAAGACCTCTATACTGTTTCAAACATTTACATAGTTTCGGCATTTTCATTTTAAGATGGCATTTAACAATTACAGAATTCACCAGAATTCACCAATTTTCACAATTAAGTTATTTGGTTTCATTGATTCTGGTGATTCTTGAGATGGAATATCATTATGAAACCCGAGTTAAATAAAAACCATCTTCAGTGGTATGACACAAACATTGTCATTTGAACCCTCCAATTGGTCATCGTGAAATAAACCCAACCCCTCCCAAAAACAATCATTATGGCATTATAATAGGTTGTTATATTGCGCTCATAGTGTTGCTTCTTCCACATCCAACATGTAAATTCAAAAAAATGTGAATCCATAACAAAAATAGGTTTCCTTTATGGCTTCCCAAATGTGACGGGCTGTAGCAAGAAAACTATTGAAAAGTCTACATCAACTAAATACAAAACCAAATATAGTATACAAATATGTGCAAACCACACTTTATAAGTAGTTTTCTTATGATAGTATCAGAGTCAGTCCTAGTCTCAAAAGAAATGTTCAGTCCTCAGAAAAGAGAAGAGAATGTAGAAAAGAGAATGTGTTGAAGAACTCACGTCAACTAAAGATAAAGTTAAATCATAGTATATAAGTGAGTGTAAATCTCACTTTATAAGTTGATTTTGTGAAATTGAAGTACATTTAAATTCCACTATTTTAAGAAAAAAACAAAGAATTTGCCTGCTCTAGATCCATGGAGTTGATCAACTAGGTAGTGACTATGAAGTATTCAAAGCATCGCTGCCTGTATTTTGGATCCGTGGTTGCTGGTGGATGCACCTCCCCATCCAAATAGCCAAGTTTCTTTGACCTTATCATCAACCACCAAATGTAAAGTTTTGCTCTTTTACATTCAGTTTACGACTGGTAATTTGAAGTGTTCTTAGAAAGAAATTTTGTTATTGGTCGATGATGCTCATTATCCAAGTCCATCAAGCCACTGTCCTGCCACCATTCGAATGGAATGAACTGGGATTCAACTAGGCAACCTAATTGTTTAAGGATGGAAGCCCTAAAGCTCTAGATACCATGTAGGTAAGAGGAGAGTGAAGTTTTACTCCTATACTTTCAAGTCAATAACCTACAAGATAATAATAATAGCCTACTCCTTAAAAACAAGATATCATGGATTGATTTATTTAATCCTGAATTATTGTCCCCTTAATTCTAGGAATTTTATATCCTATCATAATCTGAATCCAACATCCAAATTTCAACTTTCCAAAAATCACTAAGAGGAAGGAACACCCTAAATATATGTAGTAAGTGAAATTTGACTCGCATTAGCTAAATGTTTTAAAAATTCAAACAACACAGTATATTTTAAAAATTCAAACAATTGTGTTGTTGTTCCAAAATTACTCTTATCATATTTTAAAGCTAAAGTAGTTTAATGAAACTTCGTTATTCGTGAAGAGACAACAAATGTTCTAGGAAGGGCCATAAAAACGGGGAATAAAGGAGGTATCTCGATTTAGTTAAGCTTTGGGATTCATTTCACACACAATGAAAAATAAATTGATTACATGGGACAAAACAACTTCTAACCAAAAAAGTGTTGTAAGGATAAAGTTGCAACGAACCAGGTGAAGAGTTTTACAGCGGTGCAATGGGTAAAGAATTTGACCAGCAGCAGTATCCATATCTGCGTGACATTGAAGAAAAACCAATAATAACATGTAACTGGTGAAGTTATCATTTATCACTAAAGCAGATCAGCTTTCTGGTTCAGCTTAAAAGGAATGAACCGTAAGGCTTCCGACAACATCTTGTCCTCTTGAACAAGACAGGAACAGCTCCATAAATAGGCAAAAATGCTTAAAAGTATTTGCACCTAAAAAAATTACATTACATTAAACATAAATCCACAAAAGAAGGTTCGTACATTCGCAACAGAGAACGGTGCACGACCAAGCTTACGCTCCAAGCCTCGTGGAACGTGGAACATACCACAGTCTCCGCCAAAAACGAGTTCAAATTCGATTTATTATTACTAACGAAAAGGAACAAATAAAATGAAATTGAAGAAAATTGAAAGGGCGTGAATCGTTACGTAGAAAAACTGCTGCGTCGAATCTATGTAACGGGAAACGAAAAATTGTTGAGTAAATTGGACGGCCGGAAATTGAGGTGACAAATTTTTAGCAAAAGGAAGCATGGAGAAAAATAGTACGGGAGAAAGAGAAGGGTACCTGAGGGATAAGAGGAGCAAAGGAACGGAGAAGAAGATGGAGATGCGCAACCACCCTTGGAAATGGAACCGGGGACAAAACTGGAATTCAATAAAATAGGATTAAGAGTGATGATGAGCATGGTGTTGGCCTAATAAGAGAAAAATATTGTGTGACAGTGAGAAATTTCCGAGTTCTGAACATAAACAAAACCTTTTTATTACAATAAAATAATATATCTTTAAATATAAAAATGTATATATAATTTTACTTTTTGTATTATTTTTTAAAATAATTAGTCAAAAATAGAAAAAATAAAATAATTTAAAATGTGTAAAATTTTATAGAAATAAATTAAAAAATTACTCAACAGTTACTTTTAGAAAGAAAAAATATGTAGTTATTTTAAAATAAATTAAATTTATTTAATAAAATTTTCTATTAAATAAATAATTTATCTTTTATTTATTGAAAAATAAATTATTCAATTAAAAAGTATATTATAGATAGTTTAACTAATAATAGTTTAAATTAAACCCAAATTTTAATTATAGTACTACCTTATAATTTTTTAAGTAAATTCCTACGTATTATTTAACAATTAATAAAATGACATGTCATTAAATTATTCTTTTTGTCACCTTGGATCTTTTTTCTCCATCTGTATGTTTATTTTACAGTAAAATTTGTTTATAAAGTGTACATAATAACAACTTTTTTACATTTTTTGACCTTGAAAAGAGTGATATAATAGCAAATCATTTATCTTATTTGACATAATATTGTAAGTTATTGAATAAAAATAATGAAGACACCACTAATATATTCTTTTCATTCTATATTATTCAAAAATATGTAAAAGAAGAAATATATTTTGTTTTACACTATAATTAGATTTTATTATTTGAAACATAATAAATGAATGAGATTAAACCATTCAACACCTCTCTCTGCAGCATTTGGTCAAAAATAAACATTGCGCATGGCGGTTGAAGAAATTCTTCTTTTCAATCTGTCACTGCCACGTGAATAACTTCACATGCTCAACTTGTGTGGTATGTAAGGACAGATAGGTAATTGACAAAAGTTAGTTGGATTTCAGTGCAAAACTTTCCCACATAGCATGGAGGATAAGATCTGTGTGTTCCCCACAACTTGCAGATTAGTTTAAGTAAAACATAAATAATATGCTTTATCTCTTTGGATCCTATAACTGATGGACAGTTTCTTCCTGCACTACACAAATTCCTTTCTGTACCTTCATTAAAAAAAAAAAAAAACTTCTGTTTTTATCTTTTTTAGATTTTGCAATTTGAAAGTTATTTTCTATTTTTTATCATACAATTTAAAAAAAATAATTTTTGAATTATACAATTCAAAAATAAAAATAAAAAACAAAATTCAATTTATATGAAGTCCAGGGAAAATTTATGGAAACTGCAGGAATAAACTGCCCAACCAAATTGTCTCAGCCCGGTTCTGTTCTTTTTAAATGGAAAGAAATGTTTTTTTTTAACTTGACCCGACTGTATATCAAACCAATAAACGATTTTGACCCACTTCAAGTTTTTTATTTAAATAAAATCAAATAAATTTAAATAAAATATACTAGTCAATGTAATATTTTTAATTGAATTTTAGTTAATATAATATCTTTAAATAAAAGGAAAAACTAAATATCACTTTATTAAACATATAAAAAAGTGAATGTCACTTATTGAAACGTAAGATAAAAAAAAAACATGTTTTTAAAAACTAAAAGATGTAAATGTCATTTTATTAAAAATACGATACGTGAATTTCTTTTTTAAAATTATAACGAATATGAACCTGACTTGAAAAAGGTAAGTGTATTTTTTCTTTGATTGTAGTTTTTTTTTGGTAAAGTCATTATTAAAGTAATTTACAAGTATAAAATGACGTAAATGAGTATATAATTTTAAATTTTACTCTACAGATAGAAATACAATTTGGTAATTACTAATTTATAATAGGATAACAATAATATATATTTTTATTTTAGAGAAAATTTTGTTTTTTTCTTTTAACTTAAACTGTTGTATAATAAAAAGTTTTTGGTTTAATCAGTGGTTGTTGACTCTGATCTTCTAAACAAATGGTGAGGTGAATGACGGAGTTCTGACACAGTTAGAGTGAATACGAGTGATAAATACTAATTTAATTTTTTTTCTGTTTTTTAACTATAGAAGAATATTTATTCTAATAAAGTATAAATAAGTATTAATAAATATGAAGAAATAGGATTAGTCTCAAAAACCGCTTAATATAAGTATCTAACAAGCTTCAAATTATTATATACTTTTTTTACTTTTGCACTTATTCAAAGTTAAACGCGTTTTGTATCCTCTTATCATAAACTATGTTGGACTTTTAATCAATGTAAATTTTAATATTTTTTAATCAAGATAATAAAGATGATTTAAAATAAAATAATAACTTTATTTTTAAACACATAATAAAATTAAATATTATATCCATTACTTTAAATAGTAAGATTATTTCACATAATTTACGTTACAATCTATTTATAATTTCAATATATATGATCAGTAAGGAATTTGATACCATTTCATAAAATTTCTACTTTTTTATCCAACATTTTGTTTAAACAATGTGTTTTTCTTTAGAAATCATAATTTGCCAAGAAGTTTACAATTTATTTTTAATATGAAAGTTTGAATATCATATTATTTTTAATACATCCCCACAAACAGTAACCAAATACTTTTGTAATAATATCCTTTAAGAGCAAATCAAAACAAAGACTTATGACTTGTAAGTTTATTGGATTTGGTCTAATTTAGGTTTGATATGGTTTTGTCTTTAGTATTAATTTATAATATTGAAAATGATGGAGCTGAACAATCATATATATACTTCTTTAACAAAAATGAGTTGTATAATTATATCCAAACTGACATTATATATCATTTATAAAGTCTTTCATCACTGAGGCATATATATGGTAGTGAAGGTCAATGAACTTATGTCAAATGTAATTTGAAACTGATCATATGTTGACAATGTTGAAGTTAACTGACAGCTAATAACTACCTGTGTGTTGTTTATATTCATTCACAACTGTAATTTGAAATATATAAAGCTATCTAGCTTAACTTAACCATAAACCTTATTATATCATTATTTAATAACTTTCTTGTAATTAATCACAAGTTTGTGTTTACTATTGGAAGTCTTACATCGACGAGAGATAAGGTCAATCCATAGTATATAAGTGAGTGCAAACCTCACCTTATAAGTCAGTTTTGTAGGATTGAGTTAGGCTTAAAGTCCACTTCTAACATGATATCAGAGTCATCTTTAAAGTCTATCCTAAGTATATTTGTTGTTTGCTAGACATAATGTTCTATCCGTTATCAGATCGCTATTGTTGGACTATACCTCGACGTGGGTTGATATAGTCTATATAATGTTTTTATTTCATTTCTAATTGGATCCTTGATCTGCATAATCTGATTTTTCAGGAATTTGATTTTCTTTTCTGCATCTCCCCCACACAAATTTGACTAATTCGAAGTATTCGTTATGCTAGCAGACCAAAGGTTTTTCTAGCTTCGAAAAGGACAAAAGTTTTGGATCGCTGGATATTATAACCCAACTTGAATTGGAAGGTTTTAAAGAACTAGGTTTTCCAAATCGTGTTATTGTACAGTTGCAATTCCCTCTGAGAGAGGGTACGTGATATTAAAAAACAAGCTATCTGGTTTAGAGCTTAATACTATATATATTTCTATCTTCAAAATTAGAAAGTTATATGTTAGAAGTGGATTTGTGGAAAACCTAACAGACTAATCTCTAGTTTTTCTTTAAAATTATGTGCACGCATAGAAGGATTTGTCTGCATTAATTTGTGTATTAATACGAATTTTAGTATAATTAGCATCATTAAGGTTGGTGCAATAAGTACAAGTGCCTTGAAAATTAAATTGATTTGTCTATCTCATAAAAGACAAAAGGTTAGATTACAATGTAGTGTGACCACCCAACACATAGCCGCTCAATTTGAATGGAGCTGACCCCATGAAGATCACAACTCACAACTCACAAGCATTCAGATTTTCATGAATTTAAGAGATTAAAACTAATATTAGGGCAACATATATATGTAAGAAGAACATATATATGAATCTTGCAAAAGATATTATCTAAATTACAATATTATGCATCTGGTAATAAACAATCTCAAGTTCCTTCTCTATCAAATATGTATTACAACATCTCAATTACATCAACATAATATATTGTGTAATCAAAGATCATTTAATCGCCTTAAATAATGATCACTTTTAATCACAAAAGATGATTAAGTTACATGACTAATTTAAATATAAATTTATAAACTAGAAATTAATGATAATTAAAATAGTTTCAAAAATTATAATTGGTTTTTAAATTAGTAATTAAAATAATTTTTATTATGAATTGGTATCTAAATTGATATTAATACTAACTACCAAAATTTTTTATACTAAAAAAATCATTTTTTTTAATTAAAAAATTAATTTTTAAATTGATTATTAAACATATTTTTAGTCATTAAAATTAATCATTATTTAAGGATTTTATAAAATCTATCTAAAAGATTAATTCTTGTAGTAATAGTATGATTGTATGAAAAATTTAATCAATTTCAATAGGAATTGATGTAGCATAATTGACGCATAATTTTATTTTTGCTATCTTTCTTATTTTCTTTTAACTGTCTTTCTTAACGTCTTTGTCTTCAAATGAGTAAATGAGTAAGTAGAGTAGTACCTGCTTATATATCAAGTCAGAACAAGTGGTGACACAAGAAGAAACATAATAACATCATTAACTTTATTACAACCGATATAAAATAAAAATTATTTCTGCATTACCTGAATTACATATAAAATGAAATAATCAATATTAAATATAATTTTAAGTGCTATATTGTGGATATTTTGAGAGTTGAGGACTGTTTAATCCTAACAAGGATCAATAAGGGAAAAAAATACAACTCTTGAAAAAGCATAAACACTTTTATGATTCTATGTGTGAAGAATTATGTAGATTTTTAATCTAATAAGGATTGATTGACATGGCCGCTTAGAATATATATATATAAATTGTCGAACTTTATTCGAAACCAGGTTGAAAGAAAAACACTGTTTATAAGACCTTTCTAAAAGGAAATCATGTTCATAAGCCTTTTATTGCATAATTTAACACTATAAAAACTTGTAAAACTCTAAAAGAAACATCTTTTTAAAACCCATGATATAAGTAGATATATTATGACACAAAAGATGCATCTTAACATATCAAAACACAACTCAACACAACACAACACAACAACACAAGACTACCATACAAGTTATTAGAGTGCACTTAAAAGAAAGGGCTAAGTTAAGTTCTGGATCAGAGAAGAAGTTAGGTGAATTTTGATCTTGTTTTTGATGTATTTGATTTCTCGTACTTTTTGTTTTCATTCCTAGGAAACAGTCGAAGGGAAAGAGTAAAGCTACATGCAAAGTGTAGATCACAGGCACGACTTTTGATGAAATAATTAAGAGTGATGAATAGTTGCCTCCTTCTCGTTTTCTTGCGCAGGAAATGACTCGTGATCGACCTAGAAACTACATTTTCCAGCTCTTTATTAAGATAAACTTTCACGTGCATGAGGTTTTGGGGAGTAAGAACAAATGTGTTGAGTAAAAGTCTTTCACTGTAATCATGTAAGTTATCATTACTTCAAATTGCAACTTTTTTTAAATCTTTATACCCACAAATTAGTTTAATATTATTAAAAATTTTGAAAAAACGGAATTTGAAGAAAAGTGATTAATATTAAAATCTTTATACCCACAAATTACTATTAACAAGGATGGTTTTCAATGCTGTTACCTCAGAAGCCATCACCTTAAATGAAATGTTAGAAAGAGAAGAAACAGGATGACATGTACCAAGAACCACCCCCACTCACCTTCACATGCATGCTAATGCTAATGTCCGCAGCCAAGCTACTTGGTCATATCATTATCAACAACCATGCTAGAAGATGACCGACCATATCAAAATATTATTTCACTTTATTTTTATCTAATCTTTTATATTTTTTAAAAACATGTTCAAAAAATTACTTATATATAGTTCTTAAACTTAAATATAATTTTTATAATATAATAATTAATTTTTATATATTAAATGTATGACGCCTGGGCACTGACGAGGACGGGGAGTGCAGCTCTTGACAGACTTCAAGTGGAAATGGTACATGGACGAATCGAACATACACCGGAATAAGAGGGATCTGGAGACTGTATAGGTATGAGACTATACAGTTGAAGGATAGCTTAAAGGAATTGATTTAGCTACTCATATCAACAAATACATTTGTTATGGTTTGGATCTGCAGGAAACCTCTTCTTCCCCAAATCATTTGGCTTTGTTTCATTCGCAACAGGTGGCGCAGTTCCCTTCTTCTTTTCCCTGGTTCTGCTTCGTTCCACATCAGGGAGGCATTCCTCTTTTCTCTTTTCTTTGGGTCTGGCTGGGTTTCACAGGAATGAGACTGCGAGCGCGGCGTTCTCTCCGTAGCAGTGTGCGTCACAGTGGCGGCTCTTCGAGGCCTCGAGGGCGTTCTCGTAATGGTGGGAATCGTAGAAGCCTCCTAATCTAGAAATGACGGCGGGTTGAGTGCGGACAATGTCGCAGTGGCGAACGAAGGCACTAGTGACGCGTATGAGGGGTATCGGCTCGAGAGTGTCGTGAACTAGTGGAATTGGTGACGGTGTTGGAGTTTTTGTTTGATGATGATAGGATGCTGAGGGGTGGAGGGTACCTTTGGGTGGAAACCCTAATTCTGCGAACGAGGGTTTGCTTGAGTGGATCTGGTGGATCTGAGGGCAGGGAGAGTGAATGAGAAAAAAAATGAGATCTAGGGTTTGCTTGAGTATATAGAGAGAATAAGTATGAAAACAAGGACAAATTTGTAATTTTATTTTTCAAACGGGTAACGGGTACCCGCGGATACGAATAGTATGATATCCGAATCCGACCCGTTAACAAGCGGGTATTAAAATACCCGCTACCCGTGGGTACCTCTTACCCGCGGGTACTAAATACCCGAAGCGGATTTTATCCGCGGATACCCGCGGATATGAGTTTTTTTGCCAACCCTAAGCGGAACACTAATACTACTATTGGTCTATTGAGGAGGAAGTTCATTGGAAAGACACAAACACCAATAAGATATGATCCAACCATATAAAGGATTAACATCATTCTCTATTCAAAACCTTAAGATAATGAGTTAATGAGTCTTTTACTTTTATAGAGTGTTTTACTTTCTCATTCCTATCTAACGTGAGATTTGAATTCATACTTGGATTCCAAACAATATAATGAAAATTATATAACCAAATTGTATTAAATTTAAATTTTAAAGATTAAAATATATTTAAACGAAAAAGAAGTTTCATTTTACATTAAGAGAAAAAATTGGAATTATAATAATTTTGTAATGAATGTTTGTATAAGACCATAATATTTTAACAATTTTTTAAAAATAAATTATTTGAAATGAACTAATCACGTGTTACCACGTAAATGGTTCTAAAAATGTTATAAAAGTAATTGTTAAAAGATACATTTTACGTTTGTATAACATGTAGATTATAGAATCTAAGATGGGTCGTGGGTTTTTGGACCCCAATCTGTACTGTTTGAGAGTGGTGGGTAAGAAACAAAAAGTGGAAGAAGACAAAAGTGGGAGATGGAGAAAGATTGGTGGTTTTGGTGGAAGTTCAGAACTCCAAATAAGATATTGTGGGCTGTCAAAGCTGAATCTTACGAAACAAAGGAAGATCGAAACAAAACCAAAAACTGCTTTAAGAATACCACTTTGTGTCGGGAAGGTAGGAGGAAAACAGCCGCGGTTTTCTCCCACCACCATCCACTCATTCATTTCACCCACGTAATTTTTTGTCCCTGTGCTCCTCGTGCTTTCTTCAGGTTTTTAATGTGTCACTGTCTCTTCCAAAGTTTCTTTCCTTTCACAATTTATTAACATCCCTTTCTTTTCTTTCTTTTAATATCAACTCAAATCTTATCTTCTTCATTCTTTCAACTATCCAGTTTAATTTGAATAAAACCATTTTTAGTACATGTTTAAAGAAAAAAATATATATAAGATTTGGCTAATAAGGATAAAATCCTCCTTTTGTAAAGCTCGTAATATTAATAATTTGATATCTGTCAACCATACTAATCAAAAACAAAAACGATAAGCAACCACTCAGTTCTTGTCTGGGTGGTCTTTCAGAAATCCGCCATTTGTTTTGGTGTTTATCATATTATATAATGGCCATTAATGTAACATCATGCACATAATTAACCTTCAATTCCAGATTTTTCTGCAGCTATTTCTGATGAATTTGCATAAGTTGGACACGTGTTTAGCTCATACATTCTGCATTCCCTTTTATTAACTTAGTGTTTAAACTATTTTAAAAGTATGTTAACAACTACACAATATTATTTCATTCATTTCAGTGTCAATGGATGCAAGAAAATAATACATGTTAGGAGAATTCAACAAATTTTCAAACTAGTTATGTGAGCATGGAAAAATCTTTGATGTCACTTTGTGACAAGTGTCTTAATTAGTTAGTTACAACAAGTAATTAAGTAATTAAATAGTGTCCTCTTGCTATTATTGTAGTCTTTTGTTAGGTACAATTTATTAAGTGTAATTTGAAATTAAGGACACTATAAAAATTTAAAGTCCACAATTGTAATAAAATGGGAAATTATGTTAACAAAGTTTCATAGCAAGAAACTCCAAAATGGAAAATTAAGCTAACCAAGTTTCAAAGCAAGAAACACATTTCATTAAGATAGCTTCAACTAACTATTATTTGAGCAATAAAACAATTCCCAAATGTTCCAACAATATCTCGTGGCTCTATTCTTCTATGTTGCAAAAAGCAATTCTCAAAATCTTTTATTCTTCAATTATTTTTTTTTCATTTTTTAATGTTAGCTTGTTCATGATCCAAAAGCGCTAGGTTCTGAAAGTTTTGCACAAAAAAAAAAAAAAACTCTTTAGATTTTGATAAAAAAAATGGAAATAAAACAAAAATGAAAAAAACAAAAAAAATAGTGTTTACTACAAAACAAGTAAAAGGAAAGAAAACAAAAAGTAGAAACATCTAAATTCTAATTCTAATTAACACCTAACAGTGCTTGAAACTAGATGTGATTACAGCAAAGCTTGATGGGGACACATTTGTTATATTGGCTAATTTTTTTACCTTAAACTAAATAAGTTAATCATCGTTAATAGTGTCGCTTTAGTTTAATCATTTCCCTTTTTCCATTTTTAAAATATATTATGATGAAATTTTATTAGGAAACTTTGTACAGCCACAACCTAATTTTGTTTATAACGTATAAATCCATCAACTACTATATTATGTTTAATAATTTTAAATCATTTTGTCTAAAAAATATGTGATTGGATTAATTTTTATATAAATAATAATTATATAATTTTACATTAATTAAAAAAATTATATTATACATGTAGATAAAAAATAATGTGATATATAATTTTAAAAATATATTAAAACATGAAGTATTTTAATTTATAGGTATAACAATAAGATTACATCTTAAAATGTAATTTTTTTTATAAAATAGTATAATAATTGATAAAAGTTATCATCAATATAAATTACTCTTTTATTATACTTTAACTTGTACTGAAATCATATATATATATATTTGGCCATTACACTACAAACTTTCTGTAAATTTTTTGAAGGTAATGATTGACTTTGTGTTTAAACTTAATCATTTGATGCATACTATATAGCATGGCTGCTTCCACAAATTCCAAGAGTCAAAGAACATTGTCATTACTGTGTATCACAATTTCAAACTTGCATGTAGAAAACTTCAGGAATAGGTATGAAGTGTGAATTTATAATTTATTTTAAAATGATTTAATTACATTTTAATTGAAGAGTGAATATGAATTTAATGATGTGAAGCTTACCCTATTAAAGGGACGCGTGGTTGTTAATACTGCATTATTCAAATAAAATATTGTCTAAGTATAGATGGCTAGCCTAAAATGATTGAGAATAATCTATGATCTCAAGATTAAGAACAATTGGCCCAATCAATGGCTTCCACCAAATGCGAGCACTCATCTCTTCTTTACCTTTTATTTCTTTAAATGAAATAGTGCTGTGTGCATTCTCTAGGTTGAATTTGAGGTGGGGTTTTGATGTTCTTTTTATATAAATTGGTTGACAAGCTCTCATATGTTATTAGAATGCTACAAGGCTACATCTCCGTTATTGCTAAATTCAATTCCTACTGCGTTAGATTAACTTGTCAATGGCACGTGTACCTTAGATTCTTCACAGTATGATCATACCTCGAAAATGACTACATTTTCCCCATTGGCATTTCAGAATGTAATTCCGTGCTACACATAATAAAGTTATAACCATAGCTGACTTCTATGCTCATAAAAGAAAATGACAATGGTGAGGTTGTTCTTTCTACCTATGGCTAGTCACAAACACTTCATCAAGAGACCATTATGCGTACACTTTTTCCAAGGGTCGAAAATCCGTGACTCGTAGACATGCTGAAGGAGAACACCCAAGATCATGTATAAATCTACCCTTCTATATATAGCAGTAGAATATTAGCATGTTGTTAGGCTTATAAATATGCAGTGCAGCTACTGAAACTAATTAACAGATAATTATTATTATTATTATTAACACTTACCATGTATGTATACTTTAACTGTCATATAATTAGTGGATCAAGATTATGATTTAAGATCATACATAATAGTATAGCCTAAGCAAAGACTAGTGAACCCCCTACATGAACAATGTTCACCTGCTAGACCCAAATTTAGAATAATCCGTGGAAGGTATAGTGAGGTTGTATTACACTATTACTGCATTTGTCTACGTAAACATATAAGAGAGAATTAATATCATATTCATCTAAGTTACTGCTATTTGCATTAACTATTAAGCGTATTGGATATACGGAAGAGGTAGTGCAGAAAGAACAAAATAAGAATACCAACTCATTTGAATTCGTGAGCTAAGCCAAACTTTGGAGGCATTGGAGAGTGGGACCCAACTTGGAAACTTTCTTCAAGGGTTGAGAGAGAGAGAGAGAGAGAGAGAGAGGTGTTGGCAACAATTTATATTACACAGCTTTAAACATACAAGGAACCTGGCAGGTTTTATGATGACAACTCCATTCTTTTTGTTTCCAGGGAGATACGAGAGTCAAAGTTTTCTAAGAATACCAATTAAATATATAGTTTGTGTTTGATTGCAGCAATTTCGGTGAAAAAGACATAAATCACTGTGAAATGAAAAGCAGATTCCATTTCTGTCTTAGGCTATAGGTTCTAAAACTAATGAATACATCATCATCATACATACCACATTGTATATAATAATCCATACGCAACAAGCCTTGCTGTATTCCCCTATAAATTCTTCATTCTTAGTATACTACATGTTCTCAGAAGAACTTGAAAGGTGTGTTTCTTAAAGAATTAGCATCCTATTACACACACACACACGCATTTAGAGAGAGAGAGAGAGAGAGAGAGAGAGAGAAAGAGAGATGGAGCACTATGACCGTGATTTCTTGGAGGAACTGATAAGTACAGAAGAAACCCAGTTCTTCTGTAATGGCTGGAGTAGTTTTGACTGTATTGATCAAAACTCTCTACCTTACCTCCCCAACTGTTCGTCTGGTCAAGAAGTTCCTCAAAGCTACAACGACTACTACCCCTTCAATGAAATCTATGGCTCTTTACTCGATGAATCCTCACCACATATTATCGATTCTTACTATAGTACACTTGATACTCCACTCAACACCCTTGGTCAAGAGGACTATCCATTGTCCTTTATGGAAGAAGAGGACCCCGGTATGCTTGGGGAAGAGCTTAAGAATTTGGAGCTGCAAACTACGTGCAAAGCGGAGCCAACCCAGTCCTCCGAAATGCCAGTTTTCAACATCGGAACGGGTCTGGAAAGAAAAAATCGGTCAAAGAAGCTTCAGGGGCAACCCTCCAAGAATCTAATGGCAGAGAGGAGAAGAAGGAAGAGATTAAATGACAGACTCTCAATGCTGAGAGCTATTGTTCCCAAGATAAGTAAGGTATGCAGTGAGTGTGATTCATTCGTTGAATGAGTACTGTACTAACAGAAATGAGCAGATCTAATTTGTTGTGTTGAATGCTTATCACAGATGGATAGAACATCTATACTTGGGGACACTATTGATTACATGAAAGAACTTCTGGAGAAGATCAACAATCTTCAACAAGAAGTAGAAGTGGATTCTAAAATGGCAGGCATTTTCAAAGATGTGAAGCCAAATGAAATCCTAGTGAGAAATTCACCCAAGGTATGGATTTATAAAACTCAGTTATGTAAATGAAACCGTAATGTGCTTTGAACTTGTAATAATTTCTTTGATAGACCCTTTTGAAATAAATGTTTGTTGATTGTGATTGGTGCAATCCTGCATTGGTTTTTATATTATAGCCTTTTGGTCAATGCAGTTTGAAGTGGAGAGGAGTGCGAACACACGGGTGGAAATTTGCTGTGCAGGAAAGCAAGGATTGTTACAATCAACAGTAAACACTCTGGAGGCTTTAGGCCTTGAGATTCAACAATGTGTTATTAGCTGTTTCAATGATTTCACAATGCAGGCTTCTTGCTCAGAGGTAAATTAGCACATACAAATACTTAAATAGCTTCATATTTTCTGTTGATGGTATTTGTTGGTTGAGGCACGGTGTAAAGAAGTATCCTTTTTGTCTGTCATGTAACAGGAATCGGAGCAAAGGGCAATGCTGAGTTCTGAAGATATAAAGCAAGCGTTGTATAGAAGTGCAGGATATGGAGGAAGGTGTTTGTGAGAGTTGAACAGAGGAAGAAGAGGAGCGAATGCACTTAGGATAGTTTTCTATAATGTTCATTGGTTTTGTTAAGACAGAGGCTAGTTTTTTTTGTTTTTTTTTTTCATCAAATCTCCAGATTATGTTGGACTCGTCCGTGTGATTCTCAGGCAAAGTTAGCAATTATTAATGTTGAATTGTGGAAGTGATCATGTAAGTGTAATAATACAATTCAAGGACGAGAATCTAGTCATTGTCCCTGAATGCATGTGGAGGGCACAAGCAAAAATGTTAAGACATAATACTAAGAGTAAAGTTCGGATTTTGTTTCTATTCTTTTGATACGGCTTTCCAATATCTCTCTTTGTGTGACTTCTATGTATAAAGACACTTTTCTTTGTAATGATGTGACATTCATAATTGAGTGCTTTTGATCTTCTTCTAGTTTTGTAAACGTAAGAACGTGATCTTCAGTAATTTTCTAACTCTAAGAAAACTCTTCCTTTATTTTCTGTGCAATTTCAATCAAACCATGTATTATTTATAAACTTTGCTATTTTGTATTTTATTTTACACTTTGTTTGTACTTCCAAACTAGTGGTGGGTTTACAGAGCGACACTGAAAAGTTTAAAGTTTACGTACTTTTCTCCAAAAAAACAATTCTTTTCAACAGCTATTCGTCTCTCTCTCCAAAATTCGAAATGGACTTTAACCAATATAATTTAACAAGCAACCATAAATTAACAAGACCGTGAATATGCCATCTACGGTGTTCATTATATAATAACCAGAAGAGACAATTTAGAGTGTCACGTAATGTTACACTCTTTTGGCTGGATCAAAACAACCATACCTATGTAACTATATCCTTAAAGCATGATTTATAATAGGATGTAATATGAATCACAAGGATGAATTTCAGTTGTCTCTACAGAAGAAGGTTTCAAATTTCAATCACTTTTGGTCGGCACTAGTTGCCAGAAACATGAATGTGAAAGAAATTGGAAGGCAACGTGAAGATGTTGCAGATAAATCCAAAACTAAAATAGCTCCAAAAACATGAGGTGTATTATTATTACTGCATGTTGGTACTAACTCCAAAACTACTGTTGTTTCAGTGAGGGTTCATATGTGTCGTCTACTACTATTCACGTTCACATTCTGTAACAAAGAAACGTAGATTCCAATGATGTAATACGATGCCCTTGTTGCTAAAATCAAATCAAAGTCTTATCCAAACCTTGTTTTGGTTCTGGTTTTTTTTTTCTATACTCAGATTTGAGTTGCCATTGCCATATAATCCAAGAGAATCTTTTCAGACATGATCAATGCCCTGGCGTCACTGCTTTTTAGAAAGCTCAAATGTGAAAACAAATGTCGCTTAAACTCGTAAAGCCAACAGCAACGGGAAGAAGCATTTCGTGTTTTTCGGAAAAAGTTTTTTAACAATTTTGTTTTTACAACATTTTTATACGATAATTTTGTATCGGACAAATAAAACAGTGATAAATAATCTATTATCAAAAATTGTTAAAAATATATTTTAACATATTAACAATTTTTTTAATAATATTTTAATAATAATACATGTGTTATTATTTTATTAGTTTGTTTAAATTTATTTTAAAAAAATATTTAAAATAAATCAATCACAACTCATATGTTTTAAAAATTATCAAAAAAAAAATTATTAAAATATCGTAATCCCGTGATTTTGGATGCATGAGGAGAGAAACGCATTTGATAATTTAAAATAAATAATATAAATAAAATGAGTGTAAATATATTAAAGTAGTATAATAATAGATTCTACTGTTTCAAACACTGTTTTTTGATATCTTGTTTATTCTCCGATCCATATCCTAACAATTAAACTTGTTTATTTTTATAAAAATAAATAAATACTTAGTATATAGTAGGAAAAACATCAATAAATCTGCTTTATATATATATATATATATATATATATATATATTATTTTCATTTAACCAAAAAAATAAAATATCTAAGAAGTAAATGCCAAAAACAACCTCGTATACCCGTCCCACGACATTATCGTCCCTACCAAGAACTGTCACCGTACACCACTGTGTGTTTATGTTGAAAAAATCAACGGACAAAAACAAAATAGCTTCCACCCAAATCCAATTAATAAACTCTGATACAATATTAAAATTGTATAATTTAAGTTTAAGTTAATATCATAAAATTAGTTAAGTAAAATAAAATTTATTCTACTTATATAAAATAAATTATAAAATAGTCCTATTTCACATAAAATCTTCAACTTATTATAAAAAATTAAATATATGTAAACACAAGCTTTCATTAATAATGACTATTAATGAAAAAAAAATACAGATAAATCTTTTCTTGAAGAGTTTGTCCCTAGATTACTTCACATACGCGCGCATCTCCCATTTATAGCCAGAAAGTTTGAATTAAACTAAATATAAATACAATAATGCTATAAAAGAATTTATTGTATCAGTATCAGAGTAATTTGGACAGGTTAAAGCATCTCTGTTGAAAATTTTAACTATGTCCTTAACTAAAATAACTATTTTCAATAAAAAAATTACTTATAAAATAAAATAAAAATTATTCTTTTTTTTGCTATTATAAAAAAAATCTTCACTGATTACTGTAACAAGTTTCAATAATTTTACAAAGATTTATTTATTGAATAGTACAACCTACAACTTTTTAGCAAGTTACATAAGAATATTGGGAGGTGTGTTAAAAATACGATCATTGGGCTGTATTAAAAATAAGCAATTGCATCCTGCACTCCATAACTTTTGAAAATGACTATTTTATTCTTATAAAAGTGACTTCCAGATTATAAATTCTGGATCAGGCTTTCCAAAACAAAATTTTCAAAATTTGTAGAATAACATTTTCACAACAAAATTTTAGGAGAAGAATTTCCAAAACAAGATTTTTAGAATAAAATTTTTGGACAGCATGAAATACATTCCAGAATACAATTTTCATAATGCATATAATACTTTCCAAAATAAATTTTTTGGACCATTTTTATATGAAATGAGTTTTGGAAAGAGCTTTTCACAACATACTAAATATTTTCTGGAAAAACCTTTTTGGAATGGATTCTTTTGCTATTTCCTCTCTTCTTCTTCTTATCTTGTAACAGTTAGGTATCACTTGCATGACAGTGACAGCGGCAATGGAGGGGTGTGATAGAATAGTGAAGGGTATTTAAGTATTTTTCTTATATTGTTGGAACTGCAGAAAGGAATTGATGCGGTGCATGAATTGATTGCTTTATAAAATTTATAAGCAAGTCACAAAATGGATGTTACTCCCTCCACCACCACCTCTACTCCCTTCACCTCTCCAATTTCTTTTATTTCCAAAATTATCCTTCAGTTAAAATTTTATTACTTTTACTATTTAAGATTTTATAATATATATATATATATATAATATATTTAAAAATTCTAATTTTACACAGCTGCACCCCACCACCACATCTCTCACGAATTTTCTCTTTTTGCATCTTTCTCTTCTTTTCGTTCATTCTTCTCTTTTTCCATTGCTTCCATTATTGTTGATTCCTGGTGTGGAGGAAGCGAATACACTGGAGGTGGTGGTGGAGGTGAGTACATTGGCGATAAGGGCGGAAGGGAACGGGGGACATAAACAGGCGATTGGTGGTGATGTTGTGCCATTCATTTTTTTGACGCCTATGAGGATTATACACGACGCTATTGCGGATTTAGGAAGTCCTGCTCCTATAGTGGTTTCCGAAGGGGCTAATACCATGGATGTGGGAAGGTCTGTGTTGGTTCAGACCAAGCCCCGAACGAGATTGGATGCAGGCACGTGGGGGACCATGGGAGTTGGTCTTGGTTACTGCATTGCCGTCGTTGTTGCTTCTCCGGACCAGTTCGTGGTTGCTGTTGAAGGGGATTCTGGATTTGGGTTTAGTGCCATTGAAGTTGAGACATTGGTTCGATACCAGCTTCTTGTGGTTGTGATTGTTTTCAACAATGGGGTGTATATGGCAGTGACCGTAGGCGCCCAGAAGAGATAGATAGACCTCACAAAGGTGATCCTGCCCCCATAGATTTTGTCCCAAATGTAGGATACCATGCTTTGATAGAAGCTTTTGGCGGAAAAGGCTATCTTGTTGGGATGCCTAATGAACTCAAGTTTGCTCTTTCATAATCGTTCTATGCTCGGAAACCAGCTGTAATAAATGTTGTGATCGACCCCTATGCCGGTTCAGAGAGCGGGAGGATGCAACACAAAAATTAATTTCACTTACTTAGTTGCCAAATGTTATATATCATCCTTTCACTTATTTTACTTATGGTTTGGAATAACACATCGATTGTACTCCTAAGGTTTTTCATGCTTGAATTATTTGTTTCATCATAGCCATCATCAAGTATATTTCACTACTATAGAATTGTTTATGTAAAAGCTTTCAACTTTTTTTTTTCTGGATTCCCCTTTATCATTTTCAAAGTGTACATAATGATATTGGTTGAGAGTCCTCAAGGAGGCAATCGTGGAGTCTAGTGATTGATTCTCACATTTTCTTTGATGGGGAACTGTTATGTTAACAATAGAGCATGGGGACAGGGAGTAATAACAATTGTTGAAAGTTAAACCCCATGAAGGAACGAGACTAGAGTAGGGGCTATGGGGCTGTCAAGTGTTTGTGTATCTACGGTTACTTTTTCTCCTTTGTAACCGAACTTGTCCTTGTAGTACAGAAGCCGACGCTGCTTGATGTAGGTGGCTTCCGCATCGGTGAGAGGTCCATTGTGGGAGATTCTTTCAGAGGCAAGAATGACTGCAAAAGCACAACAACGAAGAAGACAAAGGTTAAAAGGAAGAAAAGCTTGTATGCTTTAAAAATAGGATAATGATACTTAGACCACATTTTTTTGACAACATTTGAACATCATTTACGTGTCATTTTGTGACTGGTCCATGGTAGTGTTTATGATTATTATTATTGATTGTGGAGTAATTTTGGACCAATAACAAAATGACACGTAGGTAATGTTCAAATATTATCAAAAAAATGTTGTCTAAATATCATTGTCCTTAAAAATATTAACTCTAAAATTTAAATTAAATTGTGTTGGGAACAACATCTTTTTTGTTTTTTTCAAAATAAACAATTTTTATTCTGTATAAATAAGTATAAATTAAATATTAAATCAACTACAAATAAATAAATCTAAAAAAAATTAATAAACCAAAAATCCAAATTTAAAAAAAAAAACAATAAAAAATCTGTTTGGCGGATGTAAATATCCGTGAAAGTCAAACGAATTTGCCATATTCGTTTCGTTTTGGTCTTCCCAATTTCCCTCATGCACACAGAATATACATCAACACATATAACATATCAGCAACAAATAAAATGAAAGCAAGGATGCAACGACACAATGGAAGCAATGAAATAGTGGAGGAGGAAATGAAAATTAGAAGAGGAAATGAGAAATAAGAAGGAAGAAAAGAATAAGAATAAGAGAGTGAAAAAAGAGGTTATGTGTGGGGGTGTGGGATATACTGCAGCGGCAATGAAAAGAAGGGAGAGAATAGGATTAGGGTTTTATATTAAATAAAATAAAAGTAAAAAAAAAATTACTTAAGGTTAGTTTTGGAATAAAAAAATGTTGGGAAATGCAGGTGGAAACCGGTGGTGGAGGGAGTACCACTCTCACAAAATTTATGACACAAATTATTAAATGTAAAGGGTTACTCTCTGTACCACCCATGTACTTCCTTACACTATTACATTTTTTTTAGAAAATTTCAAAACTATTCTTTATGATTTAAAAAACATTACATCTTTATTTATTTTCTTTAATGAATGTCGACAATCGTTAAAGAAAAAATTCTTCAATAAATTTCGACATCCATTAAGATGTAGTCACATCCAAGATTTTTTTTTAAAGTTTTTAGTTTATTAATTTATTGTATTCTAAATTAATATAAATATTTTTTTATTTTTACGTAATTATATATCAACTAATTTTACTTTATTTTATGAAATAATTATTATTAATTTAATTAAATTTATTATTTTTTAATTGATTATGCTAAACGGATATGTCACATCAATGTGACCGCATCCGTTCAAGATTTATGTTTTTTTTAGTTTTTAATTTATTAATTTATTGTATTTTAAATTAATAATAAATATTATTTAATTTTTAAAAAAAAATTGTTACGTAATTATATAAAAGTTATTTTATTTTATTTAATGAAATAATAATTATTAATTTAATTAAATTGTACTATTTTTTAATTGATTATGTTAAACGCATATGCCATATCGTTCAAGATTTTTTTTAGTTTATTAATTTATTGTATTTTAAATTAATATATAGATATTATTTAATTTTTTTTAAATTTGTTACGTAGTTATATAAATTAATTTTATTTTATTTTATGAAATAATAATTATCAATTTAATTAAATTGTATTATTTTTTAATTGATTATGTTAAACGGGTATGCTACTGGCTACATCTGTTAAATGTTTATTTTTTTTGTTTTTAGTTTATTAATTTATTATATTTTAAATTAATTTATAGAGTATTTAAATTTTTTGTTTTTTTATATATACAAATAAAAATATTATTAAAATAAAATCTAAAATAAAAACAATAAACTAAAATAACAAAAAAAATTAAAAGATGTAACAGATGTGAAAATCCGTTTATGGATATCAGCATCTGTTGAAGGTGAAATGGATGTTGGCTTCCATTTTACTGGAAGGGCAAATGAGGTATGGGGTGATGCACGAAGCATTTGGTGGGAATGGAGAACAACACTCTTAAATGTGGTGTAATATTTGTCAGCAAAACAAACTCTACTCTTTATTATTGGATAATTGTTATTTGCACTCAATTTTTACTGTGCATACTCCCGCGTTTTTAAATTTCAAAATTATTCTTTCTCTTCCTCTACCTCATGCACTCTTTTGTAAATAACTTTTTTTTATTATCTTTTTTTCGTTGTTGGTTTATCAAACGGATTTTCTATCAAACAATTCGTTCATGGATATCAACATCTGTTGAAGGTGAAACGAATGTTAACATCCATTTTACTGGAAGGGCAAATTAGGCATGGGGTGATGCAGGGAGCATTTGGTGGTAGTGGAGAACAACACTCTTAAATGTGGTGCAATATTTGTCAGCAAAACAAAATCTACTCTTTATTATTGGATAATTGTTATTTGCACTCAATTTTTACTGTGCATACTCCCGCGTTTTTAAATTTCAAAATTATTTTTTCTCTTCCTCTACATCATGCACTGCTTTTGTAGATAACTTTTTTTATTATCTTTTTTTCCTTGTTAGTTGATCAAATAATCCGTTCATGGATATCAACATCTGTTGAAGGTGAAACGGATGTTGACATCCATTTTACTGGAAGGGCAAATTAGGCATAAAGTGTTGCACGAAGCATTTGGTAATAGTGGAGAACAACACTCTTAAATGTGGTGCAATATTTGTTAGCAAAACAAACTCTACTCTTTATTATTTGATAACTGTTATTTGCACTCAATTTTTCCTGTGCATACTCCCGCATTTTTAAATTTCAAAATTATTCTTTCTCTTCGTCTACATCATGCATCGCTTTTGTAAATAACTTTTTTTTATTATCTTTTTTTCGTTGTTGGTTGATCAAACAAACAAGAGTATCTGTCAAACAAGTGTCAAAAGAAATCCTATTCCGCTATACATTTTTGTTCAAAGTATTTTAATATTTTATTAATATGTTTTATTACTCGGTTATTGTTATTACCATATATTTTTTATTGTTTTTTTATATTAAAATTTTTTAAAATTATATTTTTGTTATAACATTATTTTTCCAGCTTGTAAACGATGAAAATATTATAATTTTAACTTTAATTGTGAAAAAAAAATTCATTTAACTTAATAGAAACATTTTACAGTCAACAGTAAAAACAAATAACGCACAAATTATAAATAATATTAATATTGTCATATATTAAGATAAGTATAATATTATATATATATATATATACATATATATATATATCAAAAAGTATTATACTAAAGAGTTTCGTCCTTAAAACTACACCTAACAAAAGAAATAATATCTCATGGAATCAAACTTTAGACTTCTCAAATAATACATTTACTTATATATTCTCTTCTGCTCACACCACATAAGTGATTATTGTAAAAAATAAAAATAAATCACAACAATCAACAATGCGAGAGTAAGCTAGTTAAAACGAAAAAAACATATTTTCTAAAAATCAAGAAATTGTGTGAATTATTATAATGAACATATAACATTCATCATACCTTATCACACGTAAAAATAAATCTTTTTAGACGTAATTTATTTAGATAATTTTATCTTGGTCTAACTTATGAAACTATGCACTTGTGATGATGGAATAACTCACTCACCCGATTTACTACATAAGGTGAATTCATTGTAGAGTCATAAAACTCTCGGGTAGTTCGTATAAAAGGAATTCTTGTCACTCACACTACCCAAACACCTTTTTCTACATGAGTATGAATGATTAGTAGAGTCCAAAATAACTTTTCATGATGACAAAAAAATTCTTCCTTCAAAACACACGCCTCATTAAAAATACTCTTAAATTTCCAAACCAAATCATTGATACAAATTTATGAACTGCTTCGAGTGTAGGGTCAAGTAACTTCGAACACCTTCATAATTTCCTCTCTAAAGTAGTTCGAGTCACTATCGTTAGAGTTGTCAAAACGGGTAACCCGGCCTGGTCCACCACGGGTTGGTCACTTAGTAAGTCAAACCAACCCGGCTCATTTATTAGCGAGCCCAAAAATTCAAACCCGGCCCAACCCACCACGGGTTGGTGGGTAAACGAGTTGACTCACTAGCTCACTTAATTACAATTTTTTTTTAAAAAAAATTACAAACTTTCTCTATAATTCAAATCTAAACAAATTTCATTCCCAACTTTCACTCCCAACATGGGTGTTTAATTAATTTTGAAAACAAGAAACTTAAATAATTTTTTCAAGCAAAAAAAATATATCCTTTTATATATTAAAATTAAATTTTAATAAAATAAAGTTAGGTAGGTGGGTTGGTGGGCCAACCCAGCCCACCACGGGTTCAACCCGCATGAGCCGGGTTTAAATGAGCCGAGTTGAAATCTGACCAACATAAAAAAATATATAATTTTTTCAAACCTAACCTGGTCCGAACCCGTGGTGGGCCGGGTTGGCCCACGGGTTGTGACCCATTTTGACAGCTCTAACTATCCTTCTATTCTCGTCTCCGCTCCTGTATCTCTTCTTCACTCCAACTGGTAGGGGGGTACCTATCAAAGATACTCTGATGCTTAAGTCAACAAATAATTCATACGGAGTCAGAGTAATAGTCTTAAATGCACAATAAACGTGATCACATGTCTTTTACCTTTACCTCTATTTATAGTTTGTGAGATGAACTTAAGATTAACGAAACCTTAATTACGGCCCAACCTCAAACCATTATACTTAATTAATACTTACCTTTAACTTTGCTCCAAGAGGAGTTATTTACTAGGATCAGTCGTCCGACCTTGCTCCTTGCCATCTGGACTAGTTTATTGATGTTTCGCCTTGCTCCTGTCATTTCAAGCCTCTAGATCGTTCAGTCGCATCCTATCTTCCATGGCCTTCCAGACCTACGGTACACAGGCCCCCAAGCCCTAGACAACTATAGCTAGCGTTCGGATTTGCTGAGTGCTTCTATTAATGTCGTTCATTGTAGTCTGACAGGGACGTCCAACGCTTTTTGAATAGGGAATTTGGCGGGAGAACACGTTTGTGCGACCTTGCTCTCGGGTAGTGGTAAGGTCGTATGATCAAGACTGTTGATCATGGTTAATTTCAACGACGGTGATGAGTTAACAATTTTCCCAAATTTTCTATAAATAAGGTGTGGGTGTCTTGTAATTTTCACCATTCTCCTTCTTCTCTTCGACTTTATTTTTCATTCTTTTTCTAAGGTAATAATAATGATGGATGTTTTCTAAAATTTTATAATATTACGGATTATGTTTTATATATATATATATATATATATATATATATATATATATATATATATATGGGGTTTGCTAACTTGTGTACGCATATTTTTTAGTTGGTACATTTTAGTAATGTGTACCGGGTTTTAGTAAAGAAAAATACCCTAATACATTATAGATTTTAAGTTTTAAAATTAAGGATATTTTAATAATTTTCATTCTCAAAACTAAAAAAAAAAAAAAAAGAAACCTGAAAACCCTTGCTCACCTCACTCATTCCTCTCAACCCTTTCTCTTTCATCTCTTTCACTCTAACATTTTCTCTGTCATTCTTATACTAGTCCCAACTGAAAAAACACTCGTTGTTAAACAATTTCATCATCTTCAATTTCAAGAAAAGGTTCATTCAAGATCTCTTCAATTTCATCATCTTCACTAACCTCCCTAATTTCATCATCTTCACTATCCTCCCTAATTTCATCATCTGCGGATGTTGAATCATCATCATTACCAATTCCTTCAAATGTCATTATGCTTGGAAAAATTAGATAAAATTAGATAAGACAAAATTTATAAAATGAAAAATCATTATAAAATAATTTTTTTGTAAGAAATTGTTTAACCGTGAGTGTTTCTGATTTTTTCCAGGCCAATTACGAATTTCTTCGGATGTCATTATGCTTGTGAAAATTAGATAAAATTAGATAAGCCAAAAATTATGAAATGAAAACTCATTATAAAATCATTTTTTTTTTGTAAGAAATTGTTTAACAGAGAGTGTTTCTGATTTTTTTCTGTTGAGGCTACAATAGCGATGACAGATAAAATGTTGGAGTGAGAGAGATGAAAGAGAAAGAGTTGAGAGGAATGAGGGAGGTGAGCAAGGGTTTGGGGTTTTTTTTTTTAGTTTTGAAAATGAAAATTATTAAAATACCCTTAATCTTAAAACTTAGAATTCATGATATATTAAATATTTTTGTCTACTAAAATTCGGTACACATTGCTAAAATGTACCAACTGAAAAACAGGCTTACGCAAGTTAGCAAACCCATATATATATATATATATATATATATATATATATATATATATATATATATATATATATATATATATATATATATATATATATATAACATTTGAAATAAACAATTAAATATAATCTTTGAACAAATTTTTATGTGTATAATATAATTATTTATTTGCGTGAAATTTTATGTACGTGTGATTAGTGTAATTAGTTATTAGGTAATATTAATTTAAATTTTACACAAAGAGTATTCAATAATAAAGATATCTATATTATAACTTAATTTAAATAAGTTTTATTGTTGATAGTTTTTTGGGATAATTTTTTTTTAAATGATATTATTTGACAAAATAAAATTAAAATATTTTTTTAAAATTAATTTTATTAAATAATTAAGTAATGAAAAATCATAAAAAAACAAATATTTAAAATATTATTTTATGAAATAAAAGTAAAATAAATTAAATAGTTAAGTAATTAAAAATTATTGATAATATAAACATTTGTAAAAAAAAGTAATTTTCTTCCTCTTTTATATTATAATATAGAAAGTATATTTGATAAGTTAGGTTAGAGATTATAGTGCCATCCACCTAGGACTTCCAATTCTGCGACAGGGACTGAGACCTAATATTATCATCTCTCTTACACGGATGATGCAGAATTCAATGGGGTATATATGAATCCAATAATTAGATTAAATTATTACAAATTGCGACTTATATTTTAAATGTTTAGAACTAATTTTAATCTGTTAGACTATATGTTTAAGGTGATATTAAATATCGAGTTATAATAAAATAAATTATTGATGTAGAAAAAAGTCAAAATTTCACTTTGAAACTAATACCATACATATATAATTAGACATCAAATATATAAATTAATCAGATTATGATTGTTTCAGCTTGATTAGTAATGTTTCCTACAGGATTTATGTATATGATTGTGAAATGTTAAAAAAAGTTGTGTTATCTATCTACAAGGATTTATTTGTAATATACTCAATCCACCATATGATCAGTGAATACTGTTTTTTAATTTATTAAAAATGGTGTCCTTCCTCTTAAAAATTTGTGTGAAGTACTCTGTGTTGTGTTGTGTTTAAATTTGATTAATCATTTAATATAGATTTATAAAATCAATCACAGTAAACAATTTGTATTATTAAAAAATAATTTGTACTTATAGGTTCAATCTTTATTTATATAATATAGTGTTATTTATTTAGAATTAAGAGGTTTTGCGATAATAAGTACAGAGTTTAATAAATATGTTAAATAATGAGATCAAATAAAACTTAACAAGCCTAATAGTATTTGAATAGTCAAAAATACCTTTTATTGGAACAAATATTTTGACATTAACAACAATTGATAAATATAGATAATATATGATTATATCACTATATTATTATTATTATTATTTACACTAAGGTATCACATTATCATTATTATTTATTTGAGATATATTTTTATTTTATTATATTATTTAATATTATATTATTAGTTTTATAATATATGGTATTTTTCGAGGAATATTTTATTGTTACATTTATTTATTCTCTTATTCATATAAATTTAAACTCTTTTATTAATCTTACTTGTTTGGAGATTGTGAAGTTGTACAGTGATAAATTTGACTTTAATTTACTTGATATAGTTTTACTCACTAAATGTTTTTGTAGTGATAAGTTCAATTTGATTTACTTAATATAACCTTAATTGCTAAAATAACGAAAGGTAGTATTAAGTTGGATCCTAATCTAATTGACACTATATTATATAATGATAAACTCAATTCCCACATGATAGTTTTTCTTGCTTTAAAGACTAACTAAATATATCAAGATACACATTTATTGAAATGTATAAATATTAAAAACATTTATCATAATATAATATATAATGAAGACAAATTAAAGTAAAGTAAATACATTACAATCTGAAAGGAATATAAAAATTTATAATAAGATTAAATAAGAACAATTAATAATTAAATTATAAAGTAAATAAAAATATATGATCTTAATGTAGAAATTATAAAGATACATGACTATAAAAAGATGATTGTGACAAGGGATCAAAAGAAGACAAACACTACATATGCTCTGACAAAGGGTCATCATCTCTTTGCTATAACATAAACTAATTGAATTTTGCAAAACAAATATGCTATAAAAGATTTACTTTTAAGTAAATGACGATCTGATTTTAGCATTAACAATTTTTTATAATAAATTATAACCTTATTATTTTATTAGTATGTATATTTAAAACGGACCATCACAAATTATTATATAAATAATTATAAAAAAGTTGTGAAAATTTTATAAATGGAGATTATGTGAAAAATATGACTTTATAAGCAGCCGTGCTTAACACTGATGTACCACTCACAAAGGTTGGGTAGGTCGACACACATAATTATTATATAGCGTTCACAGTGGACTCACTTCTTTTCAATGGACCGTAATAATAATACTTAGTGGAGAGATTTATGGAAAAGCAGCATTAATTAACGAATAATAATGGTTTTGTGCTTGCTTATTATATTTTCAACTTTTGTTGCCATTTCCTAATTTCATCCACACACTAATAATAAACTACCAACAGACCACAGGATTTAAAGTGCCACTCCCAATCTCATAAAACTATGTGCCTTCCATTTTAATGGAAACTCCCTATTATCATTACGGCCTAATAAAACATTTTAAATCACTTCATTTCCTATTTATGTTAAAAAGTGGTCAAAATATCAGTTTATTATCAAGTAAAACATATTCCAATAATATATTATAGAATTATTAATCAAATAATTAATTGAAATTATTTCTATGCAAAATTGTAATATTACTAATAAGTAACGAGTAATATTAAAAACATTATAATTATAGAGTGTAAAATAAAAAGAGTGACATATTGATTCCGTACTAAACGGAAAATGTACCTCCACCAACTCAGCTTCTAAAGTCACATCAAACATCTATCTCTAAAAATCATGTCACACCCCACTAACCACTAAGTGCACCCTTTGTCAACGATCCAATCAAACCCTTCACACTCTCTTTCTTATAAAAACTCATGCTTTCTTAGACTTCATTCATTCATCCATTCAGGTGAAATGCTAGCAGAGAACAAAAATGGAGATTGAGGACGCATCAAGGGAGCATCCATTGCCTTCCCTCTTGGCTTAGCTCTTCTCATTGCCGTATTGTTCTTCTTTTGCACCTTCTTCTGCTGCTGCTTGCATTGGGAAAAGCTCAGACCTTTCTTTCCATTTTCTTCTGGGAATATCACCGCTCACCCTCATCAGACTCAGTCACTCACACCCATAACTCCCCCTCCTCACAAACCAGGCTTTCCCGTCTTGGTAATCATTGCTTTCTATTTTTAATTTATCATATTGTTTTTATTTACATAAACAAAACATGTTTTTTTTTTTTTTTCAGATGATGAAACAGAACAGTGGTGAGAGTTTTCCAGTGCTGATGCCAGGAGATGAGGTTCCAAAGTTCATAGCTTTAGCATGCCCATGTCAGCCTCCAACAAATGATGAAAGGATCACAATCCATGTGCACAAGGCAGAGCCAAATGATTTTTGCTGAGCAAAGTAACAAACTGTATAGCCTTGCTTAAATACCAAGTTGCAATCAGCAAACTCATCTCAAGTTCCTGCAAGAAATTTCGGCTCTACACACTCAAACATCTGTGGATAACTTTGTGCTGAGTTGAGAGAAATGATAAACAAAAGCTCGCGGAGTTGAAGTGATGAATGGAAAATTAAAGCTGTGCATCATCGTCTCTAGCATAGCATAGAATTTTCTCTTCTGCAAAATTTGCAGGTTGGTGGGAAGATGCTTTAAATGACAGGGTACAGGTTGGTGACAAGATCTTGAATACGACATGGCCCTTCTGTAAGATTGCAGAGATACGGATTGTTAGCTAAGGAAATTAATTTAGCTGAAACAATTCAAAAATTTCCATGGTACATATGTTTTAAAAATGAATATATGTTGTGCGTTTGAACATTATAACATTTTTTCTTCTCGAGTTTTGCATTAAATAATGTAAAATCTGAAAAAGAGAATAAATATTAGATTTTTTAATTATGTGAAAAATAATGAAAATGAGATATTTTTAAATTTTTGAATTTTTACTATTATTATAAAGAAAATTGTAAATATCAATCGGAATATGTAATATATTTATGAAATAATCACACGTAAGGCAAATGTTAACTTAATGAATCATGCAATTTTGTAGTTAAATTTCTTCACTTTAGAATGAAAACTTACGCCCGAACTTCACTTATTTTCAACATATTTTTCTCATTTTTCGCCACTATTTTTTTTTTATGTTTCTGTAAGTGGATTCGGTAATTTTAAGGAGATTTTTTTTGTCTACCGATAGATAAATTTAATAATTCAAACTTTGCCACTTGTGTTTTTTTCTTTTTCTTATTAATTCAATTTGTGTAGTTCTGTGTATTTTAAAATGAGGACAAAAAAAAAGCGAGATGGTTTATATGAATAATAACAATGAGTTGTATGATAGATATCCACCTTAATTTATCACCAAATTTATTTAAATAAACAACAACAAAATTTATTATCAAATTTTTTTAGTTACTTTCTTTTAAATCCACTCAAGTGAACAAAATCTAAGTAACAAACTTTTGATAAGAACAAGAAAATTTGATTTAACAAGATAAAATCGTTTTGACTTTCCTTCAAATTCACGAATGTCATACTTTTTGGATATGTTTGTTAAATAAAAAATAAATAAATATTTTCTTTTAATTGTGGACTCTAAAGTAGAAGTTACTTACTACTTACGGTGTGGTAATATGTTTTCATCTAAAAAAGCCCACCTACTTTACAATCTATATTAATAGGATAAATAATCATTTCAATACAATGAGTATTAACTAGTACAATGATAAAAAAAATTATAATTTTAATATATTTTTTATTTCATTAATTTTACTTAAAATGTATTGAATTAAGGTAAACATATGCCTATTTAATGTTTAATAGTCGTCATGTTTATATTAGAAGAAAAATTAACACTAATATACAATTAATTTTTAAAATCAATGTTTTAAAATTTCATGTTATAATTTCAATAACTTTTTATTTCATTACTACTAATTTATTTTAGTTTCTATAAATTTAGATTACCAGAACTTAAAAATTAAAAAAAAATAAATGTATTAGACTATAGAAATTAAAATAGTATGTGTAAAAATTAAAATTCGTAACTTTTAAATATAGCCACAAAAAATTGTAAAGTTTGTATAACTTGTTAAGATTAAATGATTAGTTGCCTTCTTTTTTTAACTCGTTCTGATTTACTTAAATAAATTATGGCTTAAAAATTCGTATTATGATCATTGTCTTAAAAAAATAGTGTTTTCGAAATTTCTCTTTTTGTTTTTTGTTTTTGGGACCGTTGCCTAACTATTTTTATTTAATTAAAGTATTGCGATTATTGGGCACCGTGGTCTTCGAGAGGACGACATTAGCCCAATATGAAAGCCCAAGATTCAGCAGTGTTAATTTGTCAAAGTAAGTGAATTATAGAAGTACGCAGTTTCTTTCTCCACTTCAGTGACTTTCTTCCTGGAATTTCATGTAAGAATATTTTCCCATTTGTACTTTTCCAGATTATATAATCTTAAAAAAAAAACTCTTGTATAGTTTGAAAATAAAAAATAATTTTTAAATAATATAATTCAGAAGTCAACTTTTTTTAAAATCATTTTTAATCTTGTTGGTTGGAAATGAATCTCTTTACTCTCAAAGAGGAGAGATCCACTTTAAAAAAAACTGAGACAGTTAAAAGAATTTGAATTTTTATAAATATAATGAGTATAACATTATATCAAGAAATGATATATATATATATATATATATATATAACTAAAACTAAATTAAAAAATGAAAATAAAAATTGACAAATTATTTAAGAATTGTAGATTCATTTTAGTAGAAAAAAAGATATATTTAAATAGAATAAAATGTAAGTAAGTAGTGAGAATCGAATCCGCATCGGTAGCTTAAAAGGTTAAGGGTTATAATGTTGTTTTATTTGGTTTCCTTTATAGAATGGGACTATTAAGTGTATATTTCTTAAAAAATACAAGTGGTATTTATAAGATTAACATAAGGTATAAGGTGTAGATATATGTTATCATTAGAATAATATTTATTTTAAATATATTATAAAAGTATTATAAAAGTATAACTAATAATAAGATAATGAAGTCTTATTACAAAAAATATCTATAATATCAAATTTCTAAAATTAGTTATAATATGTTAATATTGAATTACTCCAAAAAATAAGAAACTTAATAAATATTGTTGTGGTATTCTTTAGTATATTTAATTGTTCGGAACAAATATAGTTAATGATTTCTAAATTATGTTATTAATGAATTTTTTTTTATTTCTAAATTGCACGATTTAAAAAGGATAAAATAAAAAAAAAAAGTTATTTTTGATATGAAGGTGTATGAAGAAAGTTATGAAGGTAATTAATATAGTTAATAAAAAGTTATGAAAGTTATTTTTGATATGAAGGTGTATGAAGAAAGATATTAATATAGTTAATTAGTTAAAGTAATTGATAAATAAATCGTTTATATTTTGTGAAAATGTGCAGGTAGGTTGACAGGTGGAAGGTTAAAGCGTAATGAGAATGGCGTGAGTGGTATGATTGAGAATGTTTAGATCCAACGGTGTTGAAGAAATATCATAATTAGCATGCAGCACCTTCCAACATTGAACATCATGCATGGTTTTATTTAACAGCAGAGCGTGGATATTGGAGAATGAAGTGTTGGAGGATTGTGGTTGGAGAGTGGAAAAGAGTGACAGAAATGAGAGCGTGATAGAGAGACAGTGAAGAGAAGAGGTTATATGTCGCAGTCTGAACCCGACAATCCAAAATTAAAAGCCGCTTTCTTGTCTCCCAAAACATCATTTCACTTTATACTCTTTTTCCTCTGTCTCCAAACACACTCTTTCTATTTTTAATCCTTCATCCCTCTTTTTAATATCATACTTTTTATAATTTTCATTTTTTAATTAAATCTTTTTCAAGGCAATACTTTTTGGAAATTTTTAAAACTTTATTTTGTTTTTATTATAATAAGGGGCAGTATAATAAAAACACTCTAGTACTGTGGGACATGATGCCGATACCGTTTGCAGGTTATTCACCAACTTAGAAAACTGACACCAGACATAGAATAATGCAAACTCACACTCACAGAAGGTTAGTTCCCATACATCCTTAACCACTTGTTCCATTTAGATTGGTATTTAAATGACAAATTATAATTTAGTTAGACAAATTACAAATTAGTTACTTTTTAGTATATTAATCGGTAAAAATAAAATGGGAGTTAAAATAATATTATCTACACTCTTGAAGATTGTATAAACTTAAAAAAAAATATAATTAAATAAAACAACGATCTATCTTAATTAAATTTTAGCTGTAAGTCATTCTAAATTATTGTTGATTTAATTATCTTGTTTTAAGTAAGATGTTTTTCTTTCCTCAAAGCACACTAAAGAGTTTTGAAGATTGGATATATTCTTTAATGATTTTCAATGATTTAAGTTATCTTGTTTGTTATTTTTTCTTTTTGTCTTAGTCATGTAGATAGGTACATATTAAAACATTTCGATGTTCAATGATTTTACTCATTAATCTTGTAATAAAGATAAATAATCAAAATTAATTATTTAACATTCTCTCTTAAACATATATTATAAATCTTATGAGAGACTTACAATTAAGTTTGAACAATTAATTATTAATAAATAATTTTCATTATTCTTATTAATTTATAATTAATAACTAGTATTCTTATTAACAGCTAATTAATAATTGTTATTTTATTAATAATTATTATTGTTCAAATTATCAATTAGTGACTATTCAATCATTTATTTACTAGATAATTCATCATTAAATTCTTAAATGACAGAATGATCACACAATACATATTTGGCCTAATTGATCCACCTTAAATTTTTAAACGAGTTAAAAGCAAGTTCAATTGTCTCACTTTATATTTAAGTAACTCACTCATATCTTATTTTGTTAAATCACTCATATTTTATTTTATTAAAAAGACAACCCAACATTATTATATTATTGATTGGTAATTTTTCTTAAGAAAAATATTATTATCTATTTGGGAATAAGAAGGTTACATTTATCATACAATAGTGAAATACCAAGGTACAAGTTAGTTCAAGATGAATTAAGGTAATATTTTTTATATTTTATTGGAAATTACAAAGCTTTAGACAAGACTGATAAATAATTGAGAATATATTTAAAAAAGTATTATACAATATATTATAAGTATTTATCTACCCTTCAATGTTGATTGAAATTTATCAAAATTAAAAATAAATCACGAGTTAATCTTTTTAAATAAATATAAAAAAAAATCTATACTCCAAAAAAGTAAATTACAGAGATAATAAAAGGTGCAGCTGTGACAAGGTAAATTTGTTATCATCTTTGTTTTTTCTATAGAGTGAAGTATTTTTGAGTGAATAAAAGGCTACTAAAATGTAGTGAAGTAGGTTGATAAATTTTGGTGTTGTATTTATGTTTCCTATTTTGGATGAAATGCATTGAAATTTAATATGGTGGCCTAGTGATTCTTTTTCAGGTTTGCTGTATTCCTAGAGCACTATGAAGAGATAAACAGTTTGAATAATGAAAGAATGTATAATTAAAATACTTGATTGTTGTTTTCCTTATTTACCCTTTTGTGTAACCTAAGAGCCTTACAAGTATGACCCACAACATGCATGAGAGACGGTAATGAGTGGGATCCATGCTTCTGGCTTTGTGTGGGCATATATGGTAATTGCATTAACTTAGCATTTTTTGTATAGTACCTAAGAACTGGATCAATGAAGTGGGAGAATCTTCCCACTTTGAGTTTCTTCCTATACAAGTATTTTATATATATATATATATATATATATACACACATGGGTTTGCTAACGTGTGTGCGCTGTTTTTTCAGTTGGTATATTTTAACAATGTGTATTGAGTTTTAGTAGACAAAAATACCCTAATATATTATGGATTCAAAGTTTTAAGATTAACGATGTTTTAATAATTTTCATTCTCAAAACTAAAATAAGAAAACAAGAAACCCCCAAACCCTTGTTTATCTCCCTCATTCCTTTAAACAATTTCTCTTTCATTTCTCTCACATCAATATTTTCTTTGTCATTCCTACCGTAGTTCCAACTGAAAAAATAAAAAACACTCAAATCTAAGTCCCTTTGTATTCTAATAGCAACTAAAAAATAAACTCAATGTATACTGTGATAAAAATATAATGAAATGTGGTGTAGATGTGCAAATGATGCATAGAAATTCTGGTATTTGTAAATGTTACCGTGACTTAATTTAAAAATGAAATTTAATAATAATAAGAAGGAAAAATATATAACACAACCCTCCAATAAAAAAACACATCAACATCATCAATTATTTTGTTATTAAAGTGAAAACCAGATGAACGAACACACCAAGAACAACAAATTGTGGTGTCACAGATTGTTGTGTGTGGGTGAGGGACAATATGGAGATGAGCGAGAAACAAATTAGATAAGTGAGGAAGGTGGATTAGAGTTAGGAAAGTGTTTCTGATTTTTTCTACTAGGACTACAGTAGGGATGACAGAGAAAAGGTTGGAGTGAGAGAGATGAAAGATGAAGGGTTGAGAGGAATGAGAGAATTGAATAAGAGTTTGGGAGTTTCTTTTTTTTTTTAGTTGAAAGAGAAAGGATTCAGAGGAATGAGAGATATCAGTAAGGGTTTAGGGAATTTCTTTTTTTGTTAGTTTTGCGAATGAAAATTATTAAAATATCCTTAATCTTAAAACTTAGAATCCATGATATATAATGATATTTTTGTCTACTAAAATCCGATACACGTTCTAAAATGTACTAATTAGTAAAACCCATATATATATATATATATATATATATATATATATATATATATATATATATATATATATATATCCATTAGTTAAACCTCTTTAACTTTTATTTTATTTCCTTTTATATCATTCCTTCAATTTATTTATCTCAGTTTTACCAAACAAATTAAATATAATTTCAAATTTCTAAGTGCATGCCTCCTACAAAATAATTTAATACCTTTTAAAGTTAGTCTTAAATTCATATATACTTGAATTTCATATATCACATTATATATTTTATATGTATTAGTTTAAATCTAATATAAAATAAAAATAAGTTAAACTCATATTTCAACATTATTATATTTTTCACTGTTGTGACCGATTTTGATAAATAATTTTAAAAAGTTAAAATAATATATTTAAAATATATAAGTTTTAAATTGTATTTAATATAAAATTAATTTTAAATATTTTTTTAATTTCATCTCTTTTATTTATTGGATATTTGTATATTTAAGAATATTCTTTTAATCACATTTTAAATAATTAATATTAAATTTTTATGTACAATTCTTTGAAACCTTTTAAGAAATGATTATTTTCATAGAATGACTAAATCATTAATAGGAGATAAAAAAAAGTTGAATCTGTTTTAATCACTTATAAAAAATAATCTATTTTCTTCAATATGATTATTTTTTAATTTTAATTTTTTTTTATCATAATCTAACTAAAAATTCGTAACTAGAAAAAGAAAACATGCAATAATCAAACCAACCACGATTAAAAAGTGTTAATGAAAAAACATATAATATATTTATAAAAGATAAATATATAAAAACTCATGGAATAAAACAAAATATTATGAACTATTACATTAATATTTTAAAAGTGACTTACATTTTTTTTTTCAAATATGGAAGAAAACATGTAAAAATTAGAAAAAATAAATAAATTTACGTCTAAATTTATTTATTTTTCTTCAAAAACAAAATAAAAAATTGAAAATAGAAAATAAGTAGTAATTTATGAAAATCTAAAAAAAACAATAAAAAAAATAATTAATAATTTTTTTATTATATTTGATTTTATATTTTATTATTTACTAACATTAAATGTTAAGTTTTATAAAAGAAATAAAAAAGATATCTAATTTAATTTTCATTCTATATTACAAATAATATGAATTTTTTTTAAAAGGTTTATAATATATAAATTTAGAAAATTAAAAAGAAAATAAAAAGACATAAAACCCTGTCCGTTAAAAAGTCCGTCACTGCTCTGAAGATTTTCGGTTGGAAAACTCATCCGATTACGGACTTTACCTGAATAAATGAAAACAATATTTTGCAGCAGAATGATAGGATACATGTTATTTTCTTTCTGTTTGATAAAGTTTTGTATTTTATTATTGTTCAGAATTATGCAGAATTTGGATCAGAAAAATACTAAATTGGGTCTTAAAATGAAGTTTTGGCATGTAGCTCTTAGTTTCCACAGATCAATTCATACAAGAAGAATAAATCAGCAGTGGTAGTGCGCTCTCAATCATCATAAAAGCAGGGCCATTGAAGACTGAAGGTGTGTTCCATAGTATATGTTCGGCGGAATATTATTAAAAAGGTGACAGTACCTTACTCAAATATAAATAAGTTTAAATTAAAATAAAATGAAGAGATACTGCAAACAAACAACCTTTGTCTTGGACATAGGAGGAAAATTGGAAATTACACAAAGAGAAGTTTTTTTTTTTTTTTTTTTTTACAACAGGCTTTCCTTTTTATTAAAGTCATATATTTTAATGCATGGAGTTTCACATCAGACAGCAAAAGCTTTAGTTACTTTATGCCCAATGGAGGGTCCTTAGTTCTCTCTCTCTCTCTAGCTTCTCTTCATCTCAAAGTTTCAATCACTCTTCTTCTTCTTCATCTTCTTCATCTTCATCCTTTTTGATCTTCTGTTTTTTTCAGGTAAAATGTTTTCATATTGCAGCTTGTGTGCTTTGCTTCCACGTTTTGTTTTCTTATGTTGGTTGTACTAAGCAATTGGACCCTGAATTTCTGGAACCTTTCTGCAAACAACCCTCTGTCTGTGTGTCTTTGTTTTTACCCTTTTTGCTTTCATGCCTCTTACTTTGACATGCGTCTTTGTCTTTCCATTATTAATGGCTGAAGATAGTTTTCAATCTTTCTTAATACTTTCCCAAATTCCTTTCAGGCCTTTCAGGCAAGTATGATCTTTTCTTTCTTTCTTTCTCTTCTTTTTTGAGAGTTTTTTTTTTCTTTTATACTGAATAGTTTGTGATCTTTCCCCCTTTTGTCTCACTTCAAGGTCTGCTCATAAAGAACTGATCTTTGTTTTTTTCTCTTTTTCTAAAGTTTGTTTACAGAAGATTTAAATGATTGAGTGAAGAGTATGGTTCATGAATCCAGAATTCTCCCTTAGCCATCAATTTCTCTATATAGTTTTTGCTCTCAAGATTTATCCTTTTGGTTATTTTTGAGAACTTTTTAACTTTTTTCCACCAGAAAAAGTAATAATGACCCTGTTTGCACACTATGTGACCATAAAAAATTGTCATATATTCTAATATTTTTATTGTTTATTTAATTATAATAATTATTATTTTGTGTGTTTCTTCTAACTCCCAAAACTCAAATCCGTAGTGTCTATTTTGAAATTTGCATTATCAAAACATTAAAGAAATGTATAGTTTGATGATTGTTACTAATTTCATGCATTTTGGGGATAAAGCAACGAAATTTTGAGAAGATAGGTATACTTGAGTTCAATGCATTGTAGAAGTTCTGAGATGAATTTTTTGTTAGGATTGTTTACAGATTAGAAATTTAAGTGAGGCAAGCTGTTTTTCAGTGTAGCTTTTACGTTTTCTGTTT
The DNA here is from genome assembly GCA_027742785.1 of Vigna reflexopilosa. Classification (NCBI taxonomy): domain Eukaryota; kingdom Viridiplantae; phylum Streptophyta; class Magnoliopsida; order Fabales; family Fabaceae; genus Vigna; species Vigna reflexopilosa. The sequence continues at coordinate 7,991,106 of CM050918.1, read as the reverse complement.
GTTTGCTTGCCGATCTTGAAGGTTGTGGCATGTAAAGTTAGATAGTTAAGATTATCGAGTTTGGTTTATGAAAAATGTGAAATGGTGTCATTGCTTGATAGGGCATACAAAAATTGAGTGCTTTGGGTTAAAGTGTGATGTCGCCACCATTGCTGGGCATAGGAGAGGAGGAGGGTAAAAGCAATGTCACTTTGTTGGTTTCCTCATCAACCACCATGGAAAGTGTGTGCCTGAAGACATTAGAATTGAAAGAACGCAACTACATGGGGTTATCTGATTGTTCTTCTGTAGACAGCTCAGTTCCGTCTTTCTCAGAAGAGACTAAAAGTAATCTGAACCTGAAAGCCACCGAGCTCAGGCTTGGGCTTCCGGGATCACAGTCCCCTGAAAGAGATTCCGATTTTTGCTTACGAAGCTCAACTCAATTTGATGAAAAGCCCTTGTTTCCTTTGCGTCCTCTCACTGATGATCACCATTCTTCAACCAAGACTGCTGTTTTGGGAAACAAGAGAGGGTTTTCAGATGCCATGAATGGCTTCTCGGAGGTAAACAGCAATTCATTCGAAGGATATGTACTTTTTAAATTTTTGCCTTACCCTAATCTATCATGCAGGGGAAGTTCCTAATTGATTCTGAGAACAATCCTATACTATCTCCGAGGCCCGGTTCTAACTTGGGATTAAATCCTGGTTCTACACTTGAGAAGGCTGGGGCCCAGCAAATCAAAATGAAAGAAGCAGCAACAGCAAAGGAGACTCATTCTGCCAATGAAACTAGACCAAGTATTGATTGTTCTGCAAATAACAATAACAGTGCACCAGCTACCAAGTAAGTGGAAAACTATAACCGATCACATTAAGTTTGGGAAGTTGGTTTTAACTGTGTGAATCACCTCTAACCATATCATGCTTGTGTTTCAGGGCTCAGGTTGTGGGGTGGCCCCCTATAAGATCATTCAGGAAGAATTCATTGGCAACTAATTCAAAGAACAATGAAGAAGTTGATGAAAAAGTAGGGGTTGGTGCACTGTTCGTCAAAGTCAGCATGGATGGTGCTCCCTATTTAAGGAAAGTGGACTTGAATAATTACTCTACATATCCAGAACTATCTTCTGCTCTTGAGAAGATGTTCAGTTGTTTTACCATAAGTAAGACAAAATTAGTTTTATGAGGAAAAATTGACCTTAAAACTTGACCTTTTTCAATTATTTACATGGACAGTCTGCTTGGATCCAGTTACTGCTTGTTTTGGTATGATTACAGGTCAGTGTGGATCTCATGGAATTCTGGGCAGGGAAATGCTGAATGAAACCAAACTGAAGGACCTTCTTCATGGATCAGAATATGTTCTTACATATGAGGACAAAGATGGCGATTGGATGCTTGTGGGTGATGTTCCCTGGGAGTAAGTTTTAACTCATATGTACTTTCTTTTCCACTGCCTTTTCTTTAAAAGAATAAAGTCCTCAGTGACAGCAACTTTATATTCGCAAAATGCGTATTCTCATGATATAGTTTTGATTCCTCTTAGCTTGTCTTGGGAAAGAAGCTAGGAAGCACTAAAACTTCAAAATGATTCCATAGTTAGATTAATATAGTATAGTATTTTACCGTGTCTATATATTTTTGTCTCAATATTAATTTAGGATTTCAGATTAATGATAATTATACTACCTTATATGGTGAATCTTAGCTGCATCGTGTTGTATAATTTTTAAATTTATCATATCCGCATATCAGTTTTTAGTTCTTCTATCCGTGTTTTGTATCTCTGTTTTCTGGGAAGGAACTTTGATAAATTGCAGAAAAATGATTTGGCGTTTGTGCACGAGACATATTTGAGTAACTTGTAGCTTATTTTAATAAGATACTTCAACTAACTTATGAAATGAGCTACTAGTTACAACCTATGGGTGTGGATCTGTGGAATGCATTTCCTATGTTGTAGGGGACATCGAAGATTAAGTTAGATTCCGGGAATACCATTACTAGGAATATTAGTCCCATCCAAATATGGTTGGTAAATACTTATCACTCCCTGGAATAGTTTTAAACTTGTTTTAATTCAAAGTAAAACATTTAAATAAAGGTGAAACTAGGAAATTATACTAGGAAACCACTTCCATTTCTATGGGAATATATGATTCTTGTTTGAAATTCTACATCAACTAGAGATAAGACCTATTTGTAATATATAATTGGAAGTATATATGATTCATATTACAAGATGGTTTTGTAAGGATGAGCTAAGTTTAAACTGATTTTCTAATATGGTATCAAAGTTTATCCATGTGAGGTTTGTTGGGAAACAAACTAATCTACTGTTAGTCCATGCCACATGAACCTCCATATTCTTACATGCTGAGTAACTGTCCTTCCTGTGCTATTATCAGTTTATGAATTTTTCAGAGGAATTTTTTGAATGCATAATGAGTTAATGAGTAGTTTAACATTAAATTATTAGTACTGGAGAAATAAATTTCAGTCTTGATAATATTTTTCCAGGGATTGCCACAACTTTTATTTCTTGAGCATAGTGATAGAACTATGCAATTTTATGAGATCATGATTTACTTTTGTTGAGGTAACGGGATTTTGTAGCAATTGCAACTTGTAGGAGTAAGATTGATTTATTTTTTTTTTAACTATTTTGATATGTAAAACCATAATGTAATTTACGTTTTCTTTTAAAGAACAATAGATACTCCTTTCTAATAATAATAACGTATACTTTTCCGTTGATAAAAACCACTTTCATATATATAGGTCAAGCTTTTTGCATGCGTAATTTAATCTTTCATTAAATGAAGTTGCATAATGTTTGTTTCCCTGCAAACGAATTTCAAACAATGTATAAACTCTTTGCAGGATGTTTATTGAAACATGCAAGAGGTTGAGGATCATGAAGAGTTCTGATGCCATTGGTTTAGGTATGTTTTATCGAACACATCTATCTTATAAGTATAACTTTGAACATACTTGTCTGAAAATCGGGTATGTAGGAAAGGAAAATCAATGAAGGAACAAGCCTCGAGTTCATCAATTCAATGCATATATAACATGGTTAAATAGTTTAACAATCAATAAGCAAACAAAAACTTCAAATTGCCTGGTAGTTATTTCAATTGTGCAGTGGTGGTGGCAAGAATACAAGAAGTTATATCTATAATCTTAGTAATAAAGTAGTCTTATGGCTACACCTACAGTACTAAGACTTCTAGTTCAAATTAAAGTTTGAAAACAAATAGCTTCTACCCAATGAATTTATTTTGCATTGATGTCAAAAATGCTTGAACAATTATGTTCAGAATCCAGATATGGTTAGAAGTGAGCAATTTTTTCAAATTTTACGAAAATGCTTATAAAAAAAATGAATGTGAACTATAAAGATTGTGGCAGAAATCAGTAGATAATCATAGAAACACAAGTTGAAATTATTTTACTGTAACAATTGTTTGAAATCTGATTTCAACATCTGTTAATGTCCCCGAGTTACACGTACTACAATGTTTAGTATATTCATATCTTGTTTGAATTTAGATTTTTTTGTGCCAACTTGCAGCTCCCAGGGCTGTTGAAAAAAGCAAAAGCAGGACCTAGGAAGTGACAGTGTTCCTCTCTATCCATCAAACTGTCTGTGGTATTAAAAGCCTCTGGGCTATTGGGGGCGAACAAATCAAGAGCGTGGTGTCTTGGAAGCGAGAACTGAAGGCGTTTTTGAGTGGATAGAATCTCATACTAAGCTGCATCAATCTTTGTATTGTTTATTATGTCTGCCTTTTATGTTATGCTTAACAAACTTCTTTTAAGATTGTTATGTTCAAACTTACAAAACCTCCAAAGATTTGACTGTGGGAGTGAGTACCTATATTTTATGATGTTGAAGGATCTGTGATGCGTAAATTTTGCAGCATACCTTCAACAGGGTGTTCTGTGTTTGTGTGAAAGAAAAAAACAAGTTGTATGTCAGTATGTCCCTTGCCATGTACTACTGTTTACCACTTATCAAAATCATTCCCAAAAAAGCATACTGTTTGTAAGGATCTAATAAAAAACTGACACCAAAAAGCTAGAACTCCCAAGATAGATAGATGTTTGTGAATCTGATCATGAATTGTTTGCATATTTTCTGAAACAAATATTAAAAGAGTATGCTTGGTGAAGCTTTGAGATTTGAGCCTTGCCATGAAGTATTTAGATTTTGTCAAGACATTTCGGATATGGTTGTTGGGGAGTGTAGGATAAGCATGTGAGTCTCAGACCATTGGTACCAGTGCATGGATCTTCCTGTTCAATCAAAGCAACACACAGCAGTGGCGTGACATTATGGACAATTTTTTAGCCATTTGTGGCTCTAGTTCTATGTTAGCGTACAAAGTGTGTCTTTCATGCCTCAGCTAATGGGGAATTAAAGTAAGTTGAGTAATGGGCTTTTCACTATTTTGTCTCCAACTTAATGCTCCATGAAAGGAAGAGATTGCTGATTTGACGTTTTCAAATTTAGCTGTTAGTTGTTACCATGATTTACTATGTGCAAAAGTGACACATTCAATGCAAACACCCAAACAAAACAGGGTTGCTTTTCGATACCCACTTGCTTCATACCAATTTTGTCTACGTGTTTTAGGTAAAAAAAAAAAAAGTGTTTTTGCTGTTTTGAAAGAGAAAAGAAAAAAAAATTATTGGCATATTTACTGTCTAAGTAAAATTATAATTTATGATTCGTTGGATTAACTAAAGTTTTGACATCAAGTTTGCGGTATAGTTTTTTCATTTTAATAATTGGGTTCATCAATTGAAGGAGGTAATTGGGTTTATCAATTGAAGGTGTCTTATATTTTTGTTTTATTTTAAGTTTTTATTTTTATTTTTTCTTTTTATATTTGAGAATATTGTTGTTTTCATGAATTGACTTATTATAAGTATTTGTTTGTGTTTTTTATATAATTATTTTCTATTAAACTTAATTTACTTGTGTACCGATAAGTTTTAATTTTCATTTGAAAATACTGGTGTTTTTTTTTTTTATAGTTATTATTATTGTATTGTATGACCGTCCAGTCATTTATAGATTGAGTGATAGATTATCCAATAACAAGATGATTGAAGAAATCTATCGATTGAACTAAACCATATTAATTATCAAAGGTAATTAAGCTGATCCTAATTCAAGTTATGAGTACATAGGTTGTAATTGAGTCGGCCTTAATAAAAAGTTCATTATGAAAGTCTATAAATACATATTTGATATTCAGGTATTTGGTTACTTTTATATATTGATTTCAGCAATAGAGTGTCTTCTGTAGTGATACCATAGAACAAAATTATAATCTAAGCTTGAAGTCAGAAGATATATCATGTGAGAAAATTTAACCTCGACTCCACTAACCGAAACAAATATAATTTTCTTTTGTTGTTTTTCATAATTTTTGCAAATTTTGCTGTTATTATGGTTTCCTCAATACCACTTTGATGCAAACATGAAGGAGTTATGATTAGAAGAGTACAAATTAGGTGTATGTAGTGAGTGTTTTGCTCTGAAATATGTTGCAAAAGTGTAGATTGAGTTGAGGTATGCATTCTTGGCATGCATGTGATTCTCTTTGTCCGGTGTGGTTATGGAATTAAACACAACGAAAAGAGCATGTGGCCTCTAGTCTAATCGGTTTGGTTCATCGTATTTGATGTTCCTGGAAAATATTGCAAATCTTATATATCCAGGGTTTCCCTTTGCAGTTTTAACTTGTGATGAAAAACAAAACTTTAAATAGGAAATAAAGAATATTAATCTATCTTATCTCCTATCTCATATCCACTACTCCTTAATAATAAAGAGAATAAGAATATGCATGCCTTTAAGAGCCTTTTACCACAAGACAACCAATTGCGACACGATAACATTTTTATGTAATAACTTTTTATTTCGCTACTCTATAATATTCTATCACTATATTTTCTCTGAATAAAAATTACTTTCTCTAACTTTACCTTTTTTATTCTATATTATAACATTTTAATTTCAAATTTGTTAACCTTACTATACTATTCCTTTTACAACTTTTTTGTGATCCTTATAGAGACTGCAAAAAATAAAAAATAGTATATATAAAGAACGACAAGAATATTTTTAAAATATAAATACTATAATTAAAATCCTGTTGAACTATAAATGCCAAATATTAATTTAAACTGCTGAGAATATAATATAAAAATAATAAAAGAGCCTAAAAATAAATAATTGTTTTAGTTTCATGACATTTTGCAAACCCATTTCATAGTGTAAATTTTTCACAATCAAGTATGTTAAATGAATCTTACAAACTAAATAGCTTATTTGTTTTTCAAGTACAACGTAGTAATCCCTGAGTTGAAATATTACTTAATATGAAACTATAAAATTAGCACAATAGTTTTTCACTAATAAAAACGAAATTTAATTTAGTTAAAATACTAGTAACTTTGAAATGAAGATATTTAAAATCCAGAGGCAATTGGCCCACATTCGTACACGTGGATCTAGCCGTGGGATTTTGGTCAATAAAGACGAAATACAAAGTGGGTTTAGTTTGGGTTTGCTTGTTTGGTTGCATTTGCACCTTTTGGGCCCATCTATAAACATCATCTTGGTATGGATTCTGGTGGGCCTGGCGGCCTTGGCTCTTTCTTCTGGGCCTACTACCACTTTCCAAATATCAATAATTATATTTCAAATTATAAAACTCTCTACGGATTATGTATGAAATTGCTATAAGGCTTGTTAATTACTAATAATGTATGAACTCGTCCAAGTATTTTTTATTTAAAACATGTCAAATATACAGCATGTTTCACATAAAATGAATATAGATATATATAATTGAAAATATGTAAAATTTAAAAGATAATTCATGCAAGCAAAAAGCTTATTCAAAAGTATGAAGGATAATACATATTATATAATACTATGTTGATAAGCTAATTAATAATTAGTTCCTGATTTAAAAAAAAAAAAAAGATTTGAGAGTGATTATAATTGTGATGAGAATATAAGGTGAGTATTTTTTTAGGGCTTATGGGAAAAAGACAAAATCAATATTAGTTTGTGAAAATTAAAAAATTAAAAGATTCTCATTCAATCAAAGTAGAACATGATTTATGACAGGTGCGATATGCACTTGGTATTATTAGGCATTTATCTATTTTTCTATATCTTCTGGGAACCAATCAGATTATATTGTTTTGACAATCATCCCATGTGGTTTCAAGACAGATGCAAAATGTGGTCTTCCAGCATCACACAAGTCAACTTCCTAATGCATGCACCATCATTACATCCATTCACATTGCTCAATATATTACTAATTATATAAAATATCACAATATATTAGCAAAAAAAGTATATATATATATATATATATATATATATATATATATATTAATATACATATATATAAATAAACTTAATGCACCAGATTTGTCTCATTCAGGAACCTGTCAACGCTTAACAAATCCATAGAATAAACAACCTAATCAGTTTTGGCACATCCAACTGCTGAATTCTTTTTGAAGTTTTTACATGCATAAAAAATAATTCGAAGATTTGTTGTGCTTATTTTATGATAAAGTTATGCAGTATGATTACCACAGGTTGTAGCTGAACATCTATTTTCGTGATTATTACTCTTATTTGCCTTATTTTCTCACTAATTCTATTCATAAATAATTATGCTTCTTTATTGAATACTTGATTCATTTCATGAAGATTTTCTTACCATTTATTGTCCAGCAACTAGCCAAGATCTATGCCCATGCCTTCAATCATTCACATGGAAGAGCTATTGTGATAAAATCTTGTAGAGCTTGCTGCAATTCAGCAGCAGCATGGGATGGAAAAGATTAACAAACACCCATACTTTGCTGGATGTCAAGTAGTACTGTTACCAAACCAAAGGAAATTGAAAAATGTTTTTTTGACATTATTTTCATACGTTAACAATCTACTTTCAGAGGTATTTTGGGTCATTAAAAAAAGTTAAAAACAGAAAGTAAAAGGTATAATAGTTGTAAAAGTTGGTTGAAGGTTGAAATTCTGATTTCGAATAGTAAATTTATAATATATAAGTAGATGTAAATTTATTTTAATTACAAATTGTAAAATTGAATTAGGTTAAAGCTAATCAATCTAAAAATAATAATACCGAAATAAATTATCATGGAAAAGTTGATGATATGCAAAAAAAAGTGCGTCATAAAGAAGTCCAAAAGGAGAGATATTTTATTGTGATGATTCAAAGGCATATTAAAATGACATAAAAATAAACTATTTATTTGGAAAGTAGTTTAGAATATCCTTGAATTTCAACAGCAGAGGGACCCCACCTCATCCCAATCTCCTTGTTTGAAAACTTAATTGAAATAAAAGCTTGTTAAAGAAATGAATAGGAGAAGGAATTATGTGAAAGGTGCAAAACATGGCCTAAGATGGTAGCCAAAGCCAACCATAGTTCTCTTGGACTTGCTCTACCTGCCTTATACAATGCATGATTGAAGGAAGTTGGAGTGGTTAGAAATGGTAGTTGCAATTAAAAGTCATCAACCAAGGAGATCACAGAATAAATTATTGTCACACTATTAATTAATTAATCAATTAATTGCCGACCCTAATCACTTCCACTACAATCTAAAAAGTGGATGACTTTTGACAAACTACAGCTACTGACTGAATAAGTGATGTTACTGTGAAAATTATGCAGATGGAAGGCCAAAGGGTGTGTGGTTTTTTTATTGACAGCAAATAAAATGGTATTAACAATAGGATATGGCCTTAAAATCTCAGAAAGTTGTTTGTTAGAAAGAGAGTGTATAGTTGTGCACTTTACCAGACCTTGATACTTCAAATCAGCGTTTCAAATCAGATAGTGATAGAGGAAACACAACCATGCGGGGTCGTCGCTAATTTTGTGTAGTGTGTCTTCAAATCTAACCTGCTGCCAAAGCAATCCACATGACCGACCACTAATTGCAACATTCTTAATTATGTCTTTCTGGAGTAGTGTCATCTTCCTAATCATTACATTATGCAACACAACGTTTGAACCTCCGTTTTAAACTTTGAGTTTAATGTTAATTAAGAAATTGCAGCAGTTCATGAAACTGTGTCTTTGACCAGACCTCTAACAAAGGAGTTCATGACAACATTAGACTAATCAATACACGGTACGAGATGAATTTGCAAGTTTCTATCACTGCCATGTTCTGAAATTAATGTCACTTTGAGAACTCCCCAAGCTCTTGAGCGTGCGGCCCAGAAAGCTCTTTTATCTGTGCAATTGACAAGCCACAACTTTCACTTGAATTGAAACATGATAACAGAGATTAATCTCCTATTATTGTTAGAAAAATGACACACAATATTTTTACGACAGTACCTTTCCTTATTTTTTATTTTTTTATTTTCTAAAAAACTACAAAAATTTATTCTTTTAATACCATTTTACTCTCTTATTAGGTGTATCAAATGAATGATACCTTACTCTTATTATTATTATCATTACCATCCCAAATGTAAATGGATTTTCTTTTTCTTTGTGTATTAATAAGAGTTAATCAATATTTATCGGAATTTTCGAAAGAAGGATTTGCTTAAAGGTTGAATTACTACTGAAAAAGATTAAGGGGAAATGGAAATAAAAGATATAGAAGAAGTATATGTGTATATATATATATTTGAGATTGATGTAGTGTGATGAATAGGGGCGAATATTTGAAACAGAAAAGCATGTCCATTTGAAATGGTGATTGTACTTAATGAGATGCATAGTGTCACAATTTACAAACATACTTAGATAATTTGATAGGGTGTGTCGGCACGTGTGTTTGTAAGAACCTTGCAAAAATTCAGGACCAAACACAAAGAGTCACATCCTCATCCATGAATATCCTAACATGCTTGTTGAGATGGTAAATTACAAAAATCACTTTCATCTCCATGTTTCCTGTACTACACAATCTCAACCCTTCATTTTAAATCAATAGCTCCAATGCACTGTCCAATCATACATGTGGGTCCCATCCCTTTTCAACATCAATGGTAAGATGATACATCTACATTCATTTGACATGATTTTTATAATAAAAAAATGAAAAATAATGTGTCAAATGAACGTAAATATATGTTAAAAGAATATTTTTTCTATTTTTTTTTAAATATGAAACAAAATTTATGAGAGAATAAGCTATCGACCAATTTTAAACATATTATTACAGTTTTTCTGCTTTCTATTTCTTTTCAAGGTTGCAAAATTAATTTCCAAATCGTTTCATTTTGTAAACTTGGCTTTTGTTTCGGATGTAGGACTCAAGACCGAACACAATCCAAACTTTCCTTGTAGCACGTTTTAGAAGATCTTTTATGTTTACGACCGATTGGTTGTGACCTGCACATTAGTACTCCGACGATCAAGTCAGCCAAGTCACAAAGAAATCAATGTAAGTGTAATTAGTTCAAAAGTGAGATACCTGGCTAATATTCCTATATTTATAGACTTCTGACTCGAGTAATGAGCATTAACTACCTGTAACCGTTGCCAACGTGCTCGTGACATTCGCTCTTTACTCCATTAATTATCTGTCATACTGTGCCTCCAGTCTTGTCCGGTCGGTATGTCAATTTGCCCGACCGATACGCCGGCTTGCCCGATCCTCGTTATTATACGACTACCCTTATTTACCCGACCGACCACCCCCTCACTACAGCTTTTATTAAAAAAAATTTGCAATCAAATAATTTATCTTTGCACAATTTTATTAACTTTATTTTTACTTATTTAAAGAGAAGTTTAAAGGAAAAAGACTCCTCCTTTCAAGAATAGGACAAATTACTATTGTCAATGACAATGTCATTACATACTGCAAAAACTCTTCTGTTCAAATCCGTGAACAAATGGTTCAGAAATTAAGCTAAATTAAAAAATATCGTGTGCTGTTTCTTAAAATATCACGTTAATTTTCTAAAGAAATACTATATTTATAATTTATTTCCTCATTTACTTACTTTTTGTTTTGATACGTAACATAAGCACACAAAATATAGACCATGTGTATTGATTTCAGTATAAACATGAGAGAGTGTATAAAAGAAAAAGAAAAAATAATACGAAACACACTATTGGTAATTTTTAAATTCCTTCAATTTGATTCATTTTAGTCATATATCACTGCTAAAAAAAATTATATTCAATAATTAAGTCATAGAATTTACTATCAATGACTAAATTAAATAAGTTTTTCAGAGACATTAGACCATTTTAGTCAATGTTTTAATTCATTTAATTGATACATGTCTTTGTGTTTATTAAGTAAAGGCTCGAAATATGATAATTAAATATTCAATCCCTCCTTCCTTCTCTCTAGGCAGAAAGTGGTAGTATATATCAATCAATGAATTGAAAAAAAAAATGTGTAAGAAATTACTTGGCCTTGATAGATTATTATAAATACCAATTATATTATACTTTTGGGGAGGAAGGCATGTTTGTTTGTGTGACATAGAACTATCTAGTCAACTTTTATAAATAGGAATAATGTTACTTTAAAGAAAAGGCAATAATAATCTTTGAGTATATTATCTTGTGTTTAGAGGAGAGAAATAATTTTAAGAAATTAAAATATATAATATTTTGTAATTAAATATTTTATTTGGATAAAATAATTAAAATAGTTTGCATCTTTTTCATGAAGTAATTTGAATTTATCTTTGAAGATAAAATTTAATTTAAAAAAAAATACTAATTAAATTTAAATATTCTAAATAATATTTAACAATTTTTTTATTATTATGTATATGTGTATAGAGAGGAGTGATTAGTTGTAGAACTTCAACTTTTTTTCTAGTGATTTTATTAAAAAAAAAGTTTACTAAATGATAACATTATACTTTTATATAACTTATTCTTATATACAAAGTGATTTTAAACGAAAGATGTTGATATTGAGTGAAGATTCATATAAAAATTTAAAAAAGTAATTTTGTTATTAAGAATAATGGTTGAAGATTCATATAAACTAAATAAGATCAAATATCAAAATTTACATATACTTACAACATAAAAATTTTATATATAAGAAGTAGAAAGAGGTAGCAAATGATCATATATAAGAAGAGACTATGGTCTATTTACATATAAAATAAATTAATTTATAATAATCACTTTGTTAACTTGCTTTCTTCAATGGCGACCACGAAGGTCTTCAGCTGTACCTATCCTATTGTCTTACAAGGCAATGATTTGGGGCTACTATGCCATCAATGTAAAAGAGTTGTAAGAATTCAACATGTTATTCTCAGCCCAACAAGAAACTTTACATATATACTGAATAACCTTTTTTGCCATAATTAAAGACTCCAATTATTTGTGGAAAACGAAATTTTCCTTAAATTTCAGTGAAATCGGTATTAAAATTAACATAATTATAGAAAAAAATAAAAAAATATCATACTGTTTCTTCTTCCTGTTGATAGAATTGCAGAACGATTGAACATTTTTCTTAAATATATAAAGTTTGTAGGAACTGTGCATATGAAACCTAGGTTTTGGTTTTTTGTGTTCAGAAGTATGAAATGAAAATGTGTTGTGCTTTAGCATAACTGTGCAACACTACGACACACTGCTACTGCAGAGCACATGGGTTGGCAGCGCCTATCACACATGAACTTCAACTTTATTCAACAAATAGCCCTGCATTTTGCAGTCGTATGTAAAATTGTTTCATCTTTTTTTTTTAATTATATGATTTTGTATTTTACTTTGAGTTTTTTTTTTAAGTATAAAAACTTATCTTTTGTGTACATCTATAAAAAAACTGTTTTAATTTTGAAAATACAATTTGTATTATTTGATAGAAATAAGAAACTAGAGTACAATGTAATGTCAGAAAATTCATTAATTCATTATTTTAAGATTTTGGATAAAAAGTGATATCAATTTCTTATATGATTGAGTTCATATTTCATTGGTGTTTGTATCTCTCCGATCTCCTCCAATAAACCTAACAAATACCATGTTGAAATGACAAACAAAATTATTATTGTCTTCTTTAAGCTTATATATGAACATCACTTACATATGATCAGTATGTTTTAGACCCAAAATAAATCTCGACTTCATACAAAACATTATAGAAGTATTTATACATATTTATTTCATGAAGATTCTATATACTTAACTTTTTGCATTTTGTATGTATCAAAACTCACGATCCTAGACCTTTTAGAAATCCTTGTTGGTTGAAATTTAAAACAAATGTAGAGTTAGTTATTTGATGTCAACCTCCCTCTTCCATAGGATCTATATGAAGATTATTATTATTTTTTTCCTTAGGGCATTAAAGATGATACCAATCCTAAGCAAAAATTATTCCCTTTATAGATTTATGCAATAAGCTTAATAAGTTATAGGCAATAACATTTATGTAAGTAGTATTGAATTTGAAAGTCCCATTGCACATGAGAGTTTGCGTAAAACTAAATAAAATAATGAGTATTTGGGGTACTTGATTGGTCGTTTCTATTATAGTATACTAAATAGTTATATTTTGGAACCTAAAAGTACGTGGTTGTTATGGATTGTGTGTAATTAACAAGTTCATGGCATGTGACCCAATATTGGCAACATCTCAACAACCAGCCACAAACAAAAGCTTTTCATTTGAAAGCCCATCCTAACATAATAATATATGACCACTTTTTTAGTTGTTATTACTCAAAACGTATTTTCCACTTCTCTCTTCTCAACATATCATCAACCTCACTCCACCAACCAATTACTCTCATTAAAACCAAAGCCATTAATAATAGATAATACGTATCATCGGTTTTAGTACAACTTTTCTTTTGCTTTTTTATTCATCGCCATCAACAAAATTTTAACACAATTTAATAACCATCTTCAACAGAAACTAAATCATTAATCAGTTTTCATTTTTTTTGGTAGCGGCAAGCATTTCAGTGCTTTTCGACTAATCAATTCGTGGGCGACAAACAACCAAATCCAATTCATTTCCATTGACATAAGTAAAATAAAGGTTATTTTCTTGTTTTTCTTTTTAATATATAAATATATATACATAGACACACACAAAATCAAAAGAGGTTATTTTCTTGTTGGCGGCCTCGCAGATTACCCTGTCACGATGAGCGACCATCAACAAAAATGTTTACACTCAAAAGAGTTTGGTGTAACTTTGAAGAGTAAAGAGTTTTAAATATAATCAATATACAATTAAAAAAAGTGACTCATGTAGTAATTATTTTGTTTCGGTTTATGAGATTGAAATTAAATAATTTTTTACGGATAATTTCTAAGTTTCAAACTCAGGTCAAAATTTAATTTTTAATTCTCTTTACACTGTTCAGTCAAGTTGTTTGTTACATTAGAAAATATTTTGATGCTAAAGTCAGTCTTTGTTGGAATACTTTGGTAATGAAGCATAATAAAAGTAATTAACTAACTATCTAAATATTAAAATTATTCCTATTGAAATGGGACGAGGATAACTACTTGTGTGTTGACTTTGTGCCGAACGTTCTTCTTACTTTCGGTCGGTTCAAAGAGAGGTGACTTCCAGAATACATTCCGACGTTCAAGTCAGAATTTTCTTTTCTAGGTCTTTTTTAATTCAATAGTAAATCAAAGTAAGATTACCTCGAAAGTAAACCATTATGAGTTTATAAAAATCTGACAAATTAATTTACTTCGTTAATCTGATCATTAACCGCTTAATTGTAATTGTTATGATATTAGTTGCATTTTAACTCTGTTTAACGGTTATCAGGACAGATCTAATTATAACTCAAACAGTAATAATTTGATTTAAATTAACATAATTATTATTCTTATTGTTAATCTTGTTTAGTATTAGATGAAGAAGTAAATTAACAGGTAGATTGATGACTAACATGTAATCATCCTGTACACTCCTTGAACTAAATACTTGATTTAACTCAAGATCAAATTCTTTAATATTGACAGTGTGTCTGAGGATTATTTTGTTTGAAAGATTCACACACTAGTCAAATCCTTGATACGCGATGCATATGATGAATTTTATATTAAAAAGGTGTGAAGTGGCTTTGATCAATGAAAGAGTAGAAGGCATTAAATGAATGGGTTTGAATCTGCAATTTGCAGGTAGCTTATTAAATAACAAACAGGGGAAAAAATGTGAAAACTTGGAGTATGCAAAAGGATGGGATCTCTTCCACAAAAGACCTAAAACCTTTAACAATGGCATCATGTGCATCAATAACTCTAAATTTAAAAGTGTCATAGCATTAAACAATCTCATTAATTATATCCATTCTCCAAGCAGAGGCTACTAGATGCACCTTCCTTTCTTTTATGAACACCTGTGAGTGGGTCCAACTTTCACAATACAATGGTGTTTAGTATACCCATTTTTTTAATCAGGATTCAGTTTTCTTTTTTAATTTCGTGTTTAACCTACCAATCTTGACTATCGTGCCACATGTCAATCATTGGCACGAATAATGCCCATATTAATTACAGTTGCATCTCTTATTTTTTATTTATTTTTTTCTGTTGAAATAAAAAAAACAAAAATTGATAATACAGAAGGGGTGTTTGGGATCCTATGATATCCAAATTTTTTAAACAGCTTGGTATTAGTCAAAAAGGTACATGGAGTTTGGTCATGTTACTCCATCATTCAGTATTAGTTATTCTCGTTAAGATGATTAATTAACAAATACCACAGAATTAAAATATTACATTAATCAATGATTGGGATTATGCATTAGTGCAAGATGAAATATTTGATATTTCAAAAGGCATAAGTCTTCACGTAACCATGTTGTAGAAGATATGATAAAATTTTACTAAATAATAGGATATACTATAGATTTTACTACCAATAATAAAGTAATAACTTTAATAAAGTGAGTGTTTTTTTATTTTTACTTTTTTTTTTAATACTTGCCACATAAATTGCATATGAGTGTCTAGTTTGTATTGACCACATTCAAAAGTTATTGATGATTGGACTTGTATTTGCATCATTTGTCTTAAATCTTATTAAAAAATGGTTTTTCACATTTGCACAATTATGTATTAATATTTAAAAATTGTAATCAGTATCAGAAATAAGTATTTATTTATTGAGATTTTTCTGATAATCTCAATTTATAATTTAATTACCAAAATCAATTATTGACGTCCATGAGAAAAAAAAAACTAAAAGTAAATTGTCGGAAATATATGTATGATATAAATAACTAAACATCTATCTCGACCATGATAAAATAAACTTATTTCATCAATATATATTATATTTTTATTTTAAATGTGTTGTCTTGTTTCATTCAGAAAGACATTTTTTTAACTTACCTTTACTAAGTTTCACTTATATTTTTACAATATTTTTACTCTATTTTTATCGATACCAAATGTCATCAAATTAAATCCATTAACTCATGTTAACATCATTGATATGTATTAAATTAAATTTGACATTCATATTCTTATGTGTTCACTAACACACAAAATATTTTTATTTTGCTTTTTTTTTACACATTATATTGGTTATAAGGAAAGTAACTTTTGGTTGACCAATCAACATAAATTTATTTTCAATAATGAAATTATAATAAAATGATAATTTTTGAATTTTCTTTTGTGTTTTTATAAAGCAAAGAATTTTGATCTATTTAAAAAAGAATTGGTGAATACAAAAGTCAAACTTATAATTGATATTATATTGGGAAAGAAGATTGAGATGATAGGTTTAAGAACATTTAAACAAAAGTTCATTATTTATTTAAGGATCTTTAAATATATACAACTCAATGCTAAGGTCTCTCTTAAATTAGTAATTATTAATTCTTTTTCAACTTGATAAAAAATCATATGATACGCAATACAAAATACTAAAAATTTGTTAAAAAAAATCTCATTTCATTATAGCATTTTATAAGTTAAAAATTGAATTAAAGTGGGAATCGAGGTTTGATTTTGATAAACATAAAATAAAAAAAATTATGCAAAGTCATGAAACGAGTTGTTAAAATAAATCATTGTCACAAATAAAAAAAGAAATTTTAGTAAATAAACTTGGACAACAAAACTTATTAAACAAAATACTCTTAGTGAGATGTTCATCACTACATATGAAGACTTGTTCAAAAATTATTTTCAAACTACAATCATTTCGTCGCCATAGATAAAACTCTTGAAAAACTTTTAACCATGTTTTTTCACAGGAAAAAAAATTGTAAACTTAAATATAAGAAAAATCTACATTGAATTTATGGAACTCTTCAAATTATTTCCAAAAGTTCTACTATGCAATTTTTTATATCAATTTTTAAACCATGAAAGTTGTGTAGATGATTTTGTGTCAGTGATTGGAGATTGATGCAAACAAAATTTAATTTACTTCAATTGATACGTTTACATTTAGTAAATGATGTTCATCACCAATGTGAAACATATATTTATAAAATGAGGATTACTATTAACTTATGTAAAATATTACATTTTAATAGTCGAAAAAGGTTCGCTAAAAGATCTAATGGGTCATGGATGTTAGAATAATCTTCTACAAAAATCTTAAAGACTTATATGAACAAAATCTCCTATCTTTTTTCTTTTTCCTGATCAATTAACACCTTATCTCTCCGTACAGTTATCATTCTTAAAAAAAAAAAATACCCTTAATTGATGGATAACTAGTAATCACTTCTTTTGATGTGCTAAATTACTAATTATCTATTTATGTGGTAGCTTAAATGAAATCAAATAAATATAAAGAGGGGGAGCAGTGTATTACTGGACAACAATATTAGTGAGGAAGCATTCAAGTTTAAAGGGAAAAAGGCAAGTTTGTAATTCTTCCAAAATATTTTTAAACGTTTTTCCGCGTTAAAAGACTTGTAGTTAAAAAGCAATTTAGCATTATATTTTTTTTATTAGTTATCTAATTACAATAGAAAAAGTGGTTAAACTTATTTGCAAATTATTCATCGATATAAAATAGTTAAAATAATCTATATAAAAAGTCCTCAATCTTTACTATGTATGTAATAGAGTCCCGTTCCAGAATAATATTTTCATTTAGTGAAGCAACTATAGACAAAAACAGATAATTATTTTATAGCATATGTACTTTAAGTTATTATCAACGATATCAAACTATATAGTATTCATTATTTTTTCTTCTCATCATTTGGAATAATTGATAATTAAAAGCTTAAGAGCAAAGTGTTTTAAAATTAGCATGTCTAGTGTACACTAGATCTGGCATTACCTTGTCAATCATCCAGATCGATCATCCTGGCTGTTCACCTGACCTACCTCTTAGGTCGACCATTTAGGTTGTCCACTCAAATTGTCCACCCATATGTACCATACAGTAGGATTTGGTACCACCTTGTCCAATAAGGCTGAACACCCACAACGACCATCCTGGTTGTCCACTAGGCAAACCGTCCACCTAGGTCGTCCACCCATGTATATTGCATAATAGAATATGACACACCCTATCGTCCACCCAGGCTGACCCCTTTGGTTGACCACCCTAGCTGTCCATCCAAATCATTTATCTAGGTTGTCCTCATTCAAGGTCGAGCTCCTTTGCGTCGAGTTCCTCTATGTCACCTAGTATGGTCGAACAACATGACTGATTGGACTCAACATAATCAGTTTACCAGAGTAATGACTCATTAAGCTCTTAATGCAGATTATGATGTGATTAGGTTATCTTTAGACCGACAAAAGGTAAAGGCTTATCTTAACTACTATAAATAAAGGTCTTGAGTATGAGTTTAGAGGATCATGCACATAACATGTATCACTTGTTGTGCTAACAAATCGATCATATTACTGACTTAAGTGTCTAAGTGTCTTTCGCAGGTATTTACCCACATAACTTGAACAAGAAGTAGGGAGAATGAACAACGTAACTTAAATTAAGGAAGACGGTTAGGGAGTCCATCCAATCTTCAGGATGACTTAGAATGCTTTGAATAAGAAACTTTAACCCATTCCCAAAACAACATGCATAGTTTGTTATGGAAAAAAGTGATGATTTTTGTATTTCAAATTTAAATTATACTTGTTCGTAGTGGTTGAGAGGCCAATATATTATTGAAACTCGAAATTGAGAAGTATCGAACTCTTTTGCGAGGTATTATGTAATAAATCTTTGTGGCTTAATAATTAAATGTGAGCTCATACTAATTTAACAAGTCATTTTCGTGTTTTTTGAACATATGCCCCTTGACGGTCCAATTATTTGTGAAATCATAGAAAAAAAAAACCAAATATGTATGAAAAAATAAATGTGCACTATAAGTAAACACTTCACGGGTCTACTATTGTATATAAAAATATAAATATATATTAATTAATTTCTACAGTTATAAAGGTAGTTAATTGCAAAAAGAAAATGAAAGTGTTGGAGCATGAAGAATGTAGCATATCTTCTCCCTAAAATTGTAGGTATCTGTAAGATGATTATGAAAGGAACAATCATAAAAGGAGTAACATACCAAGAGAAAACTGATACGTACATTAAGGGAACAAGAAGTCACAAGATTTGACATTAAAAGATGCAAATATGGACAATAAACCTCAATATCTAACAGGACTCACCAAATTATTATTCAGACATTTCCACCGAAACACAACAACCTGTTATAAACCTATAATTTTTGTCTATTATTTTCACTTCTGTAAATAAAAATATGTTTATGTTACATATTGTCAACTGAGATTGTATATGTCTTCAAATGAGATAAAAAAAAAATCCAACTTTTTCAAACTGTAATCAATCTTGCTTTCTGTAGGCTTTAGAAACTTTCTATTTTACTTTGAAAAGACAAC
This sequence comes from Vigna reflexopilosa, assembly GCA_027742785.1. Lineage (NCBI taxonomy): Eukaryota > Viridiplantae > Streptophyta > Magnoliopsida > Fabales > Fabaceae > Vigna > Vigna reflexopilosa. Next base: position 7,971,230 of record CM050918.1, on the reverse strand, counting down.
ACCGTGAAAAAAAAAATGGCAGCAAATTAGTTTCAAAATTAACAAAGTGGACAATAGTACGTACCCTTTTACGAAAACAATTATTTTATTGGAATAAATTTAATTGAATTGCTTAAAAATAATGTGACAAAATACCTAAACCCTAAACTAACATACTGGAAAAATATGCGAGTTTCACGACATATTTTACTGTGTTAAAAAAATCCAGATTCAAAGAAAACAAGAGCTGTTTTTCAATCTTCACCGATCGTGCTGCTAAACACTTGCAGTACATGTTTGACAATGAATCATCTGCACTTATGGGAGTAGAAAAATAAAGTGTATAAGATATGGTTTGGTGAAGATGCCTAATTATATTTTATTTGGAACACTTGCTTCTTTAGACAGATATTACTGTCTCCAACCAAACCCATTACAAGTAAAATTAGTTCTTTTTATACTCATTAAAAATCATTCTTAATTTTTTTTATAATGTTTAAAAGTAATAATATTGAATGAAATAAAAAGAAATTGAAATTTGTGAATATGATTTATTTATTTGTTATATATATATATATGGTAGCAGCATATATGTAGCATTAATTGGAAACAAAAGATATGCATATCATGAGAGATCCGGTGGTGGGCACTTACGCATGATATCATATGGTCAACAAATTTAATGCATGCACATCACTACATCATTGTGAGTACCGAGGTAGTTATGTGTTCTTTCACGCACATTTCTTCCTCTGTCATTTCCCCTTTCATATAAAAATAATTCTCCATTTCTAACCATTATCCATACCATCTCCATACATTATCATTCAAAAAGTCAACAAAGGTTAACCCAATTCCTAATCAATTAACCCCCCCTCGCATAAACATTTTACGGAAAAAATTAAAGAAAATAATAAAAGAATAAATTAATAAAAAGGGGAAAGCCATAAATAAAGGTGGGTTTTTAATTTTTACAGAGGGGTTTGAGTGTTGTCTCCCCAGACATGGGCAAGAACCAAAATATGGCTTAAACCAGAGCTAAAACCTACCAAACTTTATAGGTACAGCCTCGTAGCCATTCTTAAAAAGGCCATCGCAACACAAACTCAAATCCTTCATTCTCCATTTTTCATCACTCTTCATATTCAAATCCACCAAAGCTTCAATGTCTAATCATTATTTTGTTTTTCTTCTCATTACATTTCAATATTAAAAACAAAATAGTAATTTACTTTGAATACCCTCTAAGAATAATAATGAAAAGCATGTATAATATGTTAATATTTAATAGTTAATCTGTGGGATATATATATATACTTCGATTTGTGGAAAGTTGACAAATGAGATTTGACGCACGCAGTTATACGAGTGGTTTTGTTTTGTTTTTGTTTGCTATGCATTGCACGAAGGAACACGCACAGGTACTGATAGTAGCATACGAAAACGTCATCAGCTTAGGGTTTAGATGCGAAACGGCGTTGAAAGTCGCACCCTAACCTAACCTCGCGACGTGCGTGTCGAAATTATTGACTCTTTGATGATACTTGCAGTCAAATCTCTCTCTCTCTTTCTCTATTTTTCTCTGTTATGTTCTTTTGGGAAGGTACCAACCTACCTCTGTGTGTGAGGCTGTGATTTCTCTGCCTAGGTTTCATAGCTTTAAGAAATCTACCCCTACTGGTTCATTTTCGTGGCTATATATGCATTTGTCAACAACGACTTTGCCTAGTTCTTTATTTCTCAATCACACTACACTACTATACTTAATATATAATCAAAACCCCAGTGATCAACACTTGACTAAATCATTAACAAACCATTCTGCTTCATTTTCAAGGACACTTACTGTATAAACTGTTTTTTTTTGTCCAATTTTTAGGGTTCATCGTAAATAAAAGATAAACAGTAATGAAGTCAAACAACTGGTAGAGTTAAAGTCGTAGTTTGTAAATAAAGTTTGAGTCTTGTAGATATAGTGTGAGAAAGAAGAGTAGGGGTGGGTGTGAATTATTGAATAATGTTGAAATGATATAGAAGAAGTAAGTGGGTAAATGTAAGTGAGTGACATTGTAGGGCAAGGCCCATGCACAGAGAAAAGGGAGGGTATGGGGTTTGTATGTAGGGTCTGTGTGGGAGGGGGGGGCTTTCTGCGTAGGTCTCCAAACTACTGACACACCAAGAAAGGACGGGTCATGTGGATGTCTGATGAGTGAGTGTTTTATTATACAATGTAGTAGTAATAGTAATTCTGACTTTTTTATGGTCATTAATGTTTTCACCTTTCTGTACTCTATTCTACGTTCTCCTAGCTCCTGCTCAAAAAAACATTGCATGGAGTAGAATTAGTAGCAGTAGTACTGGTGTACTCCAAAAGTTGGGGGTGACATCTAGGTTTTACTGTTTATGAAAATTACCACACTGTAATCCGAGGTTAATGTCAGGGTAAATTTGGAGTTGTACACGTCCTCATACCTTTCACACCAAACTCCACGAATAATTCAAACACTGTACTGTGTCGTGTGCAGCAGCAAGCAAGGTATATGCGTTGTTACGGTGAGTAGTAAAAAATAGAATTGGCTTTTGAGGCTGGCACACACTGAATCTTCTCTCGGTGGTCCCACTTTGATGCCCTTGATGGTGATGCATCAAACGGCCAACATTGCATGAGAGGTGGGAGTAGAAGTAGATTGGAGTAGGAAGGGTGTTTTTGAGTCGAAGGGTTGTGTTGTGTGTGAGCACTGTATGGCACGTGTTGGTGTGTGTGGAGGTGTCACAACACTACACAACTAACAAGGTGGTGTGCATGGGAACTGCGTCATCTGTTCGGGTTCGGTTATCAACTTCCCCTCTCACCTATATGACTGCCATCTCACATACATCATCAACGATATCTTCAAAACAATCACTGCTTAATCACAGATTATTATAACTTTTTCTATATTTTTTCTTTATGCAAATTAGTTTATTGGACTCCAAATGTTTTCTTTGATTATTATATTATGTATTGTGAAAGGAATATTCTGAATATTTAATGCACCAACCAACTTTACCTCAAACTCAAATCCCTTCGATTCAAACATGATGCCGAATTTAGCGTATAAAAAGATTTCGGAAATTATAAGTAGTAAAATTTGAAAACTTTGGAAGAAGAAAAATAAGGTGAAGTCAGAGATTGAAGCATGGAAATCTTAGATTACTACTATTTGTCTGATTTCAAAATACTAATAAGCAATTACTTTAAAAATTAATGATGAAAAGTGCAAATAAGACGGAGATTTTTATGATTTAAAAAAAAATGTTTATTAAAGAGTTGATTTTTGAGTTTTAAAAGTGTAATTTTGAATTGGGCGAATGAGGTTTGTTGTTTAGTAGCTTTGGCGATTGTGAGTGATATGTTAAAGAATAATAGAAATGATTAATGATTAGTTAGATATTAGGGAGGGTGGGGGGAATGAAAGAGGTGGGAGTTATGGTGGTAAAAAGTGTGTAGTAAATGATGGGTTTAGCTTTGATTTGTTTAATTATTGGAAGTAGATATGTAGATGTAGATGGTAATTGGCGTCAGTGTTCTCCTTCCAAAAGCACCACCATATATAAATATGCAGACGAAGCAGGCCTTCCCTTTTTGTACAAATTACACATATACAGACACATAGAAAGAGAAAGAGAAAGAGAGAGAGAGAGATCTCTCAAGGCGTTTAATTGCAGAGATCTTTTGGGTTTCTCGATATAAGAGAGAGAGAGAGAGAGAAATGAAGATGGAAAGAGCCATCCCTGCCTCTCTCTGAATATCTCCTTTTATCTGAATCCATCCCTTTAGTTTGTCTCTTAGCCTTATTTTCGTTTGATCCCATGCCCCTCAACCAAAATTCGTTTGTCTTCTGTGCCACCTTCAGATTCATCAAAACAAACAAAACTTGTTTTTTCCCCATCTTTCTCTCCCTTTGAGAAAAGCGAAAGAAAGGTATCGATTCTCTCTAAATATATATTCCTCAGGTGTAAACCTCACTGTAAACATGGGTACTGGTTGGAGGAGAGCCTTCTGCACCCGCGACCCAGCTTCTACCATATCGGATAAACAGCCCGGCAGTCCAAGCCCAAGCCCCAGCCCAAGAAGCTGTGCCCGTTTGGGTTTTCTCTCCGGAGGGAGCAACCCTTCCACCCCACGCTTGCGCTGCACAACTACACCAGAATCTGCTTCTCAAACAGTTACTGTAAACGAAAGCCCCAGAGTTCAAAGCAAGAACACCTCCAGAACAACCAAGTCTCCCAAAACGCTTTCTGTCTCAAATCCATCTTCACCTCGTTCTCCTCTCAAGCTCTCCCTCTTCAAGAACAGTTTCAAATTCAGGGTATGTTACGTTCTCTCTGTGTATGCGGTGATAATAATAATAATAATAATAACAACAATGATAAAGTATTTGAATGTTGTTGTTGAACAGAGTAGCTGTGGAATTTGCTTGAACAGCGTGAAGACGGGACAGGGTACGGCTATTTACACTGCGGAATGTGGTCACGCGTTTCATTTCCCGTGTATCGCAGCGCATGTGCGCAAACATGGTAGCCTGGTGTGCCCCGTTTGCAACGCCACGTGGAAGGACGTCCCACTACTCGCGGCGCACAAGAACCTCGCTGCGCAATCCGCCACGCAAAACGACGTCGCTCAAAGAACCACCGAAAACACCAATGCCAACGTCAAAAAGCCAACAGAAAAGACATCCCCCGTTTTCAAGACCTACAACCAGGTGGAGCCCCCGCTCAAACATACCGATTCGCTTCGGTCCTACGACGACGACGAGCCACTCCTCTCTCCCACCTCAGGCGGAAGGATCATTCCTATTCCCGAAGCCGACGAGAATGTCGAAGAAGACGACGAAGAAGAAGACGCCGGGGAGTTCCAAGGCTTTTTCGTCAACACCAAGAACTCGTCCTCATCAAAATCATACTCCGATTCCTTCCAAACAACTGACGGAGATTCCAGAACGGTTCAGGTGAAACTCATGCCGGAGTGCGCGGTTATCTCGGCTTCCCGAACGCACGAGACCTACGCGTTAGTGTTGAAAGTCAAGGCTCCGCCTCCACCATCTCCACCGCGGAGCAGCACGGCGCCATCGCAACGTGCGCCGATAGATCTCGTCACCGTGCTGGACGTTGGTGGAAACATGACCGGAGCGAAGCTGCACATGCTAAAGCGCGCGATGCGTTTGGTTGTCTCATCGCTTGGCCCCGCCGACAGGCTTTCAATCGTCGCTTTCTCAGCCACTTCGAAACGGCTCTTGCCTCTGCGCAGAATGACGGCCCAAGGTCAGCGCGTGGCTCGACGCATAGTTGACCGGCTCGTGGTAGGTCAAGGCTCGAGCGTAGGCGAGGCGTTGAGGAAGGCGACGAGAGTGTTAGAGGATCGCAGAAAGAGAAACCCGGTGGCGAGCGTGATGCTGTTATCGGATGGTCAAGAAGAGAGGGTTCAGAATCAGAGGGGTAACAGTACTGGTCAGAGGAAGGCTTCGAGTCACGTGTCGTCGACGCGGTTCGCGCATATCGAGATTCCGGTTCACGCTTTCGGGTTCGGGGCGAAAAGCGGTTTCAGCCAGGAACCGGGGGAGGAGGCGTTCGCGAAGTGCGTGGGTGGTCTTCTGAGCGTGGTGGTGCAGGATTTGAGGATTCAGGTGGGCTTTGAGTCAGAGGCGGTGGAGATGAGCGCGATTTACTCGTGCAGTGGAAGGCCCAGTCTGCTGAGCTCAGGGGCGGTGCGGCTGGGCGACTTGTACGCGGAGGAAGAGAGGGAGCTGTTGGTGGAGTTGAGAGTTCCCGCGTCGTCAGGTCCTGGGACCCACCACGTGATGGCTGTACGGTGCCTCTATAAGGACCCTGCTAGCCAGGAGATCGTATACGGTAGGGAGCAGGGTCTTCTGGTGCCGCCGCCTCAGAGCCTGCGTTGTTCCGGTACTAGGATCCAGAGGCTCAGGAATCTCTTCATAACAACCCGAGCCATTGCAGAGTCCAGGAGGCTTCTTGAGCATAACGCTGACTTCACCAGCGCGCATCATTTGCTTGCCTCAGCGCGTGCACTTCTCATGCACTCCAACGCCGCTTCGGCTGATGACTACATGCGCGCCTTGGAGGCCGAGCTGGCAGAGCTTCATTGGCGAAGACAGCACGAGCAGGTTCAGGTTCAGCAACAGCAGCAAAGTGTGCAACAGCGAAGAAGAGGGAGTGAGAGAGAGGTGACTTTGGTGGACGAGAATGGCGAGCCGCTTACACCGACGTCGGCTTGGAGAGCCGCCGAGAAGCTGGCTAAGGTGGCGATGATGAAGAAGTCTTTGAACAGAGTCAGCGACTTGCACGGCTTCGAAAACGCTAGGTTTTAATTTTCTTTTTTAAATTATGTTTTGTTTTTATTGTTTTAAAATGTGGAGGCATATGAGAGAGAGAGAGAGAGAGAGAGAGAAAAAGGGATGGGGCATGGTAGTAGAATGGAATGGGGACAAGGTGGTAGCAGACGGCGCGGCCCTTTCTGCATTGGAAGATGACCAGAGAGGAAAGGGCATGGCCCACCCTTAAATGGGAGAAATTCATTGGATGCTTCCTCCGTCATGTCTTTCTGTCTTGTGCCTTTTACATACACTCTTGTTTTCCCATTTTAATCATTTGCTTTTCAACCACACAACACAACCCAAACCCAGAACAAATCTAAACTCAGCTTCTGCCATCTTCAGATTGGTAATTTATGATATGAAAGGGTAGTAATAGTAGTAGTAGACACTAGAAAGTTGTAAATGCCATTCTACTAGTAATCTATAAAGTCTCTCTCTTTTTTATGCTTGCCTTTTCGGAACTCGATATTCTCATTTTAAGATTTTGATGGTTGTCGCTTTAAGGTAGTGTGGGTTTGTGCGGCTAATAATTAACTTGCGGACTAGCAACGAGGCTAAAATCATCTTTTGGATGAAAAACATGGCAGAAGACAGAACTTAATGATGAACAAATGATTACGTTCCATGGCAACATCCTGCTTTTTCAGTTTCTTTCATCTTTCATACAAGTACCCTTACCTTGGCAATTCAGAAATGAAATTTGAAGGGGCCCAAAAGTTAAATGCAATCATAAGCGTTACACCGAGCTACGTGACGTGACAAAATAAAATAAACTGTGTTCCAAGGTGGTAAAAGGAGGGGGGAAATAAGTTGTGTAGGTCCATATACCTTAGAGATGAGATTTCCAAAGCAAACAGTAGGCACATGCTTTGGGTACTTATTGGTAGTGAATTTTATAGCTGAAAATTTAAAAATGATAGAGGACAAGAGTTTGAATGGTATGTGTCAGGAAGCTTAGCTTGGTGGGATGGACAATAAGTTTCCAGCTAGTTGGTGGGCTCAGAAGTAGAAATTGAGTAGGCATGGATGGATGAGTGATGAATAAATGGAGAGAAGAGATGAGAGGGCCATTTGAATTAGTTAGCATGAGAGGAGGATCTGGAACAGAGATGTCAGGTGTGGAGCCCTAATAGGAGAGTCTCTGCTGTCAAATCCATCACCATCTCCCCATCTTGTTATTGGCCCAGTGCTCTTATGGTTTATTCTTGGTAGTGTTAATGGGAGTATAGGAGTATAAGGAGGATGAGGGAGAGGAGCACGACGAGGTCCCAAAAACAACACCACCAACAACGCCAATTCTGTTTTAGCTTTGGTCTGCTCCAGGCCTACTCAACAAAGGACCTGCTTTTTATGTCAGTTTCTGTTGCGCTATAAATAACCCATGGGCTACTGCACTCTAGGCTAGGGATCTACACTTTATATCTTATCTATCAACTCATCTAATTTTTGTACCACATTCTTTAAAATCCTCAATTCTCTCTCAAATGCTCCATAAAATAAACTCATTGCATCAGTAATCCCTCAAATTTTCATATTTCTCTCAATCTGATTTTTAGATATAATAGATCCTTGGATATTCATCCATTTGCGTAATATGACTTGAGTGAGGGGATCTGCATATGGTGTGGTGGTATAATAATTTCTCTTATTAATTAATAATAATAAATAATAATATATTAATTTTAATTAGAAAGGTAAAATAGAAATATTATATTTTAATTTATTTATTTATTATCAATCACATAACGGAAATCACTTTCAAATCTTTGTAAACTTCGTCACTAAATCTATTCACTTTCATTTTCAAATCTTTTAAAATAAATAACAAAAACTTTACTTCAAATTTATACATTTACTCTCGAAATGTAAACACAAGCTAAGGAAATATATTGATGGTTTATTAAAAAAAATCACAACATTTTTTTTTAATTTCCGTGTTTAATTACTAAAAAAATTGTATTACATATTTTTCAGGATTTCCAGATATAAAATGCCTTTACTTTTTTTTTGCTGACTACGTACACTGTGAGAAAATTTAAGTGTATATGTTATTAGAGGGTATATTTTTGCTATATTTGATGCTTAATCAGTGAGTTATAAATGTGTAGAATAAAAAAGTGGTGAAATGCAGGTAGAGAAAAGCTAAAGAAATAAGTGTTTTGTTGGGTGAATTTGACATGGTATTTGAACTTGCAGGACAATATGGCATCGCTTTTCAATTATTGTTGTGGCAAATTTTAAGTCCACGTTTCACAATTCAAAGGGTTGCTTTTTTTCGTCCATGGACCCAAAATGAAAACAAGAGGACAGGGGAATACCATTTACATATTTCACAATCCAGCTGTGATATCCGTCACCATCTGCCAAATATTCAATGATTTCATTTCAAAAATCATAAAAAGTAAATTGGAAAAAATTTGACACCGTATCGCATAGTCTTGTAGAAATATGAAATATTTACATAAAATCATAAGATTGTCATAAAACAAACTCTAATCTGGTTTAATAATAATAAAAAGTCACCATATTTTTTCCAGTTCACTAACAGATATTCTAATATTATTTTTGTAAAAGAAAATCATCTAAAAGCATTTAAGTACATTTAATTTATTAATTTTGTTGCATTTTTTCCATCTTAATTATAATTAATGTAAATGAGCATTACAAATGTTGAGAGTACTGCTATTAATTTTCCATTTTTCTCCAGTTCAAGGTCTGGGAATGGTCACAAGAATACAACGTAAACATATTGACAATTGAGTTCATTTAATAGATCTTTTAGCTGTCCCTATTGCTCTATCACGCCAATTACCAACGCAACGTTCCTTTCTCTAACACTTACATGTGGTGTCTATTAGTTGAGTCACGAGAATTTAAGACGATTTAAGATGTGGAAGGGTGGCAGTGACACGTCAAGGTTTCTGTCCAAAGCATTCATTCTAACAACACTGCAATTTCAATTTCAGTAGTTTTGAGCAACTCTGCCTTATGTGAGTTGTACTCTTATCTTCTCAATCTGTTTCGACTAAAAGATCTTCTTTAAATGTATGTGTGTTGGGCTACCCTTGACCAGATTTTGCTGTCTGCTTTTAGATATTTATTTCATTTTTAAAAATATTTTTTGCTTTATTTTATTTACTCTTTTTATATTTTGAATTTGTATGTTATATTGTCTTTTTCACTCAGTAAAATCAAAGTTTTGACAAACCAAAAATACTTTAAATATTCAATAGGTAATTTATTAAAACACCGCTATGTTTTCGTGTAATTGATGTTATGTAATAAATTTATCAATTCTTATAAAATTATTTCAAACAATACACATTCTACAACTTGAGAGCACACTACTTTTGTTCTTTTTCTACAGATTTCTAGGGAAATAAGGTAAACTAACAAATAATCTCTTTTATTAACTTCTCTTAGCATATCCTCTTATTAATAAGATATGTGTATGAATAAAATATTTGAAAAATATATGATATTTGAGGATATGATAGTATTAAATATATACAAATAAAGTAATAAAACAAAAAGGTATCTTTCAAATAGGCAAACAAAAAGGAAAAGAATATTAGTAAAGAGGAAATATTACTAACATTTTTTAATACAGCTTTCCTATTCATCAGAATTGGAGTTCTGCAGTGACCTAACTGATATGCTGAATTGCTGATGGACCGATCGAGTGATTCGTTTCTCTAGCTTTTTCACTGTCGTTTTTAAAGATCTCCTCTCATTTTAACCAACTTTCCTAATTTCACTGCTTTGACTGGCCAATGCTAGCACGGGCAGTCTTCAAATTAGAGGTAAAATAACAGTAGAGCTCTGTGTCATAATCCCTCCTCCGAGTCGAGATTGCTATTCTAAACCTGTTACAACACTTAGAAGAAACACTCCAAGAACAATGCTTGTAGATAAACTAGTGATTGGTTCCAAATATATTGTTTACAAAATCTAAAACACTAAAAAGTGTAAATAAACCCGGACCAAGACGCGGGAAGTGCAAAACCAGCCCTCTCTATACTGTAGAAACTCGGCACTTACAATTAACATTCTCGATACAGGGGCACATTTTAGAAAATATTATTCGAGGTAAATACAAAGCTCAACAAAACACTTCATTTTGTATAATACAAAGCCAGATGGCTGCGGAAAAACAGGGTGAAAGCACATGACCCAAGAAACACGGACGATTTGATGTTAGGCCATGCAGACGAAGGACCACATGGACACTTTAGGTGTTTTAACTATGCAACTAAGTTCCTAACAGGTGAGGATGTTTCCTCTTATTCTAATGGAGAGAATAAATCATTATGATCAATGAAATTGGTGTTGGATTTCATTTCTGGTTTTGTTCTACCTTCGCTCGAATCTTCTGCTCCAAAACAGATATCTCAGTATCAAGGTTGAACATCCTATTCAAAGCATGCATGTTCTCGAGTGTCTCACTAAGAGTCCGACTGTCATTCCCATCGCACCTTAAATGTTGCATTGGACCATGAAGCAACTTATTCACTATACCCCGACTAAGATCATCCACAGCCCTCCGTGTTTTTTTTGGTATATCATCACCCATCTTACCTAAGCATTTCTCCAGCTCAGCAAGCCTGATTCTTTCTGCATAAGCCCTCAGTTTTTTTATAGTAGGGACAGTTTCCAGCGAGTCCCTCCAAGCTTCGAATTGCTTAGATTCTTCAGCAATGATTGTCTGTGCTTCCATTGCTTTTCTTAGGCGATCCTCTTTATTGGCAGCCACAACCTCTTTAAGGTCATCAACGTTGTAAACTCGCACATACTCAAGGTCTGAGACACATGAACCCACATTCCGGGGAACAGAAATGTCAACGAAAATGCGACGGCCTCCAACATCTTGACTTGCAGGAGGAAGATTTTTGACATTACTTTTCAAGAATAATGGGGTTTCTGATGCAGTACTGGTGAAAACTACATCAGCTTCACCGGCACAGGTGAGCATTTCTGAAAGGGGTTTGTAGATTATTTCAATATCCTTCAGTTCTTCTCGTATTGCAGCAACTCTCTCCTCGGTTCTATTGACAACAACCATCTTTTTGCAACCTTTTGCCACCAAATGTTTGATCACGAGCTTCCCCATCTTCCCAGCTCCAATAACCAACATTCTGGCATTATCAAGTGAGTCTTCAGGTAGCTTCATAAAAGCCAACTCCACAGCAGCTGAGCTCACAGAAACTGCCCCGGAAGCAATGTTAGTCTCAGTTCTAACCCTTTTACCAACAGTAATCGCATGCTTGAATAGCCCACTGATGTTTCTCCCAAAGCCGTTAACTCCTTGTCCAACCTTGACAACTTGCTTTACTTGGGCAAGGATTTGACCTTCTCCCAAAACAAGAGAATCAAGACCTGCTGCTACTTCAAAAAGATGTTGTGTGGCATCATTGTTGTAAAGTAAAAATCGGTGCTGGCTTAGCTCTGAAACAGGGACAGAACTTGTCTGCAAAAAAGAACAGGCATGTAAATATTTAATAATGCGCTTTAAATACCATCTGGGTAATAAACTTTACGGATACATGACTTTTTTTTCCGAGAAACGTCACTGTAACTTAATTTTCATGTGTAGAATGACCAACTTCATTTTTTCCAAAAGAAGAAATATAAAAGAAAAGTTATGTGAAAAAGTCACTGGATCCGTTCCCTAAACTATACACATACTTTTGACATCCATTCCATGACTTCTTTGACACCACGATGTTGGGACAGTGCAAGAACATATATCTCCATTCGGTTGCAGGTGCTGAGAACAGCTGCTTCTTCAATATGATTAAGACTACACAGCTCTGCAATAGCTCTAGGCCATTCCGCTTCTGGAATTGCAAGTTTTTCACGCATTTCCACGGGTGCCGTGTGCACACTTAGCCCAATGACAACAATGCTGCTCCTTTCCTTTGTATACCCTGTCAAGGTTAATTACAAAATATTTAAAAGCTACAACCAGAAAACATCAGATAATTAACCGGTACAAATCCAATGAAAGCCTTTGGTGTAAACATTCCCCTGGATCTTCACCTCAAGTCCCAATTCCCGAAAGCTACAAGTCTACATAGAATATAATTTAGGCGTACAACTCCAGTCATGAAGTACAAAAGCCCAATCAATTGGAACATTCCAATTCCATTTCATTTTTTCCCTTTTCAACATTAACAAAAAGGACCCGTAATCAAATTGAATACAACAATGACAAAATCACCAACGACAAAATAATCAAAAAGGGAAGATGCTACGGTGCAAAACTCAATCCTTGAATACTGATCGAACAGCGATGATATGGTTCCAGGTATTGTTGCAATCGTTTAATATTTCAAGCACCTACTATACTATTTCACATTCAGATCAAACAGTAAAATCGCCCAACAAAGATAATTGCAGAGAAGAATATGTGAAGAAATTCTCCACAGACGTACGACTAATGCCCAGGCTTAAAATGATCTTAAATAAAAGACGAAGTATAAATAACACGAGTGTTTTTATTCAACAAAGGAAAGATACAAAACGACAAACTCAAGCGTAATTCCGGGGAGAAAGAAAGAAACCATGGGGAGAAACGGGAATACCGAATTAACGAGATTACGAAGGCAATAAAAGAAAATGTAAAGTTATATGGACTTACTATCAGCAGCAGAAGTCTTGAGCTGCTCAAGAGCGGAGAGAGAGATAGCATTGTTGGGACCAACTGATGCATCAGAGGGCTTAGAGTCGCAGCGAACAACCCCTCTCCGGACGAAGGTTGTTCTGTCATGGCCAAGAAAAGCAGTGGGTAATGCCTTTGAAGGAAATTGCAAGGAAGAGGAAGATGAGGATTTGAGGTACAGCGCATCAAATTTGGCAGCTGAGAATGTGGATGGAAGTGCCATTGTGGCGCGAGAACCCTAACCCTAAAAAAGAACAAAAGGGGAATTGAGGTGGAAGATGTTAGAGAGGAGGAGCAGTCGCAGAAGAGAAGATAAATTAGAACAGTTATGCAAACTTTGACCCTCCTCTCTCTGATTTGGTCTAAGGCGTGTGGCTTTGTTACGAAAAACAGAACCTTTCTAGGTTTCATTCATATAAGAGATTTCTCTGACTTCTCATTGGAGACCCCTCACCATGCTTTATCCACACTCCTTCCTTTTCCACACACTTATTTGACATGTGTTAAATCACTGTAAAAATATCTCAAAAGTTTTTTTTTTTTTTCTTTTCTTTAATTACTGCAACACTTCCATTTATCAAACTCCTTAATATTATTCATTTTCAGATAAAAAAGAAAAATTCATTTTCGTTTTCTTCTCTTCTTTTATGATGTCCCTTACCATTTTCACTGTTACTGTCTCCATGTTACTCTCGTCGTTTAAGACTTTTTAACTCACATCACCAATAATTCCACCATCATTTGCATCGCATTTGCTACTGTAATTTTCTTTTATCATTTTAATATTTGATATTTTACATACTTCTATAGATATTATGAAATATCTTTACAGATATATTATCATCATAATTGCTACGTAGTAATATCTCTAACAAATGATATTTAATTATGCAATTTATTTAATATATTTTATTAATTATGGTGATGGAAGCTTATGAAATTAGACACTTTTTGTATAAATAATTCTTGGAATGATTTCATTTTTATATCATGCTATTATTTAGAAGAAAAGCATGTGGTTGGTCTTCTCAATATCAGTTACAAAATATATATATATTTGCATTATTTAACAGATTTGCAGAATGTCTTGTGATTTAATTTTGATTTGAAGGCACCTAAAATGTTTGGTAAGAAGTAATTAACAATATATATTGCTTGTAGTGATGATCTTGAATTGGCAGGAACAGCAAATGAGTTGCCATTTTTAGGAAAAATAGGACATAGATAGAAAATATTAAATAGGAAAATAGAAAATATATGAAACTCCAGCAAGTTGATTCTGAAAAATGAGTCCAACTACTGCACTAGGCTATGAAAGCCCAACATCTGTATATAAACAAACTTTAAGCATTTATGTCTGCTTTATACAGACCCCATCAGTATGTTTCTCTACAGATGTCTTTCACAGGTTCTCACTCATGCTCTGTGCTTCTCAACTTGTATCAGTTTATCATTATCAGATGTCTTTAGCTTGAAATTACCTTCATTCCATTTATGTGCATCCCAAGATATTTCTTCACCTTTCAGTTTACTTCTTATGCTGTCTACAACCAATGTCCTCGCCAGCTACTTCAACCTACGAACTCTGCACGACCTACAATTTCCTACGGCAACTCAAAGATTATTATACTCACAAAATTTCCTCAGCTTCGGATTAATACTGTCTTCTATTGTTCCATTTGTCTTCTGCTATTGTGATTACCTTTTTCAGATAAAAAAAAAACAAAGAACCCAATCTCAGACTCAAATGCATGATGCCATTAGATAAGTGTTAGGATTTTTATAAAGTGATATAGCTGAAATAATTAGCACCAATAAATCATATAAAATTGTCCAAGTCCCATGGTACATTCTTTTAGTCATATGAACACAAAAATGAAGTTCGAGGGCACTTATATGTTTAGAACATTTATTCCGCCGAAAACAAATCACTCTCGTATTAAGAATTGACACTTCTACCTGTTATGAACTAATTGCGTTTCAAGGCAAACTTAAAATTGATAAAAGTAAAATTGAGTTTCATTGGTTCGAATGAACAAAGTTCAATGTGATGCATGCAAATAAAACTGTATTTAAAGAGAAAATGTAATTTTATTTTAATTAACTTACCTCAACTAAAAAATTAAAAAAAATTAAAAATATACATGTAAGCATATCATAAAATTTCAAACATTAATAACAAAATGTAATATCATTAACTTGGTTTGAATTTATTAAATTAATATTGATAGTCGTCACTATTAAATTTAACCGATTTACTAAACCAATTCAAACATTGGTTTGGATAATCCGAACCAGACAACATTTCTACTCCTAGTTAATTAAAATTGCACTCTCTTAAGGGCTGAACTAATTAGAATATTGGATACCTGTTCACGCCAAAGAAAACCATTTAGTAATTTGTCTGTTTTATATCCCATTCACCACAAAAGAGCAGAGAGAAAGTTAAAATTTTCATTTTCGTTGTAAATGTGAGAAAATTAAGATCAATCCTGATTTTTTCGTTCCACATCAGACTGCCACGATGATTATAGGCATCCAGAAACAAAATTATTTACAGCAAGTAAACCAACTCTTCTAAAACCAACAAGTCACACGAGTATGGGGCTACAAGTTTCTAGTAAAAACTAGTTGTAGAGTTGGTGAATGCAAAGGCAACACTGGCATTATGGTAATAATTGTGAACAAGGGATAACTTGAACCCACAAAATAAGTATTTTTAACAAGGAATTGCAGTTATAACAAAGATTTAGAAGATACAAGGGGAAGAGGGCTACAAGAGCAGGAACGAAGTCAAACGAGGCCGGTCTATATATTTAATCACGTAGACGAGGCCAATCTCACGCTGTATCAGATTTTTTGCGTACAAACCAGATTATTAAGACACATCTCTAGACTTTACATTGCAGGATAAAATATGGTTATAGAATAAGTCTGCAATCTGAATTATGAAATAACAAACTTAAGCGTTTTGAATAGTTCTTGGTGAGCAATAGAGAGAAAAATCAAAGGCAGAAGCAAGATGAGAAATCCAAGTGAATAAAATTTAGAAAGAATATTGATCAGCAAAAAGCTTGGACCAAGTTGACCCAAGCTTCATTTTCTTTTTGATTGCCATCATGTCTAGTGTTTAGACAAACGTTGTCCTTTCAGGAAAGTTTCAAATAAACCTTCATTTAGCCCATAAATTTATCATCAACACAAAGGAGAAAACTTTTTCAACCGAAAGCTTGACTGAAAATGAAGCTCAGATAAAAATCATTCATGTTGCATATGCAATATATATTAATTTGCCAGACTACGTCAATATCTGCAGTTACATAAGGAAAATCCTGTGGTCATACAACTCATTTTATTTCCCTCGACCAATCAGGCAAGAAAAAAAAAACCTTAGTTCTACTTTTACAGTTTCAGCAAGACATGTGATTAACTAAGATTCAGTTGATGTGGTTGCGTCATCTTTGTGCTTAATCATACCAGAATCCACAAGAATGGGAACCTCAGCTGCAAGCCATGGTGCAAGACCTAAGCAAAGTGCATGAGCAATACCAAATCTGGGGCTGTAAGAAAAGCCAAAAACAGAAATACATCGTTATTTAAATTCAGAAAACATTAAGAGGATGCTAACTAAAATCTCCTGTAAAAATAAATGTCACTTCATCCCCAAAAATAGTTTATTTATCTACAAAAAGGAATTCACAGCTTTAAATCATTGTTAAGTCAGCCAAAACGAAACCCCCAAGACGAAGTAATCTCAAATCACTATTAGAAACCCCAGTCTTGAAACAGAAACATTAAGCCCCGCATCAATATTCTGCTAAAGTAAAATCAAGTGTCATATTAAACTACGTTAATCTGCACTTGCAATAAACAACTCCAGAAAAAAAAAATGTCATTTGATCCCAAAAAGCAGGTTATTTATCTACATAAAAGATTTTACAACTGTAAATCATTGTTAGGCCAGTCATTACGAAACAACCCTAAAACGTAAAAGTCTCAAATCACTATTGGAACACCAGTCTTGAAACAGAAACATTAAGCCCCACATCAGTATTCTGCTAGAGTAAAATCAAGTGTCATATTAAGCTATCTTAATATGCACTTGCATTAAACAACTCCAGATATGAATGAAGCAGAACCTTCTAGTTATCTTATCCAGCTTTAGATATTGATTAATCAAAAATATCATTTGACCAAGGATCCTAATTGATTCTTGTTGGAATCTTAACAATCACAATAGTTCCTAGTCTTAAATTTGGGCTTGACTCTATTTCAACCCCCAGAGTTAGCTCGTATTGTGAGAATTGCCCCTCACTTAAATGCATTATTTAGGCCCTATCTTTACTCAGCATGAAAATTAGGTCTTTTTCAATGCACTCCCTCCCACTTAACACTACTGTGTTTGGTGCATGGAAAATGTGATACAGAAAAATCAATCAGGTCTTTTTCAATACGCCTCCCTCCCACTAAACACTATTGTGTTTGGTGCATGGATAATATGAAAGGTGACACAATAACAAATCTATATCAGACTTTAAGAAGGAATTTGAGTGAGACCTTACGAAACCCCAAAAACTAACTCCTAAGATGAGAGTTTCACCTACTAATATACACAATTCAGGTACTTCGGTCAATGTGAAACTTAGGTTTTCCCGATACTCAATTTTTATTGATTCATTCAACACCACTTCCACGTTGAGAGCAGGTATTGTTAACACTTTGTCAACTTCCAATTAAAGCACTTAAACTATATATGTGAAAAAATAGCACAACAGTCCCCGATAAACTAACATCTAGTTTAGTGAAAAATCCTTTATTTTCATTGGCAATTCTGTAGTTCAGTCCCCGCAAACATATCACAATCTCAATCACAAACAGGTTGAAGTTAATCTTATATGGTTAGTTGAGAAGAAAACGTACCAATTTTTGGCCCAAAGAGGTTTGAAGTGCACAGTCAAGCAGATCTTTCCACCCCTGTACATCTATAAAATAAAGAGGGAGGGAGGAATTAAAACTTTGCTGTCAGAGGTAGAAAACTAAGGAGGAGGAAAGGGAAAAGGGAAAAGAAGGAACCTTTTGGGTCTTTCCGTCCAATTGAGGGAGTTCGAGTTCGGGGGCGGTGGAAGGGTAGGTGACGGGGATATCGAATTGGAGGTCGAATTCGTACTTGAGGAGGTTATAGACGTACCAGCATTTACCGGTCCAACGAGTGCCTTCGGGGTTGGCGGCGGAGATGCGAAACCAATCGTTGTCGTTGGACTTGTTCATCTGCGTGTAGGCTATGAGAGCCTTGTACTCTTCCTTCAACCTCTGCGTCCATGCCGCGCCGTCTCGAGGACCCGCCTTCGTCGCAAGCAAAGGGATCTGTGTCAGAGTCGACTTCGTGTTCGGGTCCCAACCTTCCATCTCTCTCTCTCTCTCTCCGCTTCAAACGCACGCTGAAATGCCTTCAAATGACGATGCTGCTCCTTCGCCCTTTTATACTAGTCAGTGAAAGATTATTAGGAGTTGTTATTTTTTATTCAGATTACAATATTTATTTTAAATAAAAATATATTTAGTTGTCATTTTTCTGAGTAGTATTTTTAACATTGTTTCAAATATCTTTTCATTGATATATGTCTTCAATGTATAATGTCTTATACATTGAATTGAGTTTAAATTTTTTAAAATAATATTCAATAATTAAAACAGGAATGTATCATGATATAAATTGTTTATTACAATATTAAAATACACTTTATTTATTTATTATTTATTATGGTTATGATATAATTTTATAGTTATTTCGAAAAGTTTAAAATAATTTAAACTCCAGTTATATAATATAAAGTTAGAATCAATCAAAAAAGTAAAAAATATTGTACTGGGCCACAGTTGATCATTCACAAGAAAATGACTCTCGTCGATAATAACAACTCAGTTAATGAAAATAATAGTTATTGATATTATTGGTATTGGATGAGATCTAAGCATATAAATATATATATTTGACAGAAATAAAAGGTCATTATTATTCACCTTTATTACAATGTTATTAAGCAAAGTCACTAGACTGAGCGTGAGAGTGCCTTTGACTCCCAAATGGCTTGGACATAAGGGAGAAAGACCAAACAACGTAACTTTGAATGCTTTGAGTAGGGAATCTCAACCCCTTACCCAAAACAAATACAATAATTAGCAATAATTAAGTGTGTTTATTTTTTAACATGGATTTTAGGAGTATGGGATGATGGATTTGAAATAATTTAAAATTGTTGTTTATTTGAAAGGAATTGAAGGTAAGAATAAAGAGATTTAGGGATAAAATTTACGAAAGTTTGTTAATAGATAAACTTTATCGAAAAAGAAAAACCTAATATTAAAAGATTGTCCGAAATATCTTTTATATTAATCAATTTTTTTAGTGTTGTGCATCTTCTACGAGCTTCAATATAAAAATACAATAATGACAATTACACGCAAACAAAATAAGGATAAATTAACATACAAGTAATCAATATTACAATCACAATTAACAGTTAAACAATATAAAAAATTAACATTATAGTCCTCAACCAACATTCTAACTGGACTCATAACTATATCATAACTTAAAACATGTTATCAAAATAACAATGCAATCACTTCTGATCTCACACACTAGTTCAATGTACAAATGATCTCAAATAAAGTCACTTGATAAATTATTTTCATAATTATTACACTTTCTCACAGAGTTTTCAATATAGTTTGTTGAGAACTAAACAAATATCATGTGTTTTAATTGTAATTCACACAGTAGCAGACCAATTATTCGCTCACCACAAGAGATAAAATTCCTAACCGTTCCCAAAATTTTATGGACGAAATTCACTTTCCATTACCGTCTCATAGAGACTTACAGACAAAATTCACTAGTTTAATCACCACGTAGAATTTACCATTCATCCACCCGTGTATAACTAAAATCCCTTATATTCACCTAGAGTCTTGTAAATAGAGTTCACACCCTCCTTTATCCTAGAATGAAGTCTTTGGGTTTTACTTATCACTCTTTCCCATGAAGTCTTACAAACGAAATCCCTTATCTTTATTACATCACATTTCCAATTCAACAACCAACTTGTATATCAACTTATACATTAACATCAAATATATAATATCAACCAACAAAACTTCACCAAAATAAACCAAAACATCTTGTGTTAAACAATAAATATATAAAATATTTAACTTTTATTAATTAATTAATTATTTTATATAATAATAATTCCTCAAACTTCGAATTAAATTATCAAAATCGTACGTATTATCTTTTATATTATACATACTCACTAAAAAAACATAAAGGTACTCTATTATGTTTATGTATAATTTAATTTTACCACACCTAATAAAACCAAATTTGCTGCAAAGCGTCATTCGAAATTTAATCACATGCTAAAGCTTAATAATTATACTCTCAATTGCACAACAGAATGTTGGCATTTCATATAATAAAAATAAAATAAAACAACAACGAAACCACACCAAGGCCGAAATTTTCGTTAAAAAAGAAAATCAATCAACTCCATGGTTTGGTAAAATGGATAAACTTTTTTAGCAAAGAGTGGTTAACAAAGGTTGCAATCCCATGTTTATAATTCATTTAAAATTTCAAGTAAACTTTATCTTTCATTATTATTAATTTAAATATAATATGTATTAATAAAATAAATTTTATTAAATGGTTATTTATAAAAAGCTTTTTGTAAAAATTGTGACATGCTATGTAGCTCGCGATTTAACTTGTTGATATCTTTAGTGATAGTGACAGGTACCAAAATGACTTCAACGGAGGTTTCAGTATGATGCAATATCAATTTTGTATTATTCATAATTCATCATAATTGATTCAAGCATTTTTTTTCTAAGAGAATCGGTTCCACAAGAGACATAATTGATTCTCCCTTCTTTTTTCTTCCCATAACCCATGTACTTCATATGAGGACAATGTGGTCTTCTCATTTTGCATGAACAGTAAATCACTTTAAATATCCTCAATATACGAATATGAAAAACTCACTTCCTCCTGTAAATTGTCGTTTGCAATTTATTCGCATGTTGTTTATTTTATTTTTTGTTATTTGCACCAAATTATTTTTTTTTATTTTTTTATACTCCTAACCTTTAAGTGTATGCTTAATAATAACTTATTTTAGTTTAAATCAATTTTGTGTTTACTGGAAGATAACTTATACTACTGTTACTTATTACTTACAAAGCAATAATAAAATTGCATTGCAAATGTAATATTAATTTGATAAAATCAATGAGTATCATAAATAAGCAAATTTTTATATGGATTAATCCAACAATAGATTATACATAGTTCTTTGCACACAATCAAGTTTTATTAGTCAACACGAGTTTTGTCACTCTCGTTTTGCTCGTGATCTTTCACAATTTCTTTTAAATAATACAAACATGTGTGTATTTTTTTAAAAAAAAATTCCCAAATTTACAATACATGTATCTTTAACAAATATGAATCCTATAAACAAGTTGTATAAAAAAAGTTATACAAGTGTAATAGATAAAAATAAAAAACACTCGACTTCTATATTGATTCATTTGAACACAAATTGTGTTTAACTTTTCTTTACAAGTCGACTTCCTTCAAATAATGATTATAATTATTCTCTATGCCAACTATGACTTCCAACTAATACATAAAACACTTTTGATTGTCTCCCTTGTTTTTCCCACAAACAAACAGTACATAATTTTTCATTAGGTTATTTTTTACTTTCTAGTATTATACCTACCACTCTCAATTTTAGTGAAAGGGATTGTTTTAAATACAACATTAACTTCTAGAACAAAGGATATACAAATATATTTTTTTACATATAGATAACTCATAAAATGAAGCTTTTACAATGGCAGTGCACTCTTTGTGTATTGTTGGTAATGTGTTTTGGTTTAGTGCTAACTAAATTGAAACAATGACATGCATTGTACGTTGATATTCTTTGCGAGCTTTTTAATTGGTCATAGGGAGAATTTTGCACCATGTTTGTATAAGCGTGAGTATTGTTCACGTGGATGGATTTGAGAGAGTCATCATTGTTTGAATGTATTCATATGTGAAGAAGTGATGATATGAAAATGCAAGGAAGGGATCCATAAAGTTTTTCGTTTGTGTGGAGAAGTAAAAGGAAAGCCAGTTGAACAAGCGTGTAAATACCTAATTGCTTATTGCTCAATACTTTGCATGACAAGTATTTAAAATTCTCTGCATTGTGACATGTTTTCAATACTTTTTAATATCCTCAGCATGTTTTTTTAAAAATAATTTAAACCTATAGCTGTCAAAATAGGTCACAACCCGCGGGCCAACCTGACCCACCACGGGTTCAGGCCGGGTTGAGTTTGAAAAATTTGTATTTTTTTTATGCGGGTCAGATTTAAACCCGACTCTTTTTAATCCGGCTCATGCAGGTTGAACCCGCGATGGGCCGGGTTGGCCCACCAACCCACCTAAATTATTTATTTTATTAAAATTTATTTTTAATTTTATAAAAAATTATTTATTATTTTTTTTTGCTTGAAAAAATTATTTAACTTTCCTATTTTCAAAATTAATTAAACATCTATGTTGGGAGTGAAATTTGTTTAGATTTAGATTATAGAAAGTTTGTAATTTTTTTATTTAAAAAAATTGTAATTAAATGAGTCAGTGAGCTAACCCGTTTATCCACCAACCTGTGATGGGTCAGGCCGAGTTCGAATTTTTCTGGCTCGCTAATAAATAAGTCCGGTTGGGTGGACTCACTAACTGACTAACCCATGGTGGGCCGGACTGGATCGACCGAGTTACCGTTTTGACAGCTTTGTTTAAACCAATCAATTTTTTAAAATTAATTCCATCAATTGAATTTTTTTTAATCAAATTAACGCCTCGCACTTTATTTTAAATTAATTTCAACCAATCAATTTTTATTTTAAACTAATTTTGACTACAAAGGTAAAATTAATATTACAATTTAACCGATTAAAATATTTTTTATCACATTTATAAAATTATTCACCGGTACAAATTCTTCTCTTATATCTTGTGAACTTTTCACCATATTTTTCATAAATCAAATAACATGTAATGTTTTTTTTTTTCATTTTTCTTTTACCATTTCAAATCCATCTTCAAATTCAAGGAGAATTTTATTCATAGATATTTTGAATAAAACCCTTGGAAATGATGTTTAATTTTTGTTGCCAGAATTGCAATAAAAGTTGGTATGCTTTTAGTAATATAACTCTATTAAAGCTCTCAAATTCTTAGGTTTTATTCTAGATTTAATATTGGACATCATACACTTGTACTAACAACACTAACATTAGAATGTTGGTTTCTTGCAAAAATAAAATAAAACTCAGACATGTGAACCAATAACTCACTAGAAAATATGACAAATTCAAACTAATTTGTGTTTTGTTCTCCATTTTTACATCTTTTGTTGCATCATCTACAAGTAAACATAATTTCTAAGCTGTATAAAAAACTTTAATGACTTCATAAAGTTTGAATTTATTATCACATGATGTTCTTGCAACTCTTTCATTCCAACACTTATAATAAAGTATTAAATTGTTAAACTAAATAGTAGTTGTTGTTATTAAAATTATAGATCTTATTTCTTTATTTATAAATATTATTTTGTTTATTCTGGATATTTGTTAAACTAAATAGTAGTTGAGTCATAAATACTAAAATTTCTTTATTTATAAATATTATTTTGTTTTTATCTAAATTATCAAGACAAGACTCTTAAGATTAAATGGTTTGTTTAACATTAATTTTCCACACACTTGATTTATTCTTTATTATTTTATATTATACTTGTTTCTTTAAAATCTAACTGGCATGTTTCTGAGTTTTTTTTAGGTATTTCTTAAAAGCTTAATTAAATTTTAAATATTTAATGAATTTGAAAAATTTTAATTGAGTTTTTATTAAAATTTTGTGATTTATTGAGTTTAAAAAAAAACATATTATTTTTTACGTTTAATTTCTTTTAGGTGATGTGATTTTGATCTCCGTCATTTAATTTTATAATATTATAATTTATAATTTTATAATTTGTATAATATAATTTTATAATTTTGTAATTGTAAGAAATTTAACATGACACAACAAGTCATGTCAACACTATAGATAATAGAAATTATCTTTCATTTTGATAAGTTTTAAATAGTTAGTTTGATGGTTTTATTATATCAAAAGAGTGAACTTTCATACAAATTATCTGTAAAGTGTTAATATATATTTGGTATATAAATGCTTATTTGATATATATTTTTTAATTTATAATAAAATATTAAAACTTAATTTTGTTTTAAGTCTTTCCTAAGTTTTAAAATTTTTTATTTAAATTCTTATTAAATTTGTATGGTTTATTGAATATTTAATAATATTATATTTTTTAATTGAATTTCTGCTGTTAATTGTTTTATTAAACGAGTGGCTTTTAAGTGATTGACGTGGTTGGTTATTATTTTGTCATATCACATTGACAATATAACAATCATTAACAATCATACCACTCAATTAAAAGAAATTGACCATGAATACTCAATTCAAAAATATTAATTTATTTAATACTCAATAAATCATAAAAGTTTATTAAAAAATCAATTAAAAATTCTTAAATTTACTATGGATTTAATTAAATATTAATGGATATAACTTTTTTAGGAGGCTTAAAGTACTGGTTTACAATTGTGATAATAATTATAATTAAAACATGAAAAATATGAACTAACCCTGCTTAGACCTATACAAGTATTGTTTGTTGGATTTAAAAAAGAATTATGAAATCTTTTATAGTTAGTTAATTAATCTATTTATTTTGAACTTATCACAAATTTTCTTTGTAGACCATACCTTTGCTTTCAAGTTACAATTCTAGGAGTTTTAGACATATTATTATAATCTCAATGTTATTATTAGGTGGATATAAAATATGTTTAGTTATTTATTTATTTATGGTAAAAATGAACTCTGTACATTCTTTATTTTTTTAAAAATTTGAAAATAATAAAAATCAAAATAAATGAAAGTTATATTAGAGTTAGAAAATACATTATTTCATTTCTAAAAACTAGTGAAGACCCGAGTGCGTATCGTATATTTGTTATGATAATAAACAAATTGAAAGAGTAATTACTATACTAAAAGTAATTTTAAGATATTATTAATACTGATAACAATTATACACATAAAAAACAAATATAGATTTAATTTTGTATTAGTTTTTATAATAAATTATATATAAAAAATAGTACTAAAATACTTAATTTTGTTTCAAAATTATAATTATAGTTATACACTAAAAACACGATCGGTCCAATGTTACTAAAAGAAGAAATATAATATTTATATGAGAAATAAAAAAAAATGTATTGCTACTAACATATATTTCTTAACACGGGCAAATTATCAACATAATAGTAATACTTTATAAAAATCAGATTTTAAGTCTTGCTTTTCATGCTTCTTTAATTACTTGAGTTTTTAAAAAAATAAATGTTATTTCGTATAAATATTGTATTATTATTTTTATTTTATTTATTTGTTTAATAATTTTTGAAATGAAAGAAATCAAGGAGACAAAAGATTGAGTGATCATTTTCCAGTTTAGTTAGTATTTAATGAATGAATAAAATCAGAGTGAATAGGTGGCTTCACTTAAGAACAAATTTTTTAATTAATTTTTTTTTTCTCAAAATAAACTTTTATGTTTGCAAAAAAATAAATAAATAAATAAATATATATATATATATATATGTATATATAACTATTTTTTATATTTGGTATGTGACATGAACTTTATTTGATACATGATATCTACATGCAAATAAATAACTTTTTAACGATTTATATATAATTTGTTTAGCAAGAACCTATTAAACAATACTCATTTCTCATAGATTCAATAAAAAAATAACGATAAGATGATTTGATACATATTATAAAATAAAATAATCATAAAAAAGCATTTTTCTTAATTAAAAAAAACACTTAATTAAAAGAAAATAATATCAAATAAATATAAAAAATAAATATAAAAATTTTGTAGGTCAAATATAAGTTCTCCTCAATGTGATTAACCTATTTGTATTAATCATGTTGTGACAAGTGTCACACCCTATTAAATTTCCTCTTTAGTGTGATACACGTGTCGTGTTCCTCCAGTTTTCCCATATTAAGTGGAAGACAAGACTGTCAGTGCATTTAATTTCCCGTCCTCGGTAACCGTGCGACAGCAGAAGGGGGTGAGAGCTTCTAAATAGTGGAAGACATGTGGCTTACATAGAGTGGACCAAACGAGTTTTAATGGAGGTTGTATTTAAAATTGAAATTTGAAAACTGATGTCACTTTCTGCATGCACTTCAACCTTCAAAAATCTCACTTTTCTCCTCCTTCTCTCTAGAAACCTCAACCTTCTCTCTAGATTTCTGACCACCTCCTCTCCTCCGATCACCTTACTCCTTTTAGATTAAATCTTCACGGCGACGAGACCTTCCAATTGCACCGATCAGAATCTTGTTTGGAGCACTTTGGAATCTTGAAGCTTTAGGAGACTTAGAAGATTAGCTGGAATTAGAGGTAAGGGAAGCTTATAAAAATTTAATTATGATTATGTTTTATGAATTAATGCATGATGGTTTGAGTATATGATTGATGTTGTATGTTTTAAATTAAATATGAAAGTATGGTATGATGTTTGATGTACTGTGTGTCTGATTTTGGTATGAAATTATGCATGTGTATATTTAACTTAGTGAAATTCTAATGTTGTAACCGAGGGTCATTAGGACCGTTCGGTTTCCCCCTAAAACGATCGGTCTTAATTGTGTTCCCTTTTAAGAATCAGTTGAAGACCGATCGATCTTGTACAAACTATGTAAAACCTAAATACCTTGTTAGTTATTCATTCAAAACGAATCCCCTATTTAAGAACGTTCAGTCTCATACTGAATGTTCAATAACTCAATGTACTCGGTCTTATGATCCCTATTGAAGAACGTTCGGTCATACGCTGAACGTTCGGTTTTATATTGATAATGTTTGTTGAAAGTACTCAGTCATAGATCGAGTGCTCAACTTGAGAATGTACTCGGTCATAGACTAAGTATTCGGTTTTATATTAATTCTTTTCTTTTGAATAACGTTCGGTCTTACACATCATATTCATTGTTGAAGTGCTCGGTCTTAAGAGGTCTCGTTAGTGCTCGGTCATAGACTAACACTCTGATTTCTGAAGTTATCGGTCTTATATTAACATTATCTCCTTGGAAGAGTGTTCGGTCTTATACTGACACTCGTTTTATTGAAGAGAACTCTTATATATATATATATATAAATATATATATATATATATATATATATATATATATTTTTTTTTTTTATTTTCTTTTTTTTCTTTTTTTTAAGGCATTCGGCCCAAACTGTAAAGTACTCGGCTTTGTCAAAAGATAACCTGTTTTTGAACGTTCGACTTTCCTCTTGAAATTATTTATATTTCTTGGTCTCTAAACAATACTCGTTTCCCTTCTTTGTTTGACCGTCCGTTCAGTCATTTTTTCTTAAAGTACCTTTTATATGCATAGGAAAGAATGATTCTGGATGAGAATGTGTGCAAGTTTATGTTGGATGTTATGGAATGAAAATAATGAGGTTATGATTATATAAGAGTATTCCAAGGAGAAATATCTCATGATTTGAAAATTGATTGGTAAAGTATGACTATGGTCAGACTCAGGTTCCGTTCTATCCTGATATTCTGTGATTACGTTTTCTCATGTAGAGAAGGGTAACTCATGGCAGGAGGTCCTTTAGCCTCAAGGTATTTCTATACCGAGGTGGTTCCACTGGACTAACCTCGGGTGGCGGTCAGTTGAGTGTATCCCAGCCAGGTCCACCCGAGTGCAAAGAGTGACGAACTACATGGTTCATACCGTCCGGACAGTGTCAGTAGTGGTCGGTCAAAATGTTAATATTTACCGTTCGGATTTGATTGATATACTTGGATTATGATAGCATGATTGAAATGTTGACATATGTGATTCGTGTGTATGATTTAAATGTATGCTGAAACTGATTAATTAAATTTACATAAGCTTATCCTTATTTTCTTGTCTTGTCAATGTGTCGTTCGGTTGTTATCTTCACTGCAATGATCATCCATTGGATGTGAGCAGAGGGTGATTTCGAAGATTCAGTGGAAGAAACCTCGTAGGTCGTGCAACCCGAAGATAGTGTAGGACTGTCCGGTCAATAGGTTTATATATAGTTTTCATTACCTGTTTCGGTTTATATACCCTTCTGTAAAAATTGTTCGGTTTTAGCCTGTAAATTGTATCAAACATCTTGTTTACTGTACAACTTCCAATTCTATATGATATTTCATATTTCAATCCACTTAAGTGCTTATTTTATTATTATTCATGTTAACTCTTACAATAAATTATAACGTTTGTTATAAATTTATTTTACAACAAGTCTTTGTTCATGTATGGAACTTGTTGAGATTATGTTTTTTTATTTTTGAATTGGTCGACGAAGAAAAAAAAAGTTTAGAAAAGAATAAAAAAGAAAGAGATATTGATATGTGTTTGATTTTATACCAAACAAGTGAAAAATTAGGTTAGAGTTATTTATTTGTTTATTATATATTATTTAGTTGTTTATCTTTGGTGGATTTTTGATTAAATTTAATATATTATATTATTTACAGAAAAAAGCCAAATTTGAGTTGATAATAACAATAATCTGTGTAGAACACAATGGATGGATAAATTTGTTACTCACCATCCCAACGAGCAATTCCTCATCGTTGCAATCAGGGAGTGACTGTGATTTAGATTCAGCCCGCCGAGTTTTTGCTTCAATCCAATTCGAATATCAATCCTTCGTCTTCTTCTTCCTCGTTGTTCCCAACATTACATAAACCTTCTTCATCCATTGCTCGCTATTTCAAAACCCTAAAACATACAGACATCTATGGCCGCTCCTACCAGGGACCAAGCCCTCTCTCTTCTCGCTACGGCCAACAACCACGGCGACCTTGCCGTTAAAACCTCATCGCTCAAACAAGCAAAGGACCTTCTTCTCTCCATCGACCACTCTCTCGCCGCCGACCTCTTCCCTTACTTGCTTGAGCTTCAGTCTTCTCCCGAAAGCCTCGTTCGCAAATTGCTCATTCAGTTAGTTCCTCACTCTATTTTTATTTTTAAAATTTTTCTTTCTTTATTTGATTTATAACCCTGTGTGGGCGCGGCTTTTAAGTTGTTTATGCCTTTTCTTGAATCCACAATTCGTTCTGTCATGTTTTCTCTATGAATTTGGCGTTTTAGGGTAATGCTGCAGGGCTACATTTCTGCCTTTTCATTTTAAACTTTTCTCGTGTGCATTTTTTTATTACTTTCTTGATGTGATATCCTCTGTTTATTGAGTTATGCTGTGAGAGTTTGTTCGTTGGGTGCAATTTGTCTCTCTCGAGTTTTGTAGCTTGCTTGTTTCCATCCATAATCTGTGCCACCTTTGCCTTCAGCTCTCCAAATGTAGCAGCTTCTGGCGCGCGCGCGCGCGTGTTTCAATGATATATATATATATATATATATATATATATTTACTTTTAATTTGATTCCTTCGCTGCATTTCAGGATAATCGAGGAGATTGGTTTTAGAGCAGTTGAGCACTCTCCTACGCTGATATCTGTACTATTAACATTTTTACGAGACAGTGATGAAATTGTTGTAAAGCAGTCTATTGTTAGTGGCACAAATATCTTTGGTAGTGTTTTTGAGGAGTTGATTGTGCAGGTACTTTCTCTAGTCCCGCTGCCTATCTTCATAATTTTGTGCTGATACGATAAAATACATGCACGGATTTTTTTCTTTAATTATCTATGTAGATTAAATTATTTTAAGGAATAAGTCTTGCTATTTATCTGATTACTTTGTGTACATGTTTATTCTGGTGATTCTCCCCCTCTTTAACCCTTAACTTTCTTTGGTCTTGTATGAATTAGCATGATATACATGCATACTAACTATGGAAATGATACGAGGTTATCCATTTCTTTTGTTTCTATGGTGTCATTATTAAATTTTGATTTTATACCAGATTTGTGCCGTGTTAGAGAATATTGATTATTTCCAGTGGTTCATCTAATTGCTGGTCATTGTTAGATGGATTTTTCACCTCCTTTAATGCCTGTAGCCCATATGTTTCTTAATTAAAGAAACACATCTCACTCCCATTTCATTAATTAACTGTCATAAATTTTATGTATTATAAGCAAATGATTGTAATATTAATCTGGAAAACCAGTTTAGTTAAGACGAGGAACTGAACTATTATTTTTAAGAAGATGAAATTCATTAATACGAAGAGACTCAGCCCATCTCAACTTCTCTATTTTATATGCTTTGTTACATAGTATGATACTGACCAAGTGATACTAATCTGGAAAACAAACAGTTTCAACAAAATGGTAAAGTTGAGAGGTGGCTAGAAGATACTTGGATCTCAATGCTTAAGTTCAAGGATGCTGTTTTTGGGATTGCTGTAGAGGTAATTAGCTTCTAGTTTTTAATCCATTGTTGTTGCCATAATTGTTTGGAGGACCATTGCACTTGTATGTCACTTTTAAGTTTTACTATCTTCTGCAATTGTTACTTTGTAGTAGGTAGTATATTGGTGTGGAATATACTAACAAGCTATATTCAGCATATTGAACCATGCGATTATTTAATATTTGAAATACAATTGAAGTTTAATAAGAAGTCTCTGTTTTAAAAGCTTTGTTAGATTTTTGTCCAATCATAGGCAATCATTGAGGGGAATCCTCATTCTATGGGTTTTGATCAATGAGTGCATGTTGTCAGGTCTGTTTCAGTATTCTCTTTTCTGTGGTGCTTTTCCTTAGATTGAACCTATGAGTCGCAAACATTTCATCAGACTGGTTTTTCCTTTGTGAAAACATTTCCGACTTTGACGCCTCTCATACCTTCCTTGGACATGTGTCATACAATCCTTTGCAAGTGTCTATAGTAAAAAATAGGCTTAGATATATATTTAGTCTCTGTAAAAGTAGCGAGTTTTGATTTTTATTTGTATAAATTATTTCTTTGTTTTTCATCCTGTAAAATTTGAAATCTAAATTTTTAGTTCTTATAAAATGAATGAAATTTGGTTTTAGTCTCTTTTAAACAATTTCTTTAATTTTCAACCCTCTAAACTTTGAAGTCACTATTTTTGTTCCCTTACATTGATTTTAAGACAAATAAAAAACATTTATTTTATGGATCCTAATCTTTTTGAAGGTGTCACATGCTGACATAGTATTGTAAACATTAGTGGGGCGTCCCTTGAAATAATCACACTTGATCTTTCGTTCAGCACATAAACTATTAACAAGTGTTACATAATACTAGAGATCAATAACAGTGATTTCAATTTTAGAGGGACTAAAGTTTAAAGAATTCTTTTAATAGGAGCGAAAATAAAAGCTTGTTCATTTAAGGACTAGAAGCATATTTAAACCTAAAACTATTATTTTTTCTTTACTGTAACTTTTTTAAATATAAACAGTCAATGAATTATACTAAAATATCTAGTAATTTTAACATCTATAGGAGAGTACCGTTGTTTCTTTGAATGGAAACTCCTTAAACAGCAGAGTCTTCCTTAGTTCATCCTGCATGCCCCTGATTTTGTCCTGGTTATCCTGCAGCGTGCTTTCCATATGATCCTCCAGCACAGTTTTTCCATAGTACCATCATTTTTTTTACTCACTCTTGTTTTGGTCATGTGGTTTTGTTATCAGCTTTGGTTACTCTCCAGCATCTCTCAATTTAGATTTTTGTCATGTTGATATATATAATTTGTTAAGTGTGAGAGGGAGGCTAAGAAGGAAGATGGGAGAAGCTGTTAAGGATTCATGGTGAATAATATAATATCTAAGAAAATCTGGTCTTTAACCAAGCCTATCAGTGTTGTGTCATCCATTGGCTAACATCATGCAGTGGGAGAAAGGCTTTTGTTGTTGGTGGTCAATTTTTATTTGTCAATCATGTAAAAAAGGCTCTCCCATTATATACATATATGTGTGTGTGTATAGATGAATGACATAACATTTGTGTAAGCTATACCTACTATTTCACCATCAATGGTTTCACGTATAGTGTTGCACTTTGTTTTTCAATTCAACTATTGAGTTCTAACTATTGTACCTTGATTGATTGTGTTCAATTTTTTCAAAATTTAAAAATGAAATAAAATGATCAAATAAATCAAAGCATTTAGCTACAAATTAATGGTAATTATTTGACACCTATAGGGGTATTTTTGTGAAGTTTTCTCTGGTGGAGGCACGGACCTTGATGTGTAGAAGTGATAGTTTGATCATATAAGAGGCATTTGCAATATATGAAATAGGATAGTAATTTTATTGCAATTTTGGCTGAGCAAAGTGGCATTTGAGCAATGTAATTGTGGCAAGCGATATTGGAGTTCTCATGTTTGTTGGCTGTCATCGTCACTAGCCTCTTTCAGTCTGAAATAATACTTTTATGTGTTTTTGAAGTACATATTATCCTGTTACTAGCTTTTGGGTGTCACACTAATCCATGTACAACTTCAGTTTAGACCTTGTTTGGAATCTTATGTCATTCTTTTTAACTTGAATTTGTAGTGGCTACAACAATGGGCTTTAATTTTTTTTGATTTCTGACTGAAATTAATTTGCTTGCTATTGTAGCCTGGCTCTGTTGGAATAAAGTTGCTGGCACTGAAATTCCTTGAAATGTTTGTATTACTATTTGCATCTGACATCAGTGATTCTGAGAAATTAGCCACAAAAGGTACTGCTCTTCACATTTAACAAGTTTAATGTATGTGTGAGTTTAATGGCTTGGGTTCTAGTTCTTACAACACAATTTTTACTTAAAGTTCCAGTTTAGAATAGGGAGTTAATAGCTTAATAATCATCTAGTCATATGTTATTGCTAAAACCAATCTAAATGCAGGAGGTAGACAAGCTTTTAATGTGTTGTGGTTGGTTGGTGGTCATCCTCACCCTGTTCTTGATCCAGTGGTGCTCATGTCAGAAGGAAATAGGACTCTTGGCATTCTATTAAATTTATTGCAGTCTGTTGGCACTCTTCCTGGTTGCTTGACTATTACTGTTGTAAATTGGTGAGTTTTGATGTGGTAGCAGCCAATGGCCTGTGTTTAAATATCATTAGCATTTCTCTGTGTTCTTTTTCAGACAATAGATCCTATGGAAATTGTGTGGTAGCCAACTCTTTTTGAATATATATGTGGTTGCATGTTAAGGCATGTTTTCCTTTATTTCTTGAGAAGTAGGCTGATTAACATTTTATTTCATTTATTTGCATGTTGGTTTTTAAAACCCCTTTAAATCATTTCATTTTCTCTTTGTACATTGCTCTTCTCAAAGGTGTACTCTTCTAATAAAGGCAACAGGAATGTGAGAAACTTTCAATACTCACATTTTATTTTTAAACTAGCTAGAAGCATTTCGTGGGGTGTATTTAATGTTCCCTGACTGATAACCTTGACACACTGGTCACCAGGACCCTTTATTAAACTCGTGGGTAGATTTATGAATATAGAAAACGAGATAAAGTTACAAAAACAGTGAGAGGGATTTATGATATAGAAAACGAGATAAAGTTACAAAAACAGTGAGAGGGAGAGACATTTGATCTGAAAACAGAAGCTAAAACTTGTATTGAATTGGATAAATGTCCTGAGTTCAAACACCATAACCAACTGAAACTGATGGCTAGTCTTTGTCAACTGAAACAGAATTCAAACAAATTAGTGGGCTAGTGGATGTGCATGATATGATGATATTAGCTGTTATGAAATTTAGTTGTTTTCTGACCATATTTTTTCATTGCCTTGTAAAAGAGATAGAAATGCATATCTTGGCACCTACCAGGCCCGTTTTTAAAACTGGCTCTTTTAGGAATTTAATAGTCTAATTTCATATGCTTTAAATATTTGTTTCTATACTTTTTATTGGTACACACTTTGAATGTGTCGTCTGGATCACTTTTCATTATGCCATCGTATTGAATTTCAGTGGCTCTAGATGAATTTTCATTTTTTATTATTCTTTTACTGTTTTTTATATATAAAATGAACAGCAGTTATATGCATACACCTTCGTTTTATCTACACCTGTTATACACTTGTTTTTTCTTTCTATCTCTCTCTTCTTATTACATCATATAACCTATAAACCTATCATTTTTACTCCCTCTCTAGGTGTATATTAAGTGTTGATGCACCTTTTGGTGTCCATAAATTATTTTTCTAAAATAAATGACTCACGGCATTAAGTTTATATCTACGTGAAATTATATTCCAATGATCTTTCATCTTACAGATGGCATCACTGCAGTAAGTTTATAATTTTTGTCCCGAGCCATATCTTCTATTGTCTGGTAAATTCCTTGTAGCAAATTTTCCGTTGTCCATGATATGATTTAAGTTTTGGAAAGTTTTCTTCTTCAAACTAAGAACTGATTTGTGTGCATTCTGTTTGATGTCTACCATCTGCCATGGGAGTAATTAATATTTTTGTCTGTTCTGTTTGTTAGTTTTTGTCCTTTGCTCAGCAAAAGAAATCATTTTCAATACTCAGCGGTGTTGCTTACATGCTTTCAAAAATCCAATTTTTGTGTGTAGAGTGCTTCTGATACTGTTTGTTTCTTGAAACATGCAAGAAATGGTTTTTGGTATTGATTCTTCTATGAATTAAAAACCACCTTTTCATTTCCTCATTGGTACTTATAGATTGCTTTATACAACGGGGTGTGTGTGTGGTGGCAGGGGAAGGGGTTAATTTTTCAGGCTTCGAACACGGGCAGTAAACATAATATAAATATGGATTATAATTGGTCTCAAGAATAATAGTGAAACTGAAAATAACATCAGAGGACATTTGTTACTGCTTGGGCATTTCTTTAAGAGTAAAAGAATAAATTAAGACAAGATGGCTACATGGTTAATATTACAGAGGTGTTGGGGACAGGAAAATACATAAGGTCAAATCCAATTACCTCAAAATATATGGCTATGCCTTTCTAGTCATCTATTTTTTCTCTCTTATCCCCCTTTTATTTGATTTATCTCGTATTTATGTATTTACTGTGCATGTATGAGTTCACTATTCATGTGGTTGGCAACCTGTAAACGAGTTCACTATTTATGTGTTGTTTCCAAACACAATGGTCCTAAAGTTTAAGAGTTTAAAGTTGTATGCATATTTTCTTAGAAACCTTTATTGCAGCTGCAATATATTCAATGTAATGTTTATTTTGAGTTTGAAGTACTGTAGTGTTTCTGTTCTGCCTTACTCATTTCTATGCAGGAAGGCTGCAAGTGTATTTCTTAAGATTCTAGCTATCTTTTTGTATTGGGATTTCACGTCAATACCATTACATGATATACTCAGTCCTTAATCATTACTGATTCCGTTCTTAAATCAATGAAATTCATTAAAAAATGAGCATATAACTGCATTTTGCCCTGGTTTTACTATGTTGAAAATGGAGTGATAACTGAAGCAGGGACTCATCGATCGAATAAGTTCAACTACTTGTTATTTTAGTAACATTGCAGCATGCCGACCAGTTCTTTATGGGAAGTTATTGGCCTTGGATACTCTGCATTGGTGGTTCATAAGTTGGAAGTTACCTTGATAAGGCTGTGTAAGATGGTTCATTATTTATACCATGGAGTGCCAGTTGGCTGGGTGTTAGAAATCGAAAGTGATGCACTATAATGGACATCTAGTGAACCGAGGAAACATGGTCGTCAAGTGATGCAGTTTATTATTGTAAACTGTTAAGAGACCATTTACCATTTAAAAATTTCATGCTGTAACACAGTTAATGTATTTATTATTTTATAACAGCTGATACACAGTTAATGCCTCAATAATTCAATATATATATTGTTGTTTTTGTGTTATATATTTGTTTTGGCATTTTTATGGATTTTCCATTCCATTTGTTAGCATATCAATAATGCTAGAACCATTTCATAGTGAACCCATTAAACTTCTATTCAGCTGATCCTTAGATTTTTCTGGCAAAATCAGGTTCTAATGTGCAAGTGTTCTGTTTATCCCTCTTTCATTTTTGCAGCTGGTGTGCAGTTTAAACCCGCCTTTGAAATTAATCTTACGACATGGATATTCAATATAGAGTTTCATCCAAGCTAACAATTCTTCCCCCCTTCAAAAATATCAGCAAGCAAGGAATATGATAAATGGTGGAATGAATACCAACAATATGTCAATGTTACATAACAAAAATTACACTACTATTAGCCTTTTGTTTTGAAAACTAGATTCTTAAAAACTTCGCAATAAATATTAAATAATATAACATGATTTCATTAACTCTAATCAGTTTTTAAGCAAGCTGAGGGGATTCATTTCCACTTATGCCAGCTTCTCCATGGTAATGCACAATGCATTTTAAGTGACTATGATTAATGTATAAACATCAAAGGAGTATGACAGTCGATATGAAAAATTTATCTTTGCTCTGCAGCTGCATGCATGTTGTTATTTCAAAACTGTGACAACATAAGACTTTACTTCTAAAGTTTTAGAAGAAACCTTTTTAGCATTTCAACATGAGATGGCTAGGGTTATTTGATTTTGTCTAGCAGTTGGCTTATAAAGGTTCTAGTGATAGCTACAGTTCAGTTGAGTATGTGTGTGCTGTTCAAACCCTTGTGATTGTTTCAATCACTTGTAATCTATAGAGGCTTATTTCATTATTTTACCCTTATTTGTTTAGTTATCCTGAAACTATGGATGGTTTTATTCTTGGTAACTCATATTATGCCCTATGTTGAACCGTTTAGTTGCCTGTGATGTGGCTGTTAGCCTATGTGTGAAAATAATATGAATTTTACAGAAACAAGAGAACAGATTTTATTGGATTTTAGTTTTGCTTGTTTTATTATTTTAATTTCTCCTGGCGATAGAAATGTAATTGTCATCTGCAGCATATTTTTCTATAAAACGGAATTACTTATCACTTTATTTTCTGCATTTTCTTCTTGTTCTATGTTTTGGGTTCTTGGTACCTGTTTTGTCTGGTTTTTGAAATCCTTATGTGTCTAATATTAATATGAAAAATTGCACTTCATTGCCTTTGAAGATAAGTACAGCTATCTGTTTAGTCACACTTCATATTTTACAGATTTGGTTGAATAAAATGTCCCACTAAAACTGCTTTAGTAATCTTTATATTTGCCATTGTGTTCACCCTTTGTTTTTTCCTCTACACAGTGGCATACCTCCATTTGTTAACGTGGAACAATTTTGTAAAGATAATGTGTTGCGTACTTATTTATTAGTTTGCATCTTATAAGAAGTTCATACTGGATTATTCTTCATCACTGCTTTATTTTTGGTAATATTGTGTTGTAGTCAAAAACTGACAAAGGTTTGACTTAATTTTGGATATTTCTTATGTTCTTTAAGTTTCTGCATGCAAACACTTTTTAAAGGATACATAAATTTAGTATACAGACAATTGAGTATTTGATTGTGATATTAAATTTTGAATCATGAGCCACTGAGGTTCTTTTCTTGTGCAATGACATGGTTATCCGACTGTCTTTTCATGGTAAATTATTTGTTGTCATTTCAAAATTATAATAAAGTTTCATTTTAATAGTTGGCTACCGGATTTTGCCCCCAAAATTGACTAAAGAAATATATAATGTGCTCACATATATCATCACATGACATGGTATATAATTTTTTGCAATGTATCTCTGATATCCATTTCGTTCCTGTCTGATTTTATTTTTAGTAGTGGTTATGTATTCTTATATTCTGACCAGCCACAGCAGCTTCTTAAAGTCTTTAGCTTTAGCTCTTTCCCCTTTAATTGCCTTGTTCATATTATTTTACCAAGGATACAAGTCAGGCAAATTTTAAACCTGGTTTTTGATAACTACGGAAGTTTGACAAAACAAGTTTTAAGTTTCTTAAGTGACAACGGTTCAGTTTAGTATTGAGGCATACTTTTCTTGAGCTTCTTGTATTGTGTTTTAGTTTAGCATGTTACATGATTCATAACAGTGTTTCTTTAGCTTGGTTTATATGGAATGAATAGAAGATGGAGTTCCAGTAAGCTGTAGGTCGCCTTATTTTGAATGACTTTATTTAGATGACCAAATAAGACTGATAGGGATGCCAAAAAGATTTAGTGTTGCTCTCAGTTTGTGGTTCTCTAGCGTATTTTGTCTGAAAGAAATGCTAGAGTTTTCTGTTCTGTAGGCTTTTTTCAAGCAGATTTGGGATGTAAGTAGTTTATCTAGGTTCTTTGTGATGCTCTGCCAATGGTCATTTTAGGGGATTTTAGTATCTTATACTTTACTCTTGCATCTTTCTTTTCCTTGATAAATTCTTAAAAGATCCTTAGATATGGTAAAAGTTATCTAGGATTCTATAAGCTAATAGTCCAGCATTCATTTTTCTTCAAAATGCGTTGGTCTAAAAGTGCTCTAGCAATTTGGAAACAGGAAGAAAGGAATATCTCCACAACGCCTATTGCTTGAGTCTGATTCCAGTTGCTACTAAACTTTCTATGTTTTCCAGCAAGTATTGGCTCAATAACTAAATTCCTTGATCAGATCATGATAGATGAATTCTTTGTTTATCTTAAGCAGTGATAACCAAACTTTTATTTAGAGCTTTTGAACATCAGACAGGCAGTTCGGCCAGGTTGTTTCTAACATTCTTTGAAAGTAGTTGCCCACCACTTAAGCAGGCAGACATTCACTAGGTTGTTAAATACGAATTTGAAATAAAATGGTAAATCAATGCGACGCAATTTTAGGACAATTGTGCATAGGATGCTGTTTGTATATGTACTAAAAGAATACCTGTTAATGGTTGGTTTATTTGTTTGTAGCTAGAATTATGAATGAATATGCCTATGGTGACATGTTTTTTCCATAAGTTCTTGGATTTAAATTTTCTTGGTTTTTTCTTAAACTATTATGTTGCTCCATAGCATAATTTGTAGTTGCTGTTGTTTGTATAATGTTTCGCTTCTATTGCCTCCATTCATAGTCATGTCAAACCTAATCCTCTGAAGTATTTGTTTTGACAGTTTAGCAGCCATTGCAAGAAAAAGGCCACAGCACTATGATACTATTCTTTTAGCATTGCTTGAATTTGATCCAAATGTTCAAACAGCGAAGGGATGTCACGTTGCTAGTATTCAGTACTCCTTAAGAACAGCTTTTCTGGGATTTCTTAGGTGCACTTATTCACCAATACTAGAGGTAAATGTGCTTGCCTTTTATATTTTTTCCTCTAACTTAAACCTCTGACATAGTTCTTGGATTAACGTACTGTAAGAATTATTTGGCCTCAGAAGACTGTATATACATGAAAAGTTGCTCAAAAGAAATAATGATACGTTGTATATTTTTATTGTTAAAAATGTTCAGGTTTTTACTTTTGCTTATTTATCATCACACTCCAAATTACATATCTGTACTAAGCATGGAATCTGTGGTACTACTTTTCTCAGATATTTCTCAATCTCTCATTTTACTGTTGAGAAACTATACCTCAATGATGGTAAATGCTTTATTTTCATGTTCGCTTGTTGATGGGATCCTAGAATATGCCATGGAGGAATTGACTACAATTTTTCCTGCATGCAATTACTGTTTTCCTACGTTTCAAGAATTGTGCCATTTTCTTCTCAACTTTTTGTAATTAAGCATTTATAATTAAGAACAAATTGCATACTGGCTAGTGCAGGTATAAAGAATACAGTGATGAACTTTTTGTTAGGAACTCTTGATTATTGCTTTAAAGGACAGGGACTGGCATTTTGTGGCTAACCATGATTAGATTGATTTTCTTAAATAACTGTATTCATATTTTTGCAGTCAAGAGAAAGACTAATAAGGAGCCTGCGAGCTATGAATGCAGGGGATGCTGCAGATCAGGTGCTTAGGCAAGTCGACAAAATGATTAAAAATGGTGATCGTCCTACTCGCGATGCACGAGTTAACAAGGTATGTGGTGATTTGCTATCTTTTTGCTGCCAAGTAAGCTGCTCAGCAGAAGTTTTTATTTTTTTTCCCTCCATTTATATCACATTATATTTGATTTTAACTTTCAGGATGAACAACCAACAATTCAGTCATCTGTTTCAGGGGAATTATCTAGAAAAAGACCTGTTCCTCTAGATAATGAACAAATGACCAATGGTCATGAAACCATATCTAAACGGATTCGTTCTGGTCCTGACTCTCAGTCTGCTTTACCAGCTAAAATAAATGATCCTGGACAAGATCCTAACCCTGTTAATGGAGTATCACCTAATGTTTCTTTGCTAGATAGTGAAATGACTGCTGTAGAGCAAATGATTGCTGTGATTGGTGCTTTACTTGCTGAAGGAGAGAGAGGTGCCGAATCTCTTGAGATCCTCATTTCAAAGATTCATCCTGATCTACTGGCTGATATTGTCATAACTAATATGAAGCATTTGCCGAAGACTCCCCCACCACTGTCAAGGATTGGGAATTTACCAGCAACACGACAATTAAACTCCCAAGTCAGTCAATCACATGTTATAGCAACTTCTGTTTCAATAAATTCTGTCCAATCCATGTCTGGTACTGGCCAAGCTGTGTTGCCTTCAACTACGGCCACTGTTATTGGCACTAGTTCATTGCCGTCTGACACGTCTATCTTCAGTAACCTGCCTGCTGATTCTAAACGTGATCCTCGGCGGGTAAATCTTGCTTTTGTTTTTTGTACAAATTGGCTTTTGGTAGTCTATATTTCCAAATAGATATTTTCTTACAATACAGCCTGTGTTACTTTGAACCACGTGGTTCAAATTTTCAGGATCCCCGTCGCCTTGATCCCCGGCGTGTTGTGGTAGCTACTGGAGGAGCAACTGTATCAGTTACAGATGATAATGGGGCCACAAAAATTGAGTTTGATGAACCTGTTTCTTCAATTAAACCTGTTTCACTTCCTGTTATTGCTGATGACAATACTCCATCAGATTTAACAGTCAAAATAAAAAATGATGATATGATCTCTGAAGGTGCAGCTGATCAGGTAACTCCTAAAACAGAGGTTCAGGAAAGGCCTGGAGATATTCATCAGATTGCAGAAGCAGATACTTCCTTTGGTCCTTCAGTCTCATCCACTGATTTAAGAGAGGAGGATCCGAGTTCAGTGAATCTGTCAGATGACATTGAAGCAATTGGTACAGATTCATCATCTATTTCAGAGTTTGATCAGTTTTCTCTTGATGTTCAAGTTGAACCCACATTGGAAGATACCTGTCTGGAGTTACCACAGCTTCCACCTTATGTTGAACTATCCAAAGAACAGCGAAGTATAGTGAAAAACATGGCTGTTAGGCACATAATCAATTCATACAAACATTTACATGGAACATATTGTCAGCAGTTTTGGATGCCTCTACTTGCTCGACTAGTTGCTCAGGTAGAAAACTGTTTCTTTACTGTTTCAAGGTTTTATTTCTATCAAAGATGTCAAAGTGCTG
Source organism: Vigna reflexopilosa (assembly GCA_027742785.1). NCBI lineage: Eukaryota > Viridiplantae > Streptophyta > Magnoliopsida > Fabales > Fabaceae > Vigna > Vigna reflexopilosa. The sequence goes on along the minus strand of CM050918.1, from coordinate 7,929,567 downwards.
TTATATATATATATATATATATATATATATCTTTCACATCATATTCAGATGATTCTTTTTATGGTGTTTAGTTTATAAGCATTTATACACTACTATAGAAATCCAATAGCTAACCTTCACCATTAGAAATTCAGAGGTACAACTAATAATATTTATATTGTAAGTTTATATAAGAAAGAAGATTTATATTACAGTGTTTGTTTATTTCTTAAATTTCTTTTGCAAAAGTTTTTAAAAGAAACGGATACACATTTTAATTTTTGTATCTTTAATAAGGAAAAATGGGAGGAATGTATAATGTATTTACTTGTATGAAGCACTAAACTTTGGCTGTATTCCGACCTCTATGAGCAAATTTCATTCAGCACAAGGAACAATGGAGCATGTGTTCACTTTAATTATTTCTTGCCCTTCCCCTTGCAGATTGATGATGACGACGAGTTTATTATGATGCTGCAAAAACACATCTTGGAAGACCACTGGATAAAGGTGTCTGCTTTATAAAATCTGTTGTAATTTGTTAACAAAATTTGTTTCTAACCTTTTTACCTGTCATGGATAGAGTAACCGAAATTTGTTGAATATTTTTCAATTACAGTTGTTGCTATGATTTGCTGATGTGTTTTTTTCCTTTTAGTTTCTTAAAATGTGTACTTTGCAATTACAAAGATTCATCATCATTCTTGAATCAGAGTCAGAATTGCATATCGTTTTCCATTATAAAATAAATGGACTAGACATACACACATTCATAGTAGGAGGTGTAAAATGCATGTGATGGTACTTTATAAGTAATGAATGATATTATATTAGTGTAATGATTTATGTGTAAGAAATCACTGTGGTGCTTGTAAATTTCCACTACATATGTGAAGTAGGTTATCTTATCAACTTTGGTTTTTGGGAATCTTGACATCTGTAAGATACATCATAGATTGTAAACAGGAGTGGCACAGTGCACAAGGCTCCCAACTAGTGGGGTTTAGGAAGAGTATATGTTTGCATTAACCCTGTGAGTGGAGAGACTGTTTATATGAATGGCTAGCCTCGAATCAAGAAACAATTAACCATTCAATTCTTTGAAGTCTCAACCTCATACCATAGATTAACCATGGAATAATTGTCAGTGCTTGTGCCACTCTAGGTTTGTACTGCCAAGCAAAATCATATCATAGTATTGTATTTCAAGCTCATGAATAGGATTTTACATGGTGTAAAAAGAGCTGTAAAGTATGTTTGGGAACATGATAAATAGATATAGTCTATGCTTCAAATCTGCATACTGTAGGGTGGTGTGGAATCTAGCTATTGTTCCAATGTATAAAGAATTTATAAAGGGAGACTAGTTGGTAAAGTAGAGTTCTGTTTTATCACCTCGGATGTTTTTATAAGTATTGCTTAGATACAAAACTGATCTTAATTCTTGACTCAAATTTTTTAAGTACTTTTTCTAACATTTTACAGACGTTTTTCTGAAAATTTGTTTCTGCTCTTTAATTTCTTTTATATACTAATTGATCACTTACTGATGGATTTTCAGGGACATGAAATTGTACTGCATGTTTTGTACCATCTGCACTCCCTGATGATATTCGATTCAGTTGAAAATGCTTCATCTTCTGCTGTTTTATATGAAAAATTTCTCTTGGGAGTGGTATGCTCAAAATTAGTTGTTTGGTCGTAAGGAACAACACTTTTCTATCTTTTCTTATAAATGTGGGATTTACTACTTCCTTGTAGGCCAAAACTTTGTTGGACTCTTTTCCAGCTTCAGACAAGTCTTTTAGTAGACTTCTTGGTGAAGTTCCACTTTTGCCTGAATCGTCCTTGAAGATTTTGAATGATCTCTGCTATTCTGATGTTATTGGTCATGATGGAAAAGTTATCCGTGACATTGAACGTGTGACTCAAGGCCTTGGTGCTATCTGGAGTTTAATTTTGGGGCGTCCACAAAATCGCCAAGCCTGCTTGGGAATAGCATTGAAGGTAAGCTGTCATTCATGAGACTCTAAATGCAAAATATATCATTTTGATAGTGTATGATATCTTAGCTATTTATTTATAGTCATGCATCTGTGGCGTATTGGAGGCTGGCACTTAGTCTCATGGAGTTCCACAGTAATAATTGAAATGAAAAGACTTGAAGGACTGAATAATTTGGGATGAAAGCAATCTGCTAAAAGTATGATAATATTTTTTAGCGCTTAAAGAATTTAAAGTGATAGTATTCACTATACTGCTTCCATGCAACCATCTAAGACAACTTTTCAGCTAGCTTAATTAATTGTGTGCCAAGTGTACACTATATATATGTTAAATGCTAGGAAAAGTAAACATTGAGTTGAAGGTGTGTAGACAACTACGATGCTTTATTTATATTGAGAAAAATGAATCAATATAATAAATAGAGGAAATTTGATATCCTCTAAGAACAAATATGATACAAAAATAAATAAAAAACATTTCTAATACTGCATATATAATCTAGATATTTGTAATTATATAGGATCAATTCCTTATTTCTCTAACTATAGCTCCCCCTCTCAAGTTGAAGCATATAAGTCATATGTGCACATCTTGTAGCAAATATAATTGATCCTTGGTCCTCACAGTGACTTTGTGAATATGTCAATCAATTTATCATTAGAGTTAACTGATGTGGTGTTGTCTCGCGACTCCAGCTTTACTCTTATGAAGTGACAATCCCCCTCAATATGTTTGATCCTTCCTTGAAAAACAGAATTTGAGGCCATGTGTAATGCTTCTAGTTGTCAGATACAAGGTGTTTTGGGAACTTCTTTCAAATTTGAGCTTTTTGAGGAAATGTTTTTGCCATGACTAATGCCATTGCTCTCTATTCTGCAACTGTACTTGATTTTGCCACAACCTTTTATTTCTCACTTTCCCGCAATATTTAATTACCTATGCAAGAGAAAATTACCCTGAAGTGGAATGCCTATTGCTTGGTGACTTTCCTTAGTCCGTATTAGAGTACCCAACATTGAGTATTTCCCTTATCTTCATAAATGTGGTCTTTTCCAAGAGCCTTATTAGAATACTTTAGGATATGTATGCCTGCATTCCAATGGTCTTGACAATGAGAGTTTAAAAATTGACTTATTATGGTCATTGCGAAGGTGATGTCAGTAGATGCTTGGGCAATATTGTGTGAATGAGGGGTTGTTTCCATGAACTTCCATCAACTATTAATTGTATGTCTAATGCAGTGATAATGTTCACATTTTGGACATTTTTAGAATTATTTGTGCAAAAGCATCCAAAATTATTACTAACACAAAGTCTGACGTTTTCCCCAGCAGACAAAGTATGTGTCTCTGTATTTATTTTCTGAGGAACCCGGAGGAGTGTTAATGATGTGGAAGTCATGTTAGGGTTTATTGATAATCCCAAAATTTGATGAAGGCATGGGTTTGAAAATTAGTCTGAGTGAGCTGTGCATAGTGGATTTAATAGCACTACAGAGTTGAACATCAGTCTTTATCCATTGTTCTCAATTTTCTGTAGGAATGAACTCACTAGTGGTAGTGAAATTGATTTGTACACAACTCACTTAACCATAACCTGATATTGGAAGCCCAAGTGGATTAGTTAGACGTCCATCTTCTCAATACTAACTATATGGTTAGGAAAGATCAGAGAATCTGTTCTGGAGGTTGATACGGTGTTGGAAGAAATGTTTTTTCCTAGAGAGTTGGAGAAAAGGCAATAATAACCTAAGGATAGGGAAAACTAGCTGGTAGAGAGAATGCGAACCTGGGAGACAAAAAAATCCTTTGGAGATAGTGGCTCTATATACCTTGTTAAAGAGAGAAACATTAAGCTGAAATTGTGTTTCCGAGACAGCACAAGTACTTTATTTATATTAAGAATAATGAGTCAATATTATAAGTAGAGGGGATCTGATATCCTCTGATAACAAAAATATGATAAAGGAATATATAGGAATGCTCATAATAATATATATATATATATATATATATATAATTTAGATATTTTTTATTACACATGATTAGTTATTTATTTCTATAATTTTAGCAATATCTTGATATATATTGTAAAATCCCTATTGAACAGTCTCAAAACAGTGAATGATTTGGGTGTTAGTAATTATTCCTTGTGCTCTTGCAACCCCACTGTAATTTGCTATCTGTTTTTTGGAGTGGGTCATTCAACACATGTTTCTCAGAACACGCATAGTTTTTATCATATTTTTACTTGTTATTCCAATTCTTGGCATTTCATATAAGGTAGCCAAATAAGTTAGATATCTGGAATCTTCTGGGAATGTTCTTTGGGGGTGGTTTACTACTCATTAAGATTTCTATTTGTATGTCAATACCTGGTAGAGGCAATGTTACGTTTTAGTTTACTACTCCAAGGAAAAACACAAAAACGGTATAAATCTCATTTCACATCTACTGGGTACTCCTCTAATAGGTGCTTCTAGTGGCCTCCTCTATTTCCAGATTATGTTAGGGTTCACGGAGAACAGAGATTAGTTAAGATAGTTAGAATATTTATGACTTAGTTACTTGAGGTGTTAGGTAGATATATATAGGAAAGAAGGAGAGAAGAGGGGAAGGAGGTGAATTTTGTAGACTGAGTGTTAGTTCTTTGTGAAGGGCAAGCCTTGAAGGATAGAGTGCTCTCTTATTTCTTGTTCTTTTCATTATATTCAATAAAAGAAATTCCTGGTTCCTAGCATATTACCTTCACTAATTTTCTCGTCTCTTTATCAATGGGTAATATACTAATATCTCATCAATTTTGAGCGAAGAAAACAAAAAGCAGCAATCATCCAAATACATTCAGTACGTTTTTGGTTTGACAATTGGAATTTTGATCCACAGTCTGGTGTAAACAATGGGTCATGCATGGCTTGACTTGATCCAACGAGAAACCGAAGATGCACTCAATGTCCAAAATTGCCACATATTGCATTGTAGCCTTTTAAAGATAGTTCAGTGAAAGTTGAGGTTTCTAGTTGTTAGCTTGTGTGTAGAACCCCTGGAGGATTGTTTTAGTGATTAATGATTAATTTGTTGTAACCTTCAGATGTCATTCTTTTTTTTTATTTGCATGTTTTATAAACTTGGTTTAAACATTTTCCATTAATATTCCCAATAAAAAAGGTTGATTGTGCATGAGACTCCCACCCGCTGGGGTATGAGGAAGAAGATACGCAGTCTGATGCTTGCAAGTAGTTGCTGTTTCTGGGTTGAGACCTGGTGAAAAGGAACAAACTTTACTGTTATGTCAAGGCTTGCTCATCACCCACCATTACTTTTTATTTGTCTTCAATATATTTTTTAAAATTTATCGCTCTTGTATGAGTACCGAGTCCCCCTGTGTTTTGTAAAATGACCAATATTATTTGTTTGCCTGTTTTCTTAACCTTGACTTTCCTTTTTCTCTGATGTAATCCTTTTATGGTAACATTTTTCTGATGTCTAATTTATTGATTTACTATGGCAGTGTGCTGTCCACCCACAAGATGAGATTCGAGCTAAAGCTATTCGGCTGGTATATGCTGTAAAAGATTTTATGGAGTCTGCCAAACTGTTAATTGATGATGAAACTGAGTGCTCTTGCTTATGTTGAACAGGTTACAAACAAGCTCTTTCAGCTTAGTTACATATCAGGAGATGTTGAAAAGTTTGCAACACAGATGCTGTTTTGTGCTGTAGAACATGAAGTTTCAGATACGGGTCTTTTGCAACCTGGACCTGGACCTACTGAACATAGAGCCGAGGCAGAGGTGCATTGCTATTTTTCTTGTGTCCCTTTAGTGTATTTTCTTTGTGATGAACCTGACGATATTCGAAGAATTCTGTAATATATCTGTTTATATATCGATTCTGATTTTGTTATATATTTTACCTTGGATTTGTCAGATTCATTCTTATGCATAAAACATTTCGAAACGACTTTTTTCAATTTTTTTCTGGTATCTTTTTGTTTATGGCTTCGAAATCAGGCTTAAGTATCCTTTTTTTCTAATTATTTATCTTTTCTTTTGTATTTTTATGTGCATAAACTGCCTCCCACATAATGGCTCAAGGCTTGGTCACTTTTGTTCTTGATAAACTGATTATTGGTAGTGTGTACTTAATTTTATAGGTTGAAGGCCATGAAATAAGTACTTCCCAGGTTTCAGAGTCTACAATTTCTGAAGATGAATCTACTAGAATGGCTAAACCATTGATTCAAAATGTTCCATCTATATCATTTTCTGAAGCTCAACGTCTCATTTCTTTGTTTTTTGCCTTATGTACAAAGGTTAGTTTATGAATACTTCTTGCAATATTGAAATGACTACAATACTCTTCATCTGTTTTAGTAACATTGATGTAGTTTTTTTTTTATCTTTGCAGAAACCCAGTCTTCTTCAGATTGTATTTAATGTGTACGGGCAAGCCCCCAAAATTGTTAAGCAGGTCTTATTTTGTTGATTATGTTAGTTTACTAGTTTTATTTTTGTAGTATTCAGTGAGTTAGGTTAATCCACCTGTTTCTTTGGTCATGTAGCAGCTGATAAAATGTGGGATTGATAGAGTTTGCTCCCATCTCATCTTTGTAGCATAGTAAATAGGTTTTTATATAAAAACTTGTGGTATGGGATTGAGAGTATGTGCTGGAATTGACATCTCTCTGAATCAATTGCTCATGTGATTGTGGAACAGTATGTGAGTATAACTATTTTCTGCATAACGAAAACATTAATTTTCCACAAAAGGTTATGACTGAATCATGTACCAGTGCTACCAAGAAGTTCACCTTTTCACCTTTTTGCATTGTGATTTTCTTTTAGCTATTATTGGCAGTAATAGTTCTTTGTTTGACACTTCTGACTTTTCCTACTCATGCTTTTGTAGGCTTTTCATCGCCACATTCCTATTGTTGTCAGGGCACTGGGGCAATCTTATTCTGAACTGCTCCGAATCATATCTGATCCACCTCAAGGAAGTGAAAATCTTCTGACACTGGTAGCTTACTGTTCTCATTGTTCACTATGGCTTATTTAATCATTTAAGGATTATCACCAGAATGTGAAAAGAGACATTAATGGTGATCTTGTTTTTTTGAAGGTACTGCAAATATTGACTCAGGACACGTCGCCATCTTCTGATTTAATATCTACTGTTAAACGTTTGTATGAAACGAAATTTAGAGTATGTATAGCAGTCAAAATAATTGTAAAATTTTTCACCAATGATTAGATTTTTTGTTTCTTTTTCTTACCTGTGCTGGTTCTCCATTGCAGGATGTTACAATTCTTGTTCCATTATTGTCTTCGCTTTCCAAACAGGAGGTTATATTGATATTTTCTGTTATTACCTTTCTATTTATATTCTTGCTTAGTTTCGTTTAAAATTTGTTTTTTCATTTGTAGGTGCTCTATTGTTCTGGCTTATAAAATATATTTGAGGAAATTTCGTACTAGACCCCAAACGATTTTGAGTGCAAGGAGCTTAAAATCCATTTGTATTAATGTTTAGGGTGTTCTATTTTGCATCTCATTTTAGCTATTTCTCAGTATAGACAATATTCCACTCTCCTCTGTCATAGATCTGGGAAATTTGGATCAGTAATTTAATAATGCTGGCAATCACCATCTGTTAGAACTTGGCGGGTATACAAAAGGAGAAAGGGGAAACCGAACACTTAACTGCTATACAGTTAAGTGAGATAGGGAGAGGGCCTATATAAGGACCCTGGTGTATGTCATGTGGGGGGTAGTTAGTAACTTGTATGATAGTTGACCGGTTTCCAAACTTGGTGAAGGAGGTTAAGCTCCTTTGTACATTGTATTCTTGATTCTTGGTGTGAATACAATTCCATTCGTTCTCATTCTATTCTGATCTTTGACTACGAAAGTGAGGGAGAATTCGAGAGCTGGTTAGGGATTCTATCTTGAGTGGCTAACAAAGTGGTCCGACCTGCCGGATCAGATCCTCGGAGTAGAATGGTTAGCCAAGTTGGGGGAGATCACGCTCAACTGGAAGGAGTCCACCATGGCGTTCGCCCACGCCGGGAGAAAAGTGGTCATCAAGGGTGACCCAACCTTGGAGAGGAGGGTGGTCGAACCAGGGAAGCTGTTAAAGCTGAGCGAAGTAGACACGTGGGCTTTAGTTTGGAGTCTGGAGGGCAAGGTGGAGAGCGGGGAGAAGGGACGAGAAACAGAGCTTAATGAAGGGCAGCAGAAGGACTTGGATGGAATTATAGAGAAATACGCGGGGGTATTTCAGGAACCCAAAGGCTTGCCACCTAATAGAACCGCACAACATCGTATTACTTTAAAAGAGGGCACATACCCTGTCAACGTGCGCCCCTACCAGTATCCCCACGTAATGAAAGAAGAAATCGAGAGACAGGTGTCAGAGATGCTACATGCAGGCATCATCCGACCGAGTATAAGCCCCTTCTCCAGCCCTGTTATCCTCGTCAAGAAGAAGGACAGTAGTTGGCGATTTTGCATCGACTACCGCCCCCTCAACCGAGCCACTGTCTCCTCCAACAAATTCCCTATTTCGGTGATCGAAGAGCTGCTGGATGAGCTCGGAGGCGCGAGATACTTTTCGAAGGTGGATCTCAAAGCGGGTTATCACCAAATTCGGATGGGCGACGAGGACGTGCATAAAACGGCATTTCAAACGCACTTGGGTCACTACGAATTTCTCGTAATGCTGTTCGGCCTCACCAATGCTCCAGCAACCTTTCAGAGCGCGATGAATGATTTACTCAGGCCCTATCTGAGAAAATTCGTGCTCGTCTTCTTCGACGACATCCTCATCTACAACACCACGTGGGCCGAGCACTTGAGGCAAGTGGAGCTAGTGCTTGAACGACTTCAACAGCAACAATGGGTGGCTAATAGGAAGAAGAGTGAGTTTGGGAAGAAGTCGATTGGGTATTTGGGACACGTCATAACGGAGGAAAGGGTCAAAATGGACAGAGAGAAGATAGAGGTGGTCGCGACATGGGAAGAACAACGAACACTAAAGGCATTGCGCGGGTGTTTGGGTCTGACGGGATATTACAGGAGGTTTGTCAGAGACTATGGGAAAATCGCCAAGCCCCTTACGGAAATGTTGAAAAAGGGGAATTTTAAGTGGACGGAGGCTGGACGGGAAGCCATGGCGAGACTGAAAGAAGCCGTAACGACTGCAGCTGTGTTAGCTTTGCCGGACTTTACGCAACCGTTTGAAGTAGAGTGCGACGCATCCGGAGTAGGTCTTGGGGCTGTCCTGACTCAGCGACGAAGGCCAATAGCGTATTTCAGCAAGGCGCTATCGGACGTGACTCTGGGGAAGTCGATCTATGAGAAGGAGCTTATAGTGGTGGCTTTGGCGGTGCAACACTGGCGACCCTACTTACTGGGGAAGAGGTTTGTGGTATATACCGACCAGAAAAGTTTGAAGTTTTTGCTGGAGCAACGGGTGACAACTCAGGCACAGCAACATTGGATTGCCAAGTTGCTTGGCTATGATTTCAACATAGTGTATAAAAGGGGAACCTCAAATCGGGTAGCGGATGCGTTGTCGAGAAGAGAAGGGGGGGAACTAGAAGGAGGGCCTGATGCCGGCGAGAAAGAGGTGGCGATGGAGCTGATGGGGTGGTTAGACCTTATTGGAGAGATTTCCAGGATGTCATAAGGGAAGTGGAGGATGACGATGAATTGAAGAAGATTCGGGATGAAGTTACAGAGGACCCGAACAAACATTCGGCTTACACGATAGAGAATGGCCGATTGCACTTTAAGGGGAGATTAGTCATATCAGCCAAATCCGAATGGGTTCAAAAGTTGCTGGCTGAGTTTCACACCACCCTGACAGGGGGACACTCTGGGGTATACCGGACATATAGGAGGTTGGCTCAGTCGTTATTCTGGACAGGAATGAAGAAGTTTGTGACGGATTATGTAGCTCAATGCCTGGTGTGTCAGCAGAACAAGTACCTCGCAGCCTCACCCCAAGGGTTGTTGCAGCCACTCCCGATTCCCCAAGCTATTTGGGAGGACATCAGCATGGACTTCATTGTAAGGCTTCCGAAGTCCAGGGGTTATGACGCCATACTTGTGGTGATAGACAGGTTAAGCAAATATGGGCACTTTATCTCGCTCAAACATCCTTACACGGCTAGGACAGTAGCAAAAGTCTTTGTGAAGGAGATAGTTAAATTACACGGGGTGCCAAAGACTATAGTGAGTGATCGCGATCCACTGTTCCTCAGCACATTTTGGAAGGAGTTGTTCAAGATGCAGGGGACTCATCTCCAAATGAGCACCGCCTACCACCCAGAGACTGACGGGCAAACCGAGGTACTAAACCGTGTGCTCGAAGGATATTTACGTTGTTTCTGTTCTGAGCAGCCAAAGAGCTGGAGTACAATCCTTCCTTGGGCAGAGTACTGGTATAACACCAGCTACCAAGGGGCTGCCAAGTGCACACCGTTTGAAGTGGTTTATGGAAGAGCACCACCCGCGCTAACTAGATTCATTCCCGGGGAAACCATGGTGGAAGCAGTGGCTCAAGAGCTACTGACTAGGGATGAAGCGCTGCAACAACTACGATTCCATCTATCCAGGGCGCAGGATATGATGGCAAAACAGGCGAATCGGAGGAGGAGACTCGTGACCATACAGGTGAACGATTGGGTGTACCCGAAATTGTCGGCTCGTTATTACGGCCCATTCAAGGTGATACAGAAGATAGGAGAGGTAGCCTTTCGGTTGCAGTTACCCGAGGATGCTAGAATTCATCTTGTTTTCCACGTGTCACAACTTAAGCTGGCTATAGGAGAAAAGCGAGTCGAAAAGGAGTTACCAGCAGACTTAAGGGAGAGTGGACCTACCTGGTGGCCTAGCAGGGTGATTGACAGACGGATGCAGCAGCAAGAAGGGGCACAACGCGAGCAAGTGCTGGTTGAGTGGCAGAATGGAGGAGTGGAGAATGCAACCTGGGAAGATAAACTGGTGATGCAGGAGCAGTTTCCCGAATTCAACCTTAGGGACAAGGTCAATCCTCAAGGGGGGAGTGATGTTAGAACTTGGCGGGTATACGAAAGGAGAAAGGGGAAACAAAACACTTAACTGCTATACACTTAAGTGAGATAGGGAGAGGGCCTATATAAGGACCCTAGTGTATGTCATGTGGGGGGTAGTTAGTAACTTGTATGATAGTTGACCGGTTTCCAAACCTGGTGAAGGAGGTTAAGCTCCTCTGTACATTGTATTCTTGATTCTTGGTGTGAATACAATTCCATTTGTTCTCATTCTATTCTGTTCTTTGACTACGAAAGTGAGGGAGAATTCGAGAGCTGGTTAGGGATTCTATCTTGAGTGGCTAACAAAGTGGTCCGACCTGCCGGATCAGATCCTCGGAGTAGAATGGTTAGCCAAGTTGGGGGAGATCACGCTCAACTGGAAGGAGTCATTTCCATCTGTTTCAGCAATTTCTCCATAAATAGTACTGATAATTTTTAGCACATCATGCTCTTGCTGTTTAATAGTAGATATTTTTCTTAATCAGCTTGATTTCAAATTTTGATGGTGACAGGTTTTACCAATATTCCCAAGGCTTGTTGATCTTCCATTGGAAAAGTTTCAAAGAGCACTTGCTCACATACTACAGGTATGTGTGAATTCTAAGACTGGATTTCATATTTGTATGTCTATTATGCTTTTTATTCTTGGGTGCCTTGTGCTTGGCAAATTGACTGCGCTTTCATTCACATTCCATGTTTCCTTATTACCTGTTCCTTTTAGTAGATGAGGATTTATGTTCGATTTAACCTCAATATTTCTTACAAGTTATTTCTTTATCTTTTTTCTTCCTTTCTAGATAAGCTAAGCGTTTAATGCTGTTCATGGCAGGGTTCAGCTCATACAGGTCCAGCTTTAACTCCTGTAGAAGTGTTGGTTGCAATGCATGGAATTGTTCCGGAGAAGGATGGCCTTGCACTTAAGAAGGCATGTCTTCTATTATCTACGCTTATGCTTCAATTACCCTTTCCAATTAAATGTTGTTTGTAAAAGAGTTTTTCTGTCGATTATTGATGATCTATGAACGTATGATGTATTGATGCTTTTGGAAGATGTCACATCTTATGAGTTTTTGTAATAAGTAAAATAAAAATTTAGTGCCATATAATCAGGAAGTAAGCTTGATCTTTGCTATTAAAAAAATTAAGCTTATTATTTCTTAACCTGATTGATATTTAGTGGAACTAGATTTGGTAGGTTGTATTTGATTTGATTTACAACTCTTTTTAGCTGTAATCCAAGTCCATATATTTCTTAAGAATGTTGTTGATCAAATCATATAACTGTTTTGGTATATTGTTGAAATAAGTAATAAGTAGTGCATTGGGAACTTTTTTCCCACTGTACTGATAATTAGTACCTAGTCATGTACCTAGGAGTTTAGTGCACTTTATGAGTTGTACCTAAGAGTCTAAGGTAGTCTTTTGATCTTTCGTCTTGCCATTGTATCAGATTTCTATGATTATAAATAGAAAATCACAAGAAGGATCTTGGAAGCCCTCCAATTTTCAATTTTCTCTCATATTAATCTCAATTTTCTTTTTGGTTTTATTTAGGGTCATTTGTAATTCTGATCTACTTCTCACCCTCCTGGTTTCATCATTTTTCACTTTTGGGGAAGGCGTGGTGTTTTGTGTACATATTCTAAAATGAAAATAAAATGTTTGTTCTAATTTGGTATCAGAGCACAAATAGGAAATAATTGATACAAAATGAAGAGCAAACAACACATCAAAATCTCAATAAGGATAGTTGTGTCTTGATGCAGCTAACTGTATGTTGTTTTTTCCTGATTGCCCCCTCTCCCAATAAGATATAAATAAACTATTTTGTTAAACTAACAAAATACCAAATAACCACTGTTGTGTCGTAGTGCAATGAGCAGTTCACTACTTTTTCAGATGTATTTTTTCCTATTAACTGTTTCAATACCTCGTGCCTCTTTTTACCTGGCTTCAATTTGTCATGGTAGTGTTGTTTAGAAATAATATATTGTTATTTGTCTTGTGCGTGAAAAGCTTGTTTAGATGCAAATCACTATTATGGTCTTGTGCATAAAAAAGTTCAAGCCTAATTGGATTGTTGTGTAATGTTGCCTTCTATCTGGAATGTAGAAAAAGTTATCCAAATATTTTTTCCAAAGGCTATTACTAGTTACCAAACCCAAGTCTGATTTGTATAATCCTTTTCATCAATGTTAGTTGAATTAGTTCTGCTGTGTCAACTATTGAAAAGCCTTAAAAACTTTAGAGGTGAATTCTGAATTATTCTTTTGCACCATCAGATAACAGATGCTTGCTCGGCTTGTTTTGAGCAACGTACTGTGTTCACACAACAGGTTCTAGCAAAGGCATTGAACCAGATGGTAAGGAGATTCAGTGTTTTGGCCAATTATACTGGATTTACTTCACATCTTCATGGCTCTATTGTTTAAATTTTCAGGTTGATCAAACTCCTCTGCCTCTACTTTTCATGAGAACAGTTATTCAGGCAATTGATGCTTTTCCTGCACTGGTAAATTTCTTCTCAGATTTTTTTCATGCATATCTGCTTTTGCTAATGCATTTTTGTTTGTTAAGATATTATGTTGATGTTGAATTCTTTAGATGATATATAGCGTACTGGTATTATAGGGAATGGGATTATGAATACGTTACATTAGGAGATTTTGCTGACAGAGCTATATACTTATTTTCTGCCTTTTTCTTTTGAAAATATCGGGTTAACCAAAGTTTCAAACATAATGGTCAGATCAATTTCCTGAAAATTGGCTTAATTCTTTTTCAAGTAATTAATGAAATGCAAAATTATGAAGTAGTTAATACATCAGTAATAACAATGGCATCTGTGTGGTGCTTCTAGTGTTACAAGGATTCTGCTCAATTTCGATATTTATTTTCAAAGGAAGTCCTGCCATGTAGAAAACATAAACCTATACTTCTATTTGTAGGTTGATTTTGTTATGGAGATACTCTCAAAACTTGTGACAAGACAGGTATGCTTCTCTGGAATACATTTTACTCTGATCTATGGACTTTGAACTGCTGATGTTTAACTTTAAATTACTAAATGCAGGTGTGGCGTATGCCTAAACTTTGGGTTGGTTTCTTAAAATGTGTATATCAGACACAGCCACGTTCTTTTCATGTTCTATTGCAGGTACTGCATTCTGAACATGCCTTAAATCATAACTTTTGTGGAGAAACGAGGAAATATGTGCTTCTAAACTAGACAGCAAAGCTGAATTATAGACAAATCAGTTATATTAATTACTGTAGTTATTATGATTTGATTGGCCTATGCGATGTACTTAAACACTATTTTGCATACTTTTTAATAAACACTATCAAACTGGGGCATATAAGTCGTGAGGACCAGGCTTTATTATGTATCTAACTTATCTTAGGCCCTCTTAATGATTTGGTGAAAACGTCCACTTGCTTGTCATTTGAATTAGTGAGTGGTGTAGGTGAGATCATTTCTATGTTGAAATGAATCTACTCATTTGTTCCTCATGAAATACTAGATTTTATATGTAGTGAGGCGTAGTCATCACAAATTAGTTCGCTAGAATCTGATGGCATGGCTTAAACCCTAACCCTTGACCTTGCAAGCTTCAAGTACATTCTGTTGTTTTACTTTTCTGATGCCCAATGACTGTGCAACTGCATCTCCAATCAGTTGGTAAACCTGTCCAATGATCCAGTCAACATTTTATTGTCCAATTATCTGAATGTAACCTTTATCCTCATAGATAAAAGTCCAAAGTACTACCTCCCAGTTACAAGCTGAATTTAGGATCGAACTTACAATGCCGACTGCAGAAGGATGTCGTATTTACCAAAATAAAACATGCACAACTAAATTCTAACAAAACGCATTGTGTTGAAAGTCTCAATGCAGCATCAATTTTCCTTGGTACACTTAATAATTAGGCAGTTTTGAATTGCATTTAAGAAACCAGACAAAAAAGAGTAACTGTTATGAACAAAATTAGTTGCTTACTGGAAGAAATTCAAACTCTCCCCAATCGTATGTAATCACATGTCTGAAAAAAAATAATGGTAGAAACTTAGAAATCTTAAAAAGATAGACAACAAAATTCAACAGTGGGAATGCTAAATTGTCTCTCAGTGGTGACCATGCAAGTGGGAATGAATATGAGAACCGAGGAATGAAATTGCTAGTTTCAAGAGAGATGGTGTGTATGAATGTTTGATTCAACTGCAGTAGAACTTTGACCTGAAGGAAAAGGAGGCAAAGGTTCAATTATATGTGGAAGCACTGGAAGGGCGGCCCTCCAGTTGTACCAAAAACGGAAATTTCAGATCCTCTGGTTTGTGCTCAATGATGGAACCTTAATTGGGAAAGCATGACATCATAAGAAAAAATTAAAGTTCTAGATCAAGAAAATAAAGAAGGTTCTCTGGTTATGCATAGGGAGGGTTGACTCTAGGCTCTAAATCTAAATACCCTCTTATGAAAGAAGAAACCTGAGACTTCTGAAATGCTTGTCTAAACTACATAACGGTGATAAACAATATGGCCCAAAAGTAATAAATGCATATTAAATCTATCACATTTTCCGAAATTATATTATTTTTAAGTTTTACATTTGATCTGGATACCATTTAAGTTCTAACATTAACCTTTTTCGTCCTCCTCACAGTTGCCACCTCAACAACTTGAAAGTGCACTCAACAGGCATGCTAATCTCAGAGGTCCACTTGCTTCATATGCCAGTCAACCAACTATAAAATCAACACTTAGTAGGTAAGTTTTTCTATATGTGAGTATTTGAAAGGCTTAATTACACATTTTATTCCTGTCTGTCATGTTGGACTCAGAATAATTTTTTGCTCTAATAATGCCCCCCTAACTTTTCTAATTAAATAAATTCTGGCCCGCTGTCAATCTGTGCCATCCAATTACTAGGGAAATAACTGACAATGACCTTATCGCATGACACATGATTCTCAGATGTTGCAGCATAACAGCATGCTTCTGAGTTCAGTTGGACATACTGTGACATGTTTGATCGAACGCAAAATAATGTATCATTACCATTCGTTGTAATTTATCTATTAAGTGAATGGCAATATAATATCCTCATCCAAAAATTGTATGCTGTCAGTTATTTCTCTGAGCAATTGAATGGCAAAATTAATCCAATCTTACACCCATTAACAACGTTTTATGATTATTTAAAAATTCTAGCAGTTGGAAAAGCATATACGAACGTTCTATATTTTCTAGTTTCAGTTTCTCCTTCGTATTCTAGTATAATTGTTGTAGTCAACTAAATTATGTATAACCATGTGCAGATCAATTTTAGCTGTTCTTGGTCTTGCAAATGAAACTCGTGTGCAGCAACATTTGTCAACTTCGTTGCACCCTTCTGACACAAGTTCATCAGTTCATGGAGCAACACTTACGTGACGGTTAAGTTACTGACTACAGGAAATTAGTAACTGGGCCAATTGATAATTGTTGTCGATAAGATTGATCGACTTCTGGATTTCTTGGCATCCAAAGATACAGAGAAACAAATTTATACGACGTCATGGAGCCCCAAATGCAGCCTTTTCAGAGTCTGTGACCATCCCGACATTGGGGCATGCACCCAATCATATCGTAGTTTCCATGAAATCCACCGTGCCTTCTAGGAAATGTATCATAGTTTTCTTTTTTTTGTTTATTTTATTTTTTTCATTGTAATATTATTCATTCAATTTTGATGTTATATTCCTGCCTTTTCTGGGGTAAGAACTATGGACTATCCTCGTGTATGTGATTGCATAGTCATCACCATAGTCCTCTCCAGACGCTATGATAATGCTAAAAATGAAATCGTGTCTCTGAAACCCCTTTTCTACCGTCCATTCCTCGCTTCGGGAAGACTTGCTAAAGAGAAAATTATACCATTGACTAGTCAGATCAGATTATTCCGAAATTCAAACACTAAACATGGAGGCTTTCTATAAAAATACCAAAACTATTTATGTGATGATTATACGAAGGTGACACGCCATTTTCATGTGATACATTACCGACCCATGTGCTGTTATGCTATTTGTACACATGTTTATATATTTTTTTTAAATTATTAAATGGTATATCAGATATGCAATCACAATTCAATTGTTATCAGCTATTATACCGTAACTTAAGCTGCTACACGTTATCATCCGCTTTTCAATATATTTTGGATATTCATGTTAGAAATAGTATTTTTTTTTTTAACGTAAAAATTGGGACTTTCGATGTAAATTTGTGAACAAAATCTTATATAACTCGTTAGTTTGATGACATTGAAGATATTCTGTCATTACTCTTGCTTTAGGTCAGAAAAGTACATGATCGTTTTAAGTTATAGGTGTATGTTAAAGTTATTAAACTCTAATTTTTTAAACATTTATGAATAATTCATAAAAGGATAACAATTTTCAAATTAAACCCTCTTATGTAGTTTTTTTGTATCAAGGTCATCCTTTAATTATATTTCTATACTTTATAAATACTATAACAAACTTAGTTAATCTAATTTTAGATATTTTGAACATTGAATCTTAATATTGCCTTTCAAACAGACGAACATGAATTGAATTTTAGAATACTTGTAATCTGATCATTCTGATATAAAGTTTTACAAATGTGAAATTAATACACCCATATCAAATTATTAGAGATTCAAGATACTGTAGATTTAGTAACTATTTTATTTAAGTGCAGAATTCAGTTGAAATTGCGGTCTTGATTAATCACAAAGATTAACTTCAGTGCAGAATTCAATTTTAGATATCTACTTATCGTTTTAAATTTTCAAACACTATTGTGATAATATCCTCCAATTAAGACCGAGATAAGAGTTTAATAGTTTATATATATACACACGCGCGCGTTATTTGTATCTTCACTTAAATTCACCCGTTGTAATGTAAATGCTAACTTGAGTAAGTTTTTTTTATATGATCTTTGGAAAGTTCTGAAATTTTAACATATCATTATTCTCTTCCCCACACAGAAAAGTTTGCCGGTTTAGTTTATAGTAATTTTTATGTAAAAGAACCTGTCAAGAGTTTAAGAAAAAAGATTGATAAATTTAAAATATATATTAATAGAATTTAATTTTTCTAAAGGAAACTATAAAATTAGTTTTACGCAAAATTTTAATTATTTTATATTACTTCTCACTTTAAATTTAATTAGTCTTTAATATTCATCACTTTAGTAAGTACATTAACTTTGAAATTTTATCCTTATTTTTAGGATTAAATATGGTTTTAGTCTTCAAACTATCACGCGATTTTAAATTTAGTCTTTCTTTCAAACTTTGGTACACTTTGATCTTCTACCTTAAGAAAACTATAATTTCTAGTCCTCCAAAAGTAACTACGTTAAATTTTGTCTGAAGTAACTAACGGTATACCACGTTGTCCAGAAACTCTCACTCTCCACAACCAATAAAAAGTGTCACATCAATAGTCTTGACAGATCAGTTGTCACGTCATCACCGTCTTCTTCCAAGAGTGAAACCCTAGCCACCGCCACCTCCAACGCACCATCCACCACGACTATACCGCCATCGCACAACGTTCCATCATCACATCCTCGGATTAAACCTTTAAATTTTTTCAACTCTAAATTTTTTCAATTGTCCGAAATTGCAGGAAACAAGCTGACAGATCTCCAGAAGAATATAGATTCATATGGAGGATTAGAAGAATGTCCTTGTATGTGCATCATTTGTTTTGAGTCCAACAACTAGACAGTTTCTTGTCCCACTTCAATCTCAGTTGGAAAACATGAACTGAAAGCTAATACCTTGGTTAATGATAGGGGATAGCATTTCATCCTAAGTAATCAAGAGAGTGTCAGGTTTGATAAGGATGACCGAGTTTTATCTGGCGGTTCTGTTAATGGCGAAACTAATCATCCAGCAAGTTAAGATATTTGTTTGAAACAGAAATCAAATTAAATCATGACCTTTAAGGGAAGTGATGGTGGTTTGGGTTTGCAAGTTTGCTTCACCATGGGAATGCAAAGGTCCTGTAGTGTGAAGATGAAAATGATGATGGTGGAAGGTAGTGGCTTAACAAACGTGGCACACAGTGAACAAGTAAGTTGACATCTTTGGTTTTCAAAGACTAAAAATTAGAGTTTCAAAGTGTACCAAAGTTTAAAAGAGAGACGAAATTCAAAAACACTTGATACTTCAGAAACACTTTATACTTGAGGGATTAAAAACATATTTAACCCTTATTTTTATACAGTGTGAATACTAAGTTAGAAACGGAATAAATAACTAATCTAGTTCAACATTATTACACACTTATTTTAAATTAAGAATATATAAAATTATCTTTAACACATAAAATTTGAAATGATAATTATGTTTAAACAGTAAAATAAGAGGGGAAAATGCTTCGTGTAGACGGCTAGACTTCAAATATATTGAAAATTTAACAGGGCAATTCATATAGATGTTCATGGCAATTAAGCAAGTAGTGAGAAGAATTGCATGAATTGAAAGAATAAGAGGAAAAGAGTGTACATTTGTGACATTACCCTCTGCAGATTTTGATGTACGGCCTAAATCAGAAACAGTATGGGACGCCATTAATTGGCCCCCAGATGATATCCACCTATACATAGCTGTGTATAATATTGAAATCCAACAATCGATTAAAAGTTTTTTTTTTCTTCTCCAAGAATCTATTTCTCCCAAAGAAATAAGGTACACATACTTTACAACAGCAAAATTTTCCCTTGCAAACATTTTTGTGCAAGAGACTTCGGGAACAAAATCAATAGCCTGTTCCAGTCTGGCCCGGCGACACAATGCATTAGTGCCAATGGTGGCTAACTCATGAATCCATATATTCTGTGATGAACCAATACCAAATATGGGCTAACTGTCATGAACAAAAAGCCAAGTTAATTTTGTCTCGCATGAGGTTAAAGCTATTATTAAACCTTTTAAGATTTTCTCAAACTAAATGAATTTCAAGTTGATGTGAGGCCCGAGAGGAGCAAAATTTCTCAAGTTAACATTCTACTTTCTTCAGTATCACTTTAAAATGCATCCTGCATTCGCTTTAAGAATTACAGATAAGTTTCTATATGCACATTACAAATCAGATCATACCTATCACACACTCACAATAGAATTGGTGGAGGATTACTTGACAGGTATGATAGCATCTAGGTTTTTCTGAAGCACCCAACCTTTTGGGTAAACTGTATTATGAACACTCAAATGAAGATGCCAATTCATTACTTTGGAACAACCATGAGGTGAGCCTTCCATTTGACTTTCATCTTCCACCAATTGTTCTATAAAGGTGGTCTCCTGTCAAACCAAAAGTCACATGAGTTTAATGACTATAAGAATTGCTGATGATATTAAATGGCTAAAACAATAGTAAATGGTAAGACCAACTGAAGGTCAGATTAAAGACATAGAACATAAATCATACTTGAAAACCTTCCTTCACTGTGTCTAACTGTCTAATGGGATTTAAAGACGGGCGCCTCCATCGTTTTGGATCCCACAAGATTGTGCTGTTGAATGCAAATCCAGACATATCAACATGAAATCTTCGAAGTCTTTTACTTTTCTCATTTGTATGCCATCCGATCACTTGGCTTGCATTGCATACAGGACCCTCCAAAATGGCCTTGTTCTTGCTTGGCGCAAGCATGGCAACAGGCCAAGTGCCAAAGCGGCTACAAAATCAGTTCAACATTAGAACGTAGGAATACAAATTTACAAGAGAGGACATAATTCATTATTACATGTTGCACAAACATAAAATCAACAGATATGACTCAAAGAAAGCTTAACGTTATTAACAATTCCAAATACTTGAATTCATTTAGGTAATAGGTAGCTTTTGACCTGGCTTTTCATATTTGGTGACTAAAATATAGAATGGGTAGGCACCCCCAACACTGATGGGCAGGGCGCTTATGACATTTTGGGACTACCGGAAGATTTCACCTTTGGGATAGGATACAAGTCCAAACCACAAGCGGTTTGACCTAGTTGCAACTACTCAACTAGTTCCTAGGCACCACCAAGGGATCTCACTTAGAAGAAGATTATTCACCAAGCAGGAAGAGTGGCTACAACCGAAGTTTAAGTTAAATCTCTTTCTCTAATCTTAAAGTTACTTTGAAGTTGAAGGTAAAATGGAATCTACATAAATAAAGTTAAAGATGTGTGGGAATTCTTTAATTTCATATTTACATAAAAAATTTTAAACCATACGGATGAGAATAGCACCAATAAAGCTCCTTTTTTGGGACAGAAGCTCGTTATTAGAACAATTGAGGCTTGTGACTTGCTCTAACCTGGAATGGAACTTCCACTCCCCAAAACTTTAAGTAACAAAAAAAAGGAGAATGTAAAGCAAGATTTGGTTAGATTTTGGTTTTCATTCAGTACACATGTTTTCTCGAATGATTCCATAAACGTCACCTTACTTAGTTCCCTGTTTTCAAGAATTAGCAAAGAAAATAGTGAAAACAAGGTTTTTGTTGTTTTCTCCCTTTCCCTTGTAAATTCTTGAAGACAAAAAACAAAGACAATATAACATTACTGCTATTACGAGTAAAAACATATCAATTAGGGGGGAGGGAAGCTACGTGACTATCAAAGATGCACAAATGGCAAAAATCCCACAAGAAAAAACGTCCTTAGAATATTACTTAAAATAATAAAATGAATAGCTCGTGCCTTCAAGAAACCACAAACCAAGAACCATTGTTTTCCACTCTACTGAAAAATTGGGACATAGCAGATTTTGGTGCAAGAATAGAATAAAGAAAAACTCAAGTATATTAAAAGTTGTGTTAAGTCTATAAAAAGACAAATGTACATCAAAAAACGTCCATTCGATCGCTTGAATAAACTTTCTCACTTGTGAAAGAAAATAAGGAAGTTACATAAATCAATATCAAACATTTTTCACAAGTTAAAATCAACTTTTCCACTTTAGCTAGTTTAGATACTGTCCCATCTAATTCAAAAGTTGAATCACTTGCCTTCCTAGTTCTTCCCTTATAAAATGCTTATTACGAAGTTTATAAGAATTGGGCCTATATATTTCTAAAAGTAAAAGAAAGTATGAATCAACACCACAAAAAAGGACAGTTGTATCAACTTTATTGCTGAGATGCTCTATATCCTAAAGCTAAATATACAAATATAGTAGTGTAATTATTTAAATCAAACCAAACAAAATAAGAGTAATTTCTCAAATGCGTTCCCCAAAACACATTAGACCCCAAGAATGGAATCCCACGGTCGCTTCCCTCACTTAACCTCCAAAGCCAATCATATTTCAATTATCTAAATTGATGTTTACATTAAGCGAAACCTAAAAGCCAAATGCTACCAAAAAGCAGGCGTGCCAACCGCTTAGAGCCAGTGGTAAGTAACTTGAGGCAACTAACAAACAAGAGGTAAAAACTCAGTTTCATACTAGCAACAATAACAACTACCACTCCAGAAATGCAAGATAACATGGATCAAATGCAAACACATCACCACGACACCAACTAATTAGAAAGCCCAAGAAGATTAAAAAAACAAAACAAAAACCGATAGTCCAATCAACTAGAAGCAAAGTAAGCACCTGATGTCTCTCAAGGAGTCAAACAACTCAAGAGAATACACATTATCATCGTCCGCAAAGTAAACAATCCCATCGAGCCTATGACGCTCAATGTGTTCCAACGCTGTGTTCCTCTGATGAACCCCCCTGTCCTTCACATCCGTCAAATTCTTATTGCACACCAAATGCCTATACATCACTCCCGTCTTCCTCAGTATCTCCGCCGTCTCCATCGACGCCGCCTTCATCTCCACCACAATCCACACCACCGGCGGCGGCACCAGCCGCAACACCTGCCCCAACCGGTTCAGGAAATACGCCTGAAAAGCTCGGCCATACGTCGGCGTCACCACAATCAGCGGCTTCCTCGGCACAAGATCGAACCTATCACCCTGCCTCTCCCTCTCCGCGCTTAGGCTCACCGGATCGATCACGAAACCCTCATCGTCGCGATTCCGCAGAACGCGATCTTCCTGGAGGAGCTGCTGCGCGTTGTTCGCGTGCGGCAGCGGAGGCTTCATCTCGAACGAGATTTCGTGCGACCGAATGTCCTCCGCCATGTGGCCGAACGGAAACATGCCTAGCAAGAACCCTACGAAGAAACACAGAACGCACCTGAACGCCGCACGTCTCCACTGCCCTTTCCGACAGTGCCGGCGCGTGAACACACCGCCGACGAGTCGCCGAAACGCCGCCGCAAGAGCCGGTAACGGCGACGAGTACTTGGCGTTCCCGGAAGCGAGCTTATGCGTTGGAGAGGAAACCGGAAACGAACCGTTTAAGTACTGGCGATCAGTATACGCCGGCGACAGTGTCCGCCGAAACGAAGCCATTAATTTAACGTCGACGCAGAAAAAAATTGAAAAAAAAAAAGAAAAATGAATTTATGGCGGTAACTGAAATTGAAAAAACACTACATGAGGGAGTGAGAGGGAAGGATCAGAGATTGAAAAGAATGGGAGAAAGATCCAAAACCCTATGAGATTAGGGATTGAATTAGAGAGAAAGTATTTGAAGAGAGAATTTAGTGAAACCAGAAAGAACGAGACGAGAGATCTATTGCTAAATACAGAGTTATGAGTCGCTTCTATGCAGAACACCAGACAAAGAAACACTGCAAATACTCATCCGGGTCGGGTTCGGGTACCAGTTAAAGACCAGGTGCACCTCCGGGCAATAACGAAATACGTCTCGAACGTCACACTGGCCAACTCGTAAAAACAACCAAACCTCATTACATACATTAAAATAAATAAAAAATACTAATTTCTCACAGTTTTTTATTTTTAAATTCACTAACTTTTAGCACCCCTTAAGTTTTATTAAAAAAACATGACTTTTAACTTTTATTAAAGTTTAATCAATAATAAAATGTATTAAAAAATTATTGTCAAATAATATATTCTCTAATTTAAAAAACATGAAAAATAATTTTTATTAATTACTATATTTTTTTTGTTTAAAATAGAGAGAAGATAAATGTTCATACTGTTACAATTTCACGCTACCATTCAACTATAAACTATCGATATAAAAAGTTCAGTTTTGAAAATAATTAATAGTATATTTTCCAATATATTTCTTTTAGTAAATTTTTTATTTTAAGGAATAATCATTAAATTAAGGCTAAAAATATTAAATGAATGGTCAAATTCACTAAATTGTAATTTTTTGAATTTTAAGGAATATAAAAAAAAACGTGGTTAAGAAATTGAACTTTTAGTATCTAATTAAAGATGCATATTTACTAAGACCAGAAGCACCTGAAGAAATCGTGTGTATTTAACAAACTATATATTATAAATAGTAAAAGCGACAGAATTTATTTAAAAACAGTAAATGTATTATTCAATTTAATGATCCGAAATTAGAAAATGAAAATATAAAAGAAAATATTGAGTCAACGTCAAATCTTTAACAACTGGCGAAGAGCTTAAAATTAAAATCATGTGTAAAAATATAACAAAAACCACGTGTTAAATTAAGGTAATGATAGATTTTCTTTGAGTCAGTATTTCGGTTAATACGATATAAATTAATGGTAAAATACGAATCATGTATATTGCTCCAACACAGGGACTGTTGCTCTGTTTTAACAATTTAATGCAAAATAATACTTTTTTATTTTTCAAATCCTTTTATTAAAGTTTAATGATTACGCCTGGGTGGGTAATATTTTTTAATAATAATTTAGCATTGATATGATTTTAAGATAATTATTATCAAAATATACTTATTGTTAAGTATCCGGTAAATTATTAAGAGTAAAAATAAATTTCAATAATATTTTTTAGAATTAAAAAGTTTAATATGTTTTGTTATAATTTTTATTGTCATGTATGATACATCTTTCGTCAATTAGTTTTTGGTTTAAATAATATAGTTTGGTTGGTATTCTTTTCTATTTGTATAAATACCTAAGCAATAATGAGATGATCTACATTACATTTTCACAAAAACAAAAAAAGCAAAAAATACCAACAAGTGTAATATTAGAAAAAAAAAGTAACAATAAAGTGTTCTTAAAAAATAATTAAAATTAAAATCATTATTAGAAACAAAAATTATTTATGTTTGGTTATAAATATTTTTTTTATTAAACATCTTTCTTCGTAATAGTTTTTACGTACGCTTATCAAACAGCTTAATCATTAATATATTTTACTAGTCTTACGCTTTAAAACAATTAAATTTAACGTAACGTTTTTCAATTTTTTTTTTTAAATATAATAAAAAACTATATTTAAGATTAATATTTTTTGTGTTAAATACATATAAAGTTTGTTATTTATAATAATAAAAATATAGACTAAATTTAAAATATAAATAAAAAATAATAATAAATTAATTAAAGATAAAAGATGAATATAAAATAAAAATAATATATATAATATTTGTAAATTTATTTTTCAGAAAACAGTATTAATACAAAATTTTGATTTAGGCTCTCATTTTAAAAAAAAAAATCTTACTGTAAAAAAATATATTTTTGACAACCTTTGTTGTTAAAGTAGATTTCTTAACTTTTGAACGAGTCATTTCTTTATTTATTTTAATTCTTAATCAACTCTGTTTAATATACGAACAACTTATATTTAAAAAATAATAAAAAGGTCATTTGTTCTCGTGATACTGTTAAGTTACTTAACATGAATAACCAATATAAGCAATTTCTAGAAAAATGTCCTAAGATTAACAAAGAAAATACAAAGATACAAAATTATATGATTTAACAACGGCAGTGTTAAATAAATAGTTTCAATTTTTATTAATTACTTATTCAGTTTCTAAATAGAAATATTAAATACTTTTATACATCAAATATATTAATATATTTAATACCTTTTTATTAACTATACTACAAATTGTTAAAAGTACTATAAAGATATAACGTAACGTACCCATTAGTCGTAATATCTAGTTAATTGGATTACAGTGAATTATTGATTTAATTAGCACGTTGGTTAAATGAAATATTTTCAATTCAGCAATTATTAGCATTATAAGAATAGTTTCTATATTATTCAAAAAATAAATAAAAATATCATATTCCGACGGTGAGTTTTGATTTAATTTTTAACGAACACGATCTTTTAGTTTTCTTTTACAATTAACATAGTTTAGAATGAGCTGACTAAAAAAAATCCATTTTCTGGAGTAAAAATAAATACAGTTTATTTTAAAAACATACACAGTTCTAAAATAAGAAAAATAAATAAGAAGTACATCATCAATTATATTCCACATATAAAAAGTATTTGCTACGAATAAAAGTATCATATAATTTTGTCAAAAAAATAAATAACTATTTAAAATATTAAGTGTCGGTTCATCTTCTTCCGACAAAAAAAAACAAAAATACAACGTGTAATTGTTTC
The DNA here is from genome assembly GCA_027742785.1 of Vigna reflexopilosa. NCBI lineage: Eukaryota > Viridiplantae > Streptophyta > Magnoliopsida > Fabales > Fabaceae > Vigna > Vigna reflexopilosa. Next base: position 7,903,003 of record CM050918.1, on the reverse strand, counting down.
ATCTATTTATTACGTCTTTAAAGAATCTCCTAATGTTTTCTTCTTTTGCTCCATCCAAACACTGCCTTACAGATGTTGCTCTTTTCTTTCATCATCCCCAAGTTGACTTAGTTATATGTCAAACTTTTTTTTTTAATTTTCCCACACCATTTGTATTTTGTTTACTTCTTAGAACATACACATCTTCCCATATTAGCCAACAATTTTATTTTATCGTACTAATTAAATTACGTGTTTAATATTTTATAAATATAATAATATATAATCAAATTTATTTCATCGTACTATTAAATTACTATAAATTTTTCATTTTTTCCAGATTTAAATGATTTTAATATTTCACTTTTTTTTTCTTAAAGATTTAACTTTGCGATAATTTAACACTAAAATGGGATAAAAAAAAGTATGTTCGATTTTATAGAAGTAAGTGTTAATTTTTAGATAGACGTTGGTTTCAATCGGAATTAAAGTATTACCTCGATATTTTACACTAAATATTTTCCTGAATATAATATAGTGTCACTTAAAATGAACTTTTAAATTTGATTGGGAGCAATACATGCAAAAATGTATTTAAGTATCAAATTTAATGCTTATTAAAATTATTTCCCAAAATTACATACAATTCAAATAATATATTCAAATTCAAAAGTGCTAAAATATTAAGCATTGTGCTTTTCAAGATGGGTTGGAGTTTAATGGTTTAATATTTTTGGAGGTGTCTATTTCAACGAATTTGTATTAATTGGATTCTCATATTTTAAAAGTGCTTAATCGTTAATTTTAGTGAACGATGTTAAAATTTTTTGCTTTGTGGTATGGTGAGCTGGTGTTTAATAACACATGACACAGTAAAGTCTAATTGTGTGGAAACCTTCTCCCCTTCCTCTTCCTCATCAACTCCAACCTCACATTCTCCCCTCTTTGGGAAATCTTCTTCTCACCCTCCCACACCCACCTTTTCAACATCTACATCCAAACCCAAAGCTGAAACAGTTTTAATATCTAATTAATAGATTCAAAATACCCACAAATTATCTTTTCTTTCTCTTTGCTTTTATTCAACCAAGTATGCAGTTTTAAAGAAAAGGAAAGAGAGGTGAAGTGAAAGAGATGAAATCTGTATCCACACACATTTATCTATCACAATGGGGAAGCTTTTGTGTGATTCAACCACCCTCGTCGAACCATTCCAAGGTTCGCCGCTGGCAGTGCTTCCATGGCGGGATCCCAAATCAGAGTCAATTACAACCGTAGATCTCGTCGTTCCGACTAGTGTTGGTGGTGCAACCTTCGTCGACTGTTGGAAAGATGTCGTCGGCTTGGAAGAGCAGTAGCGACACCACCTTCAGAAGCTCCATGCCAAAGGCGTGAGGACTCGTCATCGTCTCTGCTGTCGTCCTCCCATCTTAGACCGGTCATTTCCTGACTCTCACACGACGACGAGGAACTGTCTGAATGAGACACTTATTGTTTTCCGAACAGTACTTCACATGAACCCAAAACTCCAATCCTCAATTCCAACTTCCACACCCACACACAGAATAAGAGAGAGAGAGAGAAAGTAAAAAAACAAAACAAAAGTAGCACACACCACAGGAAGCGCGTCAATGAAGTTGCTGTAAATGGTGTCGAGAGGGCGCGTGTTGTAATCCGCGGGAGTGCATATAGCAGTCAGGTTAATGGTCTAAAACAAAACTACCCAATTGTGTCTCAAACAGAAAAGTTTTTGGAAACGAAAAAAGATTGCATTTTTACGAGGGAACAAAGTGAAACCAGGTCTGCAATCTTGATGAGGACCTCAAGTTGAGAAAGGAGGAGATCGAAGGCGAATCCGAGGCTGAGCAATCCGCCCAAACATTTGTTGTAAGAAGTTGACAAAATCACGAACAAAATTTCCTAAGACGTGTAGAGTCACTGTCCTTAATAACTTATCCGCGGTGTGTATTGTGCAAGTCCCCGGATATAATAGGAACTTCTCAAAAATTATGAGGATCTTAAACTAGAAGGATATCCTATTAAGGAGAATAAACAAACCCAAAATAATTTTGAAAGATAAAAGAAAGTAGAGAAACAAAGAATGATAATTTAGCCTGGAGTAATTTAGGGATGAGTGACCTTCTGGGAAGTTTTCCTGGAAAGTGTGCGAGTGAGGAAAAAGCACACTGGAAAGCCTCGTGTTGATGTGTGGGGGCAGTCAACAGTCCCTGTAAGTTGCCGGGGCATTACAAATGGTATTAGAGCCTAGCCTCTCCCAGTACGGTGTGGTTCGAGGACGAACCAAGCGGAAGTTGGTGGGCATGTGACACCTGGGCACTGACGAGGGCGGGAAGTGATCGCCGGTGCAAGAGGCATGGAGTGCAAGAGGCACAGACAAGGAGCGGCTCCTGACAGGCTTCTAGTGGAAAGAACACATGGACGAATCGAACATACACCGAAATGAGAGAGATCTAGAGACTGTATAGGTATGGGACTATACAGTTGAAGGATAGCTTAAAGGAATTGATTTGGCTACTCATATCAACAAATGCATTTGCTTTTCCGTAGCCTAACCCATAAGAACTTCATGGTTAAGCGTGTTTAGCCTGGAATAATTTGGGATGAGTGACCTTCTGGGAAGTTTTCTCGGAAAGTGTGTGAGTAAGTGAGTAAGTGTTTTTGGAATGGATGCTATAAGTCATGCCTAATTGGTGGTAGAATTAACTAAAATTGAATGTGTGCATGTTTGAGTGGATATGATAAACTTGTGTAGTTTGGGATCTTATATTTTCTTCTGACTATGATTGTTTTCTTTTCTTTGTTTCCTTTTTTTTTCTTTCGTTTTAGATTGGACAAGAAACTTATAATTTCCTCTTTCTTTAGTTTTAGAGAGGCGATGCGATTCAATGATGATATTGTAGTAATTGTGAAAAGGTGATGGTCTGTCGAGAAATAAAGTTAATGTTATGTGTTTTTATTAAATAATCAAATAAAGTTTTTTTAAATTTAAAATCATTTAACTCCACGAAATGATTTTTTTATATGCTATGTGTTATTAAATATCACATCACCATGTCCCTTTGTACGAAAGTTAACGCCATCCACAAAATTTAACGACAGAGACTTTATTGAGTCAATTTTATCAAAACAAGAATCCAATTAATACGAATCCACAAAAATAGAAACATCCGAAATGATTAAAATACTTGAAAGTGGTTTAAAGAAAAACAAAGAGCATAAAAATATATATTAATATAAAATACCAGTATTGTACATTATTTGTAACATTTTTTTAATATATTTTGTTTTTCTCTGCTTATTGTTTTCAATTTCTTAAACAAGATTTGACGGGCATAATTGAATTTCTCCCTCTCTTTACCGACATCTGTATTCAAAATTTCATAAAATGAATTCCTGTATAAAAATATTTATGGGCTATATGGCCCTACTTCTCTCCAGGCTCTTGCTTCTTACACCTCCTTTTATTCCTCTGCACCCTCATAAAACTTTTATTCCCAAATTATACCTCATTAAATTTATAATAAAATTTATACACTTTTTTTTTCGAGATTGGAGTTTTTGAAAAAAAAAATATATTTCAGATTATATGTTTTGAAGTATATATTTCAGAAAAAGTTTCAACCTTCCCCACAAGAGACTCTCATCCAAGGTGCGTTGCTCGAAGAATCTGGTTACCAAAAAAGTCACACAGCACGAAGAAAGAAATAGAAGGGGAGGTGCAAGGCTCATGGGGGAAGAAAAAAGAACAATGGTTAGGGTTTTAAATATTATTTAATTAAGGGGTATAATTGATATTAAAGATTGTTTGGGGTGCAGGAAGAAAAAAGGGTTACAGGAAGAAACATCCTTCTTCCATTACAAATGAGAGGCATGTGATCATAAAATGGGTTGGGCCACAAACCTTTTTTTTCGAAAATTTGAACGTCCTTTTGAATTTCTTCTTGCACGGCCATGATTTCTTTCTGGACCTCCATATGGGTGTGTAAAAAGTATAAATGTCCTTAATCTTTGTCATCTTCTCGCGGGTGTCTTCTTTTGGTCATACATTCTATATCTTTCATGTGTTTTCAACTTAGGAAGAAATCAAACTACATTATGATGAGATTCCTTATGACCATCAACAATGACTTCCGGAAGTAATTTGGAAGTTTATTAAATGCAAAAAATAACTTTTAAGTTGTGTAGTCTCAAAAACACTTCTAAATCACACAAACCAAAAACTTGTTTTTTTATGAAAAAATTACTTTAAAAGTGTGCAATCCATTTTTTTTTCCATGAAAAAGAGTGAATTCCGAATTTGTTAATATGGAAGTTAGAAATGAATTTCATTTTTTTTTCATTGAAAGTACAAAATGGATCCAAATTGTGTAATACAATTTTTTTATACCAAAAATCTAAAACTCATTTTTCCATAAATAAAAAAGAACAAAATGAAGACTTTCATATTTATAAGAGTGTAGAAGCAAAGAAGGGGTGCAAAAAGAAATCACCCATCCTCTACGAAAGTGAAAGGCTGAATTGGAAATCCGAATATAAGGTGAGAAATCATTTTCCTTTATCTCTTAACAGTTCATATGTAAGAAATTAATGAAGATAGCGTCGATCCCTTTGATATGACTTTTATGGTTATGCATTAGTTGGCATGTTATCAACGAATACATATACTTATGCTTTAAGAATTTGACTAGAATGCACTGTTAGCATATGTTATTGTGTTACAACTTTTATCCATTAAAAAAGTTACTTTCTCTATCCCCGCTTTTGATTCTCGTTACATCATATCAAACATCAAAAGTACACCCTGTCATTTTCAAAATTCATTTTTCTAAACACAATAAATGCCTATGGAAATTCTTTTCCGCAAAACAATCACTTCTCCAAACTGTCATAGAAAAAAAAATTCCCATAACTTTTTTATGGGGTGAAACAGAAATTTGATAGGGTGTAGAAAGCAATACCCAAAGAGGTAGAACTGATAAGAAGGTTGTTTAGGTAAGCAACGAAGCCCAATATTCCATTTTAATTTAAATTATTACTTCCTGCACCCCACCATTACTAACTGTAACCTGACAATAACATGAAAACATCCTTCACCACCGCATCCCACTGTCACTACTGTATTGTTGCTACAAAGGAACAAGAAGAAAGAGAGAATGCTGCATACGAAGAAGAAAGAAAATGTGAAAAAAAAAAAACAAATGAACTCGCTCCAGAAACCTATAAACACATCACTAATTCATAGAGTTTGGAAAGTTGTTTTCCAAGCATATTTAACGAATTTAAGAAAGTTCTTTTCGGAACACTTTTCATATAGAGTTGTCCAAAAAACGTTTTGAAAGACATTATTATATGCATTCTGAAAATTTTGTTCCAGAAAACTTGTTCCGAAACATGTATTCTGAAAATTCTGTTCTTAAAATTTTATCTCTAAAATCCTGTTTCAGAAATTCTGAAAATTTTCCGAAATATGTATTCTGAAAAGTCACTTTTAGGGAGGGTAAAATGGATATTTTGAAATCTTGACGGGGTGCAAGAAGTAAAAGCCATTAATTTACAGGTAGAGGGTAATTTTCTTATGTTAGATTTAATGATTTGATGGCATTATCTTATTGTTAGGAGAGCAACGTGTTGAAAAAATGAGTTGGAGGTTGATGAAAGTAAATAAAAGTTGGTATATTTTATTGGTTTTAATAGATTTAATTAATGGTATCTTGGTCTTGAATGTTGTCTTAGCTTCTAAGATAGAAGTTGAAGAAGTTGATACGCAGGTGATGAGAATGTTAATGTATGCTTCCGTATTACTCAATGCCAAGATCAGAAGAATTAATGCATTACGCATAAATAAACCATAGCATGACTTGGTCCAAATTCAAGTCAAAACGCTTTACTTGAAAGAGAAAAAGATGGACACAATCTTTTACTTTTTCTCTCTTTTCTTAGCTCTCAATTATCTTATTTGCAATGGAGCCATGGCTACCATACACTCAGCTTCCGTATCCCAAATTTATAGCTCAGAAGACTTCTTAAACAATACGAGTATATATTCTTTTCTAGGGTTCAAAAAATATCACTTTTCTCTTTGCGTTTTCAAAAAACCTATAAAGATTCATCATTAATTCATATAAGTATGTACCTTAGAATTGAAATGAATAATAATGATAATATAATTGCCTTTGCACTTTGCAAACCCCACTCACAAACTAAAACAAAGGAAAAAGAAGGAGCTATGTTAGTATATGATGATTACTTTCTTTGTGCTTTTTTGTGTTGAATGAATTAGTTTTAGTATCTATGCATAACATTGATTGGTGTTTATAGCTTCTTGGATTTCCTTTTCTGCAGAAATCGCTTTTCAGTTATTAATTCAAAGAATTAATTATGATGATTTTTTTTTAATAGTGGGCCATGCACCCCAGCAAGACATATGGTCAAAACACGACCACAAATGAAAATTGGTCAAATGCAACCAAAAACTGATAAAATCTCAAACAATCACTACTACATTGGGTAGGCGGTGGCAATTAATTGCAAATTTGACATATTCTTGTTGCTTTACTTTCACTTCAACTAACACAAAACTATGGTCAAACCAATCATGAAAAAGAAAAAAAAAAAGAAAAACAAACTGATACCGATCAAAGTTGACATCACATTCACAAACGAAACTTTATTATAAATAAAACTTAAAATAAGTTCATATTTATTACTAATTTCTTCAACTGTATGATGTTACATTGCTATATATTCATTTAAAATCGTGAATACGTATTCAATAAAAACTGCTTTTTTAAGTAATTTACATGTAAATGAAAAAAAGTCTGATGAGAGAAATATAAAGAGCTTAATATAAATTTTTTTATTCTTTTTCAGAGTATCTAAGGCAGATTTATTGAAGGGACATATATCACTTTCTCATTTAAACCTGCATACTTTAATTAATTCTAGAGTATCCACGTGTTTCTGCATAAACTCTGCATCTTCATCCATATCCTAATAAATAAGCTATGACAAACACTTATTCTACATAATTTGAAATTTGTTTTAAGACATCTAAATTTTGCATTGTTTTCATAAAATGAATGCATACTTCACATTAAATAAATAAATAAATAAAAAAACAACTAGAATTAATTACCAGTTGTCTCTCTCATTTCACAGAAAAGAAGAAAACCTAGTTGTCCATGGCCTAAAGCAATAAAGCCTAAAGTCTAGTTTTGCCAGCATGACATTTTTGTTTCTGCTTATTGTACCAATGCACGCATTCACTCTCAAACTTACATTCTCTTATCCTATTCCCATAGCTTTCCTATACGAAACATTGTTTCATTTGATGGATATTGCAGAAGCCATGCAAATAGTCAAACTGTACTTCACCGATGCCACGCCGTGCATGCATGTAAAGTAGACCTATGTGCAAGCACAAAATAAAATCAAGCACACCCTTTTATTTTCTAAATCACTTGTCTTGAGTTTTCACTTTTCTTGAAAATTCAGTTTGGATACATTTTACTGTTGTCTGATGCAAAATGAGCCACAATATATATATATATATATATATATATATATATATATATATATATTCGACAAATATTATTATTATTAAACGGTTTAATGTTGATGGCAATTAAATTCCTTTTTGTTGATTAAGACAATGTTGTGGGGCAAGTGAGTGAAGTTGATGTGAGTTTTAGCATGCAGAAAATGGGCCAGTATGAGTTGTTAAGAGATGGTAGTGCTGAATATCACAGGATTGGCATCTTTGAAGTCTTGAATGGTACTTCAACTTAACCTATTCTATTATCTATTCTATTGACTATTATAGTATTAGCAGCGTGCTCTCTGATCTTCTTTTTCGTCCTTTACTCCAATTATTCATTCTTCGTCTGCATCTTCTTCATGCATGCGCGCAACCATTCTCAAATTATGTATTTTTAAGTGTAGAATGTTGTTGCATGAGCAAGCAACATGGTTTTTGTAGTCCTTTCTATTGCATGAATCGAACAGCTCTTCTCAAGCCGACCAACCATTAAGGCCAATCATTCAGACTGAACGAATTTTTGCAAGCCGACCAATCATTAAGGCCGACCATCCAGACCGAACGGCTCTTCCCAAACTGACCATCTAGACTGAATGGTTCTTCTTAAGCCGACCACCATGCCAACAACTTTGGCCGATCACATGACTAGATTATAAACAATAATAGCTCATTAAAGCCCTTAATGGAAGTTAAGGTGTGATTGGACTGTGTTTAGGCCCGCGAAAGGTAAAAGCCCATTACAACTAGTATAAATAAATGTCTTATTAGAAAGTGGGTTTTAAGCCTAACTCAACCTCACAAAACTAGCTTGTAAGGTGAGGTTTGCACCCCACTTATATATTATAAATTGGTCTTATCTCTAGTCGATGTGAGACTTCCAACACACCCCCTTCACGTCGAGGTATAGACATCTCATGCGTGATAATAGAAATTGGGTGATCCAATAGTGGCCCGATAACGGGTGGAATAGAAATGCCCAAGAAACAAGAAATATCGCTAAGATAGACTTTTAACCATGACTCTGATACCATATTAGAAAGTGGATTTTAACCTAACTTAAACCCACTTTTTAATACGTCTCAAGTATGACTTCTGGATCAGGTTGCACATTATGCACATCACATGCATCACTTATAGTGATAACTGTTCGGTCATTTTTATTGACTTGAGTGTCAAAGTGTCTTTGACAGGTACCCGCCTGCCCGACTTGGAGAAGGAGGAGGGAAAACGAACCAGGTGTCCGCTCGACTTGGAGAAAAAGAAAGAAGAATGACAATTTGGAGTATAAGGAAGACCAAAATGATCGTTCGGTCTTCAACGAGTCCGTTCAGTCTTTAAGATTATCTGATTTTCGAGACAACTTAAAAAATATTTTAAGGATCGACCAAAACAATTTTATTGTAAATATAATTAAAAGAAAATGAGATTGTGAATGTGAGAAAATGTTATCGAGTAAAGTATTTTGAGTGGAATTTAGTTGAAAATGGAGAATATAAATAAGAATGATTGGTGGTGGTGAAGGTGTTGCAGGTAGACAAGACACCTCACTCCCACCTAGCAACTAGCAAATAGGAAATGAAATAACAATGTGATGGGTGGAAAAAATTGGAAGAGAAGAAAAGTTGGATGCATGAATCTATATGTAATGAGCCGTGCAATACGTCCTGCAAAATCATTGGTCGTAAACAAAGACTTTCGCTTCCTAGGTTTTTCCTCTGTTTCGGGTTAATATAGGGTAGGCCATGTCACTCCCACTTCTCCTTCGTAAAATAATACTTTCACACCTTTTTTTTTTATAATAATATATTAGTATTTTATGTTAAAAAATAAAAGTATACTAAAAGTCCAATTCACATAATAAAATAATTGATGCTACTTTTAAAAAAAAAACAACTTAAAGATAATAAGATTATAGATTTTCTTCTTTATATTATTTAAGCTTTTTAAATTCATACTTATATTTTCAACATGTTTTTTGTGTTTGTATATGTGTAAAAATATTTTTCAAAAACTGAAGAATCTTCCGTCTTACTTCCATTAAACAATTCTAAACTAATTAAACTAGTTTATCAACTAAACAATTTTAATAAAAGAGTTTATCTAAACTAATTCATTAACTAACCACTAATTTATTACTTGTTAATTAACATGGCGGTTAGTTCTGCCCAATTAAATTATTGATACATTTTTTGAATGTATGTAAAAACATGTCTTGTAGAATCAAATCACTCTCGTTATGTTGTTTCTCTTTTCTTTTCTCTGTTATTAAAAAAAAGATATTTAAATAATAAAATTAACAATAAAGAGAAAAAGGAGTAATTTTTTTTATTAAGGGTAATATTTTTATTAAAGGCACGTAGATGGAGAAAAAAAAATGAGAATAAGTATTTTAATCCATGTTTTTCATTCTTTTACTTCTTATAATAAGGATGACATCAATTGACAAAGTGAAGAAGAAACAAATTGAAGAGAGAAGGGCCAATTACTTTCTTTCTCTTTTCAACCAAATACTTGAAAGTGTAAACTTTAAATACATGTAATTTAAATGTGTTCGTCAACAATTTTTTTTTTCATCTTTCTTTCTTCTGTTTTATTATTAAAAGTAAAATTTAAATTAATATGCAATAAAAGAATTTATTTGTTCTTTCGTCACTCATTACATATTTATTTAAAATATAATTACAGATGTTTTAAAACATGTGGATACACATATTTAAAAGAATATATTTTATAATTTTTTAAAATAAAATTTAAATAAACTTAAAAATAAATAAAATATAATATAAATTAAAATTAAATTTATTCTAATAAAATATGAATTAATTTTGATTAAATTTAATTTAATAAAATATAAATTAAATTTTAATGTTAATTTTTTTTAGTAATAGATACCTACATATATGGATAATGTAATACTCATATCTAATTTGTTTATAATTTGATATTAAAATATTCATTATTTGTAGATAATAAATATTAATAGATACCAACTATTCAGGGTGAATTTTATTTGTAATTGGGGAAAAAATATTTTTGCCATTTAGATACATCACATATTGTATTCTATATCTATCTAACACTAATGAAAAAACATTTTTCTTTAAAAATATAAAATAAATTGAGATGAATAAAGTAAAAAGAACAAAAATATTAGTTTGTTTTTTTAGATATAGAAAAATTTAAATATATTTATAAGGTAAGTGTCTATGGGCATTGAGAATATATAATAAGAAAAGTTAAAATGATTTCACAGCAAAATGAGAAAAGTTAAGGCTTGTTATGGTAAAATGCAAAAGGCATAGATGGAAAGTGTGGAAAATGGCCACTCATTGATTGTTGGGTATGAATAAAGGGTGGTGTGATGAGACATTTGAAGGAATGCTGAATATATTCTTATTGCCAGATTAAGCCAACTATTTGGTTGCATAATCCTCATAAACACACACATTCTCTCATTTTTCAACATTTCTTCTTTATTCTCTTCCTACTTTTTCCTATCTTTCATTGTTTAATTCTTTACGTTTATTCAACCAACACACTCCCATTATACACAGACGGCATCTTCATGCCTATTTTAAATCAAAAGTGCCAAACATATAATTATGCAATTTGCTCAATTATTCTCATTCAAAGTTAACTTAGCATGCAAGACATTAAACATTTGTGCGTTTTTCTTTTACTTGTTACATTATTATGAATTGTTTTATCATATCTAATAGTTTTACATAAGTTAAAGTTTAAAATGATTTATATTTTTTTTTATCATTTGAAATATTTTTTAAGAATAAAACCGTAACAAACAAAACAGATTTGAGATTTGAACAATACCATCTATTTTGAGATCGATAATAAAACATTTAGTCTCTTAAATCTTATAGTGAATATAACAACACAGTATAAATATTTTTTTCATCTGTGTTTTCTAAATACAAAACCGTGAGAAATGTTTTTTAAAAAAATTACATTACTTCCATTCTTAAAACAAATTTTCACAATTAACACTACAACCTAATTATTTAAGAAGAAAGTGCACATCATGTGTTTTTAACTAAGTATACACAATTTAAACTTTTAATGGTATTTGAACAACAAAATTTGATCATTCGTGATAAATTTGAATATTGCTACCAATGTTTGGAATGTGAAATATTGAACCATATTATACCAAATTTGAAATATTGAAATAAAATAAGAAAATTAAGTTTTGAGAAAAAAAAAGAGAGAGAATTCAGCTATAGGTTTAGAAAAGAAATGAAGACCGGCTTAAGAAAGGATATGCAAATTAAGAAAGAAAAAAAAAATGGTTATGATGAAAAAGTAAAAGTTTGAAGGAAATTCGGTTTTAAAAGTGAAAAAAGTAAAAAAGTTTAGAGAGAAAATAGGAATTAAGATGATAAGGAAGAGCAATAAGTGATGAAAAGTATATGTGTATTAAGAAATAGGTGACAATAAGGTTTTTGTTTGAGACATGTGTTTGTCTTTAAGGAATTTGGGTGTCTCAATCACAGACAAAATTATTATAAACTAACTAAGAATTAGCTATAAGATTTTGACATGTGTACAATTTTATTTATAGTAACTCTTGTCTAATAAGATGCTAACTATAGCTGGATTAAATATAACATCTTCAACTATGTTTTGCCATTAAAGACCATAAATGTCTACCTTCTTTATTCTTCAAACAATACCTTCCATAACACTTGACCACCTTTTTTAATAACTTTTATGTTTTTAAGCAATTAATCTATCTTCTATTCCTTCAAAACTGTCCTAATCAAACACATAATAGAAGTTTATAAGGGACATGGTAAAGGCAATAATAAATATAATTTCATAACTTTTTATGATATTAAAAATACTTTTTATAAGCTTTTAACCTTTAAGGTATGCGTATAAATTTCAAATCAAATATATCATAATGCAAATATTTTCATTAATACAAAAACATTTTATTAATATCAACCTTGTATTTGGAATGAAAATTAACAAAATTTCAGGTTAAGTTTATTTTTTTTTAAAATTAAAATAATATTGTATTAAGTATTTTTAGTAATGAACTGTGGATCCATTTTTTTGGGATTTGGTTTATTATTATTATTAATTTTTTCTTTAAAAATTGAATAATTTATTTTAATTGATTGCAATTAATTCATCGATTTTCCGGTTCAACCTGATTCTGAAAAGATTCTTTTTACTTTGGGAGACTAATTGGTTTGTCTTGCTTTGAATTTTTTTCATATATATCGGTTGAAAGTCACATTAAAAATAAAATTAATTTACAATAAACACATGAACGTAAATCTCATTTCAAAAATTAACTTTATAAAATTAAATTAAATTTAAAATTTATTTTTTAAATGAAAATTATAAATTAGAATTTACCCTGACAAAATTTATATTTATAGAATACATAAATTTCACTCATTGTTAAATTATTATCAAACTACTTATTAATGTTTGACTTTATTTTTAATTAATATAAGTCTTTTAATAATTTCAAAACAAGAGTTTCAAATACTTAGTTTTAATTTTTAATGTGTTTTTATGTTTTTATGTCATTGTTTGTAATAAGGCCTCAATGAGAAGGAATAGGTGTGAGGCTGTTACTTGATGGATGGGGATAAAAAAAAATCTGTAACCCCCACGGATGTGAATATTATTATATTTTTAACGGTTATTATAGTATCAATATTTCCGAATATTATATTTTAATCTTGACTTAAATTTTAACAATAATATTTTATATTGATAGTTAGTAATCTTTATGTAGATGATTTTCTTTTAGAGTTAAATAGTCAAGGTACTTGTGGGTAAGAAAAGTATTAATCAAAGAATTATTTATAATATTTAAAATTTTTGAAACGGATTTTTTTTTCATAACATAAAATGCTTTACAATAAAAATATGTTGTGGGTTGGATAAGAAGCTTTAAAAGAAATTAAAATTTTATAAGAGTATTTGAATCATTTGAAATTCAAAAAAATTAAAATTTACTTAAAAAATAAGTATGAATTCAAATTTCTTTTGTTCTGTTATTCTTAAATTTATAATTTTTTTTCTGATATTTTTTATAACTTTATTTTGATCGGAATGTCAATGACTAATACATTATTGGCTTGAATGATGTTTCCATGTCATGATTTCAATTTCTTTGTTTTACAAATGTTAGAGATTTTTTTTCTAGACTAAAGTCATTTGTATTTATTTTTCGGTTGACATCATTGATGTTATTTTATTGTTGATATTATATCAAAGTATTTTTCCATCAATGGTAGTCAATGTTTTATTTGTCAATGTTAGTAGTGAATTTGGACTCATTTCAGATATATTTTTCAACTTATATTAATTGAGGTTATTTTTTCAACTTATATATTTTTTCAACTTATATTAATTGAGGTTATTATATATTTTTTTCTTCAAATAAACCAATTTGTTAATAGTATGTTATCATTTTTTTTCTTCAACTTTTATTTGAGAAAATTTTTGGCCAACATTAATTAAGATATTTTTTTTGTCAATATCAATTGGAGGAATTTTTCAGCTACATCAACAATCTACAAAAAAGAAAACCCTAACCAAGGACGCTATAAAATTAACTTCAATCAACGTCAGTATAAATAATTATGGTCAACATCAACTTAAAACAATCTGAATCTACAATAATTGAAAAAAATATGAATGTTAATTAAAAAAATCTTTGCGAAATTCGACATTGAAAAATAACATCCACAAATATTAAAAGGTTATCAACATTTTAAAATATTTTTTTTTATAAATTTAGGAATTAAAGTTGTTTAATTATATATATATACCTATAGACATAAAATTTGAGTTTTAGTGTTTTCTTTTTTTTTTAAGTTAAGAAGTATATATATATATATATATATATATATATATATATATATATACCAGTATATATATACATCTAAAAGTTTTTAGATATTGTTTAAATGGATACTCAAGTAAAAGATAAATTCATTGAAGCGTGAGAAGAGATAGCTGGTTACTGTTATTAAATTTACATAAATAAATGGTACTTTCATGATTTTTTTATACTTATTTGAAATTATTTTTTTCTAACTATATAAAAGTTTTTTTTTATCATTTTATTTTTATAACGTGTATCAAATTAGCAAAATGATATTTCAACACCCATTTTTGACACCAATTTCACATTACACACTTGACAAAGTGTTATTGGACGTTTTGAATTAAAAAAATAAAATAGTATTGAGGCAAAGACAAACTTGGAAGGGAAAAAATCAATTTTTTAGTTTCGTGCTTTCTTCTCTCTCGTTTTCTCTCGTTGTCTGATGAGTCTCTGAACTCATTCCCTCTCGCCTCTTGCCTCTCGCCTCTCGCCTCTCGATCTCGTCTCTTCACTCACTCTTCTTGCTTCCATCCACCATTGCTTTGGGTCATCAGTTTGGGTGTCGTCAACCATTGGTGTGTCCTTTCTGTCGGCGTTGAAGCCCTTAGTCTCACCGTTGAAGTCCTTTCCCTTTCGTTCATCAGTTTCGCTGTCATCCGGTTTTGTGTGGTATTTTTTTGAGTGCCCTTTCTCTGGGCTTCGTGCTATTTGTTGATTTGTCGTTGTGGACCATTGAACCCATCGAACATTGTTGTGTTGGTGTGTGGCGTGGAAGCCCTCTTCTGTATCTTTACGTTTATTTTGGTAAGTGGAACTTGACCATATGTGAGCATCTTCTCCATTTACTTTTTGTTCATTCGCGAACCCTAACGATGGTGTTCTCAATCTTGTTTTGTGCATGTTATGAGTGCATATGCAATGGCATCCTGAAAACCAAGTGTAAGATTGAATGTAAATTTTGTGCACATTTCTATGGGTGATGTTTTGAGTTATAGTATTTATGATATTTTTGTTAATGTTTTGTAGTGGCGTCTGCATGTCTCCATGGAATCGGCAACCCTTCTTGAAATGAATACTTTATTGAAAGACGCTCACATAGAGCGTATTAGGATGACCCCATTTCATTGGTGTGTACAAATTTTAAACCCTGTTGAGGTGAATTTGAAATTGTTGAAGTATATGGTGAAACAGTGGGCTGGGAATGATGTTAGTTTTAGGGTTAGTCAACAAGTTGTTCCTTTTACAGTTGACTTTATGAGTTAGTGTAATATGTAATTATTATGTTTGCCAAATTTAGATTATTGAAGTATTGACATTTGGTTTGTGTTTGTTTGTAGTTATTTATGCCATTTGTCCATGATGACCACTGGTGGTGCTATGCAGTGAAAATTAGAACATTAGAAATATATGCCATTGACTCATTGGGCAAGGGTGTTAGAGATAGGAAAATGATTGACAAATTTGTGGTATGATAGCACATTGTATGTTTTTGAATAATTTTGTTTATTTGATGTGATGATGTTTTTTTAACTGGTTAATGAACTTCTTTGGTAGGGTGAAAACATGGCCAAATTCTTTTGCATGTTGTACGATAGACCCAAAGGGAGTATTGGTCCTTTGTCTGTTCAACAATCAAATATCCCATCCCAACCGAACTTGTAAGTTGTTTTAATCATTTGATTTAAATATTTGGTTATTTCATTATTGTTTGTTGTGATAAGTGATATATGTTTTGGTTCTATTATTTAAGATATGATTATGGAGTCATCATGTTAAAAGTTATGGAAATTTGGGATGGAGAGGACAAATACAACAACAAGAGCATGCCAAAGTATACGAATGTAAGTATGAATTTCATTGTTAGCAATATTTCATGATGTTGTTAATTATATCTAAAGAAAAATATATTTTGTTTCAGGAGGAGTTACGTGAAATTAGAAAGAACTATGTAAAGGATTGGATCCTTGACATCGAGAACATTAGAATATTGGAAGCGCTAGCTTTAGATGGGTTGTTGTAGGATTGAATAGATATGCAAAAGTTTTATATGTATTTAGAGCAACAATGATATATGTATATATGTATACATATTATATTGTAATATGTACAGATTTATAAGAACAATGATATATGTATAAAAATTGTTATTTAAATTATATACGATTTATATGCAATGAATATTATATCCAATGTTTATTTATTTATGTTGTTTGTGTATTAATTATAAACTGAAGCACAATATTAATAATTCCTTTTAATAAACACAATAGTTGTCCAATTGAAGTGAATGACTACTTCCTATATGAAGTTTGGGTGCCCAAACGTGATTCATCACACCCAAGACACACCTAAACAACAAAAACAAGACAAAACACTTCAAACTTTGCAAAAAATTTGACAATTCACATAGTGGTCCCCTATGTACAAAAAACTAGTTCCTACAATACAACTTTTTGTACAAATCTCCATTTTTGTGCGCATAAACGTTTACACACCTCCTGTAAACGTTTACCAGTGCATTTTTTAGTGCACTTGTTTAAGGACTTCAACCAACTACTTATAGTCAACATAATTGCTTCATATATGCAAGTTGGAGTGTCCAAACGTGATTCATCACACCCAAGACACACCTAAACAATAAAAATAGGACAAAACACTTCAAAATTTGCAAAAAATTTGACAATTCACATAGTGGTCCCCTATGTACAAAAAACTGGCTCCTGTAGTACAAATCTTCATTTTTGTGCGCGAAAACGTTTACACACCTCCTATAAACGTTTACCAGTTCATTTTTTAGTGCACTTGTTTCAGGACTTCAACCAACTACTTGTAGTCAACATAACTGCTTTCTATATGCAAGTTTGGGTGCCCAAACGTGATTGATCACACCCAAGACACACCTAAACAACAAATACAAGACAAAACACTTCAATCTTTGCAAAAATTTGGCAATTCACATAGTGGTCCCCTATGTACAAAAAACTGGCTCCTGCAGTACAACTTTGTGTACAAATCTCCATTTTTGCGCACGTAAACTTTACACACCTCCTGTAAACATTTACCAGTGCATTTTTTAGTGTACTTGTTTCAAGACTTCAACCAACTACTTGTAGTCAACATAACTGCTTCCTATATGAAAGTTGGGGTGTCCAAACGTGATTGATCACACCCAAGACACACCTAAGCAACAAAAACAAGAAAAAACAATTCAAGCTTTGCAAAAAATTGGACAATTCACATAGTGGTCCCCTGTGTACTAAAAACTGGCTCATACAGTACAACTTTCTGTACAAAACCCCAATTTTGTGCGCGTAAACGTTTACACACCTCTTGTAAACGTTTACCAGTGGTTTTTTTGGTACACTTGTTTCAGGACTTCAACCAACTACTTGTAGTCAACAAAACTACTTTCTATATGCAAGTTGGGGTGCCCAAACGTGATTCATCACACCCAAGACACACTTAAACAACAAAAACAAGACAAAACACTTAAATCTTTGCGCCAAAATTGGACAATTGACATAGTGGTCCCCTGTGTACTAAAAACTGGCTCCTGCAATACAACTTTTTGTACAAAACCTCAATTTTGCACGCGTAAACGTTTACACACCTCCTGTAAACGTTTACCAGTGGTTTTTTTGGTGCACTTGTTTCAGGACTTCAACCAACTACTTGTAGTCAACACAACTACTTCCTATATACAAGTTGGGGTGCCCAAACGTGATTCATCATACCCAAGACACACTTAAACAACAAAAACAAGACAAAACACTTAAATTTTTGCACCAAAATTGGACAATTCACATAGTGGTCCCCTGTGTACTAAAAACTGGCTCCTGCAGTACAACTTTCTTACAAAACCCAAATTTTGTGCGCGTAAACGTTTACACACCTCCTGTAAACGTTTACCAGTGCTTTTTTTTACTGAACCAGGTTTTTCTATTCAACACAAAATGTTTCCTATGTCCGCATGCATTGTTTCTTTCGTCCATTAAATCCATTAAGACTAAAACAATATGTCAACTTTAATATTTAACAATTCAATGGTAACATTATTTCCCAATGCCAATAACATTTGTCATTCATTTAACTGTAATAATATGTCAAACAAGGAAAGTTCAATGTAACAATATTTACAATTGAAATAACAAAACATCTGTCAACAGTAACACTGAGACTAATTATACATTACAATCCCTCAACAAACCTATATTAATGCCACACATTTTTTATTCTAAGAGATCCAGTCAAAGGAGTCCTAAGAGCTCTGCTCTTAAAACGCTTTCATGACCCCATCCTTACAAAAGTCTTCATTGGAGCTGGATTAGTGGAGATGCCTCCCGGGGTGATGGAAGGTTCTTCACGTGGCACACTCTGTCCACCATCCTCTGGTCTTCTTCGTCTAGCTTTCTCATAAGCAACCTCTTGCTCCAACACAAGAACCTCCCTTTTAAGCTCTGTAAGTAGATTTTGCTGATGCTCCATGGTACGCATAACACTGTCTTTGAGTTTTTGTTTCAATATTTTCTTTGCTGAAGGTGGTTTCTCAACTTTCGTTTTCAGGCTTGGTTGCTCATCCTTGTCATCATTCATTGCACCAACATCAAAATCATGATCAATCTGAAATTCAACAAATCATATCATACCAGCAACACATATATGATAACATAAATCACTCAAAAAATAAACATCATACCGCACCACTCTCCAAAGCTTGTTTCACATCATTGTCTCCCAAATGTACATTCATCCAATGCAATATTCTAGGAAATTTATGTATTTGACCTTTGGGAGGTATAAAATTCTCACAAAACCATACCTAAACAAAATTCATCATCAAAATTGTTAATCATGAACACAATTCAAGCCACAACACACAATAAGAAATGAATAAATTCAAATTACCTGCAACATGTAAGTACAACCATCAACATAAATGTTGCTTGTGCCTTTTCCCTTCTTCAAACCATCTGAAGCATTGCACAAACTACGTACCAAATAACAGTACACTAAACTACCCCAACAAAAATTACCCAAACCACTTAAATTATCAACAATTTCATACAAAAGTGGAAACATTCTTTTGCTAATATTGAAAAATAATAACTCAGATATCCCAACTAATATATACAAGCTACAAAAATCAGAACAAGGAATCTTCTTGTTACGTTTCCTCATCATACATTTGTAAACCAACTCCAAATCTTTTGTGTCTTTGCCTACATATTTAACACATGAACTGCTTTTATAATTTTCTTTCAAGTTCAAATCCTTACCATCTGTACTCAACCCCAAACCTAAACAAAAGTCCTTCTCAGTCATATGGACTAGTTTATCTCCGATTAAAAAAGAACCACTAGAATCAACCCACTTCACCACTAATTGACTCAATATATTCCTCGCTAGTCTAACTTTAGGACTCAAATCTAGGAACCAACGAAAAGGAGTCCCAGAAATCAATGACCGGTACTCCTGTGTCAATTGCTTGTTCAAAGTTGAAATATAGTTCGTGGAAAAGGAGTGTTGAACCGTTAACTGCATCAACCACAAATGGAACTACCAAAAAATTCAAAACCCTAAAACAAAAACAACTACAAACTTAACAAGGAAATACCCAAAAACGGAAAGGCCATTTTTCCCTTTGGACAAACGGACTACGAAGAACAAATTTACCTTATTACTTGAAGGAACCCAAAACGAACAAGGAAATACCCAAAAACAAAATGGACCAAGGAAGGAAAGAACCACCAAATACCCACAAACAAAACGGATGAAAGGAACAACAAACTTACCTTGCTCGTCGAAGGACCGTGCTGAGTGGAAGCATCCATGGCTCGTCGAAGACACACACAACACCGTGAACACAAGACCGCGAACACAACAGATGCAACAACGGAACCGTCCAAGATAGCCAACACAAGATGGTGACAACGAGATCTAACACCGAAAGGGAGGAAGGAGCGAGGATTGTGAGACCGAAGATGGAAAAATGAGAAGAAACCAAAAGGAATGGATAAATGTGATGAAACAGGAATAAGGGTAAAAAGGGAAACCTAAAATTCAAAATCCCTCAACCATTCTAACATCAATTATTTTTTTTTTTTTTAAAAACAACCAATATCGTGACGACACGTGATAGTGTTAAAATGGTGTTAAAAAAATGGTGTCAAAGTACCGCATCAAATTAAATGTGTGACTCTAGCATTATTTTTAAATTTATGTCGATCTAGACGTGTTTTCATATCCCTTGCTTACAGAGCTGTTACACTCAAAATTGGAGAATTTTTAGGGTGGAATAGCTGAAGAAAAGCCTAAAATCATGCAAAAGAAAGAAAAAAAGAAGAAGAAACAAAGTAGGTGATGATTTTTTAGAGAAGGTAAAAATCTGCAGAGTGAGAATGTGCGAACCCCACCACACTCATTTATGCCTCCTTCATCTACCAACACACTTTCTTATTACCTTCCAATAAACTATATATATATTTTTTATCTTCACAAAAATATGCTGTTATTATCTTTTATCAGGAAAACAACTTAAAACAGCATCCTAATAATCTATATGGGCGTTAAAAACATATATCATAGCATGCAAGCATGCACACATATCATACATGCTATATACATATAACCTATGTTATTGTGTGTGATGAAAGATGAAAGGGAAAAAAGTGGCAATACGGAAAAAAAGGTGGGCATGGAAACAGCTTTCACTAATGCAGATATATGATGGCAATACCAACTTGCACCAAATCCTTGTAAGTGGAAATCTTGTATGCAGGTTTCGTTAATTTAACCCTTTCAAAGTTCTGCACTTTATTCTCAAGTCCCATTACATATATATATATATATATATATATATATCACTGTAGAAAGTAAGAAACAATACACGTTTTTGACTAGAAAATTAGTGGTCTGTTAAGTTTTGATTTGCAGGAGGGTGCATATGATAAGATAGTGCACGGTTGCAAATAGTCAAAATAAGGGAAATTGATTACCCTCTGTAGCACACTTTTTCAAAAGCTTTACCATTTTTGTACGCCTTTCCGAGGAATATGTATAATATGAATAACGAATAGGAATAAAGGTTTATGTTGTGATGGAAATCACAGAAGATATATAAAAAGTTGCAGAATGTGAGGTAAAATAAAAGAAAGGGCTTTGGAGAGAGGTGGCATATATCCACACAATCTGTGTTGGAAACTAAAAATGTTGGATAGCCATGATGAAATGTTGGAAATGTTGATGCTGTACCACCCATTATAAAGACAATTCTTTGCCACAAGTGTATAAGTATGAAGTAATACTAGGATAGATAGATATATAGATAGGGATGGAGATATTGTTTATATATATATATATATATATAAACAAGTTGAAAAGTAGAAGATAAGGTGGTCTGAAGCACTAGGTCGGGAGGAAAAGAAGGCCAACACGACAAACATGGCCTTGGCGTTCCACTCTAAACTGCAAAATATGAGATGGGCCCTGTACCATATCTCTTCTCTTACAACACAAGCACTCATAGTTGTGAATGAATGAACAAAATGCAGTATGTAGAAAAATAAGAAAAAGGTTGTTTTTTTATTGAATTTGAATGTTGTGTGTTGTGTTGATTGTAGTGGTCTGGTTTGGTTAGAGAAAAACAAATGAGGTGGTGGGGAAGTGGCAATGCAGAGGCACTGTTCCAATATTTTTGTCATCTGAGAAGTAGACAGAGGCAATAATAGCTGGATTTTGTTTCTGCAGTTCCAAACAGGGCCCCTCCAATACCCTTCTCCAGTAGATACTTCTCTCCTACCAATTATTGTTATCATTCTTTTACTGCTTTCTCTCAGTAGATACCTCTCTCCATTTGCGTGTGCCCTTGTTGTCTCTGTCTCCTTGTCTTCAACCTCATTCTTGCTTTTTTTTTTTTTTTTATCGTACACTTGAGACCATTAACCATGTAAAATAAAACACACACACACTCACTCACCCCAAACCATTACCTAACCAGTTTTCATTATAGCTTTCACCCCCACCAGCCACTCTGCCTTCTGCACTTCTGCTTCTTTGCCACTCAAAAACTTCATTAATCCTTTATTAAATCAAATCCATCACTTCTTCCATTCTCAATCTCTGCTGCTTTGACTAAGGTATTTCCATTTCTTATTTTTATACTCTTCTCAACTATGTTTGATTGTCCTTGGAATTCTCTACCAGATGCTGATAAACACATTTTTGAGAAAAAAAAATAAGCTTTTTGAGTGTTTTACTCTCAAATCCATCACTTCTTCCATTCTCAAAATTTTACTCTCAAAACATGCTTTCCAATTTTTTTTCTCGGTTTATACATCAGTATACATAAATTTGTATTGGAATCAAGAACACTTGTGTAAACTTAAACCAGACAACGTGAGACTTCATTTACAACCCTGACGACAATATTAGTTAATCTCCAATACAAATTTCACTAAGAAGTAGTATGCAGCATTAGAAAGGAAGTTATTAATACTCCATGGAAGCAAAAAAAGAAAACATAATGAATTACAAATCTATTAGTAGAATTTTAAAAATAACCAAACTTTTGAAACAGAAAGAAAATGCTAAACGAATCATAGCCATGGATGGAGGAAGTGTTAAAAGGAGTTAAATATGATTTTGCACTTACCAATATAAACTGAGAAAAAGTAATAAGCAAGCTGGTTTAAGTTTATGCATCAAAGATTTGAAGTTGTTAAAAACATATATTTGAACGGATGATTTGAATTTGTTATTTGAATTTTGTTTTTGTTGTCTTTTCGCGTCATTGTCTGTGTCTATTTGTTTCCTTGCTCATCCTTTCTTTATTTGTCGTACAGACATTATGGAAAAGAGCAATTAAGTAAGAAGCATATATTTCTACGCATTTTTCATTGCCACTGTCACAACTCGTTCACCACTAATCATTCTGCCATATGTGCATCGTGCATTGAAAAACATTACAGAAACATATCATTTCGTAAATGTAATGTTTCTTGCATACAGACATGTGTCATTCAATCATATACAGTGGTCCTAATAAAAGTTAACGAGAGGGTAGAGCAAATTGTTCAACACACACAACACGTTAGGGTGTGTGAGGAGAAGCAGCAGCGCAAACTTAAATAATAATAGTAATGATAATACACACACTCATGGGGCCAATTTTCTCTCTGTGCATCACACGCACATTACGGAATTGTACGACAACCATTTACGAGAATGTACAATTAGAGCTCCAGTTTTAGATACTCAACACCAACCCTAATGAATAACCATCATTATCATACAGTCATTGAGCGACGTGAGGATGAAAGCTATTTCCTTCACGGCCCCAAATACCCTTTTCTTTCAAATAATTCTTATTATTGTTATCTTTTAGTAGGAACAGTGAGAAACGAAACCGATCGAGTTTAAATTCACGCTTTAGGCTTGGTTTTGATGGTCTTAGAGGTATTTCTTTTTTCCATTTCTAGACAGTCAAGAGTTTTGCCCTTTGTGGAAGGAACAGCACGAACGTTACTCAGAAACCCCTTTTGTTTTCCTTCAATAAAATCCGACATCTGAACCCAATGCTTTTCTCTTTCTCAGAAAGGTTCTGAGAAAAAAAAATAATAAAAGACTTATTCTTTCTTTTATACACACTATATTTTTCCTTTGCTCAGGTAAACCCGTGTGTAAAGTTCATGTCATTAAAATCTTAATCCACTAAAATATTAAAAAGAAGGTTACTTTACATAATAAAACCGAGTTTATAGGGGTTTAATTTTATCATTACTATCGCGACCACCTGAAAAGTGTGGATAATGAATGTGAGAGAAACAGGGGGAGAAGATAAATATTAAATTTTTTTGTCCTCAGTACAAGTTGTACAATTCAATCTGGTGTGGATTCTGGCGAGGAATGATGAAGTGGTTAATTAAATAATGGGGGAATTAATTTACGGTGTGTATAATGAGAGGGTCTGTTTCAAGAGAGGGTGTGTGGGGAAGGTGATCATGGGTGACAAGAGGCTCTGGAAGAGAAACATGGTTTGAGGTTGTTGGCGTGAGAGTGGTGGGTAACTTGGGAGAAGTAGAATTAGCAGTGGTAAGGTCATTGGCTCTTTGCACTTGAGCATTCCAGTCAGTGGTGCAGAGAACGAATATCATGAGAGAAGCGCAAGAGGCTTGAGCCGCAAGCAACCCAAGCCAGAGCCCAGGAAAACCCATTTTCACGACGAACCCGAGGAGAACAGCGACGGGCATGCCCACCAAATAAAACGAGGCCAAGTTGATGTTGGCTCCGACGGTGGGCCTGGCGCTGCCGCGGAGGACGCCGCAGCCCGTGGTCTGCGGGCAGTTGCCGAGCTCGCAGAGGCCGACGATGGGGAGCACGGAGGCGGTGAGGTCAAGAATTTCGGTGTCAGAAGTGAAGAATCTGCCCCATTGATGTCGCATGAGGGTGGTGAATACAATGGCGGCGAGGCCGAGCGCGACGGCACAGGCGAGTGAGACTATCATGGAAATGCGGGCCCTGGCGGGGCGGTTGGCACCGAGCTCGTTGCCGACGCGGGTGGAGACTCCGAGGCTGAGGGAGGAGGGGAAGACGTAGACGAGGGAGGTGGTTTGGATGAGGATGCCCATGGAAGCAATGGTGGCTTTGGGGTTGAGGAGAAGCCCGCAGAGGATTATCATGAGTTCGTACCACCACCATTCGAGGCAGACAGAGACGCAGGTGGGAACCGCAAGTGCAAGTAGAGAGGACCAGCCACGGAGGCAGTCGGAGCTGGGTGGGACCCATGAGTCTTTGTAGACGCCGGAGAAGTAGACGAAGGAGGAGAGGAAGAGGAAGAGGTTGAGGTTGGTCCATACCATGGCTATGGCGACGCCGGAGACTCCCATTTTGAAGTGAACGACTAGGAGGAAGTTGAGGGGGAGGTGGAGGAGGAGGGAGAGGGCGGAACAGTAGGTTAGGGGCAATGTGATGCTTTGGGTACGGAGGTAGATACGGAGAGGGTGGAGGAGGGAGAGGAGGAAGAGGTCTGGGATGGAGAAGAGGATGAAGGTTTGTGCGGTGGAGGATATCTGGTGGTCCTGGCCGCACCATAAGAGTATGGACTTCATGTTGAGCCAGGTGAGGGAGATGGGGATGGAGGTGGAGAGGAGGAGGAGGACGGTTCTCTGGAGGGTCAAGCCCAGCGTTTTCCATTGTTTTGCGCCGTAGGCTTGGCCGCAAATGGGTTCCATTCCCATGGCAAGACCTGAGATGACGGAGTAGCCGGTGATGTTAGCGAAGCCGATAGACAGAGAGCCTCCGGCCAGCTCCATCTCCCCAAGGTACCCTAAGAACAGCATTGAGATCATGGCTCTTGAATATAAGAGCAACCCGGTCACTGCTGTTGGGACTGATATCTTCCCCAGTGCCTTCATTTCTGCTATCACCTGCACCAATGCACTCCAAAATTATAAAGTACCATGGACAAAAAATAAGACAAAAACACGTTAATATCATAAATATTTGTTTTTCATCGTGTGATGTGACCATGAAGATGGTATCTTCCGCAACTTCATTTAAATTACATTCACAAAAAATCATAGCTACAAGGATTTATTCCCCTTTTATTAATATCTTCTCTCTGTGTCTCTTGTTACCTCGTTGGGAGTTGGCCATCTGTGAAGTTCATCCTGAAGTTGGCGATGAAGCGGAGGGTGATTTTTGAGTTTGGGATCGGGAGCTATGATGTGGGCTTTTGTGGGATACAGAAATGGGGATGATGAGGATGGTTTGGGATTACACATGATGGATATATTATGTATATGTAACAAAGGGTAGCTTGAATACAGAAGAACAAGGTTTGGCTTGGGCTTAGTGATCGTGCAGTGCGTTTGAAGTTGTGTGAGGGAAGAATTAGAGGGTTTTTGTGTGAGGATGCGAGGGAAAGGGTGAAGGGGAATGTGTTTTTATGAATGAAAAGGTGGCCCTACAAAGGTTACGTGTCACTATAGAGAAATATTGCTGAACTATATACAGTATATGAATATGAAATTAATTACCAAAAGAAACAACAGTTACCAAAAGAACAGGGTGAAAGAGAGAGAGAGAAGCTTGAACTGAAGAAATGCTGTATGGAGGTCCACGGAGGCAACCGACCTTCTCTTTGTCTAGAAAATAGAAAATAGAAGAATATGTGATTATAATAATGATAATATATTTAAAAGGAGAAAGGTTAAAAACAAATTGGAAGCTAAAGGTGTTATCTTTTGGATGGTGAAACTTAAGAAAAAGAATGGACAGATTTATTCGCTTTAGTGGTTATTTTAGCCGTCAAATCGATCACACGCTTTGATTTGATAATGATGGGTATAGTAGTGGTTTAAACTACCCCGTTTATTAATAATGGATGGATTATGTGTGGATAATTTTTTAAAACACCACGTTGGCTTTTCCATTTCCCTGTATAAGGAACACACAGAATTTTATCCTCAAACTGGAAATGCCAAGTGCAAGTGTTGGGCAACCCAATTCACCAAAGAAAAATTCCCCTACTTGTCAAAGAAACTTATTATTGTTATTATTAATATTCCCTTTTCATTTTGGTATGGGATGTGATGATACTTTTAGAATGGAAAGGGCACACACGATGCTTATGCATTGGTGTTTGCACTCAAGATAATTTTATTTGATTTGATACTTTTTACCTTTAAAAGGAAGGAAGAAAGAGAAGAGCAAATAAGCAACCTGAGGAAAAGAAAGAGAGAAAAACCATATATATAAAAGAATATAATAAGAGAACAACAGTTTGTACTAATTTTAACTCACTTTTACTACAACATATTTTGTTTGGTTTTGGACAGTGGGTGGTAGTTGCTAATTTGTAGTGCTGGCAAAATGTTTGGCATTGCATGTTGGTTGAGGCAGCGAAGCCATGCATGTCTCAATCTTCTCCAGACAATGTCCTAAATTCCATTCTTAACACATCCATTGTCTATATATAGACCATCTGAAGCAGCCGAAGGGCGAAACATTCCCTTGACTGCTA
The DNA here is from genome assembly GCA_027742785.1 of Vigna reflexopilosa. Classification (NCBI taxonomy): domain Eukaryota; kingdom Viridiplantae; phylum Streptophyta; class Magnoliopsida; order Fabales; family Fabaceae; genus Vigna; species Vigna reflexopilosa. The sequence continues at coordinate 7,875,574 of CM050918.1, read as the reverse complement.
CCTTATTTAACAGATGAAGCAAGTTTTTTCTTGCATCCAATTTAGGACCCACACGGTTCTATGCCTCTTGTTGTACTCCCACTATTATCACTTGTTGAATGTTTTATCCCCTACCAAGCAGATATGTTCAAATATATCTAGTGCTCGGGTGTCCACCAGTCCATGTTATATATATTTCTTGACATTAAGCAGTAGAGAAAAATCAAAAGTTATTAAGAATTCTAAGTGAGATACATGGTTACAAATCAAAGTTACGAATCCCGTTGTCAAGTTCATAGCTTGGTTTTCCCGTACTAGTTCATATTATAAAACTAGTGTGTTCCTATCTGGTATATTATATTGCACTTTTTTTTCCCACTTCCCCCTTTTATAAAGGTTATCTTCATGGATATGTGTATCTATATCTATTTACATATGCAAAATATGTGTGTGGATTATGGAGGTAGGTGTTGGTGTCATAGAGGGACCACCAGTGGTGTTAATGGGGAATGATGGTAGCTCGCCGTATGGAGAAGAGACAGATGGGAGATAGGAGACACTAGAGAGAATTACGTGCTCAAATTACGACCATTTAATCTTATATCAGAAGATCAGGGAATTAAGGTGAGTCTGTCTGTGAATATCAGAGCATGGCGTTTTATATGAGGAAACAGAAACTTCTGTATCATCATTAGCCCAAACACAGCAGGTAAACTCTTTCTTCTTTTTCTTTTTTCTTTTTTTTTTTACCTTGCCGTCTGAGCAACTTCAGCCATCAGTATTTCATTGTATAATGATAAAAGAAAATATATTAAAAATCTCCTGTAACTCAAGGCCATCCCATGTCAGATTCCATGTGTCTGTAGCTCAGCAAATTGATGTGAAATGAAAGATATGTATCATGCAAGGGAACCAATGCTTTGGAATTAATTTATAAAGCAACAGTGAAGGTTCTGACAATGGACAATCTGAAAAAACCAGTCTCATCCAAAGAATGAATAAATATGAATGGGAGGAAACCTATCTCGAATTTGGCACACTAAATGGATTGGCAAAGTCCAGCTGCGTAAGCTCTAGATATCTCTCCAACAGCAAAAGATTCTATTAAATGAATTGAAGCAGCCACGAGTTCAGGATCACGTCATGATGGCGTGCCAACTTACTGTTATCGATAAAAAAGATATCATAAAACAAGTTGCTATATTGGAGATCAGCCCCAACTTCTTTTAACTTAATGAAAGGGAAAATAATGATAAGTGTTTTTCACTTTGACATTAACAACGATCATGTTCCTCAAGACGCTCGAACAGATTCGCTAATTGTATTCCTCTAAACTTTTCCACAATCATGTAGAGAGATGGGATGTGTTCATGTAGGAACATGTCACCGGGACAAACTATTCTACTGAACCCCCCCTCGCCTTTCTCTACCAGTTCACGTAAATTGGTTTAATGAAGAGTACATATAACTATTGCATTCCGTCGCTACGCGACATAAATTATCATTTATGGAGACATACACTTGCATGTTCATATGGACGAAATCCAGAAAGCATACCTGCTAGAACTCTGATAAACAGTAGAATACGCATGGCATACAATCTAGTATGGAAATGTGTGCCCAATAATTACCATCAACGAAAAGAAATTAATAATCATGATTTTTGTATATAAAATGAGCATAATAAACTGAAAATATGAAATAATTCATTCATCCAACCCTCTCGGCAACAGCAAACACTCATTTCCTGTAAATTATAATAACCTGCAAAATTAAATCAAATCTTTACAGAAAGTTTTGCTGGCTGGTTAGACGGATAAATTCCAGCAGCGCAGCTGGCACGTGATTGGAAGATTTGATCACTAATAGTTAGGACAATGATGACATAAAGGTTGATATTTTAAATGCTCTTTGAGTCTTAGGAACAGACAAATGTACGAAGAATTGAAAGCAAATCAGACTTTCATGAATAGTGAAGTGTATTAAAAACAAGAATTTATTCCATGTTCAAAAGAAGTAAGATAAATTAAATGTACACATTAAATGACCATTATAAATCAAACCCAAAAGAAAAATGGGGCATTAAAACCGTGCCTTAATCAAGGTTTCCATCAGCACAATTAACATATTCACTGTTGGCCAAAAAGCACATTTATCGAACTAATACAAAAAAATTACACAAAAATCTTAAAATTCCAATACATCATGCTTGAAGCATCACGCACCTCCCCAAAATAAAAGAATTTTTCATATGGAATAATTCTCAAACAGCAGCAACTCATCTTGGTTGTAAAGATGTTGCCCACGAGAAATCTTAGAACCTACAGAAGATGCCCCAACTACTTCCCACCGCATTAGCCTTTAAAAGCAACATCTACAAAGGTGGTGCTGATTTACAATGAAGAAATTCTCCACTGATTGCAGATAATCTTCTAATCAGTATTTGATGGCAGCTTTTATGATTATATGAGTTACAAGAGGATGTTTGGAAAAGTAGTGCTATAAGAATTTCTTCTTTACATTGTTCCTTATACATCAAGAAAAATCACCCTTTCTCACGGCCAGTAGAGGGTCCCTCATGGTTAACAAAGCAGAACATTCTCACTGTTTAGAACAAGACCACTCACTCATCAGAATGACAAAAGAGAGAGTCAAAAGCTTCCAAAACATCAGAAAATAATAGCACTAGAACTTAGCCCATCGGCCATAAAAAACGATAAATAAAATAAAAACACATCCATGTAATCAATTATTCGTATTACAAAATGATTGGGCCGGGGATATCTCAATCAATAGAAGGCTCAATAAAAAGACTGCAATCAAACAGAAGTAAAACAACTATTTACACATTATTGCTACCTGTCCATTTTCCTCATCCCTCTTTCAAAAGAAATCCGTGTCAAATGTAGAAAGAACATGATACCTCATACTTGACTTGTAGACTTTTTACCGCCAGGTCGGGGAATAGCCAAGATACTTAGTAATCCACTGAGAAGGGCTGCAACAGCTGCCACGGCAAAGGCCGGAGAGTTTCCTCCACCAAATAGTTGATCCCACGGTCCACTTCCCAGGGACACCACCATCTAATCCAAACATTCATATACATAAACTTAGCAGCTCAAATAGGATCCTTCACCACAAAGTTTTATTTTGCAAGAGATAAATCTCCGTAAACTTACAACTGTAAAATAATTTCACGAATTTTCTTATTTGAAAATAATTCTATTATCTAGGTCTACTGGCATGCTTGAAATCTGTCAATCAGTTACTTGAAATGTGTATCTGGGAAGAGCGCAAAAGTACAAAGCAAATTTTCATTAAACCTGCATGATTGTACAAATTAGCAGTGCGACTCTGGGTAAATCTCATTGCCTGTCTCAAGCAATACGTAATTCAGAACATGATGGATCAAGGAAAAGTGAATTAATTGAGATGAGTTTTTCAAGTACTTTCTTCAGCAGCCTGAATTAGTTTTACAGAGGCAATAATTCGGGCTCATAATGAATGAAAAGAAAAACAAAGTGGAGCCTGAAGAAATGGCATAGACCATAGTGTGAGTCACGGTATAGTGCATTTAATTGATGCATATATCCTATAGTGTAGGCAATTTGAAATTCTCAGCGAATGTTGTGTCCTTCAATCCAAATTTCTTTGAACTAATTTTAAACGCTTTGTCACGAGTAAGGAAAAGCTTTATTAAGCTCTTATAAATTTTCTGTTCACAAATCTACCTCTCTGTAACAAAATGCTCATGATCTCAATCGTTACTCGAGAATGTTTTGGTGTGAAACAAATCTCCAAGGACCAACCTTGAGTACTCAGGTCATGATTTCTCCAGAGATATGCCAAGGAATTGGAGATAATTACTATTGTTTTATACAGATGGTTTATTTTTGTGCCTATTTCAATTATATTTCTTGTTGTACTCTTGTAATAATGGACAGCTTTTAATTGTCTTACACTGTGCAGATGAAAGGTGGGAATAAGTTGACCAAATTAAAAGTTAAAACATAAGCATGGAAACCTTTAAAAAGGACCCATGTATCAGACATATCTTGACACTTGTATCAGGAATGTCTCAACTCTCTAAACTTTTCTCAGTTCCCATGCCAAAAATTGTTATTCTTAGTCAAAAGACATCTCAATTGTTGGCCCCAGCACGAAAATTACTACCCTCTTCGTTTTACTCAGCAAAATACCTTGGGAGAGAGTACTATAAATTATTTTTAGTTAAGGAAGTTCACCGTACGGGATCAGACTATAATTGTACTGCCTGTTGCTATTAATGGTATCCGAATACATGTATCAAAGTCAATTGATTGATTATTCATTTACAAATCTCATTTTATCAAGTGATGAGAAATTGTGAGGGTACTGTGACTCAGGACCACTTGTGAGATTTAACTCGATATATTTTTATAGACTATTAGATGTTGAAGATATTTTAATTATGGTAATTAAGCAATTCTAGGATTTATACAGTTATAGTAATTAGGCAATTATTTTCTTAATCATGTGTCTTGCTTTCTCTCTTCTCAACATGGTATTTAAAGGTTAACAAGAAACAACCCTACCTCATCTCGGTGGATCCACTATTTATCGGAGCCATTTTTTGGAGTTAATGATAACACCATTGACTAGTAATATAGTCATAATGTATATAAGTAGGGAGTAACTCGCATGGGCCTCACCTCATGAACTAGTTTTTAAAATTGGGTTAAGCCAAAACTTAGATTCTACGATAATATCTAAGTTTATCCTACATTAATTCCTAGGTTATCTACCATATCGTCTACCTATCAAGCTCAATAGTGCAGGATATAATGGACATAATGGAAAAAATCTCAATTTTCACATTTTCAATAGATAGCAATTACCAATAACTTATAAAGATTTAGGAAACTCCCACCTTACAAGTTGATCCCATGTGATGTGGACCACTAATTAGGATTATCATATTTCTTCATTTAAATATTGTTGAAATACGGGTGTAAATATTTCACATTTACTGCACAATAAGTATAGATTGATTGAATAATAACTACAGATTTGTTTGTAAGAAATCCGTAAAATTAAAGGATTTGGATTAGGAGTTTATTTGGTAGCTTTGCTCCCGATTTAGAGTGTCTTTATTTCAGGAGATTTATTTCCTTTGTTTGAGGAGGTTTATTTCCTTTTCTTGGGACTTCATTTTTCGTTAAACACCCACGTATTATTTCTATCTGATATCAAGAAAAGTAATTCCATAGCTCTAGGTTTTTTCCTGGTGTCCAGGTCTCTATTTTTACCACTTACGACCTTCATTGCCATTCTTCAGGAGTGTGCAACCTTAATTGCTACAGTTTCATCATAATAACCTTCATTGCAATGTTCTCTATGTAAAATCACTCATTAGACAGTAGGTTGTTAATTCGTATTTCCATGATGTCTGATCCAAAATAAACAGAAGAAGATTTCAGTTTTTCATAAAAAGACTGGTGAACTCTAAGACTTTAGAGCTTCCTAGGAAAACTTTCTCAAATGGTCCCATCTTGTTCTAACCTATCTCAAGGGAAAGGGGTGTCTTTCTCACATCCTTGAAAAGGCCAAGGAGAATCAGACGTTTTCTTCACGAAGTCCAACATCAATGACACATGTATGTTTCTTACTACAATGTTAGGAAACTACTTGTATATAAGAGAAGGAGAAACGTTACACAGCCTAACTGCCAAGGCAGTTAGGAAAGGTGGCTAGAAGTCTGTATAAAAGGGGTTGGGGTGCTTTGGGGAGAGTTAGTTTTGAAGTCTTATTAGTTGAACAGGAACTCTTTTGTCCTGTAGGGGGAGGTTAAGCTCTCTGTAACCAATTTTATCCTGTACTCTTGATTGTTTGGCAATAAACAGAGGTTATACAGTTCTGGGTTGAGTGTTTGGTGTGTGTTAAATGTGTTTTCTATAGGTTCTTGATTAAAAGAACCTATCAATTGGTCCGACCCGGCGGATCAAGGAGGAGAAGAATCAGCGATGGGTAGCCAGACGGAGGGAAGATTAGACAATCTGGAGATTACGGTGGAGGGAATTAAGGAGGAGACTGCCGCGATAAGACGCGATCTACAGCAAATGATGAGGTTGATGGGTGGAGGTCCGAATAATCAGGGGGTGGTTCTGAAGGAAGTAGCAGCTCTGTGAACTATAACCCCAAAAGGTGCGACAATGGGGGAATACCCCAGAATTGGCAGAAAAGGTTAGAACTACCGTCATTTGAAGGGGTGGAGCCTCATAGTTGGATTAATCGAGCTGAACGGTTCTTCGACATCCAAAAGGTGGCCGAAGAGGATAAAGTGGAACTAGCCTACATTAGCATGGAGGGGAGCGCTAGTTATTGGTTCAAGTATTGGAGGGAAAAAACCAAGAATCGTTCTTGGTTGGGTCTAAAGGCGGGGCTGATTAATCGCTTCGGAGGTGGATTCAGGGAACCGTGTACGAACAATTGGCAACACTGAGGCAAGAGGGGACGGTGGAAGAATTTGTTAGGAGTTTTGAGATATTACTGGTCAGACCCAGGGTCTATCAGAGGAGTTGGTATTGGGTTTTTTCCTAGCTGGGCTGCGGGACGATATCAAGGGGCAAGTACGTATACAAGACCCTCAAGAATTGATGGGGGCGATAAAGGTCGCAAGGGATGTCGAGGACGCTATGTGTCGAGCGCGAGGCGGAGGTTGGAACGGCGTGAAAATAAATCTAGTGGGAATGCGAGCCACGTCGACGGTCATTAGAGGCGACACTGATCGACAGAACGCGAGTCGAATGGGTGGGGCCGAGGGAGTCGGAACGACCAGAAGGGAGGGGTCGTCGGCGGTGAGTAACACGAGAGGAAGTATTGCTGGGGGAGGCGATAGTAGAGGAAGAATGGTAAGAAACTTACCTTACCCAGAGTTTCTGAAGAGGCGGGAAGAGGGTCACTGTTTTCAATGTGGGGGCCCATTTGCTCCAGGCCATCGATGTTCGGAGAAGAGCTTGAGAGTATTGCTGCTAGCGGAAGACGAGGAGGATGAGGCTGGCGAGGGGGAAGAACAGGAGACGAAACCCATGGAATTGTCGGCGTGTTCGGCGGAAGGGCTGACCACTCCAGAAACCATGAAATTGAAGGGAATAATTGGGAAAAGGCAAGTGGGGGTCCTCATCGATAGCGGGGCCAGTCACAACTTCATCAGTCGGAGAGTGGGGGAGGAGTTGGAGTTAAACGTGATTGATACCCCCTCCTATGCAGTGAATCTCGAGGATGGGCACAAGAGTGTGACGAGCGGACGCTGCGAGAAGGTCCGAATACATTTAGATGACGCCACGGTGGAGGAGGAACTATACGTGTTTGAGTTAGGGGGTGTGGATGTCGTCCTGGGTATTGCATGGTTGGCAAAGTTAGGAGAAATGGTGATCAATTGGAAGGAGATGTCTATGAAGTATGTCGTGGAGGGCGAGAAGGTCAATATAAGGGGAGACCCAGCTTTATCTAGACAACTGGGGGAACCAAAGGCATTGTTGAAAATGGCGGATGCTGAGTCATGGGTTTTAGTGTGGAATTTGGACGTAGTGGAGCAGGAGGCATGCGGTGAGTGGACAGGTGAGTTGACAGAGGGGCAGAAAATGGAGTTCAGTGCTGCAGGTGCACTACCATGTGTTCCGGGAGAGAGAAAGTTTGCCTCCACTTCGTGATATAAAACATCGTTACATAATAAAATTTGAGACTTGGAAATTGGGTTTGAGTGAGAGGAAAAAAATTATGGCTAGAAGAGATCTTGAGACTGGCGGTGGGAGGACCAAGAACAACAGAACAGAGGAAAACTACATTGCGCATGAGTCTTCTAATCTCTACAAAGCTGATACCCATTGGAAATCATGGCTGGTTCCTATGTTGGTGGTTGCTAATATTGTTGATTTTGTTATTTCTATGTACATCTACAATTGTCTCAAAATAACTTCAGTCCCCAAGGTGGCTGCGTGGCTAAGTTCCTTGGAAGGTTCTCTTTCGAACCTATGTAGGAGAACTCGTTGCTAGGTCTTTCTTCTTCAACATTGACTGAGATGGGAGCCCTTGGGTGGGATAATGCTGGGAACGGGCATCAAGGATGGAGACTGGACACTTGCATTTAGTTACACGCTGGAATTATTCATTTGATTGCTATCATGTTCAGTCTGGTATTCATTGGGATTCGTCTGGAACAACAATTCGGGTCCGGGAGGATTGGAGTTATATACTGGTGACTATCCAGGATTAATATCTGGGGTTCAACCTTGAGGACAAGGTTGTTAAAGGAGAGGAGAGTAATGTTAGGAAACTACTTGTATATAGGAGAAGGAGAAACGTTACACAGCCTAACTGCCAAGGCAGTTAGGAAAGGTGGCTAGAAGTCTGTATAAAAGGGGTTGGGGTGCTTTGGAGAGTTAGTTTTGAAGTCTTATTAGTTGAACAGGAACTCTTTTGTCCTGTAGGAGGAGGTTAAGCTCTTTGTAACCAATTGTATCCTGTACTCTTGATTGTTTGGCAATAAACAGAGGTTATACAGTTGTTATGGGTTGAGTGTTTGGTGTGTGTTAAATGTGTTTTCTATAGGTTCTTGATTAAAAGAACCTATCAGTGAAGGATATATCAGCTTTCCTCACTCGCACTTATTATAAGGCAACTTATGCAACTCAGGTGTTTGAGATAAAAGTAAAAGTTGTTGCTGTTGTTAAACAAGGAACAAAGGGAAGACTCAATACTGAGGAGATAAAAAGACGGAACAGAAGGGAAAAGTAATCCCATAATTCTTGGTTACTGCCTACAATTTTTTCATAAATATTAATGTATTTAGTGTATATAGCTTTTCCTCTTTCCTATAAGAAAAAACTTACATTCAGCCCAACTTAAGGCGGGGTATGCTTCTTGCCTCAACCATGTCTCAAGAAGGATTATTTTGTGTTCGTGACTCAATCCTATGATCAAAACATTGTCTCTTTAGTTTCCAGAGTTGTGCTGTCATACTCTTTTTTTAGCTTTGACATTTTGGCATGTTTTGACCTTGGGTTCTTGTGCCCACTGTCTACCACTCTTTCCAACTGTTATCAATGTTTCCCACTGTGCTCTTCCTTGTTCGGTGCTTTCTTGGCCCATTATAGGGGCTCTAACTTTCTTTTTTCTTATTATTACAGGTTGTTTCCATATTTTAGGTCGTCACCCAATGGTGTTTTCTACCACTCCCAACTCCCAAGGTTTATCCTCCTATTTTCTCCAAATGTACCCTTCCCAGACCCTTTTTCGACAAGCTGGATGGAACCAACTGTGACACTTGGACTTCTGACATCAAGCTTTAGCGAAGGGTAAAGACAATGTTGATCACCTAACTTTGGAAATTGATTCTATCCTGGAGGCTGATAATTCTTGTTGGAACAAGATTGATCTGTAGTTATGTATCTAAAATTAACCATTTCACCCGTTTTGAAGTAGATTTTTCATGCTCAAGTGACTAGTGAATGAGTTTGGAAATGAGCACAAATTCTTCGCACCAATAATATTCAGTGATGGAGTTTTCCAATGATCCATATGTATCAGTTCCCTTTGCCACCTTTAAGGTCTTATGGCTGCATTTTTTTTTAATCAAAAGGAAAGAATGATGTTGTTGCTGTTGCTTATGGCTGTGTATTAGAGAAAAGTTCACAGTCTTTGTGACTTCAATAGATCTTGGTAGACACCATCAATTCTTGGGGATGGATGTCGCACAAGTCAAAGATTAGTATTACCATTTTTCAAAGGACAGATGTGATGAATATTTGGGAGGAAACAACTTCTGCCACAGATTGTGAATAAATTTCTTAACTGCCCTTGTGAAGGACATTGGAATTCTCTCATTCGTATATTGAAATATATCAAAGGAGCTCCAAGTAGGAATGGTAATAGGACAAGACAAAAACGACTAGTAATCGTCGTTACCCACATCGTTGGATGAAAATTCTTCATGTACCCAACCCATACCCACACGAGTAAGCGCTAAGCGAGGAACCACAATTATTAATGAACATTTGTAAGTATTCACGTATATTTTTTAAAATACAAATTTTTAAACAACAATAAAAGAATTGAGACATGTTTACATTAAAAATAACTGATTTGGCAATAACTAAACATGTTTACTTTATACTAAAAAAATTGAAACATACATTAAATTAGATCAACCTTTTAGATATAATTAAGAGTATCTAAGTAATTTCAAATGACAGGTATATCTGCAGGCAATAATACCTTACTATCTATTGAGTTATGGGATATTTGGATGAGAATTAAATAGGTTCTCTAGCTAAAGAGATATCCACTTCCCAATACTACATTCTTATTGGAAATAACTTAATTTCCTAGGAAAGAAACAAAATGTTGTCCCCAGCCAATGTAATAGGAGAGTATTGAATCATGGATTCGACCTCGTGTAAACAATTTTCTTCAAGCAGTCGCTCAGAGAATTAAACTTCCTTGCATATTGCTTCAAATTTGGTGTTTTTGTCAACTCTAACAATCATTTGGCAAATTTCTTCCTGAGTCCTTTAGAGGTCCTAAAATTAATTATATTTGTAACAAGTTTGGTGTATATGATTAACTAGAAACTATACTTTCTTGATTCAGCACCTTATTCATAAACTCTGTTTTTTCACTCAAACAGTAGGGGCCTTGGATCATTTTATTGAAGTACACCCACAGCCCAATGGCACTCTTGACACAAACATGATATATAAAGGATCTGCTAGCCAAGACAAATATGCTAGAACAAATTCCAATTTTTCTCCTACGATTTCTGCTTCTAAACTCTCAAAACAGATGCTGATTGGACTACATCTCCTAATGATAGAAGATCAACTTATGGTGCGGCATTCTTGGTTGTCAAGAAAACTAACTGGTTCAGCTCGGTCAAGCACAAAAGTTATACACGAGCCTTGCTTCTGCTACTACTGATCTATTATGGATTCAAACTCGACTCACTTAGCAAGCAATCTCTTGTCGCACTCTGATTATTTATTGTGATCACTCAGTGCTGTAAATTTATCTTACAATCATGTTTTACGTCCAAAGACTAAACACATGGAACAGTTGTCAGTTATTAGTTAGAAGTAAACAGCTGACAGCTGTAGTTTGTTCAAATGAATAACTGTAATGTAATGTAGTGCTCCTCCGTCCTTATAACCATATGTTCTGCAACAGAGGTTCACTGACTTTTATAATAATACTCTATAATGGTAAACCGATTTACAAATTCAACCACATCTCTTTAATTTCTCTTTGTTGATTGTCGGTTTGATTTCTTTTTTGTTGGAAAACACACATTGACAAAAGATATAACCAAATTATAGAATACATATGAATGCAAATTTCACCTTACAAATTAATTTTGTGAAGTTGAATTAGACTTTAAGAAAAAAGACTCTTCTTCACAAAATCTACCGGGAATGCCAAACAAGCAATTGGTAAGAACTTCCTTTGGTTCTCAACCTCCCACCTCACCCCATCCAACAAAAGAAACAAGAAATAGGGATAATTCAAAAAGTAATACCTGTGGGAACACTATTGCAAGATTCAGGACCCCCATTGACAATCCTGGAAATACTAACAGTTAATATAAGTAGCCATAAAAATACAATAATATACTCACAAGAAAGAATAAGCTATCAACCCTGCTCACCTTGGCCAAGCCCCAATGACTGAATATGTGTGGAAATTAAGGCATATGGAACACTGTAAGTGATCTGAAATAATTGATCCATGAAGCCATATTAATTTACACAGAACTCTCAAATAATATATTGGCAAAATCATGCACAATTAATGGGGTAATGTCCAAATTTTAAAGTTTGACATGTCTTGATTCTCGAGATAGAAAATGCTAGTTTGTGGTAAAACTGCTCCCAAGATTGAGTCAAGACACTCTAGGAGCCATAATTGTACTGTTTATGTTAAGGTACATAGGAGAACAGAAGTTATTTTGAGCTAAAGAGATCATGCAGACAAAATCAAATGAATTAAGATACTTCATATGATGAGTCACTGAAACCATGCAAGACAGAATTTGAGTTTTTGTTTTAAGGAACATGGGAGACAGAAAGGGTGCCTTCAATATTGGCAGAAAAAAGAACAAACAAAATGCTTTTAGCAGGAAATAGAGCAACTTACAGCAAGTGGAAACCCAAGAACGGTAAAGATTGTCAATGCAGCAATCACAATGCCAGTTGGTGGTAGTTCTTTGCCTATATAGCCAATTCTATTTGCCAGATAGGTTACAATAAGCATTGCAATAAAGCAGACAGACATCAAGATATTTGAGATTCCCCACACAAACCCAGCCCCCCGCTTCCTGCATAACCTCTCCATGAGTACAGACGTTATTCCAAGAACAACTGAATTAAGCAATAAGCCCATTGCCCCCATTCTAACTCCAGTATCATAATTAGGGCCTTCATTTGGTTCACCACCGTAAATCTCTCGGCCCATCCAATCAGTATCAAAAAGGAGAAATGGAAACCATCCAATCCAAGTTAAGGCAGTAGCGGATAGTATTGTCCATACTGGGGTTGAAAAATATCTGACTGTCCCGAATAGCTCCCACAGAAAAGCTTCTCCAGCAGCACCCGATTCCCCTGCTGCTGCTTCAACAGGTTGTGCCCCACTAGAACTCAGAGGCACTTCATGAGCTGCCATGATGCTTATATAAGTGGTGACAGCGATGAAACCAACATCAAGATAGAAAGCAGACTTGAGATTTGCACAACTAATATTGCATGCAGGGGTCATAGTGAAAGCAAAGACCCTGTACCAACCACTGTATGATCCAGCTGCATATCCAAGAATATTACCAATAGCCATAAACAGGGAGAAATAAGCATTTGCAACACGTGTCCTTCGGTGATCCTTGCCTAACATACATAAACAAAGTATAAAAGCAGTCAAAGTATTGTTTTCTTGTTTTATCGCTAATGTTTTAAATTTTAAATAAATTACAATATAGATAAGATATATTCTTGCTGTATCTTTTTCGTTCTTTTTTTAGGTGGAGGTGAAGGGGTTTTATTCAGACATTGAAGACCACATTTGCAGAAACCATTCAGCCAAGATGTAATCAAAATAAAAAGATAAAAACATGTCCTTTTAATCATCCGTGTAGAAATAAACATTAGCAATTTTGATCGAACACCCAGAATTACAGAAAATACCAAGACAGATTCTTGAATGTTTTATTAACAAAGTATAGCAGAAAACAAAGGTCTTTTGAGAGGACCCTAACTCTCCTAGTTCCCCTTTTCCTCCAAAAGCCCCAAAAGAACTTACTGCTCACCTCCTAATAAGACTATTTATAATAGTCTGTTACAGTTTCGTAATTACAACTGTACTAACTACTTTCTTTTTTCCTTCTTTTGTAAACTATATCAAACCTATCAAAATTTGGTAGAGATAGAAGAAAACAAATTTCCTGCAAAATATCTAGTACAATATTTGTGTTTTATTGTAATTAGAGGAAATATCTTCTTAATTAAAGGAGATATCTATAGAATCTTTATAATTAGAGAAAATAGGTGTGTAATCTTTTAGATTATTGTGTTTCCCTATTTTAGAATATTAGATTGTTACAAATAGAGCAAAGGAGAATGTAACTGACATGATTGAGAATAATAAAATCATTCTTATTTTCAACTTGGTGTCAGAGCTCCCGATCTTGTAGGCTTCGTTTCCGCTGCAACAGTAGTTGCTACCATGGCCCCTATCCGACCATTGTGGCTGCCGCCGTTGCCAACTGGGGTTGTTGATAGGGCAGAAAAGTGTGCCCAACTCACGCAAGCCCAACTCCAGTGAACCTAACACCGAAAGTCGTTCTGGGAAAGAAGCCTTCACGCGCCACCACTATCGCTGGCGCGTGTAGCCCACGTGCCTAGTTCCAACAAGACCCACTCGTCGCCGCTGCCACAGACAGGGTTAGCGAAGCCTCCTGGGTTTGTTCCAAGAGTCGGTGACATCCCGTTTGGCTCATATTTGAGTAGATCTTAGTTTTAAGTTCTTCTCCTTTTCTCGGTGTGACTCTCACGCCGTCATCATCTCGGAAAAGGTCATCATAGGCACCTGATTGTGTTCTACGTGATGTCTGAAGTAAAAATTATTCCTTTGGGTCCTAATGACCTACCAAATATAGGAGGTACCTATCGGTTGGATGGTCAGAATTTCTTACAATGGGCCAATTTATTCGAAGGATTCTCAAGAGTCGTTCAAGACTTTATCACATAGATGGAGGAGGACCAGGAAAGTTGGGATGTAGAACTGCAACAGTTCCTATAAAACAGAATCACAGAATTGGAAGTGAGGAAAGCGCTCCTGTAGAGAAGGCCCAATATCAGAGATTGGTAGGAAAATTGATCTATCTATCACAAACAAGACCAAACATTGCTTATGCAGTTAGTGTAGTGAGCCAATTTATGCATGATCCAAGAGAGAGACACATGCAAGCAGTTGACAAAATTCTACAATATTTGAAGTCAAGTCCAGGAAAAGGGTTATTATTCAAAAAGGAAGACACATTGACTATGAGAATATATATTGATGCTGACTATGCATGTTCTATTACTGACGGAAAATCTAAATCTGGGTATTGTGTGTTTCTATGAAATAGTCTGGTAACATGGAGAAGCAAAAAGTAAGATAGAATATCTCATTCTAGTGCAGAAGTTGAATTTCGAGCTCTTGCTCAAGGAATGTGTGAAGGACTCTAGATGAAAATCATTTTGGATGATCTTAAAGTCAAGGTGGATAACCTTGTGCAACGACACTGTGATAATAAGTCTGCCATGAGCATAGTCCATAATCCAGTACAGCATGACAGGACCAAACACATTGAGATTAACAAACATTTCATCAAAGATAATCTTGACAGAACCTTTGTTATTACAACTTATGTTCCTATAGAATTTCAAATAGCAGATATTTTTATAAAAGGGCTCCCTCCAGGTAGATTTCAAGATCTTGTAGGCAAGTTGGGAATGATTGATATTCATTTACCAACTTGAGGGAGAGTGTTGTAATTAGAAGAAATATCTTCTTAATTAAAGAAGATATCTATAGAATCTTCCTAATTAGAGAAAATAGATGTGTAATCTTCTAGATTATTTTGTTTCCCTATTTTAGAAGATTAGATTGTTACAAATAGAGCAAAGGAGCATGCAATTGACATGATTGAGAATAATAAAATCATTCTTATTTTCAACTTGTTTTCATGTATTCACCATTGTCAGATGCTGATAATTTGATTTCAGGTTTTAAGTGATATAGTAGTTTTTCTTCAGCGGGAATACTTTAATATCACAGACAGAAAACGAATAGAAACTTCCCAGAAGATGTGCAAAATATTTACAAAAGAAATTTTATGATATAATACACATCAACCTTTTGCTTCTTACACGATACATCACGTGGATTTAGAAAGGAGGAACCAAATAAATGATAGAACAGCCCAACTTATGGAGTTCGAGAATGGATGTATGTATGTGATATTTGAATATTAGCAAGAGATTCTTTCACCTTCCTTTTTCCATTGACCTTCTTCTCCACCATCAAACACTTCTAGCAACATTTTCCTGTGACCTGCAACTGCTGGTGACTCCCAATAGATTTCCAACAGCATTCCAATGACCTCCTCCAAAAGGCTTATCACCTTTGATGACTTTCAAATTAACTCTCCATCAAATCATCAGCCATGTCAGTTTCTACCAACTGTTTGGGTGTTCAGTGAAACAGCAACCATGGTTAATTAATGTACTTAAGAAATAGTAGACTTTTGTATTGAGGAAATGCATCTTGGTGTATGATACGGCCTAAGGGTCCAAAGTCAAATACGTGTATAGAAGGAGATACAAACGTGATGTAGTGAATCAAAACTCAGGAGGAGAGAAATAACAGAAACTGCATAGTTGACAGCTTGGACTATGCATTAGAGGAAGTTAGTTACAAAGGGAAAATGCTTATAGTGGAGAGAGGAGGGAAGAGAGGGGGAGGGTGGGCTATGGAATGGAATGGATTGTTGTTTTCTTTGTCTTTCTGATATTTCTTAATAGAATAACAGAATTGGTCTTGATTCACGTTGATCAGACCAAAATTCAGAATATAATCAGTATTTCTTTTACTTTTGAGTTGATTTCATTGCTGGTTCTTATCAGTATACCTTGGACGTTACACCCATTTAATCTTCACCAAGGAAATAGATCCCACTCAGTTGATTAAGAATCTATTCAACTAAATATAACAAAGCCCTTTTCATTTAGATATTCTCTCTAAAATATTCCTTTCTCCATTAACTCCATCTTAAATCTTCCAACTCTAAAATAAACATCCCAGTAGGCCCTACTTAGTCTCGATGTTAGGTTGTGTGCAATCACTCTAGCAAACTTCACGCTCCAATATCTCTATCCTACAAATGGACGAATGTGTTAGGATGTCACACATTTGTTAGGAATATGATCAAAATACTCTTTATAAGACATAAACAATGTTACCCTTTCATCCATTCCCTTAGACCATCTCCTTTCACTTTCCCCAAATCCCACAAAAAACCGTAAGAGAGAAAAAAAAAATACCTACTCAAACTGCCCCTGGCTTCTAAAATTCTGGATGGCTCCTAAATTGAAGAGATTGCAAAAATCTCTACATTTGTTCCTAAGATTTTCCTTGAAATGATAAACTTCAAAAGAGAAATCTGAAAGAAAGAAGAGTCTAGACAATAGAGAAACGGATGGATGTCCTAGACGATAGTGGAGAAGCCAAATTTGAGAGGACTTAAAAGTAGTACAAGAGTGGAGGCAAGAGGTACTCGTCGGTATTCTGATACTATCCTTAGTTTCCAAGTTGTTAAAGCAATACAACTCTCCCTATTCCTTAACCATTCCAATCATCATCCCCATTGCAAGATCCTGAAAAACACATTGAATGGGAAAGGTTATAGAACAAGGTCATCATTAAGTTTTTAAACAGAAATAAGTTTATTAGAAAGTTTTGGAAAATAAAGGACGTCTTTAAGGTTGAGGAATGGCAAAAGAGATATATTGCCATGTCAAGCTACTATGATACATGTCCCACTGGCAACAGTAATGTGGAATTACTAGGAAGAGAAATATATGATGTTAACAGAGATAAATGAAGGGTCATATGATCTGTTGCATCAAAGTCTACAACTCAAGAGTCCTTAAATGTAGTTCTAGAAACATTGAAAGAGGAAGTTCTTACTAATCATGGTTAGAGAGCAAGTACTACAAGGTGACTTACTAATAGACTTCATGAAGATTTTAGACGTTCAATTTCAGCATGTGGTACAAGCATTCCTTCTTCAATTGAAGAGGAAGGAGTCTTGCAAGGATTTTCAAATTCTTAAGTTGTCATACTAAATTAAACGGGTTAAATTGGAATTAGTTTGTAGTCCCAAAACTTGGACACAAAATTGGAATTAGTCATTGTTCCAGAATTTGATACATTTTGGTCCTCAAACTCTAAAAATGAATGGATATAATTCTCTTGTCCCACGGATGTTAAATTTCTTTTACGTGTTAAACGGCATTTTAGACTAGCATTGGAACGGGAACATGTCAAATTTGTAAACAACTTAAACGCCAGCCTAAAATAGCATTTGACACGTTAAAAAAATTTAACACAATTGGGTTAAGTGGATTATATTTATTCATTTTGGGAACCAAACTGTATCAAAGTTTGGGACAAAGACGAATTTCAATTTCGTATCAAAGTTAAAGAACTAAAAACATTTTTAACCCAAAATCAATAGTAAGGATTCCTTAACTCCCCTCCTAGATAATACAGAATAGTAAGATAGAAAGCTCCAACGACATCAATAACAAGGGCTCCAGTGGCAAATCCATCAGCGACCCCGATGGATCATAATGGCTAGGGTTAGAAATGACAGAACCACAAGTTGGGTGCACTTCATGCAACCCCAATAATTAAAGGAAATGGGCGCACTTCAAGCAACCCCAAAACGAATAATAACTAAGAAGGGAGCTCCGAAAGCAACTTGAAAGGAGAAATCTTAAAAGAATGATTCTTATTCCATTGATTAATTTGAAATATTACATCATCTTCTAAAGTAATAACTACAAAGATCTCTAAAATCTTCTAGTAGTAAACTTAAGATCCTACTAACAACAAATAACACGCACTAAACATCATATGTAAGCTTGTATAGTCATGTCGCATTGTAAGCTCTGCAGTTCATCCCATAGTGTCCTATAAGTCATACATACTCTTAATAACCTTTACAAGGAGAACATAATTACAATTCATTAACCTAATTTTAGACATAAAATTTAGGGATGACAATGCAGGAAGGGTTGAGTATTCTAACCCACTAGTCCACTTAGGTCCACCCAACATAACCTGCAACCATGCAGACCAACATCGAGATGAGCGGGCTAGCCTGCATAACCCGCAACAAAAATTCCACTATATTTTAATCCTAAGTCAGTTAGTCCTCTTTTATTTTCTTTGTTTTCATTATTCCTTAACTACACGCTTGAGTCCCTAAGCCAACTCTCTTGCTTGCATTAGCATTGGTTCTCAAATCCTTAACAAGTGTAGGAATCATCTCTTGCCTGAAAATGTGGAAGCAATTATTTGTACTTCTATTTGGAAGCACAAATTTTCTGAATGTAATAAAATATCTTTAACTGATCTTATTTATATTGTATTATTTATTTTTTAACTTCATTTCTCATTGTTCAAATGTATGCAGATGATAATATGGGGAAGATTACAATTATGAAAGAGTAGAAGATGGAAGCTCTTCCAAGGCTTTATCCAATGTTATATGGAAAAACGACAGTGATGCTTTTGAAGTCAAGACAAAATGATGGTTAATTACTATAGGTTTTTAGTAGCTTGGGCAATAATTTCTGTTTATGTTTCCTTGTTCATGAAATATTTAACTTTGACATATTTATTTGATGTATTTGTTAATCTTGTGTTTATTTAGCTTGTTTTAATTTTTTTGTCAATTGTAAACTCATGAAGTGCAACAAAGATGAGAAACAATAAACCAAGATTATTGTTACAACATTTGTATGTAGTTTTTGTTTCAAGATTTTGCTTATGCAAGTTGGTCTACAGACAGGGCCACGGCCAATTAATTATGCAGGGTGAGCCAACAAAAGTACCCCACAATTCTTATGTGGGTCAGTCCATCCAATCTACTTTTTGTGGGCCAAATGAAGGGTTTGTCAGCCCACATTGTCATCCCTAATAAAATTACTAAGATGGTAGTAATGTTAATGAAATAAATTATCTATACACTTTTTCTATAAAAATCCATTTGGAAGGTAAGAAATTACAGTGTGGGGTTCTGTTAAACGATCATTACACTTTGTGCTTTGATGACAACAAATAAGACTATGTTTTGAAGTAATAAAGGTTAAAATAAGATATCTTAATGTAATAGTACACTCAATAGAATTTGCTAATTCAACTAAAGCGCTAAAAGAACTTATATTAATTTGACCTTCTATGGATAAGAATTTGTATATACTCTTTACATTCCTATAATCATTATCAAACACCTCTTGTTTGCAGTCAAAAGTGACAACTACAAATACTCATGAAAGCTGAAAACAACTTAGTGTCGAAGAATACTTGGTGCTTTAATCTCATGGGTGATTAGGAAGGTTTGTCAAGAGGGACATTGTGTACTTGAGTAAGCTAGTAGTAATAGTGAAAATACTTATTGTAATTAAAATTTATTATTGTGGAGCCCTTTAGTAAACTTTTGAAGGAAGATTGGACTTTCCAATTATAATGCCTAGCTTTTCAGATGCAATTCTCTCAAGTTTCTTGTCATTTTCCCTCCCCTTTCCTTGAGAAAAAGAAAAACTCTCATAATAATTGAATTAAAAACAAACGCTAAGAGTCTTCTGGTTGGAGGAAAATGAAAAATGCTTTTTTTTACCTCATTTGGGTTAAAAGTTTGGAAGGAAAAAATGAAGGGCCACAATCCCTCTTCTTCCTATTTTTATCTAGCCTCTGATATTGAGAAATTTGGACGGTAAGGAAAGTGATTTAATATGTAGATTGTGTTGGCGTGAATAAACAGGTTCTATCATTGTGTTGGCGTGAATAAACAGGTTCTATCAAGAAGAAAGGGGATCTGAGTTAGTTAGTTAGTTAGTTAGTTACTATTTATATAAGAACAAGGGTTTATTGGTTTTGTGGCATAGATTTGCAGTAGTAGGAGAGTCACATAGTGTAGAATTTTCCCAGGTAATCCATTTAGATCTTTCCCGCCTATTCTCACATTGAACCTAGATTGGGTCTGTGTTGTTTCAGTAAAGAAACTGCTTTTGTAGTTGATTCTTGCAGTGTTCACCTAAGACTAGTCAAAGGCCTAGTGCATAGCCGGCCTGCATGGGCATCAGGCTATAGAGCACGAGGAAGTTAGGATCTAATTGTGAAATACAGGAACGGAGCCTCTCACTGGAAGTATGGAATTCTAGTGCGGGTTTATAAAGCCCCACATTCTCCAACTACAACAAACTAACTTTTCTGGTGTGGTTCTCCCAAATTCCAAGGTTCTTCCTATCAATTGGCTAAATTACCATAAAATATTATTTCAACTCTCATCCCTTCCATTAATATTTACATTGGTAAAACAGTTTATTATGTATATTTTTCCATCTCTACTCTTGTTAACCAAACAAAAGGACCTTCTTTTCCTCCCTTATCATGCCCTCTATTAAAGTCTCTCCCATTCCCTCCAATTCTTTGAACCAAACTCCCTTCAAAGTGGAGTAATGGAAAATAAACCTAAATACTATTGTCTTTCTCCATTTATATAGTTTAACTATTCCTGTTTAAGCTAAAGAAGCTAACAAAAAAACTAGAATGAACTCTCTTTCTCTTTCTCTCTGCTATCTAGTCTCTAGGGTAAACAAAAGTCTTATCCCTTCATCTGAGAATGACCCTCTTATTTATGAGTACCAACTCCCCTTATACCGTGCCACTCAGGCAGTTACACAGATACTAGCCCAATAGCCTGTGTTGGTCAGGGTGACATGCCTTTTAGTTGATGTCTCCCTGGTCTAGTGTCAGCACTGGAATTATAGGCCAATTCCTTAGGCGGCCAATACCCAATATACAGTCCATTACCTAACTCCATATCTTTGCTATTTGGAATCTTCCGTTCAATTTTCATTCAAAAAATTCAATGTACAAATACTATAAATTATAATAGCTTCCCCTAACATAAATCTTCAAATTATCCAGCTATTTAAAGATCTTCAGAATCACAGGGTCTTGAAAAAAGAAAAAGATAGCACAAAGAACCAAAATGACCTCTGAAAAAAGTGAACATTAAGAAACCAAAATCACGAGTACATGCAATGCAGCATAATATCAATGATTTCAGTTCCCATCTCAGAAAATCGTATTTACTTTCCTGATTAAAGCATGGAAAGCACGTTGTAGTTATACATCGGAAAGAACCCATGCTGACAATTCGAATACCATGAGAAAAAGCCACTCTAACCCTAGGGAGACTTTTCTATCCAAAACAATAATAAGTGACGTATGGTTTCCTTGACAGAAACCAATGTAAGACAGTCGGGGCAATTTTGTCTCTAACTATCAATTTGGAGAGAAGCAAACCCTTGAATAGCCCTGCACAAGTTACACGGCCTCAGTTTGTGTATCAAATAAAAATTACGGAGCTGCAGAGTTCTGTACCAAACGCACATAAGTTTTCCAAATTGAACATCAACTTTTCAACTACTACTTTGTCACACGATCTAATATGTTGAAAATTGGGAGATCAACATTACCTAATAGCTAGCTCATCAATTTAGTAGTTTTTAAAGTACTTCCTTGGCAGGTTACGGTAATAGTAACCAATCTAAACAACAAACAATGTTGGACCCAAACTGAATATATGATTATAGCATGCCTTTATGGAAGAATCAAGGAAACAAAGTACAATACGAGAATAAAAAACGAACATGTAATTCATATTTAAGGAGGAAAGTGCAAATTTAGGGCTTTGATTTGGTCCTTAACGATTGGAAATTCATAGGGAAGAAAGATATACCAGTGAGATCACCAAGCAAGGCTCTACAAGGGCCCTGAGTGACGTTGTTAGCCACGTCCAAAATCCAAAACCCGAAAACGAAAACACCCACAGCCCAGGGGCGATGTTTGGGCGTGTCGCCGAACCACCACCCGATGTCCGCGGAGTGACCGATGATCAGAACAGCAATGATGATCGCCAATGCTCCGCCCAAGATAAACGGTCTCCGGCGGCCGAACCGGCTGGTGCAGCGGTCGCTCAAGTGGCCCACCAGGGGCTGCACCAGCAGCCCAGAGAGCGGCCCACACAGCCATATGATGCTGGCCCACACGTGTGGGATCCCCAGCTGCTGCACGTACGGCGTCAGAAGCGAGAGCTGCAATGCCCACCCAAACTGAATACCTCCGGCAACCGACGCTACCCGCAGCAACAGCCTCAACGGAACCCTAGCCGGGACCACCGGTCGATCCTTGGACCGGCGTTGTTGACGGGGACGGCGCTGCTGTGTTTCTTGATTCGCCATTGTGTCCGAATTCCAAATTCCGTGACCCTTCCGTCCCCATCTCTAGCTTGTTCGCAATCTCGGTGTGACCGTTTCCTCAGGGCAGAGCGCAAGACCAGGAAGAGAGAGAGACAGAGAGACAGAGAGAAGAGTGGCGCATCCGCTGGAGAAGGCGCATTGTAGCACACTTCATTCTGTCGAGACACTGCTCTTCGGACACACAATGTGTGACTGTGTCAATGGGAATGTTTATTGCAAACATACCCTCACCCCACCACCTATTTACAGATCCCGCCTCCCTAATAGCGTTAATTTGGAACTGTTACTATATACGGAAACATTATTTTATAATAATAATAATAGTAATCTATAGTTAAATTGTAAAATTTATCTATAATGAAACTAATAAAAATTATTTATAATTAAATTATTTATATTTATTGTATAGTTATAATTTTTTTATTTTTTTGTATGGCGCCACCGGAAGCATTGTGCTAAGCTTCCCCCAAAAAATCACAAACCAATTCATTTATCTTTTGCCTATTTACTTCGTTGGTCAGTCATTCATTTTATCTATTATAAAAAAATTAATTAATCATTTTTTTCATAATTAAGCTATTTTAAAATTTTGAAAGTATATCTTTAGATTTGTTTTGCAAAAACCACTTTTGAAAATTTCTAAAATTTATTATCATGAGTAGATATTAATCAATCAACATTATTAATACCTTAATTGGATTGTTTTTTATTGAATAGAGGATATCATATTTTCAAATTGCATTTATAACGAATAAAATGCATTATTTGTTTTTATCCTATTCCCATTTCTAACCAGAAAGTTCCCGATAACTATGCGGAAATGTTACTTAATGGAAGAAGCACCGCCTCGTGGCACCCAGATTCTCGTAAATAAAAAACGCAGAATCTTATGCTCTTTGATAATTGGACAGCCATTTTTTTCCTTGGGCCCGTTTGGGCCAGACTTCAAGCCCTAACAACCAAAGAAGTTACTAGAAGATAATTATAGTTTAAGAAACTAATCTTAATCCTAATTTGTACTGATAAGTTAAGTTACTTTATTATCTCTGAAACCAAATACTAACAGTATAAATAAAAGATAACAATTAATGACAATTGTTATAGATGGGTGGAAGGAAGGTGTTGTTCTTGGCGTCTTTTGGTTGCTCTAAAACTAACGGTGGCTCCAACCAACGACGTGGCATGCAATCGACGGAGACTCCATGACTTCCACCGCCATGGCGCAACCATGCTCATGCAGTGCAGCCACTCTCATCCTTTTAATACGCGAAAAACCAACACCAGAGTCCTTACCTGCTAAGAAAATTTCTTCAATTAAAAAATAATAAACAAATCAACAAGACGACAACACATTACAGAATACCACATTTTCAAATCCCTAAAACCACCCTTATCAGTTAAGAAATATTTGTCCGTAATTAAAAAATAAAATTACAAAAACGAGACGCTTATAAATTGCGCACATTCCTGAAATCGCTAACCAATAAACCATCACTCTCGCAACCACTTACACTGCTGCTACCCCTACTTCACAATTTCAATGTTCGCGAGCATGCCCGAGGAGAATGTTCAGAAATCGTTCGAGGCGTTCTACGAGGAATGGCTTGCGCGGCACGAAAATTTCCTTCAGCAGCTTCTGAGCGTCACGCCCAATGATAACGATGCAGAACAGAGGATCCTGATCGAGCAAGTTATGTGTCATTACCAGCAATTTTTGGAAGAGAAATCGAACGTGGCCAACGGCGACGTTTTCCTTCTATTTTCCCCGCCCTGGCTTTCCGCTTACGAGAGGTCGCTGCTCTGGATTGGGGACTACAAGCCCTCGCTCATTCTCCGTCTCGCCAACGGCCATGTCACGGGCTTAACGGCGGAGCAGAGGGAGAAAATGGAGCGAGTCAGGGACGAGACCAAGCGAGCTGAGAGAGAGGTTTCCGAGGCAATGGCTTCCGTTCAAGAGAGCATGGCGAGTCCGCGCATGCTGGCGCTCGTCAGAGTGGTTGACGGCGACAAAACGGAGCAGCAAGCGGTGCTTCAGGGACTCAAGGAAGCGCTTAAGAAGGTTTCCGAGAAAGGCGACGCGCTTCGCGCGTCGACGATGAGGAAGGTGGTGGAGATCTTAAGCCCGCCGCAGACAGTGCAGTTACTGGCGGCGGCGATGCTTTTCAGATGCGCGTAAGGAAGAACGGTTTGCACCGAGACGAGGTTGGACCGTCACGTTGACATATCTCTGTCAAACGTGTATTCCTCTAAAATCTATACCGGACCACGCGCCATGCGTGACGCACGCGTCCTATTTCCTTTTCGCGCGTTTTTCTTCTTCTAAAGAAACCGCGAATTTCATTACTACCAATAAGTCAATAACTGTTTTCCTTATCACCATTCGACTTCAGTTTAACTTTATTTAAAAGAACACAAAAATGTTTTTTTAATTGTAGAATCGTTATCTGATTTTAGTTGGGATTTTGTTAATCAATAAAAAGCTATGTTATTTTCGTTATTTCTCGTTCTAATTTTGAAAATAAGAGGTGTAAGTGTTAATTATTTATTATTATTGTTTCGGTGTAAATTTGTCAGAAAGACTAATCTCACATATGTGGTTCTTAATTTAATAACTCTGAAGATATGTATCTGGCTTTGGTCCTGTTATCATAAGTCAATAAAATATAAATAGAATTACTTGAAACAGATTTACCTTACTTATAAACAATTTTATCAATATTTTTAATTAGATATCCTTGATTTATTTTATCCTTAATATCTTTAATAAGATATCTATCATACTATACAATTATATTATTAAGTTGTTATATTCAAAGATAGGGTATTGCTTCCTCCACCACCACACATTACTTTATGCACTTCCACATTCCTTTTTTGCCCTCCTTTAATAATATATAAACGAATGTGAGATTCTTAAATGGATGCAACATCCGTACACGGATATTGGTATCCTCGAAGGACAAACGGATGTCGATATCCATCCTTCAAACTTTCCTTCCTAAGCACAAACACTCGTTATCTTTCTTGAGACTAGTTTTCACGGAATTTTCAAGATTTTTAGACTGATTATGTCAAGTGTAACTCTAAAGTAATTATTATAAAATTCAATAAATTTAATATATATAACTGATTAAATCATAATGAGAAATCATTTACTCTGTTGATTTATTCATGATTTAATTATGAGTGCCTATGCAATTTTTAATCCTAGTTTTTTTTAAGCAGAAACTGGATCCACGGAATAGCAAAAATGTAACTAGAGAAGAGGATAAAGTGTTTCCACGTCTCTCATAAAATAAAGAATGTTTTTCTCCTTCCTCTCTTGAAATTCTAGGGATGGATGCAGGACGACGAGGTTGACTTCTATTAGAGTGAATTCGGTTGCTAGGCTTGGGTGCAGGAGGCGGATAAGTCTGAATACCCAATTTTCTCATCCTCATATCTGCAAAATAAGCAAGATCAGTGAATGTTGTTGAATTACAAAAACATATTGAGTAATTAAATCATGTACTAACCTGCATTGACTAGAATCATTTATGCAATGAAAGTGAAGTTGATTATTAGCAGAAAAACAAAGGCTATTGATATTAAACTAACACACCTTAATACATACATTATTTTTCACTGTATGTTAAGCTAAAACCAAACTCATACACCAGACTGCTTCATGGTCACCAAATTTATAGGTCCCATAGAACCAATGGAGTCAATTTTCTTCATTTCTTTATTATATAAGAGAATGTGCTTGACTTTGAATGAGTCGTGTTTGACAATAGTGTTTGTTTATAGGAATTTATTAGCAGAAAACAGAACAAAGAAACTCTTTTTATTTGACTTTTGGTTCCTGATTCGATAAATATTTAATATGATAGCTTTAAATATTTACTTTGGAAATGGTCCAATAATGAAACTGTGCCTGATTTTTCCAGGACGCTCCAATGGCTCTTTTACAATTACACTTAATTTACCTTATTTGCAATTGTATTTTTAAATGCACAATAGGCTTCATGGAAAATATACGAATGAAATGAAAAAAAGCTATAATGAAGAATTTAAGCTTTTCTTCCAAATTTTTGTGAAATCTCTAGACAAAAATGACATACAAACAATAGGTAATTTTTCTTCCAAATGACTTTCCACCGCCGCCCGTCTTGAGAATTCTAAATCCACAACAGAGGATGGTGTGGAGAAGAGGTTGAAGTTCAAGCTTTCTAAAGCTGCTTCTGTGGAAGGTATCTGTCAACTCTTCGAGGCCATGACATACAAAGTGATTTTCCAGCACAAGCTTTCTCTTTTAAAATCCATGTTATAATCTATGAGGACTTTAAGTTTCTCAATGATTTATTCTAGTTCAACGGATGTCGATGAACGAATGTTGACATCCGTTTTTAAGAACCCAACGCATGTTATATCCGTGAAAGATAAAAGAGAAATAAAGATATGCAGGGGGTGTTGGTGGAGGAAGTAACTGCCAAATAAATAAGATTAAAAAGTACAAAAGTTTAATTTTGTAATTAAATTTTTTTTATAGAAAATTGGAAAGATAGATGGAGAAAAGGTGGTGGTGGAAAGAGCAACACTCTCAAATATAAGTTCCACTTAACCCAGCATGATCAAGTAAAGTCCAGAACCAAAAAAAGAAAAAAGGCTTTTAGCCAAGCCCATTTGCTGATGCTGAATTTCTCGTGTTTCCTCGTTGACTGGATCGTGAAGTCATTGACAGTGATAGGATGGGCATTGATATTAGCACCACCCAATTTTCTATTAAAACTCTCCAATAATTGATAATTTGTATCTTTACTGAAATATCTGCAACGCGTGACATGATAACGTTTGTTGTGTATAATACAGAACACAGTATCATATTTTGCTTAGGATAATGATACTTAAACAACATTTTTTTGATAATATTTGAACATCATCTACGTGTCATTTTGTGATTGGTTCATGGTGGTGTTTATGATTATTATTATTGATTATGGAGTAATTTTGGACCAATCACAGAATAACACGTAGATGATGTTTAAATGTTATCAAAAAAATATTGTTTAACTATCATTATCCTTTTGCTTATATCGAGACAAGACCTTATCAAAATATACAAAGAAACATGTTATTGTCCATCCCAATACTTTTCTCATACACAAAGGTATTTGTTTGTGTTTTTTCTGTACCTTGATAGAATTTGTCAAAATATTAAATAAATGTTATCGAGAATACGTAGGTTAACGAAATAATCCAATTTAAAAATTAAAAACAGAACTAAAATATTATCAATTATGAAAATTTACTCAAAACAAAGTATATTATACTTTTTTATTTATTATATTTTTTACTTTCATTCTATATTTATTTTTTTAAAATTGAAATAAAGGATTTTTTATTAATTGATTTATATTTTATTTTGTATAAGATGTAAATTTCGCGTTTATCAATTAAAATTATTTTTGTGACTTCTAATGTAGTATAGAATTATTATTTTTTTCAACGTGAATTGTTTAATCTGAATTCAACACTATAATAATATATAAATTAATTATATTCTAATGTAATATTTTGTTGTGAATTTATCACGGTAACAAAATGGTATTTAAGAGCAAAATGTATTTGATATTTTTTGAATGGCAATTATTTTATTGTTCAGAGATTGTGTGATTAATTTTATTCTTTTTTAACTAAAAAATCAAACCAAACTGCAACGTTAACGTGCTGTTTGAAATTGTTTAACTTGATGCATAAGAAATTGTTTCAACCAATGTTGATATTATTTTCAAAAATTTGTATAGAAACCCATCGATAGTGGTTTTAAATATGCCTAAATGTAACTTTAAAAGCTAAAGAGAAAACACATATAAATCAAAATTTGTCTAGGATTTTTTTAGAACAAAAAAAAATCTTAAATAAAGAGTATATCATCCGCTATTTTTTTGTTTTTGTTGAACGAATCAGTCTGAAAGAAAACTTCCATTTATTCCGAGCCCAAAGGCTAGGTCCATCTTCCTTGGGTTGTAATTCGATCCATATTTACTAGGCTTCCAATTCGACCCATATTATTTTGGCCCATCATGAATGACGCGCTCAATTTGACAGAGGTGTTACTCCCTCCACCACCACAGCTTGCTCCCTCCACCTCCCCTTTCCTCTTTTACCCCTATGTTCACTTTTCTATTCCTATTTTATTTTTCATGTTTTATCCTTCAGTAAAATTTTAAGGTGAAACGGATGCTGCTATTGCATACGCGGGTTCAGATACAAATTCCGGCCGGTGGCAGAATTCGACAGAGCCACTGAACTAGGCCAAAATCCCAATCCGGAATTGATGGTGGAGGGGACGGCATTAAGGGACTGTTCGATGGTGGCTTTAACGACGAGGCTGGAGAAACTGGCTTCGCGCATGACCCTGCTGATGCTGGGATCGTCGAGAATGGATTTGATTAACTGTTCGAGCTCGACTTTGACGGCGAGGAGAGGCTGCTGCTACTGCTTCGTGTAGCCGTGACGTTGGTGAGCCTGAGCTCGCTTGAGGGCTGCCATCAAGGCATTGGAGATTGGCGGTTCCATGGAGGAACCAATGTTCTGAGAAGTGGGCAATCGCTCGAGAACGACGCTGAAACATAACTCGAGCGCCCTACACTGAAGGAGGTTAGAGGAATTGAGGTGAGATTTTATGCAGGCCTGACGGAGGAAACCGGAGGGGAGGCGAGCAGTATGGCCGCCACGTGGAGAGGCGTTGTCTGGCCTCGGTTCCGGTGACCGGCCTCAGCGAGCGATTGAGGGATTGAGAACGCTGGCTGCCTCCTGTGTTAGGGTTTGCTAGATGGTGCTTAGTCCGTTCACGAGTGAAATTAAATTGTGCAGTGTTGGTGAAACAGATGTGGACATCCATTCCGTGATCTCATATCCGTTTAAGGATTTCAATTTTCAAAATCACAGAAAACTACAAATTTTAAATATAAATCTATTTGACCACTTTTCTGATTGCCGAAGTATAATCAGCATCGTTTAAGATTCTCAACAAATGTCGCCACACAATATGGCCGGGATTACTCTCCCGCGCCACCTCGCCTCCGCTTCCCACCACCGGACTTATTTACAGGCCATTTGGTAGATGGTTGAGACCCACAATCTTTAATACCTGCAACAAGCCTTGAAAACTCTTGCACCATTAGAGCTTCTTGTGGGAGCTCATTGACCACATGAACCTCCTCTGGTTTCACATTCCACCCAATGCGAAGGTCAACAAATTTGGCTCCAAATGTGACATCAAACGAGGCGCTGGTCTCTTGGTACGGGATTGTAAAGTCCCTGAGATGCACAGGGCCATCGGAACCACATAACCAGGTCCATGGAGATGTGAGAAAGAAAGGAGCGGTGAATGGTTGTTAGTGTTTGGATTGGTTGCTCCCACAACAAAGAAACTGTGATGGACAAGATGATTCCCGCACTGTTTCTTTTGACATCAGGAAGAGCCGTGACAGTGATTGGTAATTGGTAGCCCTTTGCCCACAAGAAAACACCAATGCAGTACCAGACCAAGTAACCAAGTACACCAAGACCATCCAACTCCGGCTTTACCCTGATATTACTGCTAGAAATTCAAGTGTTGCTGGCATTGTTGATGTGCCGTGGATCTTCAAAAAATTTGCAGATTATAAACTTGTCAGATTTTTTATCAATAGAGTTTAATTTCCATGAATTCAGAAAGAGTAATGTAATAATCTCCCATTATGTAACAATTATTTTGTCATTGTAAAATTGTAACTAAATAAATCATATGAATTCAATTACTCACAAAATAAATTTAGAAGAGTAAATAATTAAAGTTAAAAAAGTAAAAAACGTTAATTTTGTAATTAAATTTTTTTTATAAAAAATTGGGGAGGTAGAAGAAGTAAAGGTGGAGGTGGAGGGAGCACCACCCTTCACAGAAAGTGATTCTACTCCATTCCTTCTTTTCGTACTTCCAAAATTACATGTTAAATTATTTTATTTTTCCTTTTCTTTTGTTTTTCTTATGTAATGATTTGATTGTACTTATTTTATTTTTTAACCGGTTTTTGAAAGTACGTGAACTTTTAATTGGATTTTGAAACCGACTTTAAAAGTGATGATTAACTTTCAAAATAAACTCTTAACTTATTTTCAAAAACCAAATAAGAAAAAAGTAATTTGAAATACATTTAAAAAAATGAATGTATTTCGAAATACGGTTTAAGAAAAAACCTAATAAATTTAAAATAACAAAAAAAATTAAAATAATAAATAATAAATTTTGAAAATTCAAAGTAAAACAAATCAAAACAGAAAAAAAAAACAACTAATAAAATTTAACAAAACTTCAAATAAAAAACAACAAAAATTAAATAACTAAATTTAACATTTAGTTTTTTGTTATTTTTATTTGAAATTTTGTTTAATTTTTTTAATTTTGTTGTGTTTTTTTTTTAATTTTCAAAATCTATTATTTATTATTTAAATTTTTTTGTTATTTTAAATTTAATCCGTTTATTTTTCAAACGTATTTTGAAATGTATTTATTTTTTAAACATATTTTAAATTACATTTATTATTTAACCGGCTTTCGAAAACAAATAAAAATTGATTAATAATTCATCGACTTTTGAAAATAAGAATTCGTCAGTTTTTTAAAATTGATTAAAAAAATTCTAATCGATTTTCGAAAGTAGAATTTTTAATCAATTTTTAAAAACCGCTTAAAAAATAAAAGAGATACACTAATGGACCATTGTGAAAGAAAGAGAAGAAAAAAAGTAAAAAAACTTAATAATAATAATTTAATAAAAAGTTAAAAGATATGTATGTAATTTTAGAGATACAGGAACGAGAAAGAGAAGTACATGGAGAATCACACTTTCACATATACCTTTCTTCCTGTCCAATGTGTTTTATTGGATTAAAAACAATTTTTTATTTGAACTTATTATATCAAGACCTTATTTGAATTTTTCAAGTATTATAATATTGAGAATGTGAACATGTTGCTTGTGACATCTAGACAGTGATGAGGTCGGGGAATGATCGCAAGAGATACGGACAATGAGTGATTTTTGATAGACTTTCAGTGTAAAGAACACATGGACGAATCGAAAATACACATGAATGAGATGTATCTAGACACTGTATAGGTATAAGACTATACGGTTGAAGGATAGCTTAAAGAAATTAATTTGGCTACTCATATCAACAAATACATTTACTTTTCGGTAGTCTAACCCATAAGAACTCCATATCTTTGTTTTAAATTAAATAAAAAATATTAGAAGATAAAGATATAAAAATTAAATATACATGATAAAATAAAAAAAAAATCAAACTAAATTTAAAAAAAAAAATTGTTGAATAATTGACGTACAGGTCAAAGGAATGTAATAAAAGAATATACGAAGATGTTAGAGTTAGGCTTAGAAAATTACCCCACTTATAAATTTCATTTAAACAAATGAACATAAATCCGTTGATTATAATCTCAATTTCATACAAATGACAACCCATCAATTAAAGTTATAAACAATGAATTTCAAAGATACTTAGTCATAATCACGTATTCCCATTGTTAATTCCAACTGGTTTTCTTTATTTGTTCTAAATTCTACTTATATTTAGTATTACTTCCCCGTAATTTTAATACTTTTATCTTTCAATTTTCATTGACTTTTAATATTTTTATCTAATTAAGTATAAATAACTATAATTTTTTTGGATTAAATATGTTTTTAGTCCCTAAACTAACAAACGATTTTATTTTTACTCTCTCTTTCAAATTTTATTACATTTTGATTCTTCTCCTTAAGGAAACCGTAATTTTTTGTCTTCCAAAACCAACAACGTTAAAAAGAAGTTGAACTGGCTAACAGTGGAGTGTCACGCCATTTTTTTTTCTAACATTGAGTCAATCTTCCCAGCTTTTTTACCATATCAATCTTTCCGCCGTCAATGTCGCACTGCCAACACAATGTCGCGTCGGTCAGCCACCATGCCGCCATGAAGCCGTCGTCGCCATCCTCTATCACGCACCACTACCGTCAACACCAAGACGTGAGCAACCTCATCACGCTACCACCCAACGTGAGTAGTGTCATTACAAGTTCAATCTCTTTGCCACCACTCTCCCTTCATCATCATGAGGCTGCCATCAAAACCTCATCATCCTTTAAGCTCGCATCGAACCACCACCATGAGCAACCATTCGCCATAATCGCGAGCCTCCATAGCCATAACCATCAGAATCGCGAAACCCCCAATCCTCTAAGAAACCTGCACCGTGAGACTTTTCTTTACGCCGCAAGCAACGCCGTCGAACATCCAAACGACGAAGCTCCTCGCGACTTTCTCCTCCTGATCTACAAGACAAAACCCATAAAACGCAGCAGACCAAAAAACCCCAAATCAAACCTAGAACAAAAACCCTAACGCATGCATTGAGCTCGCGCAACCCCCACAGCGCCTCACCAACTCCATCCACGACGCCATCAAACCTGTAAGTAGACCCTAAATCAGAACCTCCAACGTGCTACTACAGGGAAGAAATTCCAGCACGTTTCTCCTTCACGATAACAACCCTCGTCACTCCCTCACTAACGTCGTCTCCTTCCTTGCATTTTCAAAAAACACATTTGCTTCCTCTGCACCGACAACAACCTCTTCGTGGGTGCCAAGGCCTTTGTCGCAGGGGTGATTCTGGCCACGGGATTCGTCCACGTGCTCTTTGATGCCACCGAAGTCCTCCAACACCCTTGTTTGTCTTTGTTCCCGTTGTCCAAGTTCCCTTTCACCGGATTCTTCGCCATGATGGTCACGCTCTTCACTCTCCTCCTCAATTTCGTGGGAACGCAATACTACGAGCGTTGGATTAGGGTTGTTGTTTTGGGGAATGGGAGTGGGAAGAAAGAGGGCATTTTGGGGAGAAGATCGTAGGGGTTGAAGCGGTGGGAGAGGAAGCGGGAGAGAAGGGTGAAGTGAGGGTTGGCGTCGGAGGTGATCAGGATTTGGGGGCGTCACGGAGTTCCTAGAAGAATTGTCGGTAGTGGCCGCAAGGGGAAGAGGAGACCGCGAAGGATCGAGGCGGGTCTCGCCGTGGAGGGCCAGGTTGGTGAGGAGGAACTACTCGGGTCGAGACGATGCCCGTGAGAGAGGGAGATTGACTTACTGTTAGAAAAAAAAATAACTTGACACTCCACCGTTAGCCAACTCAGTTTTTTTGTAACGTTGTTGGTTTTTTATAATAAAAAATTATAATTTTCTTAAAGAGAAAGATTAAAATGTAGCAAAATTTGGAAAAAAAACTAAAAACAAAATCGTTTAAAGACTAAAAATATATTTAAGTTAAAATTATCTTTACCTATCGAATCCTTACAAATATGCATGCATATTCGGTAGAAAGTTGTCATCAGTTTTAATAGGTGGATACGAAAATTGGAATCGTTTAAGTTTATGATCACTTTTATAGGCTGGTCAATGAAGGCATTGTCACTATCCAAAGTTCCAATATTGACTATTGACCGACAATTTTTTTTGGATTCTTTATGAAAGTGAAAATAGTATGTCTTCTAAATTATTATTCACACCATCTAATAGTGAAATGTGATGCACCAAGATTCTAATAATCACACATCAAATTCCTGAAAAAAACAAAAGCAATACACGCTTAAAGAAGGAACAACTAAACGTATTATTAGTTTGTATTTTTTCACTATAAATATAATTTGCTTATTATTTTATAAAATATAGGTAATTTTATTTTTTAATTTATTTTATCATAAGCTTGGTGTGATCTTTATGTTTTATATATTTTTTAATTATTTTATTTAATAAAATTTTAATGTAATGTCAAATGATGACCACAATTTGAAGTGAAATTGTGAAAATGAATAGGTAATAACAATTTTCTTTTGAAAAGTTGAAGGGTAAATACCAACATGCAACAATTATTATGATTTCTAAGTTCTATTACTTCATTATTTTCTTATTTACTTTGAGATATTTTTGCTTCATGTTATAAATTCTTATGTTTTATAGAATTGTACGTAGTGATATAAAATATAAAATACAAAACGTGGATATGATTTTGAAAAACATAACAGAAAAAAATAAAAATTTAATAGAATATATTGAGTAATTATATATATTTTTTCTAATTTGTTTTGTTTTTGGTCACTATCATCGTATTTTCAATTATTTTTCATGTTTTGAGCTATATTTTGTTACAAAATGTGAACAAAAAATAATAAAACTCACAAACATGATCATTTGAATGTGCACTAAATAAATAAATCATTAGAAAATGCATTAAGTAAAATATATTAACATATCTTATTTGCATAAATTCAATATTTAACTTGTTTTGAATTTGAAGAAAGATTCTAGTAGAGTTTTGAAGATGAAATAGCAGTAGCAATTTCATACATGTCTAAAAAGATAGACACATGTTTTTTGTAAACATCGAAACTTTTAATCAAACCTCGATTTTCGATACATCTAAAAATGATTTAACGAAAACTGTTTGCGTTTCAGAAACAATGTTTTGATTCTCCGATATTAGGTTGTTGATGTCAACCATGAGTTGTTAAGATTATAAGATCTTAATATTGTTACAAAATATTGACAAAACTAATAAAATTCACAAGTAAAAATTACTGGAGTTATACATATATATTGTCCTTAAAAATTTATTTACAGTGTCTTAACTAAGTTTCCCAATATATAATAAGAATTTTTCTAAAAAAATTAAAAATATAAAGACTAGTAAGAAAATATAAAAAAAATATATAAAATAAACTCAAAATATTATAAGAATGAAATGAGAAAATAAAAGAAAGTTGTGTATTTTGGAATAACCACATATACATTATTTATAAAGTGAAAAAGAAATAAGGAATGACCCATGATCCAGATCTCGCGGAAGAAAGTGCTCCTTATAGTTTCAACAAAACCTTTCAGTGTAAACTAACTCCTCAATCTTGTACAAGGAAATTTGACAAAAAAAAAAAAAGTTCATCAAGCAATGTTTATCTGTTGCTTTGGAAAATAGATTTAGAATACAGTTTTATAATATATTCTACATTACAATAATGAATAATATAAAACTAACAAATATTAGTAAAATATAGTATAATATTATTTAAAGTCTTACCTCGACTAATAATTAAATAAGTTTAAAATATATAATAGATACAAATTTTATCGATTTTATAAAGTTAAATTAAATTTAAAATTTATTTATTAACAAATATTATAATAAAAAAATTAGATTTAAGTTACTTGATCTAAAAATATAATTTATAAAATGAAATTTTGTTTGATTTGTAAATTGAATGGACATGGCCAAACGGTTTAGTCGACTGTGGTAGACCGAAATTGAACGATGGTAGACCCACAAAGAGACGGAGGGAGAAAAAAGGGTATGGGTTAGGAAGAAAATAGGCAATTATTGCCCTATTTATGATCTCTGACGCAACATGCACCACACGTACACGTGAAACTTTTTGTCGTAGGTGCTGAATCACTTACGAGGGGCCATGTTCCTCTTTCAAAGGACAAAGATAAGGTTGTTTCCCTTGTCTTTCATACCACCTTCTGTAATTTAATAATCAACATATTCTTTCTTTCACACCTCTCTTAATGCTTTCACGTGGGACAATGATACTTAAAGATATTTTTTTTTACAATATCGTCGTATTATTTTATGATTGATTTATGATATTATTTATGATTATTATTGATTATAAAATAATTTTAAATAAATCACAAAATAAAACGTAGATAATATTTTAATATTGTTAAAAAAATATTGTCATATCATTATATCATTATTCTCCTATGTGTTACATTTTCATTATATCTTTTGCATTCACTTTTATTTTTTAAAGTTTTATATAAATTAAAAATAAAGTCAATTTATATATATAAATATATAATAAAATGTAAATCTCATTTTATAAATTATTTTATAAATTAAACTTAAATTCTATCTTATAATATAATATCAGAATCACATATCGATTAGATATAAAATCGATTTATAATATAAATGAGGTATTAGTTTTATAAAATTTAATTAAGCTTAAATTTCACTTCGTAATATTTTCTTCTTACACACCAATTCAATCTTTTATCTAATCATTTTAATTTCGCTAATTAAACATTCTTAATTCTTAGACTGGGGATTAGCACACGGTTTGGGACCCAACCAGGGACGATAAATCTTTTGTTATTATTGTTTCTTAAGAAGCTTAATAGATAGAAATGGTTGGCCAAATAGTTGGTATTGTAATCAAATCATGATTCTTTTGGAATATTTGACTGTACTGCCATTGGCAGAACATCTAGAAGATCTTGAAAATGTCTCAAGATATATCTATAATTGTATTTTATGTAAAAATAATTAAATAATTTCAGTGGAACAGCTAATGGAGGATTAACGTCCTCGTCTTCCACTATTTCTGACAGTCCCAAGTCCTTCATTCAAATTAAAAAGTAGCTTTTAAATAAAAGTTTGATTAAATAATTTATAAAGGACTTTCAATTAAGTTTTATTAAATTTTTCTTTAATTTAATATTTAAAAAAATTATTCTTTTAATTGAATCTTGCCGTTTAATATTTTACTAAACGAGTGAGTAGTTATTATATTACTACACAAGAAACCAGAAAAACTCATACCCACACACTGAATCAGAGTTTCCTAAAATTTTATATGAAAATGAAAACTATTTTTAGGATTCATACTCACAATTCACTATTGAAAACACTAACATAAGATTTTCGGGATAAACTTCTTCTGATAGTAATACTAAGAATCTCTCTGATAATAACTCAGAGTTTTCTGATAAATATACTGATGTATCGACATGATAATAGATATGAGATTTTGTTATTAACATAAAATAATTATGTTAGATAAATAATATTGTAATAAATATAATTTAAATTTAATATTAACAAATAAACGTATGAGTAATTTATCCATGTTTTTATTTTTATTTATTAGTAATAAAAGTTTTTATCATGTAATAAAACAATATCATAGTTATACCACAAAATATAAAAACTAAATTTACAACAACCAGAAATAAGTGAACTAAAATATCAAATATAATCATATAAGTACGGTTTTATAAAGTTATTTGATTATAGATTATATTTCTTTTACAAATTTTAAGATAATTATTGCAAAAATAATAATTTGACTATATACAATAAATTGTAATTAAATAAAATTATGTTTATTGAGTCGCAAGTTACCATTCTCAACGAGAAATTTAAATTATATTTTTATTTTCCAAAAATTAAGTTTTATATTATACGGAATGGATTCAAATTTAGGTTTTATTTTAATTGGTTCAGTTGTTACAATTTTCATTAAATAAGTAAAAATGTTTTAAGATTAAATTATTATTTTTAGGAGAGTGAGTATAATGTAATGACTAATAAGACAATGGTTTTTCTCAACCAAAACGTACAAGTATTTAATTATTCTAATTAAACTTTTTTCTTCCATTTTTATTACTTTTTCATTGTTTAATTATTTTAACTTATAAAACCTTTTGCTATTGTTTTATCACGGGAAATATCATTTTTTTTCTAGTGTGTGATTTGTGTGTCAATTTTTAATATAATAGCTTATTACTTTAAAAAATTTACTATTTATTTTTAAACAAGTATCTAGAAAATAAAGAATAATTTAAGTAATGAATAAGGCCTGTTGACTTAGTTTAGTTAATTGATTTGTTCATAAGTTTTTTCTATGAAACAAATTCTATAACATGCCTTCAATATAGACTTCTAAGCATGTCAAACTCAAATTTAATTTAAAAAAAATAAAAATATTTTTATTTCTTAACTTTAATTTTAAGTAAAAATTAAAATTTGTCAATTTTTAAAATTTTGAATTTAGTTTAGTATTCTAATTTTAGAAATACATAATTTAGTTCTTTTAAATAAATTTGGTTAAATTTATTTGATATTTTAAAAAATTTCACGTAAAATTTGAATTGTTCATAGTATTTGATACATTTATACTTTAATGTTAACTGAAAAATATGTTTAAAATATCAAATAAACTAGATTAAGATTTCAAAATAACACTAATTTTAATTTTCATTTAAAGTTAATCTACCAAAAATATATTTTTTTATAAAAAAAACATAATAAGTAAAAAAAAAGAGAGTAGACTTTAACTTAGCCACAATTAAAGTCAGTTCCAAATCCATCTAACCTAACTTAATAATTAATGTAATGAAGTTTGATATTATTAAATTTGATACTAATAATATTATAGATAATTCTTACCTCAAATATATTTAATTTTTTAAATTCAAATTATATTAATTTTTTCATTATTTACATTTATATTTTAAATTTGATATTTTAATTCTTGTAATTCGAGGAATAAAACTTATTTCAACAGGTTCAAATATCTTAATATTAAAATGATTAAAATGCAATGAAAGTAATATAAATATAACTTATAATTTTTAATATGGTTCAAACACATATATTATGTGTATGTGTTTTTTTTATGATAATAAAAAAAGTTATTATTCCTAATTTTTATTATTTACTGTAAACACTCTTTTATTTATTATGGAGACAGTTTTACAATTAAAAAATTGTTAAATTAAAGAAAGCGGTCGAAGAAAATGGTTGATTTAAAAAAACATTTATTTAAAAGATAAAATTAATAAAATAATTATTTTAGTTAAAAAAAATATTTGTAAAATTGAAAAATAAATGTAAACACTAGAAATGGAATCTCCTTTAGGTAACTTTTTCAATTAAATTTAGAGTAAAAGAAGAAAATATATTTTCCATATTATAAGGACTAAAATATCAATTTGAAATTTAGAAAACGAAAACAAATTAACTTATACTAAAAAAATAAAATGCATTTAATAATTATAATGGATTTAAAATAAATTGGTAACTGTTTATACTTAATTTACATTGATCTCGATTTCAGAAAACTAGTTTTTAATAATAAGAATTTAATAAATTAAAGCTGTGTCTTAATGTATTTAATATTAATTTTAGCCTCAGTTTGTCACAAGCCAATGACTCTAGTTGGATTGGAATATATCCATCACTGTCTCCTGAATTTCATAATCCACAAAATAATTAATAATTGATGAAGAAAATGACTCATTGATTTGAAGTTTAGTGCTAGTTTTGACCGAATTGTAGTTAGGTATAATTAACTTTGATTTCATTTTCTCTTTGGCTTCTCTATCACTTAATTTCTTCCCTTTCAAATAAATTATCATATATATGTTGTTTAGAATCTAACATTCTTTCCCTTTCTCAATCGATAACCTAAGTCACAAGATTCAAACTCCTTTTCTTAATGCTTTTACATCTGTATACTTAAATATAATATTATTATTCATTATAATCTTCTTCATTTAACACTATGTTTATTTAATTTTACACTTTCTTCCTTCTTATGGATTAATCTTCACACAATAATTATAATTTTTTAAAATATAAATTGTAAAATATTTTCCATAAAATTCTTATTGTGTTTAAATATGTTTTTTCCTGTAAAATTAGTAAATTTTGATGTTGATCCTCTAAGTTTTCATTTCCACTGTTTTCCTGTACTTTTAAAAACTTTAGGTTAAAGAAATTTATTTAGAATATTCGAGTATCAAAAACATAATATATAAAAGGATTTAACTAATTAGAAGTGATAAAGGGAATCACGATCTATAGATGAATTGAAGTTTTTAACCTGCTAATCTTTGGCTTCTTTCGTTTAACTTATTAAATTGACAAACCAAAAGTATTTTGGAACAAACTTTCCAATATTATCATAAATAACTTAAAAGATTAACTCTCTAATATTATATTATATTATACAACTTTAATAATGTAAATATATAAATTATTTTAGATAGTTTTTATTTATTTTATAAATTATTTTTATTTATTTAATTTAAAAAATAATTTAATTAGAGAAACGGTTAAATAAAAAAACGATTCAATTAAAAAAAATGTCACTAACTCAAAATAATTTTTTAAAATATAATAGTATAGATAAATCAGCACAATTCATCTTAATTTTGACACACTAATAACAATAGAGTCATATTGTCCACATTTCAATATACACGTTCAATTTCCACTAATAGAAAGTACTTAAAAGGCCTAACTCAAAATTTTGACGAAAATTTATGCTGTTCTGTAATATGCTAAACCTTAAATAAGCAAATTAGTTTTTTTTTTATAGGTAAATAAAACTAAATAAATAAATTATTTTAAATACTTATTATAATACAATAAGAATGTATATTTATTTTATTAAGTATTAACCATGATTAAAAAATAACGTTATAAAAATAATACTTGAAAATTAAGATATGATCATGTATTAGGTTGAACAAACAAATAATTTAAACATATAAATTATCCAAACTTTATTAAATAATATTCAAATATTAAATAACTAAAATTATTAACCTACAGTATTAAAAAATAATAAAAATTGTGATAGATGAATTATAATTAAACTCAAATTTGAGAAGACTAAATTGGGAAGTTAATTAATGATATTGGGAGACAATGTATGCAATAAAATCTATGATTTATTCAATGTTTCTGCTCTGCTTGATTGAATGAGGTCAATACTTCCTAATCAATGGCTGACTCCTCCTCAACAATACATCTTTTGTCACTTTCCTGGTTAATCATGCAAAGCTTTTTCTCCTTTCCTCCTTTTTTTCTCTTTTTCCTCTTTCGAATATATTTTAAGTCCTTTCCAAATCGCACTTCAAAAATCAATGTTTCCCTTACTTGTCCCTACCTTTCAAAATTTAAATTAATTTCCTGCTTAAACAAGTTTTTCGTCAAAATTTGCTGTCTAATTAGCTGTTATGAGTGCTTATATATATATATATATATTAATAAATTTTCAACCCTTTTGTTACGGTTTCAAGTGAATTTGGTTTCAAATAGTTTAAAAATAGTATGAACCGCAATGTATAAGAAATAAGAATTCCATATTTATTATTTAAAATTATTGGTTGAAAGTAATTGTCTTGATTTTTTTCATATAGAATGTTTTTGGTTCATTGATATTAAATCTTCATGATATTTTTTTTAGTGAAAACCTAACAAAGTAGTAAAAATGAGTTTAAAAGATATTATTATAAGATTGGAGAATAAATTTTTAGTCTTAACTTAAAATGAGTTTAAAGAACAAAATATTGAAAAGAAAACCAACATACTTTTGAATTGAAAGAAAGTTTTTGACTTTATTATATAAAATATCAATGATTAATATTAGTATTGAATGATAGATTTTTTTAAAAAGATAATAAAGAAAACATAAGATCAATATATATACGAGTTTAACTTATACATAAAATATTAACACCATTTTTAACCCAAATCCTTAATGTAATGTAATGAGTTTATGATTTTTTTAATTTTTATATTCTACATTTAAATTCTTAACATTGAATCTCTCGAACATTTCTCTTAACCTAAAATCAAGCACTTATCCTTGTGACCCTCTTTAATGTTGATAGGTTTTGTGATCCAGAAGGTGGTGACAACTTTTAAATTCCTT
Organism: Vigna reflexopilosa; assembly: GCA_027742785.1. NCBI lineage: Eukaryota > Viridiplantae > Streptophyta > Magnoliopsida > Fabales > Fabaceae > Vigna > Vigna reflexopilosa. The sequence continues at coordinate 7,833,390 of CM050918.1, read as the reverse complement.
TGAAATAAAAAACATTATCAATAATAAAGAGGAGGGTGTAAGACACCATAATACCAACTGCTGTGAGAGGGATAAGATGTTGGTGTGCAAATGGGGAGGTACGACAGCGAATATACATTATAATTCGTGGCATCAAAAGACAAAAAAAAAGGTCTTTTAGTGACAGAAGCAATATATTTCCTTGTGATCTAGCTATCTGCTAAACTTTTAATTAAAGCATTAACTTTTCATAATTAGGTGGTTAAAGATTCATTAGCCTAATTAGCATCTAGATTAAATCATAGGATTTGTTGTTGCTGTTCTTTTTCTTCTTATTGCCATCTTAACTCTGTTGTAAAAATTCGACAAAAACACGTGCGTATGTTAGTGGATTGGCACTTGGACAAAAGAGTTAATACAAAAAAAATCTTATGAGGGAATGAAAGAAAGTTAAATAATTTAAATTCGACACAGTTAACCTATAACAAGAAGCCATAAAATAAATCCTTAGACTTACAACAAAAAGATAAACTTGTCAGTGCTAATGAGAGATATAACAAGTTCAAAAATTCATTAAAAAAAGTGAGAAGGCAATTGTTATTGACAATCAATTATGTTGATAAATTTTGTTGAAAACATGTAATTTTTATTACAAACATATTTTTTTGGGTAAATCCGTCAATAAAGTGAATAAATTCTTTTAATCAAATGCAATAAAACAATAGATGACCAAAAATAAAAGAAGAAGGAAGAGAATGAGTTAAGGAAGATGAAAATGAACAGAAAAAGAAAAAAAAAAGAGAGAAAGAGAAAGAGCTGCAATCACATAGTAATGGTAATACGAAGACAACTTGTTAACATTCATTATCAAACGAGGAGAAAAAAAATTACAATAATATAATGATAAAGAAAATCAATACTCTATTTTCTTTTTGCTTCAAATTATTTGTCAAACATATTTGTAAAAAATAATTTGTTTTTTAAACAAATGAAGAGATATATATTTAAAGAGTAAATGTATTTTTTTTTAAGTTTTATTGCAATGTTCTAATATATGCACAAAAATTGGTTAAATTCAAGCTCATTGAGTAATCCTATACAAATTCAATTTATATAATTGTTAGCTTTTTAAATAAAAAACAATAATAAAAATATTAAAAATATAAAAATATTACTAATAATACACGGACAGAGAAGCTATTGTCGATAGAAATTTTTAAAAATTAAAATTACTTAAATATTGTTTATGATCATTACATTACAAGTACTAGTGGAAAAACGCTGTTTAACGTTGATTATTTTGAGTTTTTAACGTCTTTTTCACAACCGATGTCAATACCGGTGACGTTAACGGGACGTCGAACATCCACATAACAGACGTCTATACAGACGTCAGTTAGTGCAATGTCCGACGTCACTAAACGTCGGTGCAGGTGTGTAAACCGACGGCTAAAGACAATATATAGACGTCGGAGCAAGCAATAACTGGCGTCTAAGAGCATATAAAGACATCGAACATGTCACTAACCGTCGTCTAATGTCACTATAGACGTCGGTGTATGCATTAACCGACGTCTAATATAGTGGTTGTGTTTTAATGCAGTTTTGTTTCTGTCTTTGGATAGTCCAGTAGCACACTCTTTATTTGCTAGTTTCCCCCGAAAAAAAGTTTGCGTCTTTTGAATTTCTCATAACATTTGAACCCAAAACCCAACCTGGGTTCTTGCCTAGTTCCATTTTCAACCGCAAGAGGGAAAAATTACAGTGAAACGATAACTAGGCAACAACCCAAGGTCGTTTTTGGGTCGAAACGTCACGAGAAATCCAAAAGACGCCGCTTTTTCTGGGAGACAGCTAGCAAAGGAAGAATGTGGTACTGCGTTACCCCAAGAGAGGAACAAAACTACACTAAAACACAACACAAGGAAAACAAATTTTAATCAGTTGAACCAGAAAACTAATATAATCGGACTAAACAAAGTTTAAACGGTTTAAATAAGAAAACACGCACCTGGAATGCAATGTCGCAAGAGAGAAATAGGAGAGGACGACGACGATGATGTTATCAGAAACTAGAATGCAATGGCGCAAGAGAGAGAAATGAGAGGAGGAAGACGATTAAATGAGGCGAGTCTGCAAGACGAAACTGCAATGCTGCGAAACTCCTCCGAGTCTGCGGTTTATTTAACATGAAATTAGGCGTCGGTTGCTACAGAAACTGACATCTATAGTCACGTAGACGTCGGTTATATTACTAATGTGACGTTGAATAAACCTTTTAATCTGCCTATTAGACGTCAGACACAAGGGGCGCCGACATCTACGGCGCTGATCGGATTGACGTTTCATTTCCTGTCAGGGAAGTAGACGACGATTGTCCTGGGGCGCCGACGTCTATAACATTTTAGACGTCAGTGCCACTTTACCAGACGTTGAATTGCCTGCGAGTTTGGTGAATAACATTAATTACAGTCACATAGACGTCGCATCCCCAGAAGTTCGACGTCTAGGTTGCAGAAATTGACTGTCTTCCCGCCTTCCGAACATTATAGACGTCGATTTTTGACTACGTGACGTCTAAGCGCCTGGAAATCAGGTGAAGAGCATTAATTGCAGCCAGGTAGACGTCGGCCCCCCATCACAACCGACGTCAATGGAGGCAGAAAAGACTGTCTTCTCGCATATCTCAGGCCCTTGGACGTCGGTTTTGGGCAGAGCAGACGTTGAATATATCTTAGACGTCGTTTACTATAAAAGCTGATGTTCAGTTTACCAACTTATTTACGGTAATACCATCGTCCGCTAGTATACGTCAGGTTACCATCCAATTAACGTCTTATGGGTGACGTTAAATAACGTTTTTCTACTAGTGATGATTGACAAAAAAATAATTCGTGATCTTATACATTGAGATCAGTGAAACAGAACACTGCGTTCAGACTTGACAATTCGTCATTAGTGACGATTTCATCCATTACCTTCACAAATCAAATTGAAATTGTCAAAATGGAACTTGTTCATATTCATACATGGACGTTTGAGCAAGACATATTAATCCATGCATTCCTGATAAATTATTGATATTTGATGTTTTTTCCAACAGCAACAGAAAACAAGGTTTCTCACTAAATTAAAAAATTTTGTGCGTGACTAGACAAATTTTCTTTTTAATAAATAAAATGATTTATTTAATAAAAGTAAATAACTTATTTTTAAAAAATAATTATTATGTAATTATTTCAACATTAATATATCTTTTAAATTGCAGTATTTTTTTTAAAACTATATATATTAAAAAGTTATATTATTTTAACATAATCAAATTGCTAATACACATTACATTATTTTATAATCAGATTTTTCTAATTAAAATAGTCTATTTTCCTAAATCATTATTACAAAAGTGAATGTTAATAAACGTGTGAGTTATATTCTTTTAGAAAATAAAATAAAAACGTTCACAAAAAATTGTAACTTTTATTCAGGAATGATATTTAAAAGTTGTATTAACTATAGCAATTAAATTAAAGGTAAATGGGCATATAAAAAACTCTAAGGTAAATGGGTTCAAGATTTTTTATTTTCTTTTTTCAACTGTAAATTTAATAAAATCATGTTTTAAACAAATAATAAAATTTATAGTTTATTGTTAAAATAATAAAAACAAAAAACAATTAACATTTTATAAATAAAAAAATAATTTGCTATAACTATTTTAAAAAAAATGAAGTTTAATCAATTAATAATATAAATTTGTACAATGATTAATATAACGAATTAAACTAAAAAATCAGTTATATGCTTTGGACCAGAAAAGAAATGGGCATCTGATTATTTCAACACATATGATTAACGTAATACCAATGATTAGTATCATCAGTACTAAATACTTTTCTTAACAATGAAGCTTAATTAAACAGCAATTACCACATTATATTTTTCTCTGAGATCTGTGTGAAACGGTGACGTTTGACATCATTGTGATTCTAGAAGTCAAGTGTTTTGTCAGTTGGTACTTATCTTCTCTTCTCTAAATTACTATTTTGTCACTTTCTACCGAAACCAATGGACCCAACTTCAAAACAAAAACATAATAAAAAAACAAAAGTCAGTTTCGGCGGCTACACTCTTCCATGTGTCGCGTGCTCTCACTCTCTTCTTACCAATACAATCTGAACTATAATATAACTCCTCAGCCACTAGCTATTATTTTTGTTTTATTTTTATTTTAAGTATGCCTATTTTTATGGTACATTTTTGTCGTAATGGTATTGAATCCAAAATAGAACCTCTATTAAGGACAAACTAATCGATTAGTTGTAATACACATTTGCCTTCATATTTCATTTTCTTCTTTCGCTATAACGCTACAAATGTTTGGATAAGTGAGGGTGGAAAATGTAATGTAGTTGAATGGAAAACTTGTTAGGAATTCTAATTTTCATTCCCATCGTTTAATTTGGTTCTTTCCTCTTGTGCTAAACAACAATTCAACATTTGCATTTCAATAGTTGTCATGAAAACAACCAAACATGTTAAGATATTAGGTCTTTTTTGTTTAACAAAATTAGTAAAGTTTTCTGTTATATTCATTTATATAGACAAATTCTAAATAATGACATAAAATACACATCACACTCACCGTTTCAAATGTGATTTTAAATTAAGGAAAGTACAACCACATTTTAAAAATACAATTTTTCTTTTACAAAAATCATATTTTAAATATATGCCTTTGTTTCTTTTTATTGTTTTTCTACATTTTGTAGAATATATGTCTAGTATGCAATTTTTCTTTTCTAAATTTGTTATGCATATTATATATATATATATATATATATTTGTTTTTTCATAGAAGTTTAATTTTTTTTATTATATGATTTAGAATTTTACAGAATGAGTGATTTTTTAATTTCTCATACAAAAATTTAAATAAATAGATAATTTTATAAATGATCTTATCAAGACTAAACTCAACTCATGTTAAGAATTTTACGTATTTATTTATATCATAATTAAATAATTAGGTTATTTCGCATATAAACAATGTTACAAATTATAAGTTTTGAGATTGTTTTTATGATATATATATATATATATATATATATATATTTGATATTTTTTTTTATAGAAGTTGTATTTTTTTATAATATGATTTAGGGTTTCCCATAAAAAAAAATGAAAAAAATTGTATGATTTTTTAATTTCTCGCACAAAAATTTAAATAAATAGATAATTTTAAGACTCAACTCAATTCATGTTAAAAAATCTACATCTTCACTTTTATCATGATTAAACAATTAAGTTATTTTACATGTATAAATGTATAAATTTGTCTGAATCTAATATTAGACATAATGTGTTAAATACTCTTACAAAATTTAAATTTTGATATTGTATTTATGATTAAAATAAAAATTATTTATTATTTTTTATGATTAGTAAATAATAACTAAGAAATGATTGTAATTTTTCATAATTTATATTAAATAAATAAATTTACAAGTTATTTAATTAAGATTCAATTAAACCCAATTCACTTAAAAAAAGCTTATATCTTAACTAATATCATAATTAAAAAATTAATTTAATTTTCATATATAAATTTATCTTATCTAACATGTCTAGTAGATTAATTTGTTTTGATTTATCTTAATGAACTAAACAAATTAGCATTTCAGATATGGAAAGTTAACCAATAATACTTTTTGTTCAAGTTAAAAATTATTTTATTTTATTATTTAATTTGAATGGTGGAAATATAAATTAATATTATAATCTAAATTATTAATACATATAAATTAAGTTTTAAATGTTAATTATAATAAAATAATTTAACATATAAAAATTATAATCACTTTTATTTATTCACCGGAGACATTAATTGATTAGTGGTGTTGACTTCTAAAAATAGATTTAAAATTGAATAAATTTAAAAGTAAGACATGTGTTGTTTATTTTAAGATATTTAAGATGAAAATTAATACATTTAAAAATGAAGTTTGTAAAAGTTGATGAATTATTTCATGATGTAATAGATAAAAAAAATTAATAAATAGAAAATAATTAAATTAATTTAAATTAATTTTGAAAAAATGTTGATGTGTTCGGTCACCCATCGTCTCCACCTTCCCCTCTTAAGGAAAATAATACTTTTTCTCCATCTTTATCCATGCAAGAGCCACTCTGAAAGCATAACTGAAACTAATTGTAAACCACCTTTTCCATCTAAGCATAATTAACTCCATCACATGGAACCAATTCCCTCATACCAATTACTCATAACAATGACACACTGACATGCAATGCGTGGTATGGTAATATTGATAAAGGGAAAAAAAAATTTAACAATTTTTTTTATAATTTTTTACAATCGTTTATGCAGTAGGTTATAATTGATCCGTTTTAAATATATTAACCCATAAAATAGTAATACATAATTTATTATCAAAAAATTATTAAAAAAATTATTAATATCATGGATATTGTAAAAGCACACCCAGTGTAAAGGAAAGATATCATTTGCTCCAAAGGCTTCAAATCCTCATTTGCCGTCATGCTCAAATGCACGTAATGGAACACAAGCATTTTCTCTCACAACATTACATCTTAAATGTTAACACAACATTTCCTTTTTTTTTTGTTTCTCTCAAATTTCACAAATGAATTAAAAAAATCAGACCGAAATTTGAATCTTCGAAAATTAAATTTCAACTGATTTTTATTTTTTTTTAAATTAAAAACGAAGAGAAAAATAAATATGATAATAATGTTTATCGTTGAAAATTCGATCCTTGATAACCAAATTCTTAATGGTAGATTAATAGATGAATAAGTTTAAGAACTAAAACTAATATATATACTATTTTTTAAATAGATATATTTTGAGAAAAAATTAATTCAAATTACTATTTGCGTACTCACTTTTTTTTAATGAATAGATTAAGTTTAAATAAAATATATATCTAATTAAAATTTTGTTTTTGTAACGTATGTTATCAGTCAATGCTCTATCTAATTAAAAATTAATGTAATTAAAATTCATTTTTTTAACTGTAATATTTACAATGAGGTATCAATTAAAATAAAATGCAAATGCTATAAGGACTGAGAAAAAAAAATATAACTTTGAAGGGGCACGTGGCAGTAGATAATTGACTTGAGCAATTATTACTAAACTAAAGGTTAACTTCTAAAACGTACATTACAAGCTTATTTCATTTTCTGAGAAGCTAACATCAACCTTCAGAGCTTTTCTTCCTCTTCTCTACCTTCTCTCATCTTTTTCTCCACATTGAACCATTTGATTTTTGGTTAGGTGGTGTCCAAACACTCACAGTGTAGTGGGCTTCAATTCAACCGGTTGATTTTTTGTTTCGTTTCACTGGACAACTGTGAAGAGGTAAGGGAAGCTGAGGTTTTGTTTCTGTTATGTAAATTTCTTGAATGCATATGTAGATTTTATGTCAGATTTTAATAATAATTGAACGGAAGTTGATGATTCTGCCTAGTAGAACTTGTTCTGTTGATTGGTCTTATTTTTGTTTGTGAATGAGTGCTTATGAACTGGATTAATGGTGAATGGTGTGTTCAATTTCATGAGGAATTATTCTCTGTTAATGACTTTGAATGTATAGGAATATGTTTTAGCAATAAGGCTACTAGTTTAATTGGACCATACTGGTTTTAAGAAGCAATTGAGAGGAAGTGAGGTAGTCAAATTGGGCAAACTGGATTGTAAGTTGTTCTAGGCAGTTAAAACAGGGTATACAAGTCATTTGGAACTCATTTGAGTCATTACCAGAGTCTAATAACAGTGAAAAATGGTAGAATTGGATTTAGGTTCCTAGGGGAAGGAAATTACGTTTCTAGATTAGAAATCAATGCACAAACATTAGATAACGATGGTAGAAAGGGTTAAAATCAATTAAATAAGTTTAATTCATAATATAGATCATGTTAGGATCGTTAGAAGTTCACCAAATGGATTAGAATAGGTATTAGGGGTTAGAGTCACAAAATTATGCAGATTTGGGGGCGCTGCAGATTTTGCCAGGTTAATTCGCATAGCGACTCTGGTGCGCTATGCGAATCGCTTCTGAAGGATTCCCCTCTGTTTGGTGAGTCGCGTTGCGAATTGGGTCGCTTTGTCATTGGTGTTGGGTTGGGAAATTAACTAGATAATTAGCAAAGCGTTGGAGGTGCGCCTTATGAGAGTGTGAGGCCTGAAACTTCTGTGATATAATTCGCTATGCGAAATTTAGCTGAAAAGCTTTCCCGTCAGGAAAATTCGCTCAGCGCACCAAGGGTGGTGCGCTGAGCGAATTTTTGTTGTCAAGCCTTGCCTTCCCATCGGGAAAATTCGCTCAGCGCACCAAAGGTGGTGTGCTGTGCGAATTTTTGCTATCTTACCTTTTTAACCTATGCGTTATGCGACTTGTGGTGAGAGTAGTGGGAGGTCCTAGTGTAGGTGCTTCTTGGAGGCCTATTGCGCGATAACGGACTAACCTTGTGTGTGGTAGGTGAAACCCATTGGCAATGGCTTTGCAAAGCAGTAGAGGCCACAACAAGTGCACAACCCGTCCCATATCGATATTTATTCTAAGTCTGGACGAGTCTAGTGGTGTCATAACATGATAGGATGTTCATTTGATTACTTGCATGATGATGGTTTCTATTTTATGATATTTACTAATTTTTATGCTTTTGAAACCTAGCTTACCCTTACTCTTGTGTGTGTTGTATATGCTGTGCCTTTTCTCTTTGCGATAATCATCCACTTGGATGTGAGCAGAGAGGGATGAGGCTTCTCTGGAGCAGACGTTGGAGGAGACCGATGTTGCTACTCCTTGTTGTTAGGACTTTTTTTAAGATATATCATGTATGTTGGAAATACTCTTAAACTTGTAAAATTTTAAATTTTACATATTTTTGGATGACTGTATATTTGATACTGTTACATATCAACTCTTAAATGTTTTCCCATACTATAATAGTTAAATCCTATTATATTTTATGTTCTATATAATATTTGGAATGTCACAAATGCAATTAAAAATTGAAAGGCTTTTCTATTATACCCTTCATCTTATGAGTTTTAATCAATGTAAAACTTAATTAAGATATAATATATATATATATATATATATATATAATACTTGTTAAAAAGTATTCGTATTACGATTTTATAATATATAATTTCTTGAGATTTTTAAGCTCAATATCGATTTTAACTATCTTGCTCTAAAATCATCCCTAAAATATTAAATTATAGATAACATCGTTAATGACTTTATTAAGTATACATATTTTTCACTGAAACTTTCTTTCCATATAAAACTTATAGTTATAGGTGTAAATATTGACACACGGTAGTTTACCTATTTGTTAATCCAATATATAATCTTAGGTATTATTTTTAGTTAAATGTTTCCATTAATTAGTACAAAAATAATTGAACTAGGAAAAACGAATTTTGTTCACAATATCATAATTTGATGTTAGTGAAATATTTATACTCGCTATAAAATGGGACTTCATTCAATTGGATAATAATCCTATAAAATATCCTTTCTTATATGTACTAATCTATTACTAATCTATCTTACTTAATTAATAAATTAACTATCTTTAATATTATATATATATATATATATATATATATATATATGAGTTTGTTAATTTATGTAACCTCGTATTAAATTTTAGTTGAAAAAATGTCTTTCATATATGTTACGAATTCTAATTTTTAAGATTAATGATATTTAATTAATTTCTAAATGTTTTATTTTAAATTAAAAATAAAAATTATTAAAATATTTTTGTATTTAAAGTATATATTTTTATGAATAGAAATACTTTTGTCAACTAAAATTCAGTAGAGATTACATTTGTGTTACAAGATTCTGATAGCATAAAAAGTATAAAGTTTCTTTTGGTTTTTAAATTATTAAGAATTAATATAATAAATGAAACTAATTAAAATAAAGTGCCTTTATCCTAATCAATTCAAATTACTCACGAAGCATTGAAACTGAAAAATTAGATCATAATCACGATGCATAAGAAATAAAATGTAAGCTTATCGTAAACAACTGTCTTAAAATCTAAACTAATCTAAACCCTATAATTTATGATGATGGATACATTGTAATTAGTAGATAAATGGTCGTAAAAGTGTATATATTTTTCAGTAGTAAAAGTAAAAATTATTTAATAACAATATGGCAAAGTGATTAGTTTTAAATTTTTCTGCTGAAGTTACTAGTTTTACTTACACTTTATCTCGACAGAAAGGTAACTTTTCTTCTGTTCTCGTCTCTACGGATTATATTTGTTTTTTTAAGGGTAATGATACTTAAATAATATTTTTTTGACAATATTTGAATATTATTTATGTGTCATTACGTGATTGATTTAAAATTATTTCACAATTAATAATAATAATTATAAACGCTATCATAGATCAATTACATAATATATAAATAATATTTAAATATTGTAAAAAAAATATTATCGCGTTTGTATGATGGTAATAACTAGGTGGTGTTTTTTTTTATCCAATTATTGTGTTTATTCCAACCTAAGTCAATGGTTGTACATACATTGACACTGGCTGCTTTCAGTTTCATCCTAACATCCGTCTACGACTCTTCCACACGCTTGTACGAGAGAAGTAGTGAGTGATTTAGGAAAAGTAGCATTAAGAAAATACGCGGTAAAAACAATAAAAAACAAGAACGAGAGGAGAAACGACCGTTGTAACAGAAATACGAAATAGAACAAGCTTGTAGTAAACTAAGTTATGTTCCAACGACGTCGTTTTGATTAATTGCTTTACCGTGACTTCATGGATAGACACACCAATGAGCGCCTTCAATGTGAGTACTTAACCCGTTTTAGTTGAAATTGAAACTCGGAGACTCATCTTTCACACTTTCCAAACATGTCCGCCGCCTTTCGCCTCCTTCTTCTTCTCTCACTCTGCTCTCTACTCACCGCCCAACAGCAAGACCAGCGTCAAATCCTTCTCAACCTAAAATCCTCTCTCAAGAGTTCAAATTTTTCAAAACTCTTTGACTCTTGGAATGACACCAACTCCGTTTGCAGTTTCAACGGAGTAACTTGCAACACCCTCCGTTCGGTCACCGAAATCAACCTCTCCAACCAAAATCTAACTGGGGTTCTTCCCTTTGACTCTCTCTGCAACCTTCCATCGCTACAGAAACTCGCGTTCGGCTACAACGGCTTGTATGGCAATGTTTCAGAGGACATTAGAAAATGTGTCACCTTGCGCTACTTGGATTTGGGAAACAACCTTTTCTCTGGTCCCTTTCCCGACATATCTCCTCTTAATCAGTTGGAGTATTTGTTTTTAAACAAAAGTGGATTTTCTGGCACTTTTCCGTGGCAGTCGCTGTTAAACATGACGAGTCTGCTGCAGTTAAGTGTCGGAGATAACCCTTTCGATTTCACGCCGTTTCCCAAAGAGGTTGTGAGTCTCAAGAAGCTGAATTGGCTCTACCTGTCCAATTGCACCCTCGGAGGGAAACTTCCGGTGGGACTTGGCAACCTCACGGAGCTCACGGAATTGGAATTCTCCGACAATTACATCACCGGCGAATTTCCCGCGGAGATTGTGAACCTCCGGAAACTCTGGCAGCTTGAGTTTTTCAACAATTCCTTCACGGGGAAGATTCCAACCGGGTTGAGAAACCTCACGGGGCTAAAGTATTTGGACGGCTCCATGAATAGACTCGAAGGGGATCTTTCTGAATTGAAGTACTTGACCAATCTGGTTTCGCTGCAATTTTTTGAGAACAATTTGTCAGGGGAGATTCCTGATGAAATAGGCGAATTCAAAGGTCTCAAGGCCCTGTCTCTGTACAGGAACAAATTGACAGGTCCTATTCCTCAGAAGGTTGGTTCCTGGGCTGAGTTTGAATTCATCGACGTGTCGGAGAATTTCTTGTCGGGGTCTATTCCGCCGGAGATGTGTAAAAAGGGGAAGATGACCGCACTGCTCGTGCTTCAGAACAATCTTTCCGGCGAGATTCCGGCGACCTATGGAGACTGTTGGAGTATGAAGCGATTCAGAGTCAGCAATAACTCGCTATCGGGTACCGTGCCACCGGCGATTTGGGGATTGCCCAACGCCGAAATTATCGATATTGAGCTGAATCAGTTCGAAGGTTCGGTTGCTTCGGATATCAGAAACGCCAAAACATTAGGTTCAATATTAGCTAGGCAAAATCGGTTGTCCGGTGAAATACCCGAAGAAATCTCCAAAGCAACGTCGTTGGTGACTGTGGACCTGAGCGAGAATCAGATTTCGGGGAAGATTCCAGAAGGAATCGGGGAGCTTAAAGAACTAGGTAGTCTTCATTTGCAGAGCAATAGGTTATCAGGTTCGATACCGGAATCTATCGGTTCCTGCAAATCCCTCAACGACATTGACCTATCGAGGAATTTACTCTCTGGAGAAATCCCCACCTCGTTGGGTTCTTTCCCCGCGCTGAATTCTCTGAATCTTTCAGACAACGATCTCTCTGGTGAAATTCCTGGGGGTTTAGCGTTCCTCAGGTTAAGCCTCTTTGATCTATCGTACAACCGGTTAACGGGTCCAATTCCTCAGGCTCTAACCCTCGAAGCTTACAACGGAAGCCTCTCGGGAAACCCCGGTTTGTGCAGCGTCGACGCCATCAACTCCTTCCCTCGTTGCTCTTCTTCCTCTGGCATGTCCAAGGACATGCGTGATCTCGTAATTTGCTTCGCGATAGCGTCGATATTATTGCTTTCGTGTTTGGGCCTTTACTTGCAGCTGAAGAGGAGGAAGGAGGAGGGAGAAAGATTCGGAGAACGTTCCTTGAAGGAAGAATCCTGGGACGTGAAATCGTTCCACGTGTTAAGTTTCTCGGAGGGGGAGATTCTAGATTCCATCAAGCAGGAGAATCTGATAGGAAAAGGAGGTTCAGGAAACGTTTACAGAGTCACGCTTTCAAACGGAAAAGAACTGGCGGTGAAGCATATTTGGAACACGGATGTACCCGCGCGGAAAAAGTCGTGGAGCAGCACTCCCATGCTTGGGAATAAGCAGGGTGGGAAGTCTAAGGAGTTCGATGCAGAGGTTCAGGCTTTGAGCTCCATAAGGCACGTGAATGTGGTGAAGCTATATTGCAGCATAACGAGTGAAGATTCGAGTTTGTTGGTGTACGAGTATTTACCCAATGGAAGCTTGTGGGATCGGCTTCACACAAGTAGAAAGATGGAGCTTGATTGGGAAACGAGGTACGAAATCGCTGTTGGGGCAGCCAAAGGATTGGAGTATTTGCATCACGGATGCGAACGGCCCGTGATTCACAGAGATGTCAAGTCTAGTAACATCTTGTTGGATGAGTTTCTGAAACCTAGAATTGCGGATTTTGGGCTCGCCAAGGTTATTCAGGCCAACGTTGGAAAGGATTCTTCCTCTCGTGTCATCGCCGGAACCCACGGTTACATTGCTCCTGGTATATAATTTCGGATACTGATTATTTAACTGTCGTTAATTAATTATTATTATTATTATTATTATTACCGTGTTTATTAATGTCCTGATGTTGGAATTGGTGCAGAATATGGTTATACATACAAAGTGAATGAGAAGAGTGACGTATACAGTTTTGGAGTGGTGCTGATGGAGCTGGTAACTGGAAAAAGGCCAAATGAAGCAGAATTTGGGGAGAATAAGGATTTGGTGAGTTGGGTCCATAACATGGCACGGAGCAAAGATGGTCTTAGGAGTGCTGTGGATTCGAGGATTCCAGAAATGTATAAAGAGGAAGCTTGCAAGGTTTTGAGAACCGCGGTTCTGTGCACTGGAACTCTTCCAGCTTTAAGACCCACCATGAGAGCTGTGGTTCAAAAACTTGAGGATGCTGAGCCTTGTAAACTGGTTGGGATTGTTATCAGCAAAGACGGTGGTGAAAAGAAAATAGGGGTGAATGAGAAGAAATGATGTATTCATTCTGCATTGTCTGTTACAGCAGGCTGAAGATTATGTATGATGATCAAGAGGAACCAAGCAACCAACTTTGAAAGGTTAGCTGTAAATTTTGCATGAGAAAAGGAACACTGTATTTTGAAGTGGAAGACAAGTGTAGTAAAGGGTCTCCATCTAGCACTGTTTCTACCAATAAAGAAAATGAAGAAGCAAACTTCTTCTTCCTTAATTACTGATTGATGGAACTGGTAGTTTCAAATAATTGGTTATGTCCGATCCCGTGTATCATAAATATTAAAATATCCCTATTATTTATAAGATGATTGCTGTGACAAGTTCATATTCCTTGGGTATTAGAATTTATAATAACCTAAATAAAACGAAAACTGAATAGTAAAAGATGATTGTGAGATGTCAGAAGGCTAATTGAATGGCTAATTTGCTTGCATGAAGGTGGCTAATGACAGATCCCTGATTCAGAAAACAGTAGTGTATGTTCATGCATCTGATAATGGATGATGAATGTTGTATAAGTTGTCGCTGTCTGCTGACCTTTTTTCCAGTAAGATACATCAAATCTAAATAAACCCATTTTGCTTTCATTCATTCACAATCTACCTGTACTGCGTGAATTTTAGATCTGGCCATTATATTAAATGTATTCTTTTCATTAATGGTAGAGTAGTAAACTCTTTAATGTATTCTTTCCATAAATTAAATAATAGAAAGTGAGAGAATAAAAAAAAAGAAAAAACAATTGAAAATTAAAGTTGCTTATGTAAGTAAAAAATATTGAAAATTAGAGGAAAGAGATAATTTTTTATTTATAATTTATTGCTCTGTTGTTATTATAATAAAAAATTAAAAATTAAAAATTAAATATCGACTATTTAATCAACCATATGAATTTAATTGATGTCGGTAAACTCGTTCGTCGGCTCTTATCTTTTTCTCGCTCAAATATAACAAAAATTTTAAAAAAATAAAGATATTGTCAATACTTTCAAACACTAGCTAAAGAAAAAAGTTATTCTATAAAAATTATAATTAGCATATTCATCTCAATACTTTCAATAATGTTTTAATATGATATAAAAAACATATATTTGTGTCTTAATTAATATTTTTACGACTGAAATTCATGTGAATATAAATATTTATTACTCCACGAAATTCTTGTTTTATAAAAATATAGGTTTAATATACTTATAAAAATCTAGAAAATTGTTGAAGAATTTAAATGATTTTATAAATAATATTATAATATTTGAATATTTTATCATTAAAAAAAGTAAACTATAAATATATTTTTTTATTAAAAGAGTTCATTTATAAAAATATTTAATCTCTATATTTTTTTTTTGTCATTTTCCAGTTTTTAGTATCATGAACCTCTTTGAATATTTCAATTCATTTTAGGACTTTTGGAATTGAAAACATCATATTTATCTTATCATATTTGTGATTATAGTATATTATTTTTCTTTTTCTTGAATTTGTGTTATTATAGGTTGTATGAAATATTTGAGAGCATACATAGGTAGCTCAATTTGAATTACTAATTTTTTTATTTTTATAATGAAAGTGGTTTTAGATTAATAATTTGAGTTTGATTTGTATAGTTAAAATTATCGATTATGATTGTTTTGTGTGATAATTTTTCTTTTAAAGTAAGAGAAATTAGTTTAATTATATAAATCATGGATTGTGACAAGAAATTAAAATGTAAATAATTTTTTGAACTATGTGTTGGTAATTTGTATTAAAATGATGATAGTGATGTTTTAATTAAACTAAAATGGTTGTTTGTGAAATTTATTAGTTATAATAGGATTGTTCAATTTGCTTTACTAAAGTTTATTTTAAACTAAATAATGGTATTTATAAATTAAGAAAAAAAATTTCTAGATAAACAAATTGGATAATCTGACGTTGAATGATATCTTAGGATTCTTGAGTTAGCGTAAGGCGTTAATAGCTATACTTCATGAATTAGCATGTTTTAGATTTTATATTTATGTATGTATGTTGATTAAATAAAAAAAATGAAAATGTGATGCATGACTTGTGTGGATGATGAAGGTGTAGTGACATTTATTGAAGTGTGATTTAATTAATTTTAACTATGCTAATATCCAACTCACATAGAGAAAAATACTAAATTATGAGAATCGATGAAGATTCCTGTTACGAAACAAAATAAGACCACATAAGTATAAAGAATTTACCCTGTTACACTTGAGAGGGACATTAGTCCTAATATATTGCTTCTTGTTCATTGGGAGTGTGAGATGGTATGACAAATATAGAATCTCTGAGTCTATTCAATACATCTGGTTTTTTGGAAGTAGAGTCAAATGTCTAAGTCCAGTGGATCATAAGGTTTGTGATTATCTTTGTGCCAATATGTTTATGCTTTTGTAGACATTTGATTGTTGTTAAAAGTATTTATTGGTTGAATTGGTTAAATTTAAACTTATCATAATATAATAGATTATAATTGATATGAATAATGATAATTGTATAGTTACCTTGATTTTAGTTTGATTTGTGGTTTATGTTATATATAAACAAATTATGTGCAAGTGAGAATGGTAATTGATAAAGAGATTACTAGTTAATAGTTTGGAGTTTTAGTTTCACACTTTCTATCTCTCTCTATATATATATATTGATGTACTCTTCTTAATGTAAATGTTTTATTTTGAAAAAAATAATTCTTAATCTTATTTTGAAAAACTCAATTTCAAATAAACGTATATTTATTCTTAATATCTTAATTATAATACTCTAATTAGTAGTTTTATTATATTAATTTAAGATTTTACATTTGATTTTTTAATGTTCTTTATCTTATATTTTTTGTTAAATTTTTTAATTTTTATTAGGCTTAATTATGTTTTGAGTTTATGGTCAATTTAGCAAGTGAGTCCTTATTAAAACCAAAACATAATTAAGCCCTTTTATTATCAAATCAACTATAATACTAAGAAAGTTTACTACTATGGATTTTCCAAACTTGCCCCTTTTTAAGTATCTTTAATTTGTTACTATTGTTCCTTCTATGTAGGATGAATGTTCATTGGTGGTGATGATTTTTGTTGTATTTTCTCATGCTTTAAACTTCTGATTCTTTCCCCTCTAAATTTTCTTCCCAAATGTACGTGATTGATGTCAATGGTGTAGCATGCTTCCATGCTCTAGAAGTTGTGTATTCTACCTATTTTATGTTTGTTTATTACTATTGTGTCCCTGGTTGTTGTTAGAATGAATATTGAGTTGAGATTCATATTGATTCCGTAACCAGGATCTATGTCAACAATTGCATAACTATCTCTGTGAATGGTCCACAGTATCTCTAACAAACGTAATGGATGAAATAAATGAAAGACAAATAAATTAATTGTACTTAAAAAAGAAGGGCTCAATAAAAAAAAAAGGTGATATTTAGTTTAAGGTTATTTGAGAATGGAGTGTGTGAATGTCTGAAAAAAAAAAACTCAATAATAACATCAAATTAGTGAAAAAACAATCTTAAGTCCAAGTATATGCCTAATTGATACCCCAGATATGTTTATTAAAGAAGGCTGATTATTTAATTAAGAAAATTATGACGTTTTTTTATGGTCTATGTTGGTTGGTCCACTAGACGTATAAGTTAAACAAGTTTGGTATTTGAAAACCACTTTTATTAAAAAAGTTACTTCTTTAATGTGAAATAGCCATAGCTACTACTGCCCTATAACATTTTTTTCCCTTTAGACAATAACTATTCCATAACATATATTAATAAAAGTGTATGGAAAATTAAAGGAAAATCACAGTTCTTTATGTTATTTTTCTTTTGGAACTGAGAATGTCGAAAAAGATTGATTTGAGGGAAAGCAGAAAGAAAAATAATGTAGTTTATTTTTATGGTAAAAGAGTTGAGTGTTAAGAGATTTAATTAGAAATTAATTTGAGAAAGTATTCTTATCGTGTATTTGATATTTAAATTTGAATACGTTTTAATTCATGAGAACATTGTTGATTTTATTTAGCCCTCAATATATATTATCATCATTTGGTGAGACCTGACATGTATTTTTAGAACTGTAAAAACGGGTAATCTGGCTCGATCTGGTCCGGTCCACCACAGATTGGTTACTTAGTGAGTCAACCCAATCCGATTCATTTATTAGTGAAACAGAAAAATTCAAATCCGGCTCGACCCACTATAATTGGTGGGTAAACGGGTTAGCTCATTGGCCCACTTAATTACAATTTTTTTTAAATAAAAAAATTATAAACTTTCTATAATTTAAATTTAAACAAATTTCACTTTCAACATAGATGTTTAATTAATTTTGAAAATATGAAACTTAAATAAATTTTTCAAGCAAAAAAAATAATAAATATTTTTTTATAAAATTAAAATTAAATTTTAATAAAATAAAATTAGGTATGCGGGTTGGTGGGCCAACCCGACCCACCACGGGTTCAATCCGCATGAGTCGGGTTTAAATGAGCCGGATTGAAATCTGACGCGCATAAAAAAAGTATAATTTTTTCAAACCCAATCTGATCCGAACTCATGATGAGCCAGATTAACTTGCAGTGACTCATTTTGACACCTCTATGTATTATGACATATATAATGTCAGCAATCAATTGAATGATTATAAAATTTACTCTTTGGAATTATATAATAGAAAATAAAATCATATTAAATTCCAACAATTTTTTTTTTCTTTTTCTATCAAATCAATTTGAGCATCAGAGTATTACTGATTTCTTTTATCTTTTCTTAATTATCACTTCTTTATTCATTAGGGTATGTGAAAATCTGATTAGTTTATCATTATGGATACGTCATGTGATTAGTAAATGATTTTGTTCGTCACGCATGTTTCTTCTAGAGAAACTTTGTTTTTCACCCAAATTTATGCCTTTCTTTATTACATTTCGTTATCAGATTTTTTCTTTAATGTTTTTTCTTTACACTGCCAGCTCGTTCCCGAATTTTAGTTAATTTTTTTTATAATATTTTATTCCTCTACTAATTATATGCACACCAATTAAGTCGTCATGCTTTTTAATAAATAATCACTGCTCACAAATAGTTTGAAAACATACATAAAAACTAAAGTGGACCGTGTGAATGGATGGATACTAGTTTAGGGGCATTTCTTTCTGTACCCATGTTCTTGCTATTGCTGCACCCCCAAACCCTAGTGAAATAATTTAAGCACCTTTCATTAAAAAGTTATTTAAAACCCTGATATTTCGCATTTCCCCACTTCCTATAAAGAGCTGGGGGGAATTGTTGAATTTAGAATGTAATTTGTATTTTGGATTTATTTCTAAATTTGCATTAATGTAAATTTGTATTACAATGTAATAAAAATATCTAGAACGGGAACAATAATTTAACAGGGGTATAATTGGAATTGTAAAAAGTGTGAAGTGTTGGAAGGCAACATGAGAGTGCAGGAAGAAATTCCCCTAGTAATTTAGAAATTATTATTGGTCCGGGAATCATTTTGGGCAGGCCCACGGGTAAGAAGTGACATAAATGCTTCCTCCATTCCCATAATTACTAATTCTACCCTCACAACACTCCTTCATCATTGTACCACACAATCACTGATATAAAAAAAAAAGAGAGAGATAAGAAAAAAAAAGAGGGAGTACACTGTTAGAGGAAGAAGAAGAGCGAAAATGCAGAAAATAGCTCGTTTTGGAAAGTTTTTTTTCATAACATATTTCATATTTGGGAAAGCTCTTTCCCGAATACATTTTATGGATGAGATTCCAGAAAATGCATTCCTTAAGGCATTTTATCACTTTCGAAAATCCCATTCTGGAAAATTTATTCCTAATTGTATTTCATACATTTCGAAATTTTGGTTTTGAAAATTACATTATGAAATTTTTGTTCTAAAAATTCTGTTCTTGAAATGTTATTGGGAAAATTCAGGAAAGTTTGTTCCCAAAACTTTCCGGAATACGTAATCCAGAAGTCATTTTTTGAAAAGGTAGAATGGTCATTTAGAAAGTGTGAGGGGTTGCGCAAATTGTTGGGTTGCATAAAGTAAAAGTAAGTCTAGATAAGTCCTTGGCCCATTTAGGGGAAAACCCACACGAATATGTTTGACTCAATTTTGTTAGATAGCAAACCATGAAAATGAAAGAGAAAGATTAAATAAATAAAATTAAATGATTGTGTGATTATAAAGTTGTCTCAATATCTATTATGAGAGAGGATTGATTTTAGAAAATGTTAATTTCTTTTATTTTTCATTATTTTCTTCTCATAAATAAAACAAAACATGTGAATCCTACTATTACCATTTTTATTACTGAACAAGGGAATTGCTTTCTTGTTTCATTTTCAACACCAATCAGTTCATATTTTTTTCTTCCTTTAATATTGTCATATTTGGCAAATGATAACCAATTATATTAAAAACATAACAATGTCAAACATTATCACACGCAAATATTTTTACATTTTCTTCGGAAACAAAATTTGATAATTACAACAAAATTTAAACTACGTTAAGTTTGAATTGTACTTTAAAGAAACATCTAATATAATTAAAAATAAATATATAAATAAATTATTCTATGTTTTTAATGTTTTTATGATATATAAATATTATTTACTAGTTAACGGTTTTAATTTTATCATGAATTATTTTTTTATTTAATCAAATTTATTACAACATGTTTTTATTTATTTTCTTTTACCTGTAAATACTACTTATTTGCATTATAAAGATACAACAAACACAACAATTTATATAAAACAATTTTAATAATTTTGTTCTATATTATCTTTTAAAACATTAGTGTTCCTAGAGTCCAATTTTTTTTTGTTGCAGTCGATGAATTTGAAGAGTTGAATATTGAGAGAGAAACTCATAATATTTTGTTTGTCCTTTAATGGGTTGTTTTCTTTTTAAGGATAATGTTTTGCATGCATTAACCTATGTTCTTTCTAAAAAATGAAATGAGACATTTTTTGTCTCAGTGATGATAGTGATGATATTGTTTGTGATTCTTATAATTATGCCTTTCATATGTGAAATTTCTTGATATTATTGAAAATATATTAATATAAATTGAATTTTGATTGTGATAACATAAATTCAGTAATATAAATTGAATTTTGATTGTGGTAAAAGTACATTATAATGGAAAACTGCTAAACATATTGTTGTTTCTAATTGAAGTAGGATTATTAGTGTAGATATTATTGCTACTATTGAGATAGTTTTTTTTTTTTTAAATTGTATACGATTTACCATTATTAAATAAGTATATACCTTGTTTTAAGGCATTATGTCTGTTAATTCTTAATATTTAAAGTTTATACAAACAATGTCAATGAAAAAAAAAGACATGTGAGAATGAGAAATAAATTCATGATAATCTTAATTATTAATGGTATTATTTTTTTTTACTTTGTAAATAAATATTTGATTTGTCAAAGAACGAGATTAAAATTAATAAATTAGTTACAATAATGAACACTCATCTCTACATGAATGAAAATTTAATGAAATGGAGATCAATAGATAATAATAAAGTTGTTGTTATAAAATGTGTACTATAAATTATTGTAATAATAAAATTGAAGTGTTCTAAATTGTAGCAATAATAAGGTTAAACTATGTGCATTATCATATTTGTTTTTAAAGCACTTTTTAATAAATTCAATGATAATTATTATAAGGATGTGAGTCGCAAACTAACCTTTGAAAGTTTACCAAAGAAGCCTTCTAATGATATTTATGAAGCAAGATATATGTACAAAATCCTAACATGCAATTACGAATTAAAATAAAAAAATAAACATCGATATTGCATGTTATTTATAAAAATTGGGTTATAAAAGATATACTATAGGATCATTAAATCTGTGCATTTTTTGAAGTGAAAGTTTAAAAACACTAACTATAACCTGGAAGCTTTCTTACACTAAAATAGTTTATTTTAAAAGATGATTTTATTTTATTTTAATTTTTAAAATTATGTGAAGATTGTTGGAATGATTTAATATGATTTAAAAATAATATATCAAATGCAGAATTATTGCTTTAACCTTATAAAAATCAACATAAGAATAATCACTACAAATTCAATTGAGAAATATACAATTAAAAACTCTGAATTACATTAGCTAAAAAAAGTATAATTGATACTGATAAAATAGATCTTAATTCATATAAATAAACAACAATTCTGTCAATGTTAGCTAAGAAAACTCTAATTAATATTAATCGGAAAATAGTATTGACCTATAATTTGATCAATATTAATTGAAAATATTTTTAACTTTCATCAACTACAAATAATTTTTGTTAATATTAACTAAAATATCATATTTAATTTAACAAGAAAAAATGTAGTTGATGTCAAGAACAATATTTCTAATGTGTTGAGAAATAACATGTACCAATATCGGTAAAAAAAAATAATATCAAATGATAAAATCATGTAAAAAGGGAGGAATGTAAAAAGAAAAAACATAAATTTTATAATAAAAAATGACAAGACAAACAAAAGTCATATTAAACATATTTGAAACAATTTTTTGAAAGTTGTCTTGGGTCTGTTTTTGGAAGTTCGATCCATTTCCTTTAATTTTTTATTTATCTCTCGTTTATTTTCTTTGCACAACATTTTTTTCTTTTCATTTTTGTTTTTTCTCTATAACATTTAAGATTGACGAAAGAGGTTTTTTCCAGCACCAATTCATATTTTTTCTTGCACGAGTAAGTTTTTGAATCTTTCCTTCCTTGATTCTTCTTCTTCAATTATCTACATCTTTTTCATTATGAATCACATTACATTTACCTTGATTGTGCATCTTTTTAGCAAGTGCATATATCATTCTAAGATGGTATCAGAGCCATGATTATGGCATATTCTAGCGATATCTATTGTTGTTGGGCATGTTGTTCCACCCGTTATCGGGCAACTATCGGACCACCCATTAAATGTCTAATCCCACGCTCGAGATGTATATACCTCGGCGTGAGGGGGATGTGTTGGAAGTCCCACATCGACTAGAGATAATGTCAATTCAATGTATATAAGTGGGTGCAAACCTCACCCTATAAGCCGATTTTGTGGGGTTGAGTTAGGCATGGGTACCAACCAAGTATATTGGGAGAAATCATCCACAATAGGCAAAAAGTACTTAAAGCCATGCATGATGAACTCAAAGATTTAGAAGTTAATAAAACTTGGATCATTAATGATCTTCCAATAGGAAAAACTGCTATTGGATGCCGACCTTGAAACCTGTGCTCCCGTTGCCAAATTAACTACTTTACGCCTTCTCCTTGCCATTGATGCCTCTAACCAATGGATCTTAAAGCAACTTAATGTCAACAATGCCTTTTTGCATGGTGACTTACATGAAGAAGTCTTCATGCAACCTCCTCCTGGCCTTCCTATCCACAAGCCAAATCAAGTGTGCAAACTACAAAGATCTTTATATGGGTTGAAACAAGCTGGCCGACAATGGTATGACAAACTTTCTACTTTTCTTTTGTCAAATAATTACATATGTTCCAATGCTGATCACTCTCTTTTTCTGAAACATGATAATTGACATACTACCGCCATCTTAATCTACGTGGATGACATTGTTCTTTCGGGCAACAACGCCACCGAGATACAACACATCACCACTTCTCTTGACAATCTCTTCCATATCAAAAATCTGGGTGATCTTACTTACTTTCTTGGTTTGGAAGTCGCTCGGAATAGTTCTGGCATTCACCTTAGTCAACGAAAATACACCCTTGATCTCCTTACAGAAGTTGGAATGCTTAATTGTGCCCCTATGCCCACACCTATGGCACATTCCTCTTGGTTAACTAGTGAAGGAGACCTCCTCAATGATGAAGACGCCTCATCCTATCGTAGACTCATCGGACGCCTTATATATCTCACCAACACCAGACCTGACATCACTTTTTCTGTCAGCAATCTCAGCCAATTTGTCTCCGCTCCTACCACCCTACACCAACAAACTGTCAACCGCATCCTTCGTTATCTAAAAGGCAGTCCCGGTAATGGCATCTTCCTCCAAAACAATAGCATCAATCAGCTCAAAGTTTATAGTGATTCCGACTGGGCTACCTGTCTTGAATCCGGAAAATCCATTACTGGTTATTCCGTCTACTTCGGTAATTCTATAATCTCTTGAAAATAAAAAAAGCAACAAACTGTCTCTAGAAGTTCTTCTGAAGCTGAGTATCGGGCTTTAGCAAATGTAACCTATGAAATACAATGGTTGACTTACATCCTTCAAGACCTTCGCATATCCATTGTCCAACCTATTATTGTCTATTGTGACATTCATTCAGCTATTCAGATTGCTACCAATCAGGTGTTCCATGAACGCACCAAACATATAGAAATAGACTGCCACATTGTAAAGGAAAATATCAACAATGGTCTCTTAAAGTTGCTTCCCATCTCAACAAATGAGCAAGCTGCTGACCTCTTCACTAAGCCTCTTGCTCCATCTACCTTTAAATATCTCAAATCCAAGCTAGGTATGACTAATATCTATTCCCAACTTAAGGGGGGATGAAAGTTGTCTTATATTGGGTCTGTTTTGGAAGCCTGGCCCACTTCCTTTAGCTTTTTATTTATCTCTAGTTTACTTTCTCCACACAACACTTTTTCCATTTTGTTTTTACTTCTTCTTTGTAACATTCAGACTGATGAAAGATGTTTTTTCCTACACTAATATATTGTTCATATTTCTTCTTGCACGAGTAAGTTTCTGAATCTTTCCTTTCTTTCATTGCTTCTTCTTCTTCAATTATCTACATCTTCTTCATCATGAATCACAGTTATCTTGATTGTGTAACTTTTTAGCAACTGCATATATCATTCTAATATTTTTTAAAATAAAACAATTCAAAACATGTTGTAATTTACCGAAAACACACTTAATTCGTGATTGAATTGCTTTTGTACGAGAGTTCCAACTAATCATAACTATTGTATAATCTTATATTTGAGATTAGTTTCATTGTTCATGAAACTCAGAACCCATAAACAAAAGCTTTGGATTAAGCTGTGAGTGGTTTCTTCTTGCACTCCCGTATAAAAAAAGGTTTTATTTTTGTTTTTTCTTTAAATATTTAATCTGAAAGTAGTTTTTAGAAGTAAAAAAATATACATATGGAAATCATATTTTTTTTAAACAAGATTTATGGATTATCCAATTCAAAAATAAAAAATACATCCAGATTATATAATCTGGCAACCACAGAAGAAAAATCTGGATCAGGATGACGTGAAGAGTGGTGGAACCCAATAAGTGAACATCTCACCATAGAGATTGTATTATGAAAATATGATTTTATTTTCTATATCATACAATTTGAAAAGTTTTTTATTCACACTTTCTAAAAGTCTAAACCCTTTTCTTTTTTAATTACAAATATTATAATTTTATTTTCAAATTAAGGGTGCCATAAGAATGGAGAAACAAAATCATGAGTTTGTCTATTATTTTTGATGGATTAAATAACTATTCTTACAAGTCAAAGGGCCATTAAAGTTTTTTTTTTTCAGAATTTTCATCACACTCTTGAGCCCACAAACTAATCTACCTAGCTCTTCCAAGAGAATTGCTTCCTGCACCCATCATTAATAATAACAACTTTGGTAAATATTTAATTTAACCTTAATTTTTAACAGCTTCTTAATTCAACAACGTCCATTTGAACTGGCAAACGAACCAATCATTATCCACATAAAACATCAGAATACACAAATTCCATTTTGGACATCTAATTCCAAAATCAAAAATTTGTTACTCCGAAATTGTATTTCCGGAACACAAATTTTCACTTCAGATGCATTGAAGAATCATTCCGGAACTTGCAACAATTTTGCGGAAACACTTCTCATTGTTTATGTTGAATTAAAGAATTCCTATTATTTTTGGCATCCCAATAACTTGATATCGTCTTGAAATCATTTCTTTTTAAGTTCGTTTTCATATAAAAAAATAAAAAACTTAATTCGTTTTAATGTAATATTCAATTTTTAATGACAAAAAAATTAAGTAGTATGTCGACTCGGTAGGTTAGATTGTAAAGTTTAACTTGTTTTCGGATTAGTTTGACCTAATTTATTTTGTTATCTTTAAATGATGCAGGCAATAATCTTCCTTTGAAAATAATATAAACCGCCAATTGCTTTTTTTTTTTAGAATTATTAGTTTTTTAAATTTAAGAAGTAAAACTATGGCAAATAAAAGTAGACTATAATCATGTTTTAAAAATTAAATTACAAATACAAAATATGAAAAACAAACATGAAAAATTGAAGTTGATAAATATTACATCCAATTGGTCGCTGGTAATATATATGAAAAATAAAGGGAAATAGCTAAATATCCCAAATAAAAATTAAATAAATTACAATACATTAAATGTTAAATGCTAAACCCTGAAGACGAGTGTGTGTATCAAATAAAATTCAAAGTGACAACATCATCCAATAATTTTGAGTTGAATTTAATCGTATTTTAAAAAAATCATTAAGTAATCCAAACTAGTTTAGAATAGTTCTAAGTTAAATTTTATGTTATCCGATTTGACTTACGTATAAAAGAAGTTCTACAAGTAAATACATACAAGGATTTTAATAAAAAGAATTGTTCACAACAAAATTTCAAAATTATAAAATTTTGAAGATTATTTTTTTTACAATACAAATTCAGATTGTTTATTTAAAACTTATTTAGTTTATATTTATCGGTGATTTAATTCTAATTATTATGTATAGAAAGATATAGATATATATAGATAGGTATAAAACACCATGTTTTTTTAATTTTTAAATTTCAATTAGTTGAAGATACTATTTCTAAAGAGTAAAGCATATCCAATGTCACCTTTTTTTTTAAACTATTCTTGAATGAAATTGTCATATGTAAATATTACACCAAAAAGTTAACAATTTTAGTATAACCACTGAAAATATAAACACGTATAAGATGTTTTTAATTTTCTTCCTAACTTTTTGTCACACCAAATTTTAAATAGCAAAATAAAAACGATTCCATTTTAAAGTTAAATAACAAAACATAACCATCATAACTAAAACTTATTCGTTACTCTATTCGCTCTTGTCTATTGAACTAATTCTCGTAGAAAAATCTATTGAACTGATTTTCTAAGGTCATTTTAAGGCGCAAAAATTCTCATAAAATACACATTACATGGCAATAGACATTTATTTATAAGCGTAAATGAAGATTTGAAAATACCATTAACTTTTTTTTTCCTTCAAGTAAAATTCAACGGATCAGGATAAAAAAAAAAGCATTTTTATATTCATACAATGAATAATGCCACTTTTACTCATTTAAATTTTTTTATCGGTGAACAAAGTTTTCCTACTTACTTTATAAATCATCTTTAAGCATTTTAGCAATATACAATAATTTGACAAGCCATTATGACAAAAAAGGATAGAAACCAAACCACAGAGCATGTATTCCATTACTGTTTTGTCCACGCTTGTTTGGAAAAATTACTTTTTTAAGCTCGACAATAGTATATATTCATGAATCAACACACAAATATATATAAAATATGTATTCAAAATATGCACTAACACACTTACTCACATAACGATGTAGGAATTTTCTGACAATGATTACCATTATAGTCCTATCTTAAAAAATATTCTGTCAAACAGAAGCATATAGCTTACAAGTTTATCATCAGCCCGATTCTTAATTTTCAGCTAAATTGGTTTTTAATTCGTTAATTCAATCCATATACAATTGAAATTTTCTCTCATATATAATTATCGTATATCTTACTATATATATATATATATATATATATATATATATATATATATATATATATATATATATTTTGTATAGATCATCTGGTCTACACATACCGGTCAATAAAAAAATGTTAATTTCAAGAAAAAAACAATAATTAGGTCAACAAAACAGTCAAACATAATGATCATAATAATTAAAAGTTTGATTAACAAGATAAAAATTTACTTAGAAAATATTGGACCATTGGATAAATCCTAATTAAAAAATTTATTTAAAAAAATATAGATATAGAGATAAAATGAAAAGGTAAGTAGTTATATTTATTCGAAATTTAAGACTTAACTATAATAATAACTGATAATAAAAAACTAACTTCAGCGTTTGAATATCTTTAATAAGTATATTTGAACTATAATGAAAGTGTGATTTTCAGCCTTAGGAAACAATATGTATAATAAAATATAGAAAAATATATATTGTTATAATAAAGGAGAATCGTTTTGGAAGATTTTGAGTAAGGTGTTTGGACGCGGCCTTGCGCAGCATAAAAACATGTGTGGTGTTAAGTGGTTGGTAGTACATTAAATTCTTTGAAATGTTTTAAGACATTCGAAGGAACATTTATTGATAAAGCTTTTTATAATTTTGTCTTTAAGAGAAAACAATAGTTTGGAATGTCACGTTTTGCCAAATCAACGCACTAAAACTTTTCAAGAGTGGCGCATCTTTGCACTTCTATCATTCACCACTCATATCATAATGGACACACAGATTCCCACTCATGCTACATGGGCTCATCAACCCAATTTGGGCTTTCAATAAGGGCCCACTATGTTTTCAACTTCTTCATTTTGTGTCAAAGAAAAATAATTATAAAAAAAAACTTTTGTATTTGTAAAGAAAAAAATAAATAAAAATAATTTCAAATAAAAATAAAAAATTTAAATGTCAAAATATTGTTATCTTAAAAAAAAGGAAATATACATTTTAGGAAGTAGAACAATTAAGAAATGAAATAACCTAAAAGACAGGTTTGGAGTGAGAAGTCAAAGACACACGAACAAAAAAGTACAGTTGTTTCACGAGTCTGCATGCTTGCTTGCACGTCGACGCAAAAAGTTCTTTTTTTCTTTTTCAGATTTCCCATTTCAAATCAAATTGGATTTTCCAGCTTACAATTCTTTCAAATTATTTTATTTTGTTTACTTGATTACTTCTTGGATAATGATAATTAGACAACATTTTTTTGACAATATTTGAATATTATCTACGTATTATTTTGTGATTGGTTCATGATGATGTTTATGATTATTATTAATTATGAAGTAATTTTGGATCAATCATAAAATAACACATAAATGATATTCAAATGTTGTCTAAGTATCATTGTTCTTACTTCTTATGTCATCCTTACAACCAAACATTAAAGATAGGGTTTGAATTTTATTTTGATTTTGATTTACCAACCAATCGGGTCTAATTTTTTTTTAGTGATTCTAGAGTCTTAAAAATAATGATAATTCCAATCAACTATATCATTTTTTTTTCTTTTCTATTTTTGTTTATACTAAATCCAATGGTCCACTCAAGTCAATCCGATTACAGTATTGTTGTTTGAAAAGCCCACGTGTGTTATTCTTAAAAGTATATGATTATTTGTATTTGACAAAAATAAGAGGGACTAAACATAGTGCATTGTCAATCAAAATAACTCATTCTTCTTGTAATCTATTTTCGTTTGGTCAGTTTAAACGATTTAGTTCAGAGATTAATCGGTGAGATCCTGTAAATTAAACAGTTATCTTTAAACAATAATTAAAATTAATGATAATTAATTTTACATATTACAGTTAGGCCATAATTAGAATAGAACTATTACATATTTATTGTTGAATTGGTCTAATCTGTACTAACTTTTACATCAAAATATAATTTTCACATAACTTTCTAGTTCAATCAAATAAGTGAAGGACAAATGATCATACATATTAACAGTTAAATACACAAGAATTAAAAAACGTATAACTTCAACTCTGTAATCAAAACACTTATTAAAGTTTTACATTTTTTAAATAATGTAAAAATTTAACATTGAACTAAAGTAATGGATATATTATCGAAGAAGGTTCATTCAGTAAACATAATAATAATAAAACATGAATCAAATCAAATAAATAAAAGAATAACACCATCTTGAATTTAAAATTTTAAAACAAATAAAATTTATAATTTTTTTATATGTTATTTAATTCTATATTTTTATTTATATAAGATTTAAACTAACACTTATATTCTTAAAAAAAAAATTGGGGCTGAAACCTGATTTTACAATTTATTATATTTGTAATTATGAATACAAGAGATACTAATTTAATAAATGAAAATGAATCACTAATTTAATTAGGATAATGATACTTTAGACAATATTTTTTTGACAATATTTGAACATCATTTACGTGTTATTCTGTGATTAATCCATGGTAGTGTTTATGATTATTATTGATTGTGGAGTAATTTTGGACCAATCACAGAATGACACGTAGATGATGTTCAAATGTTGTAAAAAAATGTTGTGTAAATATCATTATCCATTTAATAATACTTTTTGGGTCTTGTATTTCCCAGGTCACATGTAACATGGAGCAAGGATCTAATTCTTCAAAAATGGTGAGAATTTAACCAGAAAGAAGAACAAAAACACTTCCTCAAATTTTAACCAGATTGGTATTAGAGAACAAGTTTTGTTGTATAGTTGAGTTTGAGTCCATGTCTTACAACATAGATTATAACAACATTTGTTTGTTCTTATTCTTTTTCATAAAATACATTGCTTTATCAACTGAAAGGGAAGATCATAAACACACGAGAATGCTTCTACTCAATACACTTAAAAAACCAGGCATGGTCCCCTGTTTTGGTATCTTTGATTGAACATAGAATATTGTCCCCACTGTAACATCCCAATAAATATATAACAAAAGCTATAATTTATTCTAGGTGTTAACATAAATAATAAAGGAGAACAATGATGAATAAGCACTTTAGATGGATAGAAAATATAAAATATCATAACGAATTAAAACTGTACAGTAACAAGAGCTTAATATAATTTACAGGCTAAGACCGAACGGTCATAATATCAGTCCAAGACCGAACGGTCAATCAAAAGGAAATAAACTACCTAACTCTACTGACCAAATGGTCCTATACTACCCTCATGCACACTATCTTCGGGCTGAGCAGTCTGTAATACATCCTCCAACGAGTCTTCCATAACGCCTTCTGCTCACATCCAATGGACGATCATCGCAGTGAAGGGAACAAACCGAGCGGCCAAATACCGAACGACAATGTAGACAAAGACAGAAAAGATAAGGGTAAGCTTATGTAAATTTAATTAATCCAACTCACATATCTTTTAACATCAAAACAAATATGATCAACACAATCTCAACCATGGAATCATCATACAAGTATATTAATTAAAAACCGAACTTTAAAATTATCATAACCGACCACTTAGACATTGTCCGGACTATATGAACCATGTAGCTCGACGTTTCTAGCACCCGGTGTGGTGTACTAGCTGACATACTCATCAGCTGCCACCCGAGGTTAGTCCTAAAACGATCATCTGGTCTTATGATCGTGGACCTCCTGCCATTCCCACACATGAATAACCTTTCTCTACATGAGAAAGTGTCATCACGAAATATCATGAAAAAAACGACAGCAGAGTCTGACCATGTTCATACTTTACTAATCAACACCAATTATGAGACATTCCTCCATTGAAATTCTCTTACTTAACCAAATTCAACCAATTCTGAACCAAGTACACACTATCACATTCATAAGAATAGAAAAATGTTAAGGGGATGACTGAACGGTCTAACACTGAGGAGAAAACTGATTATCAAGAAAAACTCTAGTAAATGACTGAACGGTCGAACACTGAGAAGGACCAAGTACTATCCAAGGCCAAGTAAAACTAATATAATACAAAGGATTTATGAACATAACCAAACGCTCAACAACTGATTTAAACTTTAGTGAGACCGAGTACTATATAATTCAAACCGAATGTTTTTGGAGTAAAAGAGTTCTCTTCAATAGACCGAGTGTCAGTACAAGACCGAACACTCTTTGGGACCCAAGTGTCAATACAAGGCCGAACATTTTTCCAAATAAAATATTACAAACCGAGTACTTGAAAGATTAAGTGCTAGTATAAGACAAAGCACTATGATGACCAAAGGCTAGTCTATGACCGAGTACTTGATGTAAAACCGAGTACTTTAAATCATAGAAATACTAATTTATGACTGAGCATCTCATAAGACCGAGCACTAGATCTATGACCAAGTGCTTCACATGACCGAACGTTCTTTGGGTGAATAATAATAATATAAAACCGAATGCTTCATAAGTTAAGTGTCAGTCTAAGACCGAGCACTTGTTTGACCGAATGCTTGGTTTATGACCGAACGTTTTAGGGGAGGACCGAACGGTCCTAATGACCTTCAGTCACAGATTCCAGAATTTCTCTGAGTTGAATACATTTACACTAAGTACAGAACCAAGATCAAACATATCATACAGTAGCATACAATATTTCAACATATCATTAAAATCATCAAACATACCCGCATTAAATCATGCATCCATACAAGCAAAGTAATCATAATTAAATTTTATAAGCTTCCCTTACCTCTAATTCCAACTAAACTTCTAAGGTTCTTGACGACAGCTACTTCTATAGTTTTCAAGGTCCAAAGTCTGATTACAAGATAACAGGTTCAGAGAAATAGCTTAACATCCACATGCAGCTCAAAGTGTGTGTGCATGCAAGAACAAGAAGGAGCTTCAAGAGTCAGAAACACTTACCTGTTCAGAAGGGAAATCTGATCAGTGTAAATTAAAGCTCTTGACACCAGGAGTATTTAATCTGAAAGGAAGTATATGATCGGAGTTTGAGAAGTGGTTAGAATTCTAAAGAGAAGGTTTGAAGGTTTAAAGAAAAGGAGGAGAAAGATGTTGTTTCTGGAAACTGAGTTTAAGGAAGAAGAAAGGTTGCATGCAGAAAGTGGTGCCAGTTTCAAAATCTCACTTTAAATATGGCCACCAAAATGGATGCTCGGTCCACTCCCTGCCTGCCACATGGCTTCCACTATCTGGAAAAATCTCATTCCCTCTGCTGCCACACGTTCACCGAGGGCGGGGAATTAAATGGGCTGACATATTTTGTCCCCCACTAACATGGGGAATTTGGAAGGGTGAGACAAGTGTACTCCACTAAAGTGGAACATTAAATGGGGCGTGACACCCACCCTATTGATGTAAACGGTTATACACACAACTAAACTAACTTATCAGAATTTACATTTCTCAACGAGTGTAAAATTTGAAAAAGTGAAGGAATATTTTAACAAAAGATAACATGGAATCTTGAAAGAATAAGAAAAGATTATCATAGGGGATACTCTTTCTCTGTTTTATGGGACTTTATTATTGTCATGCACCTTCTCATTTATTCTGTAATACCAAATAAGATGTGGGAATATAATCTAGTGTTTCAAAAAATATCTAAGTTATACAGTTAGAATATGTAACATAGAGTAAGTGGAGTTTACCATATGAATTCAATGACACAAATCTTTAGCGTGTTGCAAATCTCCAAGAATGTGACTTAATATATGGGTTCTTATGAGATAACTCATGAAATTGATTACTTCGCATATCATATGAATAAGAACGTGTTTCATCTCCTTGTTTGTTGTATTCACCATTGGTCTCACAATACTATTAAAATTCAATGGCCTTATGAATGTTGAGTAATCTCCTAAAGCACGTTATATGTGATCTTCTCCATCAATATCTACCTCTTCTTCTTACTCTACGAGTTGAAAATAAGAAAAAATTGGAAAAAATCTAACACATAGTTTGTTTCCCTTGCAAAACAAAGAACATTAAAAGAAACTAGTTAATAGTAATGGTTGATTTAAATATAAATATTAAACAATACACAAAAATATAAAGAAAAATATATGAACAAATTATAAACCGTTTAAACCAAAATTAGTAAATAAAGCATAATTCACTAAACAAAAACGTTAGTCCTTAGAAACCATGCCAAAAACTTGTTATCGTAAGTTACCAAATTGTACAAGTAATAAAATAAATAAGTCCAAATATTTTTTTTCCTACAGAAGAACACATTGTTTAGAAAAACTATGATTATTTAGTAATTTAGGCGAAAAACTTTGAATGATAAAAATGATTAATTTTTATGAGAGTAATTCTAAGACCTAAAATGCAATTAAATCGATGAAAGTACTTATGCTGTAAAGACTTCACTTGTGTTAGATTTCATGCATCAAATTAGTATAAAAAAATAAAAAATATATCTCTAATTCCTAATCTAGCATTCACACCACTATTTAACAATCCTAATGTCTTAGAGATAAGTCTAAACTTATTAAGAAAAACCCTAATGTCTTAGATCTTTTTATTAAAAGTTTGCACTAAGCATTAAGTTTCGATGTTTTAGAATGACCAATGATCAAACCTTCATGTCTAGAATTGAATTTATTAGTTGTTTTATCCTAGTCTAGGTTTCAATATCGTATCCGATAATCAGATACCCACATATATGCACTCAATGAATTATCATGCAATTATAAATGAGAATAGAACACAAGAGTAATGAAAAAGAAATGTATTGAATAACATAAATCATAAAGAGTTGAGATACACATTACGTCTAACCCCTGTGAATAAGGGAGTTGTCAAAATGGATTATAACCCGCAGGCCAACCCGGCCTACCACGGGTTCGGGCCAGGTTGGGTTTGAAAAAAATGTATTTTTTTTATGCGGGTCAATTTTCAACCCAACTCATTTAAACCCGGCTCATCCACGTTGAACCTGTGGTGGGTCAAGTTGACCCACCAACCCACCTATCTAATTTTATTTTATTAAAATTTAATTTTATAAAAAAATATTTATTATTTTGTTTTGCTTGAAAAAATTATTTAAGTTCCTTATTTTCAAAATTAATTAAACACCCATGTTTCACATATTCATTTTGGAAGTGATATTTGTTTAGATTTGAATTACAAAAAGTATGTATTTTTTTATTTAAAAAAAAAGTGTAATTAAGTGAGCCGGTGAACCAACCCGTTTACCCACCAACCCATGGTGGGTCGGACTGGATTCAAATTTTTCTAGCTCGCTAATAAATGAGCCAGGTTGGGTTGACTCACTAAGTGATCAGCCCGTGATGGGCTGGGCCGAGTGACCCGTTTTGACAGCACTACTTTTATACGTATTGAACGATAGAAAAAAGAATAATGATGAATGACTCTAAACTCTAGAATGAGTCTCCAACCAAGAATTGAATTTTAATTGTGTAAAACTTTCTATTTATAAATTTTTCAAAACACACATCGTGTTGGTCTGGACTTGAAATTTGTGTACTTGATTTTGTATTTGAAGTAACTAACTATTTTAATAAATGATTTTGTTGATATATTCTTTAATCTTCGGTGATTTTCACTTATCTGCAAAATTGTAAATCAAATATCTATCCTTTCAAAATTATTAATAAAACCTTGATTATTTAAAAATATAATAATAAAAATATCAATAAAAAGATAAAAATAAACAAAATAAAAAACATGGCAATGTTGATTATCAATCTTTCATCTTTTTTATGACAATAACATTAAATTATTATATTAGGGTAAATTAAACATCTTTATACAATCATGGTGGTAAAACTAAATTCATGTGAATGAGTTAGAAAATAAAAATAATCAATATAAAAAATCATTAAATCGAAGTTGAGGCCATTTGATTTCGGCCTAGATTGAGGTGAGTTAGCCTCAATCTAGACAAGTCGAGTTAGTCCAAGCTTAAGTCAAGTCAAGTTGGCCTAGGTTTAGGTCGAGTCAAGTTAATTCGTACTAAAGATCGAGTTAAGTTAGTTTGTTTAATTAAATTAGTAGAAAATAAATTCTATAAGTTTATTTCTTAAAATAAATAATATTCACAATTTTATAATTTCTTTTTAAGTACAAGCCTGTTGAACCTATAAATGACTTTGAACTTGAGTGATATAAGGGGTGAATGAGGGAGCTACTTTTGTATGTATTGAAGAAGAAACGCGGATGAGAAACACACAAGATGTTTTTTGCTAGTGTTATTGGTTTTAGGAATTTAAATCAATGCAAAGTTTTTGGCATGTATGAGTTGCAAGTAATGTAAAATGGGCCTAAGTAAACCAATTAGCTAAATTTGCACTTTTTCTTACGGGCATGCGGACTTGCCAGCATGGCCCATCCACGTTATCATCCTTAGAGTTGAAGTCAAACCAGCTTGGTTTGCGTCTATTTAAGTTAAGTTTACTTGAACCTATATTGTATCAAGTGTAGTCAATCCATGTTGAGTCAGGTTTGAGTGAGATCAAGATGAACTATACCAGGTCAATCAAAGAGAAGTTGGACCCATGTTCGACCAACACGTCAAACCTACATTGGTTCGAGACCAGATCAAATTAGATTAATCACAGGTTAAATTGATTAGGTCAATTATCCTATGTTAGATTTGTTAAAATAAAAACGAAAAATATACAATAATTATGCATTTATAAATAAAAAATACAAAGAAATATGTTTAAGTTGGTTACATTTAAAACTAAATATATAATATTACAAGTAACAATATCTAATAATATCTTAATCATATCTAATAGAATTTAACATAACTGACAAAGTGAATTTAATAAGAAAATAATAATTAAATTTAAATTAAATTAAAAAGATATAAACCGATATAATATAATTAAAATGAATTTAGATTTTAGATTCAATTTATTTTATTATATCTAGATTGATATTAAATTGAATTTTAAAAATCATTCCATAACCCCTAGGTGAAACTCGCATGTTATAACACTAATAAGAAAAAGGAATATTATATATAAGACAACAAAAGTCAACCTAAGATTATTTTACACAAATTTGGTCACTTTAAGTAGGTTGTTTGTATGTATGCACTTTGATTATAAATCTATCAATTTACAATTTCTTTTATTATTATATCAATCAAATTATTAATATAAAATTTTCACTTATTTATTTATGTTCATTTTTTATTTCCCAATCTATACCACTACCTAATCCAATGAAATGGTTACTGTTGAAGTGATTATAAAGTTTACAACTTGTGTCCTCCACGGTCAACCACAGCTGTTCAAAAATAAAAAGCTCGGTCATAATATATATCAATACTGGGACACACACTCACAAGAGTAAAGAAAATTATAATATAAAAATGTATATCAGTATAAAATATATTAATATTTTAAATTGTTAAATGCTCTTATTTTGTTATGGTCGTTATACTAGGAGTAAATAATTACAAAAAGTTTTGGTTGCGTCAATATATTTTTAATGATGAGAACTTGTTCTAACCTGTTTAAAGCAACAGGAAAAAAAAAATTATAAGTTGGATGATGAGCACTAAAAATGCATTTGTTCGCTTCCATCTTTGCTTTTGTTATTGAAGTGGGATATATCTTTGTAATTGGCTAGGATTGGAATCCATAACAAAGATGTGGATCACACCCTCTCTCTGTCTCTCTCTCAACAAAATTATTATTTTCTTCCAAAAGAAAGCTTAATCGTATCAGCACTCCTGCTCACTCATGCATATATACGCTCATTAGTATCAGATGCATTTCATTCTACATGTTCTATACTACCAAACTGTATACCACAACACAAAAAGAGAATGCCTTCTTTTCTTAAAATATCATTGTCAAAGGCCTATGCATTTTTTAAAAAGATCACACCATTATCACAACAACATTTTACAAAAACTCTTTATCCCTCGTCATCACTTATCCTTGCAAAAACTACATCAAAATATCTATCTACTGTCTTTCTAAACTTAGTCTATGTTTGAAGTCCCATAAATAGGTATGAACTTTCTTTTACAGTCCGATTTTACGGAGTTAAATTAGGTTTAAAAACTATTTTCTAATAGGATATAAAGTTATGGTTAGAGTGTATTAAACTCGAGATGACCATTAATTCTGTTTCATCTATTTGTAGAATTATCAAGGTAGCAAGTGTATATATAATGTATGAATGAATATATCAGGAGTAGATTGTAACAGGTGTGCTGGGAGAGTATAAAGTACATATGCACTGATGTTATTCTGTGATGAGGCAGTGATAGTGGAGTATAAACGTAAAGCCTCTTTATCAAAGATGTTCACTTCTCGCAGCAGTAGTACTTGAGCAAGAACCTGCTTTTTCATCATCAAGGCTTGTCACTGCTTCCCTAAGTGATCCACTCAACCATTCCATATCTTATATACATCTCTTACACCTTTCTTCTTCCCTGCAACCATTCACAATCACCTCTTGTATTTTTTTCTTCTCTCAAAATGAACCACCATCCTTTCATCATCCTCTTCTCTACTATACTAATCGTTTCCACCACCACCCTGTCACTCTCCCAGGTTATCATCACCAGTAGCACCACCAAGAACCAGTCAGAGTTTTTCTTTCTCATGAAACTGTCCCTCCACGGGAAGTACCCCTTGAATTGGGACGCTGGAAAACCCGTGTGCAGCTTCACCGGAGTTACCTGCAACACCAAAGGTGACGTTATCGGCCTCGACCTTTCAGGTTGGTCATCACTTACTGGAAAGTTCCCGGCAGATACATGCTCTTACCTCCCACAGTTACGTGTTCTCCGCCTCGGCCACACCAGGTTCAAGTTCAACGTAGACACCATCCTCAACTGTTCCCACTTGGAAGAGTTTAACATGAACCACATGTCCCAGACCGGCACGCTCCCAGATTTCTCTTCCTTGAAATCTCTAAGGATTCTCGATTTGTCCTACAACGACTTCACAGGCCAGTTCCCCATGTCGGTTTTCAACCTCACCAACCTCGAGGTGCTAAACTTCAATGAAAACCAAGGCTTCAACCTGTGGCAGTTACCTGCAGATATTGACAGGTTGAAACACCTCAAGTCCATGGTTCTCACGACGTGCATGGTGCATGGTCAAATCCCTGCGTCCATAGGGAACATAACTTCCCTCATCGATCTTGAGCTGAGTGGGAATTTCCTCACGGGACAAATTCCGAAAGAGCTTGGTCAGCTGAAGAACCTTCAACAGCTTGAGCTTTACTACAACTACCATCTCGTCGGGAACATTCCTGAGGAGTTGGGGAACCTCACGGAGCTCGTGGATTTGGATATGTCAGTGAACAAGTTTACCGGGAGCATCCCTGCGTCGGTTTGTAGGCTTCCCAAGCTTCAAGTTTTGCAGCTCTACAACAACAGCCTCACAGGTGAAATCCCAGGTGCGATTGAAAACTCTACAGCTTTAAGAATGCTGTCTCTGTACGACAACTTCCTTGTAGGACAGGTTCCCAAGAAACTGGGACAGTTCTCTGGAATGTTAGTTCTTGACTTGTCGGAGAATAAATTTTCTGGTCCGTTACCAACCGAGGTTTGCAAGGGTGGTACGCTAGAGTACTTTCTCGTTCTGGATAACATGTTTTCTGGAGAGATACCACAGAGTTATGCGAACTGCATGATGCTGTTGAGGTTTAGAGTGAGTAACAACCGTTTGGAGGGTTCCATTCCCGCGGGACTCCTTGGTTTACCACACGTTTCAATCATTGATGTGAGTAACAATAACTTGAATGGTCCAATTCCTGAGATTAACGGGAATTCTAGAAACCTGTCTGAACTGTTCCTTCAGAGGAACAAAATTTCAGGTGTCATAACTCCCACAATATCTCGAGCCATTAGTCTGGTCAAAATAGATTTCAGTTACAACCTTCTATCTGGTCCAATCCCTTCCGAAATAGGCAACCTCAGAAGGCTCAATTTGCTTATGTTGCAAGGGAACAAGCTGAATTCTTCCATCCCTGGTTCACTCTCTTCATTGGAGTCTCTCAACCTTCTTGATCTCTCCAACAATCTTTTAACTG
The DNA here is from genome assembly GCA_027742785.1 of Vigna reflexopilosa. Taxonomy (NCBI): domain Eukaryota; kingdom Viridiplantae; phylum Streptophyta; class Magnoliopsida; order Fabales; family Fabaceae; genus Vigna; species Vigna reflexopilosa. The sequence continues at coordinate 7,793,581 of CM050918.1, read as the reverse complement.
GGAGCATCCCTGAAAGCCTCTCTGTGCTGCTACCAAACTCTATTAACTTCTCGCACAATATGCTTTCGGGTCCAATTCCTCCCAAACTGATCAAAGGAGGCTTGGTGGAAAGTTTTGCAGGGAATCCTGGTTTGTGTGTGCTACCGGTGTATGCCAATTCATCGGATCGAAACTTCCCCATATGTGCAAGTGCCTACAAGAGCAAGAGGGTCAACACCATCTGGATAGCTGGGGTGTCAGTGGTTTTGATCTTTATTGGGTCTGCCTTGTTTCTCAAACGTAGGTGCAGCAAAGACACCGCTGCAGTGGAACATGAGGAGACACTGTCTTCATCGGTTTTCTCTTATGACGTTAAGAGCTTCCACAAAATCTCTTTCGACCAAAGGGAGATCGTTGATTCCTTGGTGGACAAGAACATAATGGGGCATGGAGGGTCTGGGACAGTGTACAAGATTGAGTTGAAAAGTGGTGATATTGTCGCAGTGAAGAGGCTGTGGAGTCGCAAGTCCAAGGATTCGACTCCAGAGGATCGGTTGTTTGTGGACAAGGCATTGAAGGCAGAGGTGGAGACCTTAGGAAGCATAAGACACAAGAACATAGTGAAACTATACTGCTGCTTCTCCAGTTTCGACTGCAGCTTGTTGGTTTATGAGTACATGCCAAATGGTAATCTTTGGGATTCCCTGCACAAGGGTTGGACCCTTTTGGATTGGCCTACTCGTTATAGAATTGCACTGGGAATTTCACAGGGTTTATCATACCTTCACCATGATTTGCTTCTTCCTATTATCCATCGAGACATCAAGTCAACTAATATCCTGTTGGATGTTGATTACCAGCCCAGGGTTGCAGACTTTGGGATTGCCAAGGTTTTGCAAGCAAGAGGAGTGAAGGATTCCACGACAACTGTCATTGCAGGAACATATGGTTACTTAGCCCCAGGTAGTTTCTCCCACAAAAGTTATTTATACTCATCTTTTAAATTCATTTGTGCAAACTACCATCATATGTCTTCCTTGAATGATAGAGCAAATAGTATACGCAAAAGGAGTTTTTATACAACAGAAATCATTAAATACGATAAAATTTGTTGAGTTTTACAATTGCTACTACAAACGTTGAACCTAATATGATGTCTGATCAGTTAACTAAGTAACAACTTTTACAGTGCAAAAAAATTAAACTCCGTGGTAAATGATTAAGAATACATTGACTATTAGCGTGCTGCTTGGATATTCTCATGGTACTGATCTCTGAATGATGCCTTTTTACCATGTAAATAATTGAGGTGCAGATATGAATGTTAAAATATAAGTACTACATTGTACCAAAAAAAAAAACATAGGTGGTACGTGGGGGTTGGACAATTAGTCATGTGCTAACTTCTCTGTCATCTTTTTGGTGTTCCCAACGCTGAATATTATTTTGTGCATGTTTTTATGGCTGTCACAGAATTTGCATATTCATCAAGGGCCACCACCAAGTGCGACGTCTACAGTTTTGGGGTGATTTTGATGGAGCTGTTAACTGGGAAGAAGCCCGTGGAGGCAGAGTTTGGAGAGAACAGAAACATTGTTTTCTGGGTTTCCAACAAAGTAGAAGGCAAGGAGGGGGCAAGACCAAGTGAAGTTTTTGATCCGAGGTTATCATGTTTATTCAAGGATGACATGATCAAAGTGTTGCGGATTGCCATTCGCTGCACCTACAAAGCCCCAACAAGTAGACCAACCATGAAAGAGGTTGTTCAGCTTCTGATTGAGGCAGAGCCACGCGGTTCCGATTCTTGCAAGTTGTCAACCAAAGATGTTTCAAATGTCACCGTAGTAAAGAAACCATATGAATTATAATTTAAGTAGCTTAAAGGGTAAGAGGGAGCATGTGACAGCTAAACATAAGCAGTCTCTCTATAGATGAAATGAAACTGAGAGATTCACTGTAGAAGAGAGATCAAATTAGTATAATCTTTTTTTTTTCTTCTAGGCAAGTAGTTTGTAGATTCTATCTTTGACTATGAATCTTCTCTCTGTAGCTGCTCCCTTTTACTGTCTTTGAGTTTTGACATTTTGTAAAAATTTGAAGCTAGATTTCTATCCAAGCTTTAAGGTAATGTACAGTATCTACATATATTTCATACAGCCCCACTTTGGAAAGCATTTGCCAACTTGCTTTGTGGAATTTGGGTTTTTTTTCTCCTGTATCCACACTTTTATTTTGAGCGATGCAAGATGGCTCCAAAAAAAGCAGCATATATGTTGTGATTGTGAGGACTGGAAGGTCGTGATTCGCAAAGAGCTCCCTTTTTATATTTTACATAAAAAAAATCAAAATGGGTTCCAGATTCTGAATACAATATTGTGGCATTATTTGTATGTGGAGGGTCCCTCTGCCAAAGCTATCCACTGGAAAATAAAGATGAATGGAATGATTGATTGATGAGAGCATCTTGTTTCCATTTTAGCCAGTGAAAGAGAAGAAAGAAGCACCATTAAGCTTTTCCTTTTTCCTCTTGAATCCTTTTCAAGTAGAGATTATCGTTTTGTTAGAATGAGGCCATGAGGAATAGATCAATCAACCATGTCTAAACATCAGAAATGAGCCATGAAACCCCCACTTCCAACTTCAAAGTTTATAAACACCTCTCTGTGCTAAGAAGAGGAAAAACCAATCAAAATCATAACCATATTTGAAGTAGATTTTGATACAACAAGATCAGCCATATTTAAGGAAAACAGGAAGAAAATAGCAATATAATGAAAATGTTATCATTGTGTACAAAGGCAAAACTACAGGCAACATAAAATCAGTGGCACATGCTTGTTACCTTGTAAGCAAAAAATGTATGCAGAGTGAGTCACACGTGTGCGTACAATTATATGATATATCTGAGTTTCTGTACATTCATGTGCTTTATGAGTGGATGGCGGGGTCGCCTTAGAAGAATGAGATTCACAAACGCAACATTTCTTTAGGCTTGGTGGAGAGGCCATAAATCATAAAAGTTAGAAGGTTCGGTAAGAATAGTTTTCTTAAACAAAAAAGACAGAAGGCATCAACTTCCAAAGCATGCTTGGCTGTAAGAGGAAGCTAAATTGAGGACAGGTATGTTCTCTCCTTAAGTACAATAGGAACCAAAGGAGTTCAGATGAGACACTCTGATACCCTGCACCAGATTTAATTATCAGTGCATATTCTATTGATTTATGGACTATAACCCCTCATAAAAGTCAGAAGTGTGTGTGTCTCTCTGTATATATATTCCAAATATCTACTCTTGTCTCGTCTCTTCTCATCAACAGTCCCAAAAGGGTGGAAAACCTGACTTTCACTGAATTAAACAGTCACTCAATCAAAAATTGATATTTGCAAGAACACAACATACCTGTTTCGTACAAGGAATTCTTAAGTATGAATTTAACTCCAATGCCCCAGTGTAAAATGCCAAACTCGTGACCAATTGCTAACTGTGCGTTACCAGACAAACCAAAATGATGCACTATAAAGACAATAATTGTCAACCCGACCAACAACACAAAAACATTGCACATTATCTGTTAACATAATGAGTCTACCCCACCAAGGTCTAAAATCCTAGTAAACAGAGCAAGTCTAATATATGGCCTTTGCTCAAAATAATTTCAAGTTTCAATGGGTGATTGATCAATTTGTCATTGTTGACATCATTGGGAACATTGCCAAGTTAGGCACTTCAGAATTTGTATATGCCAACTCTGTGCACACATCTTCTTATCTCAGTACAAAAAACTAGTGGCGCACCCACATCTCAAGAGAGTTTAAAATGGGTCTAAAAATAATTTCCCTGTAATCTTTTTGTCTCAGTTGAAAAATTCTCAAAATTATGTTGATCCAAAGGTTGTGTTTTTTAATCAAATAGAACAGTTTCTGTCACTTGTCAACTATTGTCCTGTCCCGTGCTACTAAAGGTCAAACACTCGAACGTTTGGTCTCTATTACCACCAAAAATCATGCATCGAATTTTCTGCCCCTATTATTAGGTTAGGGTTCCTTCATTCGCAATGGCAGGCAATTTTTCTTCCAATTGCCACTATGAGAACGAAGAGGGGAAAAGCTGCTTCTTTTAGGTTTGTTGGTAACATAGTTTTACAACTCTATCAACCATGCAGTCTTTGGGCTAACAACTAGATAGTAATAGCCCAGCTGTTACGGCCCAGTCCAGGTTACAAGTTTAGGGCCCATTCAAGATTATCGTTGTCGCGATAATTGAAAAATTAATATTTTAAGAATTTTTAAATATATTATTGAATAATTCATTTGTAATATCTTTTTCAGTGTATGATTAAACCAATTTTAGGCTTCTTTTAAACTCCTTTATTTAAAAAATCATTTATAAATTCCAAAATAAAGGATTTTATTATATATAGATAACTTTTAGTTGTTAAATTCTGTAATTTAACATTAGTTTACACGAATAACTTAATGATTTTTTTTTCATATTTGTCAAATATGTTGCATCTTGTTAAGATAGAAAATATTATAAATAACTTTACACAATTTCTTTACAAAATTTTCTATTTATTAGTTTCCTTATAAATATTAAAGACAGGACTTATCAAATTTTAAATTAACGGATCATACTAGCAATTAAAATGCTTCATTGCTTTTAATAATTTTACTTAACTTCAATAAAATAAGTCCAACTAAAAAATAATTGAGAATGACTATGAAGAGAAACCTTATCACAATATTATATGAAAATTTTAGACAAGATCCCTTTTTCCCTATCAAGGTTGCCATTGTATTTATTAGCATCTTCCAAAAAATAATTTAAAATATTCTAACTCTTTTTCCCTTTTGGTTTGAAGCTAAACTAAGAAATAAAATAAAAGTTTGCACATTAGTTGTTTTCTATTTATCTCCACATGTAAAACTGTAGTGTTTTTAATTTTTACGTGAGAGTTAATTAATTAGTTTTTTTTTTAATCTCAATCTTCGATTATCATTTAATAAAAGTATACACATTTAATTTTTGGTTTTTTTAATCTGTTTTCTAAAACTGTATTGAACTAAAAAAAAAATCGCGTACAACGTAAAGCACATTTTCAATAGCACGTTAATTTAAAAAAATGATTTATAAAACGTAACCACAAGAACATTCTGGATAATTTTTTACTTAAATTATACGTATAGCTTTTGCTACAAATAGTGCACCATGGTAATTAAATACATCCCTTTTTCAAACAAAACTTAACCCTAAGATCATACAATACAACGATTCATTTTATTCAAATTGATTACTATTTGATTATGAATAAACAAATTTGTTTCTTGACGGAAAATGAGATACAAATTTTAATAGAAAAAATCATTTATTTAAAAATATATTTTTTATTTTCCCATATTGCATACTCTTTTCATCAAACTGTCAGATAATTTCAAAATTAATATTAAAAAATTCAGCTAATCGAAAGTTAAATACTTCCTCCATTGATTAAAAAACCTCTATTTAATATTAAGTGGCTTAAATATTATAAAACACATATTTAAGTTATTTTTATACATAGATATCCACATTAATAAAATATTGTCTGTTTAAGTCAAATTTTTAAGATTTATTTTTGGTATCATTCCAAAAAAATCTTAGAAGTATTTTATGTGTATATAAACTCATATTATTTTTTATTTTATCTGATGTGAAACTTTGTTTGTGCCTTATACGATTTAATCTCTAAAAAAAATTATAATTTAAGTCCAATTCTCAATTTTTTTATATGGTTTTATTTACTTTACTTTGATCCAATTAAGTTTTAAACCTAAGAGTTCATTTAAGGTATCTTCGTAAAATAATGTAACTAACTAAAAGAATATGCAAAAGTAAAGATTAAGTAGAAGTTATAAATTTTCTATAAAATTTTAAGATTCACATCAGAAAAAAGAAATAGGAAACTAAAATAAAAAATTAGAAATTAAAGGAGACAAAAATTATAATTAGACTAAAGAACTATCATGCAAATGTTAGCTAGTGTCTAAGGACACTTTTTAAGAAATTAAAAGAGAGAAAATGTATCAGAATTTGGAGAAAATGTTTCACATGAGCATTAACATTTGGTTGAAAAACATAAATGATCTTGTTAATTGGAACATTTATTAAAAGTTATTGCAAAGTGAAGCAAAATTAATATTTTTTAAATGAAATAATTTAAAACTGAATATGGACAGAAAAAAATGTAATGGAGAAGAAGTAGTAGATGAATAAAATGCCGTTTTCTTAGACAACATTATTGATTCTTTATTTAAGTCGCTGTAAGCACTTTAAATAAGTTTTCACGTTCCATCTTTTCACTTCTGGTCCACAACATGCATAATATACACAGCAAAAAGATGCTACCGACAACCTTTAATAAAAAATATACATTTAAAATTGTTGTTAATATGTCTATGGTACAATAATGAGACAGATGTTAGTAAATGTTTCTAAGAAAATAATTAAAGGTGTAAAAAATATACTTAAAGGATGTTAATTATGATTAAAAAATTATTAATTAAAATTGATTAATAGTCCTGTAATTATAGTCTTTAATCAATTTATTATTATTTTAACTTTTTAATATTTTTCATTTTGGAAAATATAATTGTAAAGGACACGATGAAGTAACCTTGTCATTTATTATTTCATAGAAAGCATTCGAATTTCAATAATAAAAAATTACGATAATTCACACTGTTGAATCAAATAAAATTAAATTCATTCATTGTCTATTATAATTTTCTTTTTCTTGTCACAGGTATCCTCTTACCCATAAGGCGCATATTATCTTTTACATGTCATTTGTATTAGTAAGTTATTAATATATATAATCACGGCACTGAAATTTAAACTTATAACGTGTTAGCCAAAATTTCCACCATTGAATTTATCAATATATATATAATTAGAAAATAGTATACTCATATATAGTCAGTGTTAAAGTTTTTCTCGATATTTATAATGTATATAATGATACGAGTTATAAATGTGAAAAGAAAATTGTTTTTTTATAGTTGTTTTTGCGGGTTATTTCCATTTTATTGGTTCTGAAAAATCTAGGAGACATCTCTGACTTCAATTGGTTCAAGTTTTATGTTTTTGTTAATAGTTCACACTTTTGGAGAGTATAAATGTTATATAAGTAAAAAAGTATTAAATATTATAATGCATGAACTTCAAACTTTTAATTATAATAGTTACGATGAATTTTTACATTTTTTTTCTTTAATAATCATTAAATTACACTTTAATTAACACTGGTTAGTTTATTTATGATTATTATTAACTGAGTATTAATCTGATATTTATTCTATAATTAGTCAATTTTGTCAATCGATCTGGATTATTAGTTCTAAGGTGTATTAGTTTGGTCACCAATCAATTTGGGGGATCGACCCTAAAGATGTATTGGTCGATCTCGCCAATTGGTCTAGGTGATTGGTCCTAGGATATATTGGTTAGTTTGTCAATCAGTCTGGGGGGTCAACCCCAAGGATGTATTTGTCAGTCTCATCAGTCGATCTGGGTGATTGGTCCAAGGTGTATTGGTCAATCTCTCTAGTAGGTATAAGTGATCGACCCAAGGGTGTATTAGTTGGCTCGTCAATTGGTTTGACTAATTGACCAAAAGGATATGTACCATACACTAGCTCCCCAAGTCCGAGGACCTATAATTGAAAAGATAAATGTACCATACATTAGTTGGTTGATCTGTGAATATTATTAACTAAGTGTTAATCTGAACTTTATTTTGTAATCGATCAATCTTGCCACTTGGTTAGAGGGATCGACCCCAAAGTGTATTGGTCGGTCTCAATAGTCAATTTAGGTGATCAGTCCCCATGTATATTGGTTAGTTCGCCAATTTGTTTGGGGGATAGGCCTTGAGGGTGTACTAATTGGACTCATCAGTCGATCTGGATGATCGAACCAAAGGTATCCCAATCGGTCTTATCATCAATCAGTCTGGATGATCAATGTAAGGGTTTGTTGATCGGTCACACGAGTCAGTTTGGGTCCCAAGAGCGTATTGGTCGACTTGTCAATCGATTTGACTTATTGACCAAAAAGATATTTATTATACAACACTCCTTATACCCGTTTACAATCCACTTTTAGAAATAAGAGAGATATTGAAAAGTAAAATATTGAATGTAAAGTATGTGAAAAAAATGGTTTGTGTTAAAATAATAATATCGAAATGAAAAATCAGGAAAAAATGTAAAATAAGTAATGAAAAATAATAAACAAAATTTAAGAAGTGCAAAAGAAAAACTATACTACAAAATAATTAAAAAGCAAGATAGAGAGAGTTAGTTTTGAGAACTTATTGAATTACATGAAAACAGCTTGTGAACAGAGAAATCATAATGTATGTGAACACACCATGTAGAAAGTAAGTTTTAACGAGTGTTGTTATATAAAGATAAGATAATATAATTGTTGTGTAAAGAAATAAACTTTTTAATATTTTGAACCATCATTCACAATACATACTTAAACTAATGTAAAAAAGAACTGACGTTTATTATTTTTTACCTTTAACATCTGCAAAAACATCGATGTCATAGTGGTAGACGTTGATTGACGTCAAAAATGGTCATTTTCAGACATTAATTGACATCGAAAATGGTCATTTTCAAACGTTAATTGATGTTGAATAATGGTCATTTCTGATGTCAATTAACGTTTGAAAATGATCGTTTTAAATGTCAAATGAGTCAAATGACATTAAAAAATGCACTTCTAGACGTCCCTGCTTTGTTTTTTTTTTTTATTAAATGAATCATTTTTAGAGTTTTGTCATACCTGAAAAGCAAAAAACTAACAAATGTAGCCTAGTTTTGGCATTTCATATATCCAAAATTCATTTTCAAATTTGTATAAATTAATATAAACTAAAATTATCACAAGTAAAAACCTGAAAAACCATGAGAATATGGCTAGCACATATTTGTATTCATCATCACCCATAGAATGAAGAAAGAATTGTCATTCTGTCAATCATTAGTGTGTATGTTAACATTGGTGTTACAATAGTAGTAGTAATAGTGAATGGTGTTATAGTGAGTAGTGTATTTACTTGTGATTTTTAGTTTTGATAACTAGAGTTATTAATTTTTAATGAATTTTTTTAGCACTCCTTAAAACCTCTATTTTAGAAAAAAAAAATACCAAGAGCCCTTGTTTGCGATTTGTCTAAAGTTTAAAAATTATTATGGGTTTTTCTGATGATTAAACCCTATATATATCTTTAAACGAACATAATTTTTGTTTTGGTTAGAAAATTTGACATTATTATATTTTGATTTGGGGTGAAAAAAATTCCAATCAGGTGACAATTCGGCTATGTAGGCTATTCTTTCTAGATTTTTAAAAAAATGTCTTTTTCTATTTTTTGTCAATTTATTTTGTTTTTTTTTTCAAACTTTGGAAAATTATTTCACAGGCTTTGAATTTTGATTTAAAAATTTTTGTGGGGTCTTTTCATGTTTTTTGGTGTTTTAACAAATTTTCAGGTCATTTAGAGTTCTTATAGACATACTATCAATTTTATCTTAAGTTTAGATGTATACAGTGTATGAACATCAAACAAGTTCAACAATACCAACAATTTTTCAATCAATTTATATCCCATAAAAAACGAAAATGAAACTAAACTTATTCTTGAAGGTGGGTTCTCTGCCAGAATAAAGTGTTACTACCAGTGAGAGAGAAAGGAGAACGCTCCTATGCTCCAAAAAGGACCTGTGTGTACGAAACCAATCGATCAAAACGAAAGAAAATCATGTGTTGTTCGCCAAGAGCTTTGTCCGAGAAGGGTTTGAGTAAAGAAAAATATTTTTCCCAAAGATAAAGTGGATAAATTTTCACTCTCTTGTCCAAATTTTTTTAATGAATTCACTAACATATAACGTCTGAAAAGTGATATTTCGACATCTTAAAACTTTTTGACGTCTAAAAATAAAACATTCGACGTCATACTTGATACATTAGAATTTCAACTTCTAATAACCATATGACGTTGGAAATCAGAAATTTCGATTGTCAAAATTCAATATTTATTTATAAAAATATCATCAATTATTTTTTACATTGATTTTTTCGTATTACAAAATTGAATACGAGACGTCAAACTTTTTTTTAAGATTAACTTATAATCGGTATTGTAAATATATAAGGGATGAAAATAATAATTTCTTAGCATTAAAGAGTGAAAATAATGACGAGTAATAGAAATCATCACTGAAGGTGGTATATATGTTTATTCTACCAATTTGTAGCATTTCACTTTTATTTATCTTTTCTTCTAAATCACAAGAGTTCTTTTATTCCCTTCTTCACAACAATCATTTTATTTCTTATGTCCATTGCTCTTTCTCACATTCATAGCGATATTGTGGACTCGTCGTTATTGATGTTATCGTATTTAAATTATTTTTACATGTTAGATCGATAAGTGTGTACTTTAAAAATTAAATTAGATGTTAGATCGATAAGTGTGTACTTTAAAAATTAAATTAGTTATTTTATGTTAAAAATATATGGGTGAGAATTGTTTAATTAACTATGTTAAAATTTAAATGTTTCATGTTTATATATATATATATATATATATATATATATATATATATATATATATATTTCAAGTGTGGGTCGATAATCTTTGTCAAACATTTATTTACACTTTTCTCCTAATTTGTTCCTATTGTTTTGTTTTGTGAGCACTTAGCCTAATTTTGCTATGTCATTGATGCTTATAGTCTTCAAATTGTACAAACATATATATGTCAAAAGTATTCTGATGCTCAAGTAAGTAATTTAATCGACCGGAGGTTACAGTTAAATATTAAATTCTTAATAAATACAATCAACTATCTTCTTATAGGTTTTGAGATGGACCTTATGATTAACAAAACTGTAATCATAATCCAATAGCTAATGAGTTAGGCTTACCAATAAACTTGATTAAAAGTTGTGCTTTAGTGTGCTTGTGGTTTAAGACCATCCAACTGCTTAACTCTGTCTAATCGATCTCTCTTTGACCATATTGAATATACGATAATATATATATATATATATATATATATATATATATTTAGTATAAAATTAATTAATTATGAGTTTTGATGTCCCTTTTATCTTTTAATTGATATTTAATACGAATTAGAATTTTACGTAGTAATTTTTTGAAGTCTTTTGTTGAATAGATGAATTTAAGAGAATAGAAAACAAAAATAAATTTTGGAAAAGTTTTTGAATGATATAATGGATGTAATAGATAAATAATTTTGTCCTTATAATTAAAATTAATAAAAGTAATATATATTTAGTTAAAATTAAGTTGAAGTTAATAGAAAAGAAAATCTATTTACTTAAAACAAAATTTGAATAGGTAAAAGTCATACATAAGTTACACACAGTGAAAAAGATTCTCAATAATGTGTAGGGCATACTCATAAAAACGTCTGGCATGAACAATACACACCTTTATATCTTTTACATTTGAGTATTGATTCATCATTGCATTTATCTCGTAAATATGCACAAACTTCATTCACTCTCGTAAATATAGCTTTCATTCATAGTTGCACATGTTTATGATGGCAAAACACTCACTAACATCATATTACATAAAATTCAAATACTAAATAAATTATAGTTGAATAACACAACTTAGTTATCATATGTATCAATAACCATAAATTACACATTATATCAATTAAAGAGAAGTAACTTTAAACTGTGGAATTTAATTCCATCACTCCATTAAAACGTACAATCTGACAAAATATAATGAAATAATTTTAGAGCAGTATTTATTATATAGTTGTTATGGTTTAGTGGTGGGGGTGTAATGTAACATAGAGAGCGTTGAAGATAAAAAAAAAAGAAATTAAAAAAAAAACAGCTTTTATTAGTGATGTGATATATAAATATAAGAGGGCGGCTATTTGATTTGTTGTTACCAACACATTTATTAGTTTTTTTAACTCTTAATTAATTACACACATCTACCTTCTAACGTTTCTTTAAATGTACCATCACCTTTTGCTTTTCCACCTTTAGCTCTCCAACAAAATAAACCAAACTAAAACACAAATTTTCAAAACAAACAAAAATACCATCTTTCTCTGCCTTTTCAGTTCTCTTGACGCCATTTTCTCCAACAGATTTTCACTTTCTCACTCGCATTTTCTATCCACTGCCCCAAAACAACACAATCTTTTCGCAGATTTTTCAATAACTAACCAACATCCACAAGGTAAAAAATACAATGGACAAACTTGTCATCTTACACACAGGTGCAAAATATACTATACTGTTTTATTTTTTTATTTTTATTTGCAAAGATTAAATAAAATGACTTTTTGTATCTGCAAATATGATATAAATTTTGAGTTGAATTAGGCATTTAAAATCATACGTACACGTGGCCCAAATATATTAACGACGGGGTTGAATTCAACCCGGTCCCTCTTTTATTTATTTATCCTTCGAAAAAGGTTAATGTTATGTCATACATTTGCAAGTTTAGTTTTTCAAGGATCGCAATTAAATAGGCGCTGGTTTCAGAAAACAAAACTGGTTAACCATAGTATAATTTAATATTTGAAATTGAAATTGAAATTGAAATTGAAATTGAAATTGAAATATTAAATAAGAAGGATGAGGTAAGTGAAGGTGAAGAAGCATTAGGGTAGGGGAGAGGTAGAAGGTGAAAAAGCAAAAGGGGTTACATAATAAAATGAATGTTGGGGGAATGCAATAAAAGCTGAATGGATACGATTTGGGAAGCAAGTCAAAAATTCCTGTGACACTGATCTCACGTCATTTCAGGCTTTCACATTCAAAATGGCCAAACAGCCACGGAGTAATAGTAGTACTACTACCACTGCTTCTCTTCTGTGCAGCCCCAAAGTGCCCCTCACCATACGCTATTCTCAATTATTATTATTATTATTTTTTTAAATTATGCAAATGGGTTAATTTAAAACCTGGTTAGTCACAAGACACCAGCATAACCACTGTCAACACGACCAAAAATTTATTCTATATTTAAAACCAAAAATCAGACCACCCAGAGAAAAAGAGAGAGAAAGAGAGAGAGAGAAAAATAGGGTAGAGTGGTGGCATGGGAGAGACAAAAGGGTGAGTATTACCAGAAAGAGGAACAAAGAGAAAGTTGAAAATGGCCTTTCACCGGCCTTCCCCAAACCCAAAATGCTCAATGCCTGCATAAGCTTCCTACCCCAACCAATCAAACTTCCCCATTTTGGAACCTTTATTCTCTTTCTCTCTCTCTCTCTCTCTCTTTCTCTCTCTCTAAATCCTTAGAGAGTGAGACAAAGAAACAAAACCCCAGTGTGATAGCGGCAAGGCTTGGCTACCATTCTTCTGATTCTGTTTTTTGCTGCAATGGGTGTCATGGAGGAGAATAACACGCTGCTTAGCTTCTATTGCTCCTGTTCTTGTTCTTCTCCTTCTCCAACATGCAATGACCCTTATGCCCTTTCTCTCAAACAGGTACCTGCTCACCCTCCCTTTGTAAATCCAACCTCGTTTCCCTCCTTTCGTAGATGAGACACGGACACGAGCAGTACAATGTAGCTCTCTCTTCTCTCTCTCTGTCTCAGTCTCAGTCTCTCCCTTCTCTCTTCCATTGCGTCCAAAAAGGCAGACAGGATGGAGCCAGGCATAAACCATATTTTTATATATAATTTATAAATACTATCTCTATATATTTTCTTCCCATTTTATAAATTTTCCTTTTTTTTTTGGGTTTTCTTCAAAAGCTGCTGCGACGGCAACAACACCCCCAACCCCTCTCTTTTCGGGATCTTTTTTTATGTTTTTGTTTTCTTTTCTGGTGCTCTGAGATTTAAAGGAAGAAAGAGGAGCATGTGAATCGTCATCGATCATGGGTTTTGGTTAAGCTACATTAGAATGCCTAGGAGAGACACTGTTTTGAGGTTTTTCATCATTTGTTGACTTTCGCTTCTGTATGTAACCTCCTTTTCATTTCCGATGATCACTATGATGATGTATCTATGTTTGTCCTCCATTTTTTAATAGATTATATTGTTTTTCAATTTTCCTATTGCTCGTTTTTCTTTCTATTTGTTTGTCAATTTGTGATATTGTTCGAATAGTGTTCTTGCATTTGTGGTTTTTCTCTGCCGGTGGCATAAATTTTGTTGAATCCCGTGAGGTTGAAACGATTTTTGTTTGGCTCTGAACAAGTGAGATGTCACTGTTTTTATTGATGTTCTGTGAAATGGTGTACGGGGAAGAGGGAGTAAGAACAAAAAGATTTGATCGAATGTGGTCCAAGAATGTCAGGGAGGATGGTATGTGGTGGAGTTGAATCTTTGGTCACTGTTCCAACCTTTATTCTTAACTGATGCAGCAGTAGCCGCATGATTTGACTCTAGTGGGACCTGTTTTGTATATGACTAGTGCGTGCATTGTCTGATTAGAATTTGCGATGAACTGAGCAATCCATTGTTCGTTGTTTGTGAACACGATAACCTCGTCATGATAAGTGCAATGCAAGAGCTCTGGAAGAAGAATCGCAGGGCTACAGTATTTTGTCCAAAGAAGTTAAAAACAGAAACTTTTCTTTAGCTGTAAATATTTTTATTGAACTGAATAGTATTTACTTCCACTCACCATTTTGATTCATTTATGTTCCAATTTCACATTCCTCAGCAGTTCTTCTGTGCAATTGCATTAGCTAGAGTCCTGTATAAGTTTTTGTTTGGTCACATCATACGCTATAGTTTCACCTCATTCGTCCTTGAAGCAATTATTTGCATCCTATGATATTGTATCTGTTTTAGTGTAGCGACACATGATGTCTACGACAGGAATTGACATCATCTCCTGTTCTGATAATTAATTTGCATTCTGTCAAATGTTTGAACACCGTAGGATAGTATGGAGATTCTCCATATGTAAATTTAACCTGCATACATCATCATCATCTCCATATGTTAGATGAAGTTTTCTACTGTTAGATACATTTTGTTGAGTTTTGGTCATGTGATCATAAAATTCCTTCCCGTTGCTTCAAATTTTTTACTTCCATTTTCATAATCTAACCATAGAATAACATTTCCTTTGTCCTTGACTCACTGTGTGCTTCAGTCATTGTGTCTCTTCATGATAGCCTTCCTGATTTCATCTGTTCATGTTAGGTCAGTTGTTGTATGACTGTTGGGTCAGGGAAGCAGCAATTTCCAGTTTTCCATGATAATCTTAAAAATTCTACTTCTACTCTTTCTGGTATTCTGAAGATTTTTACTGTCTTTAATCTTTAGCACACAATAACTGTAATTTCTACATGTTTTTAGGTGCAGGATTCAGTAGGCAGTAATTGTATATTAGGCTGTTGCTGCATTCGATATTTTCTCATATTTGATTCCATGGTAAGAAACATAGTCTGTGAACTGATATATTCTGTTTGGATTATGACCCTGAGATTTTGGTCATAGCTCTTCAAAGTAAGAGGAGATGAAAATACGAGCATATCACTTCTGGGTGCAGAGATATACTTTCTCACCAGAAAGACTTTCATAGTGTCATGCTATGCATCATTTGGTAGTAATCAATCATATGCATAACAAACTTCTCTGTCTTCTTTCTCCAATTTCTCTTTGCCTCTTGTGGAAATCTGGTACATGCAATTTTCTGTATGATTCGGTATTGTTTATCTAGGAAAAGTATTGATATTTGTTGTCCGCTATTTTGGTTTATAAACACCTTCTAGGCTGAAATTCCTTCGAAATAAAGCCACATTTGAAATATTCAAATTTCGGGAGAATGGATGACGCTTGAATTTAATGTAGTAAAAGCTTTCGGATTCAAAAGTCAGAGTAGAAAACTTTTTATGTTTACCTCACATCAAGAATACAGTGTTCCAGTTTAAAAGCTTTCATTTTCTGCACCCACATGAGCTCAATGTTATCTACATAGTTGTGTGGCGATTATTGGTAATAATGTCATATGAGCCAAGTGCCCTTTTCTCTGGGCACTGCTAGGATCAAGAATTATGGGCCGTTTAAGTTACAATGCCCCAAAAATTGGATGCTAAAGTTCTTTAAATTTTACATTTCGTTACAATTCTTTTTAAAGAAACAGAGAGTTGTCATGCAATGAAAATTAATTTATCGCTTTTGTTTTTAAGAAATTTGAAATCCATAGCGGCATACCCCAGCTATGATGCACCAAAAATATCTTAATCTTATGAATGTGATGTCGGAGCAAACAAACTACAAAGTGCGCTGTCGCTTTTATGTTCAAACAAAGTGCTAAAAAAATATTTTAATATTTTTTAACAAACGGTTGAAGTTAATACATCTGACAAGTTTTCAATACATTATTCAAGCGTTCTGTCGCTTACGTGCCATTTTATTGTAACACTAATTGTTAACAAGACTCATTTACCTTCACTTTGAATATTTTCGATATATAGATTCATTTGTGTCTGATTTTATCATCAATTTTTTGATATTATTAATGAACATTAATCTAATGTTTGTTGTTTATCTCTATTTTTCATTTTTAATTTTTTTTACAATAAAATATAAATGAGAAGAGAAAGTAGTTTTTGTTTATTTGGTGAGTGATAAAAAGTTGGGTCCGCAATAGAAATTTAGTATCTAGTGAATGTTGACACGCCAACAGTTGATGATATGGCATGTCACCAGAATCTGGACCCATCAATTTCCATATAAATACATCTCCTCTGTGCTCCTTACCCAACCAGGACAACTAAGACTAAATAAATAAATAAATAAAAAGAAATATTAAACATCGTCCGTTAAAAAGAGCCACTAAAAAACTAATTAAAGAATGATTAATAAGGAATATTTCATTTAATCACCGATTTCGTTTTTAAAATTGTAAAAAAGAATAAATTTTTTTTTTAAATTATTCGAAAGATAAAATAATTCCTAAAAGTTTGTATTATCAATCATTTAAGCATTTATAATTACAATGGATGGTCAAATTGTTCACTCAAATCTTATATTGTAAAAGAAAGAAAATATAAGTAAAATTTTCTCCTCATTTATTTTAGACAATATATATCAAAATAAATTGTTAAATAAAATATAATAATGAAACATTGGTCATAACAATTAAAAAAATGAAAACGTCATATTTAAAGAAGAAAATTTTAATTTTTTGGATTGTAAATTATGTGAGTATTTTTATAATTACTTAATACATTATATATGTAAAAAATCTTTAAATATATTTCTCATTTCCTTTTGAAGTAACCAAAGCAAGACAAAGAAACAATTTCATTAATTTGAGATACATATCAGACAAGCATTTTTATAATAACTTAGTACATTAAGTAAAGAGGATACGTATAATTATTTTCAAAATTAATTACATTATTATGTTAATATATATTAAGAGATTATTATAATCAAAGTCATAAACAATGAATGTTTCTAATGTGTTACCTTATTAATTAATATTTTTCAAAATCAAATTATGCATATAGCATTCCATCTCAACTTACATCACTTCGTTATTTCTGAGTACGAGTATTTCTAACTGAATTGAAATATTCCAAAATCGTGATTAAATGAAAATTCAAAAGTAAAAAAATTAAACTAAAGTTATATTTAAAAATATGGTATTATAAGTTAAAATATCAACGTTGATGAAATTTACCTCAAACTTAAGTGGGAAAAATATTTAAATTAAATTGTTTAAATGTTAACATAAATTTAACGTACATTAGTTCAGAAAATTATTATATTGTAAGTTATGTAATGATAATTAAAATTATATTTAGAAATAATCATATTTTAATATGGAAATACCAGTGTTGGATGAATTCGTTTCAAACTAAGGAATAAATTTTAATTGAATTATGTCAATTTTAATGTTAATTTAGCATGCATTAATTTGGAAACTTACTACACTTTATCATATTTTGGAAGATTAGTTTATAAAAATATTATATTTCAGGATAGTCGTAAAAGAAATGAGGGTTTGGATTCTGGATGATGTTATAATGTAGAAGAAAAAAAAAATACAATAAGGTAAAGGAAGAAAAAACATATCATAATTTTTTTCCCTATTCGTACAAATTAAGATATAAAAACAGTTCATGTTAATTTATATCACATTTGAAAATTCATGCAAGTTAACTAATAACATTTTAAAATATTTTTGTGCTTATAAGGTTGAAACTATAAATTAACATTTATCTATATTCTTTTTCATCCTGATTTGTATTTTGTTGTCTTCCATATTCAAAATATATATTGCTTTGAGAGAATACGTACCAACAAAATTTAACTGAAAGATGCATGTTTGTGTTGTTAATTTTCTTTTTCCAAGTTTTTCAATACAATAATTAATGTATGAATAGTGTTAAAATATTTATGCGGAATAAAATAGGTAAATATTTAGACTATGATTTGTTTCAAAATCCCAACCATACTATATTTACTAATTTATTTTTTAAACAATATTTATATTTATTTCAAAATTTAAATTTTAAGCTATTATTAATAACATAAAATTGATTAAAGACATCAATTTGTTTTTTAATAAAATATTTATATTTATTATAGATAATACTAAATTAACAATATTTGACATTTTTTCGTGATTTAAATCATACATGATTTTGAGTATATGATCTAATAAACAATATCACTTACTTCTAAGTTATCTTTTTCTATTCGGATAATTTGTTCTCCAACCAATTAGGTGTATCTAAGATACTCTGATAGTCTCCTCTTTAAGTTAGGTTGAACCAAAACAAGAAGATGAAATCATAGAAGTAGAAGTGACACAAAAGCTATAAAGATGGTGGTGGCTACACTAGATTTGGAGGTTTAAATGGTGAAATGAAGATGGTTGATGATGCTTTTAGAGAGATTGAGCCGACTCTAAAGATTTGTGGCTAGAAAGACCTCGTGAAATGTTCTAACCATGATTTAAAGACAAGTTAAGAATAATTCAATAATTTGACATTTCATTACAAATCTCAAAATAGATTTACAAATGAAAGACACTTCTATTTATAAACAATAGCTTCAAATTTATCAATAACAGTTATTTTTATTAAAGGATAATGTTTCTCGAAATTATTCCTGAAAGTTTAGGTTATTATTGAAAAATATATATGCTTTTTATATAAATAGATTGCTTAAGAAATTGAGAATTAAAATTAATAAACTTATACAACTAAAAATATCATTTGTGATAATAACTTAATGTAAATGGAATTTATTTGGTTAAGGTGAATTTCACATTTTAATAATGTAATGTTATTATTAACAGAAATAATGTTATATATATTAGGTCTGTTTAATTATGTTAAAAAAAAACTGATTCTTATGCAAGTAGAAAACGGTATCTGTTCGAATACGGTAAAAAAATACAAAAAAATGATGGAAACAAAAATGGGAGAATAAGATTAATACTAGCAAAATACATAAAGATATATTCGTATTTTGTTAATATTCTTTCTATTTTATCACAACATTTACTTTTTCTTACAAGGAATAAAAATAAGGAGAAAATTGTTTTGTTTTTCATTTGAACTCTTTTTTTCAAACAAGTTTACCAAAACATGATAAAAGTTATAATAAGTGATTACTTTATTAAGTTGATGATAATACATAGGTAATGGTTTGTTAGTTTAACAAATACATACATGTTTTTTTTATTAGTTAAACAATTTTTGTCAACTTAGGAGTGCAGACAACAACTCATGTTCATATCCATAAAGCGATAAACAAAAGTTACACACTTTCGTAATTGCAAACGAAAAAAAAATGACATGTAAAAGGATTACATACTGTCAATTTAGTTAGTTTTTTTTTTAATTGTGTCTATAAATTTTATTGAACCTAATATTTTAATTGGTTTAGAACTTCTCCAATTGTAATTACTTAAAATTATATCTCTTTAAGTTCATTCTAATGAATTTATCTTAGATTCAAATTCATAGGATTTTACTTCATGTTAAATTTGAATTAGATAAGTTTTTAGATTTTAAAAATTAAGAACTAAAATAAGTCTAAATTAGCTATAATCAGGTTAAGTCAAGTCAGATTCAAATAAGGTTAGATCATATCTAAATTATATAAAATCATATTAAATTACACTCAAATTATAAGGTTGGGTCATGTAAGACTTAATATAAGACAAATCAAGTCACATTAAATTTAAGTTGGGTTAATTAGAACCAAACTTAAGATAAACTAGATCAATTTGGATCTTACCTCAAATTTGATCAAACCTAAGTTAGATTGTATTATGTCAAATCTAGGCTGATTTTGGTAGTTGAACCTAAGTCAAGTTAAGGTTGTCCAAAATTATGTTAAGTTGGGCATAGATGAAATTGTGTCAGGTTAAACATAGGTTAGATCGAGTCAAGGTTTGATTAAGTCATGTAAGATCAATACGAGTCAAATTTGGGTGTATAGGTCAATTCGTATATGAATCAAGTTGGCAAAGGGCTTAGATTGGATTAAGTCAACTTAGTTCCACTTTGAGTAATGCATAAGTTGAACCACACTTTGGATAAAATCAGCCCATGCCCACATTAGACTATGTTGCCCTAAATTTGTATTAAACCAAGTTAGTATAATTTGGGTCATTAGATGTTAGGTCAAGTCAAACCTAAGTTGGCTCAAGCAAGGTGAGACACAAGTTAAATTGAGATGGGTTGAGTCCTGATATGGCCGAGTCCGGCAAGACATATATTATATCAACTCAGTCCATGTTTATGTTAGGTCGAATTGGCTCGAACGCAGGTCAAGTTGAGTCATCCAATGGAACAAAATCATAAATTCTTTCAATGTTGGGGTTAAGTTAGGCTTAAAGTCCACTTTTAACACAAGTTGAGTCAAATTGGCTTTTGTCAACTTGGATACACATCAAGTAAGGATGATCCACATCAACCCAAGCTTAGGTGGTGCCCAAATACAGGTTAGGTTGAGTCGAGTATGACCTAGGTCGAGTTGGATTCTTATTATAAAATGTTGGGTTAGAACAAAGTTATACAAGGTCAAGTTGGATAAAACTAAGCTAAAGTCAAACTAGGCCTAAAAATGTAGGTTAGATCAAGCTTAGCCCAAATAAAAATGAGTCAAATCAGATTCAACTCAAATTAGGTTGAGTTGGACTAGGATTGTGTTAAATTGAATCTAACTATATCAGTTTTGAATTAAATTCAATATAATAAGATTAAGTCCTCATTATATTAGATTTAGTTAAATTGAACCTATATGATAAATTGAAATGTAAATTTAAATTTAATTTAGCAACATTATGTAAAAAATAATAATTTAATATAAATTAAATTAAAAATTAAAAAATTAATTTAATTTAGTTTACTTAACTCCTATTTAAATTGTAGCTCTAATATTTTTATTAGATCTTAAATAGTTCAATACATAATTACTCCTAATTAAAAAATAATTATAATAAAAATGATTAGGTATAAACTTTTAAGAAAGATAATTCATTATATAATTATGTTAATTAAAACAAGATTCTAATAAAAATATTACCTAAAAACTTTAAAAAAGATAATTACTTATAACAATATAACATAACAATGTGACAAGTGGATACAAGTTTTATTATCTCATTCCCTTTTGTGAAATAAAAATTTATCATCATTCTTATTTTCAATTAAAAAACATTGAGTAATATTACTCATACCTATATTTACCTTGTTTAGTTAACGCAGAGATTCTCAATGACAACTTTAGATATTATATATAAAAATAGGTTTATTTATCATCTTGTATTAGATGAAAAATTATATTCAAATTCGAGCACAAAGATTAAGAAACTCATTTCAAATAGTAATAATCGACTAATATATTTGCCACGTATTGGAAAATTTGTTTAATATTGTGGATTCTAATTGTTTTTAAATATAGCAATTTTGTGTGACTGAAAACTGTTTTGTTGTTTTATAATAATACAAAAATATTTAAATTATGCTAGTTATATTTTGATATTTAAAATGTATGTATGTGTGATAAAAAATATATATTTTATATTAAGACACTTTTATAATGAAAAAATAATTTTATATAATCGCTTAAATGTGGAACTTAATTTCTTGATACCAATGAAATAGGAAATTTACATACTAAAAAATATATTTTAAATAACTATACACAGGACATGGTCATTTGTTATCTATTTTAAAGATTTTTCATTAAATCTTTAAAAATATAATTAGTAACCGAGACTGGTTAAATCTCAATATAGTTATATAAAAGTTCAAGGTAAATTTTTTCTCAATTTTTTTTTTTGTAGACATATATAAAAAACAAAACAAATATAGAAAAAAATTAAATAACAATAAAATATCGATAATTAATATTTGTGTTGTAATTAAACTCTCTTTTTAAACACAATTAATGTTATTTTCATTAATAAGGTGACTTTAATGTCATACTTTCCGTTAGTATAAAGATTTATAGGTAGTCAATAAATTAGACGTAATCTTAAAAAGGAAATTTAAAATAATAATTTTAAAAGTTATAACGATAAATAATAACTTTATTTTACAATAAACAATAACAAAAATGTTATACAATATGTTAAGGGGTAAAATAGTCTTATTAAAAGCTATCTTTTGTATTTAAAAAAAAAAAGTAAAGAAAAAGGTAGTGAAAAATGGGGTTAAATAGGAGTAAAAAAAAATTGGTGTAAAAGTACCATTGTCCTATGTTAAAGAGAGTTGCACGATCTTAAATTGACTTTTCTTAACCATTTTTTTCTTACTTCTGATCAAACACATGAGTTTTTTCCATTTTATTTTACTCATTTAAACTATCCTATTCTTCACTTTTAGGTTAAAATATTAATTCAGTTTCTATTTTTCTTCTCTTTAATCAATTTAGTTATAATATTTTTTTTTTTTCGATAGGGTTCAATTTTATCAATTTTATTAAGTTTAGTACTTTTTGCTAAGATAATTTAAATGATTAACTAAAAATGAATCACATATATATTACAATATAGTCTTTTTAATTTCAAAAATAATATTCATATGTTAAAGTTAATATCATGTCACGCAATAATAATATAATTATATGTTAGGATGAATGTTACTTATCAATATTAATAATGTTGGATACAAACAAAGCTTTATATCAGAGAAAAAATAAGAGATGAACACGGGTTTATATAATATCTCCATTGATAAGAGACCAGACCTTTTGGAGTGATACCAAAAACAAATCTGTGAGGACTTGGTCCAAAGCGGACAATATCTTATGGATGTAGATACTTATGTGTATGTGTGAGTGTGGAACCCCTCCCAACAAATATCACTTGTTAGTATTTTATATTTAATTTGATTCTTACATATTTAGTAATTTATTTTCAATTTTGTGTCAATTTTTTTAGAAACAAAAATATTTTTCTCCTTTTTAAATGGAGATTAAATTTAATTTTTATATACATTTTATATTATTTTTAGGTTAAACTATTTTAATTAATTTTTAACTTAAAAATTACATAAGTATTAAATAGTTTATGATTTTCAATTTCTTAATATTTAAATCAGTTCTCACCGATTTTAATCTTAAATTAGATATATATAATAATTTTTTTAAAAAAATTTAATAAAAATATCAACATAACATTTATATAAAAATTAGATTTAATTTCAATTTAAAAATAGATAAAATTGTTTTACTTAAAAAATTAATAAATTTTAATTAAACAAAAATAACAAAGAAACTAAATTAAATATAAAACAATAACAGTCACATTTATCACTCAACTTGACATAACACTAATATTACAATACTCTTAGTTTGACATGCGAATATTCTTTTTAAAAAAATTTGAAAAGAAAATCATAAACTAAATTACACTATTATTTAAATGACGTAAAAAAATTTAAATTAAACAAAATTGACAAAAATTAAAATATTATTAAAATATATATTAAAATTGAATTTATTAGTCCAAAAAAATATAAACTAAATTAATATTTTAACCTTATTTTAATATTTCTTTTTCTCTTTCGGTGTCTTTTACATCATAAAGCACGAGGGTGTTATGTGGGGGTTGGATTGCGAGCAAGCAAAGCAATGGCATTGTTGGAATTTGAGTAACACGGGAATGCAATGAAATGAATCAAAATTCAAAATGAAGCAACGGTTAGTAGTGAGGGAAAACCAGCGTAACATTCACAAATCCCAAATCCCTTTTTGTTCCAATCCCAGTTGTCGAACCAGGGTTAACCCAACCGTAGTTAGTTTCTAACCGAACATTTCAAATTTAGGCAACGTCTGCGCCTATATAAGCCCAAGAACAAACCTTACCCCCTCACAATCCAACGGGAAAAGGCGTCTTCATAAACGCCACCCCAAACCTCTCACTTTTTTTTTCCTTCCAAATTTTCAATCCAATCTTTAGGGTTTCATCTTCTTCGCCGAGAAAATGAGAGAGTGCATTTCAATCCACATCGGTCAGGCCGGTATCCAGGTCGGAAACGCATGTTGGGAACTCTATTGCCTCGAGCATGGCATCCAGGTACGTTTTCAAATGAGATTTGTTTTGGGTTCTATTCTGGGCTTGGGTTTGGGCTTGAATGTTAGTTTTGTTTTCTTGTGCACAGCCCGATGGACAGATGCCCAGTGACAAGACCGTTGGCGGAGGAGACGACGCCTTCAACACATTCTTCAGCGAGACCGGCGCTGGGAAACATGTTCCACGCGCAGTCTTCGTGGATCTTGAGCCCACGGTCATCGACGAAGTTCGAACGGGGCCCTACCGCCAGCTCTTCCACCCAGAACAGCTCATCAGCGGCAAGGAAGATGCCGCCAACAACTTCGCGCGTGGCCACTATACCATCGGAAAGGAGATTGTCGATCTCTGCCTCGACAGGATCCGTAAGCTCGCCGATAACTGCACCGGTCTCCAGGGCTTCCTCGTCTTCAACGCCGTCGGTGGCGGCACCGGTTCCGGCTTGGGATCGCTTCTCCTGGAGCGTCTATCCGTTGACTACGGGAAAAAGTCCAAGCTGGGTTTCACCGTTTATCCATCTCCTCAGGTTTCGACCTCCGTGGTGGAGCCATATAACAGTGTTCTCTCAACTCATTCTCTTCTGGAACACACCGATGTTGCCGTCCTTCTCGACAACGAAGCAATCTACGACATTTGCAGGAGATCTCTGGACATCGAGCGCCCTACCTACACCAATCTCAACCGTCTCGTTTCTCAGGTATAATGAATCCTAATCCTAACAGATGTGACATATGATTAATTAATTTTTAAAAGCGTGTTTTAAATCTTATTTTGTTAGGATATCATTCAAATCACTCGGCCTTATGTGAATTGGAATTGAATTTGCAGGTGATTTCATCCCTTACTGCCTCTTTGAGGTTTGATGGAGCACTGAATGTGGATGTGACTGAGTTCCAAACCAACTTGGTTCCTTACCCGAGGATCCATTTCATGCTTTCTTCTTATGCCCCTGTTATCTCTGCGGAGAAAGCATACCATGAGCAACTTTCCGTTGCTGAGATTACCAACAGTGCTTTTGAACCATCCTCCATGATGGCCAAGTGTGACCCTCGGCATGGCAAGTACATGGCATGTTGTTTGATGTACAGGGGTGATGTTGTGCCGAAGGATGTGAATGCTGCAGTGGCGACCATCAAGACGAAGAGAACCATCCAGTTTGTGGATTGGTGCCCCACTGGGTTCAAGTGTGGTATCAATTACCAACCTCCAACTGTTGTTCCCGGAGGTGACCTTGCGAAGGTGCAGAGGGCTGTGTGCATGATTTCTAACTCAACCAGTGTGGCTGAAGTGTTCTCAAGGATTGATCATAAGTTTGATCTGATGTATGCGAAGAGGGCGTTCGTGCACTGGTATGTGGGTGAAGGTATGGAAGAGGGTGAGTTCTCAGAGGCTCGTGAGGACCTTGCTGCTCTTGAGAAAGATTACGAGGAGGTTGGCGCTGAGTCTGGCGATGGAGAAGATGTTGACGGAGATGAGGAATATTAGAATCTGGAATATCTGTCTGATATCATGTGTTTGATGTTAACTATTTCGTTTTCTCTGGGATCAAATTCTGTGTGTTGAGATTTTTGAATGTTTGGTTGTTATCAAATATCAATATATGTGCTTTGTATAGCACAAAAGTTTCCCTACGTCTGTGTGCGCTGGCTGGTCTTACAATTTTTTTATAGTTCATATGAATAGTTGGTAATGTTTCAAAAATTAAGGAAAGATAAGGTGTCTGCAGGTTTCAAAAATGGTAGAAGTCGCACCAGCTGGGGTGGGTCTTCCATGGTTGGAGCAATAAAAATATAATTAAAATTCGTAGTTGGAGCAAAAGAAATATACTTAAAATATTAAATTAATAATTTTAATGGACAACTTATAATTAAAATTATATGAAATATAATATATTCAAATAAAATTTTTAAATGTTTTTAGTTATCTATATTTTATTTGGAAGAAAATTATTGAAATTTAATTTAATGAGATAAAAAGAATATGGATTTAATAATGAAAGGTAATAATATATATTATGCATAAAGTGGCTTAAAATAAACAAGATTAAGATGATGAAAAATAATTAATTCAACTAACTTTTTATTAATACTTATTGTAATTTTATTATTAAATTACATACTCCTAATTCGTCACCATCAAAACTTTTTTTTTTATTATTTTGCTTAATAAAATGAGACTTTATTGTGTTTTATTCATTGAAAATGAACACACAATTATATAATGGTTTTAAACCAATATCTAGCAAAATTTTTGAAGTGAATGTCACTTTTATAAAACTTAAATTTTTTTTTGTCAAAGTAATTTTTTTTTGTCATAGTATATGTAAAAAAGAAAAAAAAAAAAACATATGGAGTTAAACAGAATAACTAAAAAGGAAACGGAATGTGCAATTACAGTGAAATGATTACAACTTTGATGATGGCACCACGCGATAGATGACACCGCTGATGACAACAATAAATGTAACAAAAGTAACAATTTTTTTTAAAACGATCTTAGACTTTATATACGATGTTTAAATAGTAAAAATTAGATGAGATTAATCTTCTTCTATTAAATAAAAATAAAAAGAGATTAATTTTGAACATAATTTCTTTATATTCAACAATAATAATAAAAATTAAAAAGTTGAGGGAGACAATTGCTCTTACAGTCTTATAATTTAACTTAGTGAGACAATTGTCTCAGATATTTTTTATTTATTTAAACTCGTCTCTAACTCAACGCACGTACCATCTGATTTATTCACACTCCAACTTTTCTTTTATATTCAAAATACAATTTTATGAATTATTATTTTTTATAACATTCTATTTATATTTATTTTTATCATATACTATTTTATTATAAAAAATTGTCAAATGAATGTAGAGTGAACAGATGGAGTAAAAAAATATTTTCCATTAAAAAATCATGGTTGGCTATACACATTTAAAAATATTTATTACGCTTAATGTAGAGTGACATTAAAAATAAATCACTCAAGATGTTAGCTAAAATGCATTATCCTCTTTTACTTGGCCTTTCTCATACATATATGCTCAGCATAAAACTAAGATTCCCCGTTCACCCATTTCAAAGAGCACACCAACCAAATTTCATGTAACTCGATCAAGAATAAATTAAAAAGTGTGTTGGTGCTGCCAAGAAAATTATTCTTTTTTTTTTTTAATGCAGAGAGAGATGCGTAAGAACCATATGCAATAGAATAATTGCAGGCCTCTGAAACTCGATTCCTCTCACGGTGAAAAATAAATAAAATCAGATATAATAAAATAGTAAAAAGTTATTTAATGTTTCATCTTTCTTTCGTTTTTTCTATTAATTTATGGGAAACAGAAAAATAATAGCAATAATAATATCACACTAAAAAAGATTTGAGTGGTGGTTGGTTCAACTCTCCTATTAACATTTGAAAATTATAAAATTAATTTGATAAATTTAGAAAAAAAATTAAGAGACTATGAGTTCAACTTTTCAATTAACAAATTACTCCAAACTAACATTTAAATGGTAAAAAAATTAACTAGTTAGATGTTTCAACAGCGTCCAAACTTTTGGACAAGACGGTTCTCTATCTCAATTCTCTTTTTCATGATGGATGCATACTTGGAAGCCAGCTCCTGATCTCCAGCCTGCACTGCAAGTTTGCAGCTCAGAGAAGTTTCTTCCACTTTGTCCATGTACATTTCTGATATGGGTATAAAACTGCCCTCCTTGTGGCAGAGCAAGCCATGAGCAGCTCTCAGTGCAGCTCCAAGTGAAGCTGAATCTGTGACCAAGTTCAAGAATTTTCTTATCTTATTAGTTTATTTTATCACTTTGAAACAAGTAAAACAACAAATCCCCAACTATCTATATGAAGTATTTGCGACAGGAATATCTATATACATATGTTTGGAGAAAAGGAGAACACCACCTATCCTCTTTCAATGAAATGTCGTGTAAACTTAAAACTAAAAACACTTTATATATCTTGTTAAAAATAAATGCAAAAACCTGTTCATATTTCATTATAGAAGAAAAAAAAAAACTATAGAAGGGATTGGACACCTATGATGCACGGGTTCGCTATGTATCTTGAATACGATGCATATCTAATACAACAATACATTTTTTTGAAAGTAATGGGATACAATGCATGATATGTACATGTTGAAAAATGTATAAAGATTCTTAAAACAGATAAATATATAATTGCAGTTATGCAAATTCAAATTAGAACCTTATTTACTTTATAAATTATTATTATTGTCATCAGAAAAATAGTAGTACTTTATAGATCATATATTTTATCAAGTATTGGATATAAAGATGTGTCAGATATGAACACATGACACAAATTAAAGTATCGGTACATCATAGGTCGATAGAGAATTCAGAGGTCTCCAAAACGTTTTACAATAACATTGGGGTCACACAAACCTTCACATCATCAAGAGTGTATAGTGCTAAAGTTGTGAATTTTTGCTAACCTGGTCTTTGAACCGTGTAAACATCACAGCCAAAAATTGAAGCTATTAAGCTAAGGATGCACTTATTTGCTGATGCTCCACCAGTGGCTATAATTCTCCTTGGAGGAGAAGGCATTCCAAACCTTTCAGCATGAGCCCGCATTGAGAGAAATTGACCCTCAATTAATGCACGTACCTGTAATTTAACTTGTTGATCAATAAAAATATATTTATTAGGATTTTAACTACCTAAAGAAACTGTCATGGTTTTCCTAACCTCAGATGGAGGATCAAACTCCTCCACTTCCCGTTCCTTGAGTCCATCCAACGAATCTGAGAAATTTTCTATGACATAGCGGTGGAAACCAACTAAGACAATAAAAATTAGTTAGTAACTTCTTCCGGCAAACTCATTATTATCAGTACAAGTATTTTACCAGTGCAAGAATTAAACAGCCACCTGGAAGAGGAGGTATAATTTCATGCTCCTTGTAGTAGAAACCTAACTTTCCACCTATTAATTAAAAAACATTGTGAGAAAGGAAAGAGTGTAAGACCCTTGGGAAAAATCCAATGTAATAAAAGGATGATCTGATCTTGCTAGATGTTTTTTAATAAGAAAGCTTATGTTTTCACAAATGTTGTACAGCTTAGTTGGTGAAAGTCCTTGTTGAGCTAGTGGTCATGTGTTCAATTCCTGAAGAATACCTAAAATGATGTGTAGTACATATGTTGCCTATATATTTGTGGTAAATGATATAATCAAATGAATTTGGATGGATGGATGGTGGATATGGTTGTATGTTGCCTATATATTTGTGGTAAATGATATAATCAAATGAATTTGGATGGATGGATGGTGGATATGGTTGTATAGCACTCAAGGTGAAGGGGTTCGAACCTTGGTCAGTGTTTTATGTATGGAGCTACCTTTCTGGCTATGGGTACTGCAGTGATCATATGCTGTTGAACGTGGTTTATTCTGATGTTGGTGTTATTGCATGAGTTGTGCATTGAATGTGTTCTAATGACTGCCAATGCAAATACCATGATCATTGTGCTATCGTTTGCTGGAGTAACGTTTATTTTATATATTGTTTTCTGGTGCATTATTTTGGTTACGGTAAAGGCAAGCCAGGTACGTGAATTGTATGGTTTAATTTAGGAATTATGTTATTCTGTGCTGTGAATGGTCTTGAATGTTAGAGAGAGTGGATAACATAGGAAGAGTTCGTGATACCTACCATTTAGAGGTTGTGTTTGCTCCAGAAATTTATTGAAAACATCCCATGATTTCTCTGCACATCGGTTGCGCACATCTGACATTTGAAATAGAATCAAGAATTAGAAATTACAAGAAACATTTGTGTGGGTTTATAAGCAAACAATACATGTTTCAGACAAAGAACCAGAACAGTACCTTCTCGGGTAAGGGACCCATTTTTGTATACCAACATTACCATGTAACCTTCTGCATCAACTGGATTAGGAAACACATGTCCCTCCAATCCTGGATTAGGATTTTCTGTGGTCATAAATACCTGAGAGATAAGTCAGAAAGAAATTGTCACTGAAAGCAAAGGTGTTAATGGGAATTTTTAAAGATATAGCTTCAATACTAGAATAGAGAGCAAGAAATGAGATATATTTATTCATAAAACAGTTACTATTCTTCTACTTATAAAGCTACAATAATTTCCAAGGTAACCCTATAACACTATGGATCTTAACCTACAGTATCACTAGTGCCGAGGCTGATGGCGAGATCTCCAGGAATATTTAGGGTCAAACCTGCAGATAAATTGGGGTTAACTTGTCAGAAAAGCAGGGAAAATATAGACAATACGAAAACTTTTTCTAATATGGATGGCACTTTAGCAAATAAAACTATATTAAGGTCGTTTTTTGTCCTTTTGTTTCCTTAGGAAAAAATAGGATGTTATGAATCAAACGTTTAAGTCATGCATTGAATAAGAATAAAAAAGTTGAATAATATATAAGGAAGAATACCCCAAAACTTGCTGAGGTAAGGTTTTTGGTTGAAGGTGGTGTTTTAATCCTTATGAGTTTACTCACGACTCATTAATCGTGCTATAAGAAATATACAATAGTATAGATAGATGATAGAATATGTTAATGAAGAAATTAGGCACCTGCCAAACTGTTGGGATTGTCTCCTGACCATTGAACAACCAAGCAATCCTTGTTAAAGTGATATCTAATACAAAATAATAAACATAAGTCATCAATCTAAGTATTTTGACATATCTCGTGCAACAAATAAGTAGGTAAAGAAACCACAAGTCCGTAACAGACCATTTTGGCCAGCAAAGGGTTGAGGATAACATTTGTTGATACTTGTTTCATATAGCATCATATAAATTGTTGAAATGCAGATTATGCAGAAACATATTTATAAAAAAATATAACTAAGACACACCATAGAGGAGGTAATTAGAGTAGGCAACAATTGGTCGGAATTATGTGATCAGTGAATTTCGAATTAACAAACCTCTGTACAAAATAGGAAGCAATATTTCCAGCAACAGCATAAGCAGGGGCTAAGGCTCCAAGTTTTGACTCCAAACCAGGGGCAGTTGCCTGCAACCACCATTAGAATGCACATATATTGGTTAAACAAGAACTTCAAAATATCAATCAGTCGCTAAACCCCCATTCTCGGAGGCACATCGAAATCCAATTCAGCAATCAGTACATAAGGTTAAACTTAAAAATGGCAATAAAAACCTCAAGTGCTACTTTAGACCATGTTTTTTCCTTTATGTCCATCAAATTCATGCCTGAACCATCAGCATGATCAATGGCAGCATAAACACCAACAAAAAGAGACGCCATAAATGAGCTAACAAGCGAAATCCTTTCAGTGCTGTCATAAACTTCTGGTTGAGTATCAAATATTTTCTTGATCTGGGGACCAGTAAATCTCTCATATCCACGCGATCCCGTTACACGAGCCAACTCCAAGGCCCCTCCACAAGCCTTCTCTATAGCCCTACGCTCTGCAGTAGTGCTACAATCCATCCAAATTGGGGATTCCTTAATGGAAAAAGCATGTTCAAGCTGATCCAACAATGTCCTCTTAGGATCCAATGCTGACAGTATCTGAGAACTACCATTCTTCCAATACACGCTACCATGCTGTTGGCCACTGCCAGAAACAGCAGCGACCTTGGCAAAATCAAAATTTGATTTTGAAAGCTTTTGAAGCATTAGGTCAAGAGCCTCCACCCACATCAAGGTGGGTGAAACAATTCGGCCACTGCCAGAGGGGTCTCTGTAAACCCCATCGCTGGTTTTGTAATGGGGCAAGTCGGAATCAAAATGAACAAGCTCTGAGGCTACGATTTTGAGGTTGGAGTCCAACACTGTGGCCTTTAACGACCTTCAAAACAATAAAAATTGAAAATTTAATTTCTCCCACATCAAACTAAAAGATTTAATTTATTTCTCATGAAATTGGAAGTGAAAACAATGATGCAATTGGACTTACTGAGTGGAACTGTCGAATCCGAGAAAGTAGGAGTCCTGAGGAAGAGATAATTCGGCCATTGTAGGATTCACAAATCTCAGTACAGTGATGAATTTGTAAATCGATATGGGAAGAGGGAACCATTGGCCACATTGTGATTATTTTTATAAACGAGTTTTGGATTGGAATCGGATAATAACAAATTTGGATAGACATGAAACTGGTAACATCTCATAAATTGAAACCATAAAAACGATTTATCTGCTACATAAGCTTTAAAGAAAATAATTTAATTATATTTTAAGTTGTCTTTTAGTTGAGTCTTTTGTTTTTATTTTTTATTTAAAAGTTTGATATTTTTTAATTGAACGACTGTTATTTAATTTTAATTAATTAATGATGTAATGGTTGTATTTTCTTATTATCTTGTTTATATTAAGGGATTTTATAGATAATGTAAAACGGTAAGTGGATTTTACTATTTTAACTAAAATCATGTTCGGTAAAAGAAGACTGTTATTATGGTAACGATGATGATTATTTAGTTGCAAATAATGACGTGGAAGCTACCAAAATATTATCACATGATAATATAATTGTTAACACAATTTTAATAAAAATAATAATAAAAGATAAATATCTTTTTATATTAATGAAAATATTATTTTATATTAATTATAAAAGTTTATGGGTTATTATATAAATAAATTAATAAAATGAAAAAAATGATAATCATGTTATTTAGTTATTTTAAATTAAACAATAAATATTTAATTGAAAATATATAAAAAGTTTAACTGAACAAAAACATAATAAAGATTTATTTCACTAAACATTTTAAAATAAATTCATGTTAAATATTAATATGAATTTTAACATTTAATTAGTATTGTCAAACCCAAATCGTAAGGAAATTGAAAAAGGAATAACAGCTCGAGAATTTTAACTCAACTCATAAGTGTAATGAATAAATAAAAAATTATATTTATAAATAGATGCATAATTTAAAATAATATAAATGATAAAAACAACTCACACATCATTCATAAAATGAGTTTATAACAATTAAAATAGTTTCTTAATTCTGACTTAATAAATTGTTTAATGATTAATACAAATCATCAAAGAAATTTTTTTATATCAAAAGTAGGATAACCATCGACATTATCAATAAGTGGAGGAACCTCCAAATCATCCATAGACAGATGTAATATCACCACCTTTTATCCAACTTCAACTAAGATGTATTCATATAAAGCATCCAAACTTGAACTTGTTTCATTTTCCTTCACAGTCCACCATGCGTAACACCTTAATAAGGGGAAGAGCACCCCTCAGAGAATTCAAAATATTTTTCTAAAATTCTTTATCCAATATCAAATTTTCAAAATATATGTGAACATCCTAATCAATGACCCTTTGTCAAAGTCAAATAAGAAGTCGCAAAATGAGTAGTTGTGGGTCTTATCAAATATATTCCTTTAGTAAATTTAAACAACTAGGAAATAAGACTTGTTCTTGAATAGATGTAGGTTGTGAGTTTCTTGTATCATGATGGAGTGAAAATTTCTTCTCAAAATCCTCCAACATCAAATCAATGCAGTGGGCTGCACATGGTCTCCAATACAACTTTAAACTGTTTTTGAAAGACGCCTCAAATGATAGAATGTGAAAGAAATATTTAAACTGTTTAAATCTCAATTTCTAATCGATGTAAGATTATTAAATTGATAGAAAAAAAAATATTATTTTTGAAAAAGTTACGTTTATGTAGTACATATAAATTAGAATTTAGTACAAACTAATTTTCCTTCCAGTTTCGTACTTAAATTTATACAAGTAAATTTTATACCTGCCATCACAATTTTTCTTACAGTTTCATTCAAATGTATACTATAAATCCACTACTACATTATGAACTAGCTCTTTTCATTATCATCTTCTTTACTATATTTTTAAAGCACATTTTAAATCTATCAAGTGGTAAATTTTTCTTAGTCATCTAAAATTACTATTTTCTCTCTCCACATATATAATCTTCTTAACCATTCATCCCTTAACCATCTTTTAATTATATGACCAAATTGAATTTTAATAATTTCTAAAGAAACATTAAAATAATTAAAAACAACCTTTTATCAAAATTAAAACTGTTGATTGCAAATTCAATATATAATTTATATAACCCAGAATGTTATATATATATATATATATATATATATATATATATATATATATATATAACATTATCTTTAACAATGCACTGTCTATAAGATACAAATTATGGATATATTTTAATCTTTTGAAGCATTTTTCTAATTTCTCTTAAAATATTCTTTAATAAAACTTGTAGTTATTAATGATCTACCGAACCAAATAATTACATCCCTTCCCTAAAGATATACAGCTATTTTTCAAATAAACATTTTGAGGGCAAAATATACACTCTTGGTTACTGAATCTAATACAAGGGTGAGTGGTTATGCCTGAAAGCTTTATAAGTGAGTGCAGAGAAGGCAAAAATCAGGGCACACTGCTACCGAAAAAGATCTGGGAATGACCACATTATGAACTTTGCAAAAATGTCAGAATCCAGAAACTCGATATGCGCAGCTCTACCGATTATAGAGTCCAGATTCTTGCCTTGTGTAGATGGATCAAAGTTCACATCACAACGCATGAAGACTCGGTGTTGCGTGGAGTTGGCACGGATTTGGTCCAGGCAAGCATTCAACATCTCCATGAACAGTTTACTCTTCTTTGAAGTGTCTCGTGAAGCAGCTTGGCATGATTCAATTCTAGCAGAATGGTAAGGCACATAACCATCCTGAAAATGCCGTTTCAGTTAACACCAAACCAAGAAAATTTAGTTAAAATGATTTAAGATCCACAAACAAAGACCAACTTTACAGACTTGTATTAAACTCATGAATGATAATGCTAATGCTAATGTATAACAACTCAAATTCTGATTAGAGTGACAGTTGATAAAATTCCTAAAATTTATTGCGAGACAAGACAAGAAGAAAAGGTAATACCTGGGGGGAAGATAGCAGAATAATATTCCTAAAATGTTCCAAGGTTTTCTGCTGAAAAATGGAGGGGGACGGGAGGAAAGAACTCTATTAGAACCTCATCAAATAAATAGTTCCATAAAATATATAAATGACTCATGCAGCTTTTATTTTCAAGAATACATCCCACAATAAGTTATTCAAGCAAACAAGACTATGAGTTCATGTCTTTATCCCAATCATCGTAGGACACAGTGCCTACCTGACACAGTTTATAGAGAAATGTATTTTGGATATCAGGATCATCCGTGAAAGTGAGTTGATGAATGCACTGTGTGCCTTTTAGCTTCTTCAAAAACCACAACCCAGAATTAAACAATGAGTTTGAACTATAAAGATACCCCAAGTGTGGACCAGATACTGAAACATATGTATGTAGGTGACTTAGAAATGGCTCCATAATGCTATCTGCAAATACAGGACAAAGCTTAGCACCAAATGTCATACTGATGAATATCATTGCTTCTACGATTATGAACTACCTGCTAGCGCTGATCTTATAATGAGATTACCAATAGAATGTCCAACAAAACTTAGCCTAATATCCTTCAAACTCCCAAATCTTGATGCTCTGTCCATTTTGATTTTAAGAAATAAAATAACTTCCTTAGCTAGCCTATTTCCCATCTCTCTAAAGTCTCCAAATGTCTTATCTTCATTAGCCTCTGACATCAGAAATTCTACTTTGGGATCTATCAAAAGCCACTGATTCCGGACAAGTCGTAAATCTAGATGATGCCCCTAAAACATTTTAAATGACAACCAATAAGAGGTCTGAATCAACTTTTTAACCACATACTTGAAAAAAACATGGATTTAGTCAACCAATATTGCTCTGCGATATATGGATGCAGCTCTCAAATGAAAGTGATATACATGTTATGTTTATGATATACTGCATCCTATGTTTTCAGTTATACCATTTATAAACAGCATAGCATTGTTCTATCTGACCTCAGTTCATGTCAGCTCAACTGGGCAACAAAATCTATCTTTTTATTTTCTGGAAATATGAGATAATGTAAGGGTTACATAACACATATTTATTTAACACTTTATTATTGAAAAGGCTTACTTAGGAGTCATACACCCTTTTAAATAATCCTGCACTTTAGGTCTTTAAAGTCAATGTTATATACAAGATATCTGATAAACTTGATCACGTTGAGCAGAGAGCTTACTTTATCAACAAATACTCTTATCTATATCGAAATAACTATACTAGCAGAAAAGCCAGCCCAAGCACACTAACAACAAAATAAAACCTGCTAGAATAAGAAAACAGACGATATTCCAAGAGAATCAAAACATATTTCTTAAAATGTTATCTAATACAGCGCCTCAAGTAGTAAACACACAAAGATATGACAGAGAACACTGGCTTATCTAGCCAAAGAGCACAGGGAGAGTGAATTACAAAGCCTTCAATTAAGGGTATTAAAGTATGGTTATTCGGGTTTATTAAAACTCAATACACACGTTACCGTACGGTATAGTTGCTTTTCTGAGAGTTCGTCATCACTAAGTAAATTTTACTTTTACTTTCAGAATCATCAAGACAGATTGTTATAGTTCTCTATCAAACTCGAAAGGAATGAGCAAGATCAAACTAAGAAGAGGAAAGATCAACTAAGAACACACACAAAGCACCAAACCACATCCATAAATAACTAATTCATGCTCAAATGCACCAAAGACAACACCCAAGCTCATCCATGGCAACTCCTATTGCCTTCCTGAAAAAGATTAAGGAACAGAGTGCAGAACCTCCTTTTTCATTTTCTTAGTTTAAACTTAAACAAAATCTTTGAACTCAAGACCAAAGATTGTGGAAATAAACTAATAGTACTGGTCTAATATATCTTGTTAAAGAATTTTAAGCTAAGGTTTTAAGAAAAAGGAACTAGAGGTTTGACAATGCTACAAAGAGATCAACAGTATATGACTTGCCACAGACTCTAAAATAGGTGGATAAACCTAATCACTTTCAAGCCACCAACGTCCAAAAAAGGAAACACCTAACAAACTCAAATCCTACATTAAAAATAGAAGGTATAGTTTGCAATAAAATCTACAAGACATGCCTGAAACCCATGCACAAAGACAACAATCTTCAACACACGATCATTACTTTGTTGTGCAGATTTCTTGCCTATACTATCATAAAGGTTAAGTGGAAAGCCATCACAATCCATATGCCCAATATGTCTCAGTAATGAATTTTCACTTGGAAAACGCCGCGGTACATTCAACACATGTTCAACAATCACAATTGGTGTACGCAAAGGATCTCCAAATATCTGCATGTCTTGAATTGAGCGGTTGTTAATCTGCAAAATAGTGATCAATATTTCATTATATGGGCCATATGTAAATATCAAACATTCAAGTTGACAGATTACCCGCATTTGTTCAATGCTCTTTCGATGAAGTTCTGCACGTGTGGCTGCAATCTGAATAGGCTGTATGATTTATGAGATAAAATTTATGCTTTTGAGTCTATTGCATTGAAAATTGCTTACTTTCACAACTTCCCTGTTTTCAAAATTGCATGATACTCAAAATATGAAGGAAGACGCAAGCACTTACATCATCAGGTAACTTCCACAAACTGGCCACTCGTTTGGTGGCACGCTGGGAAGTCTCATCACCCTTATTGTTTGTATACGGATGAGGCATTTCTACCTTAGAATATAACATCCATATTGACCATTCAGTTCTCCGCTCCCTAATCCATGTCTCATGTAAAAATCCCATAATCTTTGTTTTGTTATCCCTAGGAAAATTTAAACATTAGCTTATTAAACGAGGTAAGATAAAGTTTCATGAATCATAAAACACATTTGAGTAAGAGCCAATGCAAAGGCCATAACTTGTAGTACTCATGCAGTAAATTGGATTAATATCCTGCTATATTATACCTTTCAGCGTATGAAACCTGAATGTAGATTAAATTTTCCATGTATTGATGCAAAGTTATCTTCTGAAACCAAATCTAGAAGTGATGCACAATTGAAGGAAACAAAGGTTCATAATACGGTTCATAGTAAGTTATATAGACTCATGGTAGTTGAAAGGCAGTAAGAAAAAGTAATAAATTTATTAGTCACAGGGTAAACCATGATTTAAATAGTATCAAAGTTGTTCAAATAATGAAGTTGGAAAAAGGGAAAACAAAGGGATACTTCAATCAGATTCAAATGCAGAATTTAAAAAATCAGACATCGTTGTTGAATTGTTATGAATCTCATGATATAGGATAAGAGGCAAACCTGTGGAACTTTAAAAATGTTTTCCATAAATAGGACAATTGATCTCCCAGCGAATGAAAACAGTCCATCAGCTCATTCTGGGACAGGGAACAAAGCTTTTCAACATCCTGAAAATCTAGATCTTCATTTCCTACCTGGACAATAGGACAAAAACTAAAAAAGAAGAACCTTAAAACAATATAGATACAAAAAAGGTATTATTCTGTAGTCCTGAAATAAAAGCAAGAACCTTACGACCATTTTGTGGCTTGCCTTGTCCTACAACTTCATTTGCTAATGGATTCTCTTGCTTCATATTACTCACTATTGACTCAAAGTCTGAAAAATCAAAAGCTTCACTAATTGCTCTGCCAATTTTGTGTAGTTCTTCAAGCAATATATCACGAGAAGCTGACAATACTTTAACAAGCACGGCAGAGCCCTGGTCAGCCACACAACATTCAGTTAATGATTGGAAGAAAAATGTCAAAAGATTAAAACATTCAGATAGTGGACTAATGTCTTGCTTGAGAAAGATATATGTGGTGGATGTACATGATAATGCTTGATAATTTCCTTAACAAGTAGCAGTGGAGGAGAGGTGTGTAGAAGATTCAGTTAAAGAAAATGTCTAAAAGCAAATAAAGTGATAGAACAGAGAAGCTTTGCATAGATAAAGAGGTATTGGGTGGGATTGGCCATTCCTAAGGTGGAAGACTCTCTGATAAGTAATTTCCTTTTTTATTGGTTCATCTTTCTTGTATCATTCCAGAGTTCATTTTTGGTGTGGGAAGC
Source organism: Vigna reflexopilosa (assembly GCA_027742785.1). Classification (NCBI taxonomy): domain Eukaryota; kingdom Viridiplantae; phylum Streptophyta; class Magnoliopsida; order Fabales; family Fabaceae; genus Vigna; species Vigna reflexopilosa. The sequence continues at coordinate 7,753,964 of CM050918.1, read as the reverse complement.
TAGTCTTCGTATTAGAGTATATAAACTGAAAAACATTTTTTTCATGGGCTAAATGTTTATTTCTTTTAGGCAATTGCTACCTGCATTCTCATATATCTTATTTGAGCACCTGCCCGTTAAGTGTAACTATGAAAATGATCTTTCCAAATCATTACACATTTTGAAAAAATGCAATCCGAAATAAATTAAAAAGCTTCTGGATTACTTGTTTTGTAAACATTATGAAAACATATATTTCAGAATAAGGATTATGAATAAGATTCCATAATGTATAATTCAGAATAAGGATTATGAATAAAACATTACGTGATTTTGACTACATTGTCTAAGAACTTCTTGATCTTGATAGTATTTTTCATCTTCTTAGATGTCTCCTCCTCAAAGAAATATCCAGGTATCATAACGAACACAAGTATCATAACGAACACAAGTATTATAACGAACACAAAAGGTGATATTCGGGAGAAACTCCAAAGATGTGGTACAAGGATAAGAATCAAAGCTTGAGTACCATGTTATTGGTGAAAACAATATGAAGAACGCAAGAGGTAACAATATAGAACATAGAAGGAAGAAAGAACACAAAAAGAGACCGAGAAAAGAATTTTGTATAAACTGGACGAGTCTGATGGACAATTATAGGACTTGCAATCAACAGAAAACAAATGACAAAGATTCACTTAGAAAAATGTGTAACTACTCTAAGAATCACAAACTTATTGTATTTTAGTTTCTTACATAGCCACCCTTATATACAAATGGAGTTGAAATATATCACAAACTTATCGTATTTTAGTTGAAAGAGATAGTCGACAAAAAAATAACTAACTCCTGACTAACCAGTAGAAATAATAGAATTCATCCTAAGCTCGTTGAACGACTTCAACAAGCATATTAACAAGGTTCCAAAGCATAAAATCACAATACACTTTGAGATAGACCTAGATGAGATGGAATAAAGTACAAAACAAGAAATCTACTTCATAAAATCTATTGTATCCTAATGCTTGAAGGCTCCTCACCATACAAAGGTATGGGAGGGAGTCATTGTACATTAGACAACCTTATCCTTGCATATGCATGAGAACCTATTTTCAAATTCAAACCCATGATCAATTGGTTACCTAGGCACAACTTTGCTGCTATACTAGTCCACATAAAATATGTGAATGTGTGCTTGTACAAAAAAAGATAACAAGGAACAGAAAATATTCATGTCCATAGGTGAATACGTGCACAAAAGAAATGTCCCCCTTTTGTCTGTGTACAATTGAGTGTAGTTAAGTCATCATAATAGTATAAAATTACCATGGTGAATGCCAAGTAGGTGCCAAAGTGCTTGAAGTCAAGTGTAGACTATTAGGGGCCATTAATATTTAAAAATACTATCCCATATATACTTTTCATACACTTCTTAAATTCTTTGGGATGCTTCTTGACTACATCTTTAAATTGTGAAATTTTGTTTCAATAGTGCAATAGCAAATCGATTATATAATGATAATTTTTTATTGTAAAATAAAACTAACTTAAAAAATGTTGATGCATTTATTATAACTTAGGATGTCTTTTTGTGTTGATGATATTGCATTTATTTTATATATGACATATATCATCCATGGATGAAAAAAAATATCTGTATGAGTATCCGTGTATAAAATCAGAACAGATATTTATTACCACACGTAGCAGATATTTTAATACCTGCTCGTAAAAAATTAAAATTAAAATTTAATTTATATTTTATTATGTTAAATTTAATTAAAATTAAAATTAATTTACATTTTATTAGGTTAAATTTAATTAAAACTATTTATATTTAATTTATATCATATTTTATATTTTTTTGTAATTCTATTTAGATTTTATTTTAAAAATTTATAAAATATCCTATTTTAAATATTCATGAGTATGTGGGTTTTAAATTATTTGCGAGTATTTTGTAAATGGTAAACGGAAATCTAACAGATAATGAAATGGATAATGAGTAGATTTTTTTGTTATAAGTCGAGTAACAGGTAGACAATATTTGTGTCCAACCTAATCTATTGTCATCCCTTATCATCCATATATGACCTATAATTTTAGACATTATCATGGTCATGTACCAGTTCCACGTCATTATAGTGTTCATATCTATATCCATGCTTCTCATATAGGCAATAAAGCAAGCAAAGAGCTCAGAAATGAAATAATGCAAGAAAATGTTAGCAATTGATATTTTGCATGAAGTCAACTTGATCATCACTTTAGTGTGACTATAAAAAAAGAGGCATCTAATGTCTTAGAACATACTTTATTCGAGGCGTCGCTGCTTTTATCTGCAATGACTTCAGTGTTGGCAGAATTGCTGTAATGGATCAAATGAACAGGTTACTCTATATAATCCAAGATGCATAAAAATAAATTAGCAATCACAAGTGCTCAAAAATAAACTTTTGAACAGACAGCTAATGCTAAAAAAAATTCTAGCAGATTCAAACTGAAAATAAGAACATTTACAAACCTGGGTAGCTTTGATGGAAATGAATGAGTGGCAACTTTTAGTATACTGGCATGTACACTTACGTCAACAAGCACCGCATGTAAAGCGTCAAAATGGACAGGACAATACGAGTGCAATCCTATAAGAGCTTTAGGAGGTATTCGGAATTCATGGATAGCAGCAGAGGAAGCATCCAGAGAGATGTCCAATTCGACACTGTAGATGACATACTCCCATCAACAATCAACATGTCAGTTGCACCTAGTAGATATCAATAAAATAGAAACACACATGTGTCTATATGGCACATTAGGCCAATGGAGACACCACTTTTATGACTCACCCTTGCTCAGTCACGGGAGCGTATATAAGCTCAAATTTTAAAATAACAGCAGTTGTAGCTAAATCCTGCAAATATGAGCGACATAAAGCAGGTCAATTTGATAAGGATATTGAACTAGAGGAAAGAGAGTTATGTATAATGTAAAAGCTAAGTGACTTTGTTTCACATGAAAGCTTGGGTAACCTTCGAGGTGGGATTTTATAGGTCCCCTTCTCAGACAGATGCAAACTAGTTTTGTATATTTTTTTGTGGCTCACATGTTGCCAACATCAATACATACATGTGTATGTGGTTACACAATGTGCTAACATGTGTATAAACTAATTTTTACAGAATTGATATGCCAACCAACATTGAGTAACCTAAAAGCCTCAATAATAGATACTTGGCACTCAAGATACAATATCATTCCTAGAAGGTGTTCTTTCCCTTTGTTACCCATGCAAAGAAAAGAAATGATAGTGATCATTACCACCAAATTATTACGACGTAAGTTGAACACGATCATCAAATACAAATGAACATCCTGCCTGGCATATTTTATTCGAAAAGACTGCGTTGAGAAACTGTTATCTGTGTCATCAATCCTCCATACGCCATATATGCTGCTAGGATCCAGATCAGGAGGAACTGCATAACCAAAGGTTTTCTACCTCAGTATCACTTTTGCATATAAGAAAAGCTTATCCAATTGTTTTCATTCGAAGAAAATTCTATTATACACTATACACACACAAGAGAGAGAGAGAGAGAGAGAAAGGAGGGATCAAATCACTCCAAAAGCAACTTTTCTTTTTCATCTTTCATTTTCTTTTAATATAACATCTAATTTATTTCTTAAAATTATTAGATTACAAGAAATAAAGGGTGAGGATGAGGAGTAACTCTTTGAAAATTACTCTTCAAATAACATGATTCCTTCTTGTGTGTGTGTCTAAGGAGACTACTCTAAGAATAAATCTAACATCCTCGCTCTTCATTTTTCTTAATAAAAAGACTTATGACTGTTACATTAAGAGAAAAATTAAAAGTAAAGATAAGGAGAAATGCAAAGCTTTAATCTCTTCTTCCATTTCAAATTGTGAACGGTTGATCATGAGAAAAAACCAACAACAATTTACATTTCTGAATAGATAGAGCAAAATTCAAAATTCTTTCAAATGAAATAAAGAAGGTAGAGAAAAGTATTTCAAATCATAGGTAGAAAAGTAAAGAGAAACATTGATGATTTGCTTATTTTTATATTTGTATGATTCTTTTGGAGTTAAGGGAGTTGCTGACTTATTGTGATATACGTATGATTCTATGAATTGTTGTTACATATTCAATTCACTTAATGTATAATTATATGAAGAGTTTCTATTAACTTGTTAGTTAGCAGTCATAGAGGAGCAAACTAGGAAGAATTTTACACATGACCATACAAAGTTTTATTTTTTAGATGTTTCTTACAAAGATTATTTAATTATGAACGGTGAGGATCATGCCTCGTTGCCCCTCCGTTCTACTTCATAGAGGACTAACATTGGCTGGGAGAGACCATGACAAATTAGTAACAAGCTACTATAGTTTAGGAATTGGATTAAAGATTGTATAATTTTGGTCTGTTTGCAAATAAGTCCATGTTTAAAGAATCCTAATGCCATTTTTCCATAAATAAATATAACGAACTATAATACCAATCAACAGTGGGTTAAATAAATGGTAAATTATAATAAATATAGGTGGCTAAGCAGTATATTCGTTGAGTTACCTTCATATTGAACAACACTTGCTGGAATACCGAAACATACGTTTTCACTGTCCTCCCATCTCACGGTAATCTTAATCTGATACCATCTATACAAAACAACACATGCATCGGTTTACCAGATTAGAAATTTAAAAACAAAATTAGAAATCAGAAAATAAGAAAAGTAAAAATAAAAATAAAAATGAATGTATACGCAATATACCCCTGCTTAAAAAGGTCAAGGTTGTGAAACCTATGAAGATAGACGGCAATCTCCTGTACAGTCTCCAACGTAGCCTCCGACTTGACCTTCACAGAGGGTGGCATTAAATCAGGCGAACTCTACCGACTAGCTTCAATGTTACACACCAACAAAACATCCTCCCCTGGTTGATGCATCATCCATATACCACAATAACCAACACAAACATCTTTCCCCTGTAGGTAATACTATCAATCATGATTAGCAGCCATTAGCAAATTCCTTTGCCCCTTTCAAACCTTCACACATCTCAAGCACACCCTGATTCTTAACCCATAAAACTCATCCGTTGATATGGACATTATGCGGAACACACAGGAGCAGGCCAGTGAAACTAAACCTGTAATGCAAATATAAATAATGGAACAACCAGAAGTGAGATTAAAATTTTACAAGTAATATGATCATATTAATATAATTTTAAATTAACATTTGGCTTTCTAACTTACTGTCAAAAAATTCTCTCCCACGATTAATCCAACTCTTTGCCGGACTCAAATTAACGATTAAGGAAAAGAAAATTCAAGATTATGACGTGAAACTGAAAAAATGAAAGGAAACAGAGCCAGTAGCTAACAAAGCAATGTTATTATGTATCCTCTCGATAATGACATAACAATGAACGGAAATGAAAAGGATAGAAAACAAAGATAAAGGGAATAGTATTCTAGGGTTCGTAATTGTCGCACGGTGTGGAAGGCTCAAATTATTAACAAACGATGTTTGAATGAAATTGGAATGAACGGTTGACTGATCCTATCTCCAATTGTTCATCGTTCTTGTTGGTTGTGTGGAATTGTGACGGTTCTTGATCCTGGAAAATGAAAATGAAGCGTTTGAACGTGAAATGTGAAATGTGAGTTCTTCATTAGGCAATGTCATTACAAACACAAATAACCTCTTTCTATTTTTTCACAAAGCTTTGGACGTTGTTTGAATCCAACTATTGAAGAATCCTAATAAGCGATAAAATGGAGTCAAATTAAAGTTATTTATTTAAGAATTCATTGACATGTCCGTTTTTTATTTACATACTTTTTTTTAGTTAAAAATTTCAGATAATACGTAAACTCTCCATAATTTAATTTACGAAAGGTGGTAATATTAGCCAAAAAAATAAAGTTTATGATTGAAATAATTTAAGTATATGCTTGATAAATAATTATAGAATTAAACTTACGTGACATATAATTTGAAATATTCAAAATTCTTCAAGAAAAATAATAAAATACTAGTTATATGTAATATCAAAAACAAAATTGTCCAAATGAAATATGTAAAAATAAATGTTTCAAATTCACATAAATGCATCAAAAAAATTATATTTTCTGGTTTTTAATTAAACCACTGATTAAAGTATATTTAAAATTAAGCTCTCACGGTTTTAAAACGAAATTTTGATTAGTTGAAAAATAACAAAAAGTTGAAATTTAAAACATAAACTTTTTAATTGATTAAAAAGTTTAACAAAAACGAAGTTGAAATTTTTAAATGATTTTAATTAAATATAATTTTGTTTTCATATATTAAAAAAAATAAATGTGGAAATTTAGTTTTAAGTGATTGGATAATGATACTTACACAACATTCTTTTGACGAACATCATGTCATTTTGTGATTGGTCCAAAATTACTCCACAATCAATAATAATAATCATAAACACTATCATAGACTAATCACAGAATGATATGTAGATAATGTTCAAATGTTGTCAAAAAAATGTTATCTAAGTATCATTATCCTAAATGATTTTATCGATTAAATTATTATTTTAATTGCTCAACCAATGGTTTTCCAACAAAATGTTTGAAGAATCTAACAGTCTCTAACCTAGTTACTACAAGAGCATGTGTTTCCTCGAAAGTTTATTCCTTCTTCTTTATTACATCCCTTTTCTACCAATGTTTGTTTCTAATTATGAATCTGATTTACACTCATTTAGTGCCTATTATGTTCATGCAATCTATTGTTTTTGTGGAAGCTACCAAACATCATTTCAAACAATTTTTTCTTTCGTTCCATTTATATTAATCTTGTAGATACTATTTAAGATAATTTCTTCATTTGACACGTGCGTTAATAAAATACTTTCCTACTTTTTAAGTGCTAGATTCATCAAATAAAACATACATTGTGAAAAAAAAAAGCATTATAATTAATTGCATATGTGATAAAAAAATTTAAATCCTTATATATTAACAACTTTTTAATAATAAGACATGTGTTACTATTTTATTGGTCTGTTTAAATTTATTTTCAAAAAAAATTATTAAAAAAATTTTTTTCATATTTTTTTTACATCACGTCTTTTTATTTTCAATTTTAGACCAATCAACCTATGATTTTTCAACAAAATCATCTTCCACTTTATACATATAAATATATGATCATTTGATAAATGCATTCCAAATCATACCGACCAATAAACTATATCTAAAAAACAAGAAAATACAACATACATAACAAGATTTTGAATCCGTGAACTCTATCACAAGTAAAGCCCTCACAATCCTAGTTAAGTTCAATACACCAAATCAATTAGAAAGTGAGCAAGATTGTAAGCAAGTTATATATTAAAAGATGAGAAGAAAAGATGTTAAGGTGTTCCCAAAGCGATTTACTTAATATATGCTTATAAAGCCATTGATAAAATATAAGTTATTAGTTTTAATGGATTAAAATTTTTTGTAATTCATTAAATATAAGTTAGTGTCTTTGTGTAAATTTTTAATAGTCTTAAATGTTAAATTCTATTGAGTTTTTTCATTGTGATCCTTTTTCTTTTTCTTTTTCATGATCAATAAAGTCTCAATTTTAATTAATCTTTTGTCATTTTAATCATTTTTGCTAACATGTTTAAATAGTTAACAATATAAACAGAATATCATGTGTTAGTTTGTAGTTTTTATTTATTTTATTTTTCTTAATTTAAAAAAAAAATAGTCACATGTCAAACTAGGTATCACATTAAGTGGTATATGTTATACGTTATGTGTTAATGGTAGTGCAATATATAAAGTGTTTTATATTCAATTCAGTCCTAATTATTTTTTAAAATAAAATAATTTTGTCTTTCTCTAAATTGAGATCAAATTTAATTTTTATATGAATATTATATTGATATTTTTATTAAAATGAAGCCATTTTTTTCCTCTTCAAAGTGAGACCAAGTTTTATTTTTATATAAAAATTGTATTGATTTTTTAAAATTCACATTTTATTAAATATTTTTGAAATTATTTTTAAACAAACTATAACTATATTATTAAAATATAAGTTTTAGATTTATGTTTGACTTTTACATGTAAAAATATTAATCCTTGTCTCAAATTTTTTAAATTTTAATTCGAAATCTTGTTTACAAGAACCAAATACACTTATTACTTTCCTAATACAGTTTACTCTTAGAACACGACAATCTTTTTCATCAATGAACATAATAAACGTAGCATACTTTTCTGGTCCTATCAATCTAATTTAATTTCAACAATTTAATATCGTTCCATAATAAATCTCAATAAATTTATCGAAGAATGGTAAGAGAAACAAGACTAATTAAGTCAATACCAAATTGGTCACTAAAAATAGTGGCAAGCCCTTCATTAAAATTTTCATACAAATATGTTCTCGAAGAAATTATATGCTTTATATAAGATCTTATAATTTATCTTTGTACTTTATAGAGAAAAAAAAAAGCAACACAAGATATTATTACTTTGTGATTTGTACCTTTATGGAGCAAGTTGCTTATTTTAACACTTTCTTTTCCAATTAAAGTAAATACACGTCAATGTCACATATATATATATATATATATATATATTACCATAAACTAATGGGTTGTGATACTTTGACATTACAAAATTGCATTAATTTGATATGGAAAAATAACAATATTTTAATTAGATTTACAATATCTTTTAATATTATTAAAAAGGATTGTCAAATGAATGTATTTTTAAGGAGAGAAACAAAATAGAGTATTTTGGAGTTTGTCTAAGTCACTACTTTAATTTTGGTGCATTTTTGGCATATACTTTTTCAATAGACTTAAATTAGTATTTATATATCTATATGAATGTATCATTTGTGCAGGTTTGCTATAATATCTAGCAGTGTTTGGCTTTCTTAAACCGAAGAAAAAGAATAAAAAGGTGTGTAATGGAGACGTTTCTGCATTATAATACATATATATAAATTCCAGAATCAGATTCGTTTTCATATGTCGGTCTTAGCCCAGAAAGAATCTATGTCATAAAAATTGAAAAAAGAAAATGTTCGACAAAACAAGATTAAGAAACAACTGAGGATGAGTCCGAATATTTAAAACATCTGATAATTATAGGACCAACTCTCTTCACCATCCAAAATGTTCCTTCCTTAAGGAAAAAGTTACAATTTGAGATATGCTCTCACAAGTATCATTCAATTATGTGTTTCTTATTTGCATATTGCAGTTTTTTAATTGTTTATAAGAGAAATCAAACATACTCTTAAGTTCATAAGGAAACTATTTTTAATAAAGTTTTTATCGTACATAATTATTTTAATTTTATTGGTAAAAGAAATCTGAAAATATCTTTACATGTTCGAACTGAGTATCAACTGACAAGAAAAGGGAGACAGATGCTATGGCTTTCTTATATCAGTGGCAGTTCAGTGGTGACTTTAGTCAAAAGGGTCATGTTAATATTTTGAAAATTTTTATTTTGATAACTTCATATTATATATTTAATAATTACTGAAAAATATTTTTTTTTTAATAATACATAGTTAATTAAGTTTCAATGCATTACTTTTCATTTTTGTTTAAAATCATTTGTATAAATTACTATAAGATTTGTTGAGCCCAGAATTCAAATTCAACTTTGACCTCCTTGAACAACTCTCATACTAACCTTCATCAAAATCATTCTTCCCTGAACAACCTTTTCAGTAACTCTGCTATACTGTATTAAAAAATCCCCCTACGGTGGAAATCCCAGGAAGATTTGTTTTCTCCAATGAACATGTTCCAACACAAACTCAATACATATATATACCCATTTGAGTCAAAAATCTGTCGTACTGCAAATTGTTCCTTGTCACTTTCTCTTTACCAATAACTTGTTTTCGTGACGGAAGCATTTCGTCACCTAAGGAAACTGGGATGATGAGTGATGACGAAGACACTCAAAAGCAATCAACCATTACATAATTAAGGACTGCTCCTATGAACTACCTAGAAAACAATAGGGTTTGCATAATGAATGACATAGAAACATTGAAATAAATTTACTATTAAGCAAGAGAAAAAAAAAGAATATAAGAAAAATGATTAAATCAAATATGCTACTCTTATTTATATATATATAACATGTTAACAAACTGAACTGATTTAAATAATGAAAAATAACAGATTATGTATTTAAAAGATAAAACTTTTCCCTATTTACCTTGTTGTTTTAAAAAATTGAGCATTAAATGAATTTAATGTTTTGTTCAGTACATTCAAGGTTTTATGTTTTTTAAGATTTGATTGTTTGTGTTTATTACTGGAATTACTAAATATGAGATTTTTATTGTTGACTAAGAATATTTTTGGCACGTGGTATTTTGTTTAGTTTATAAGAGGTTTTTTCTTAGTTAGTGTTTATTTATTATTATTTTTGAGATTGTGTTTAGTGTGAACGTATTTTATTATGTGTCTTCAAACAGGTTTTGTTTTTCTGGTATGTGTGTTAGACTCATTTTCTCATGGTGAAAGTTTGTCTAGTTTGGTTAGGTTTTGTAGCTATTTCTAATCGACATATTTGGCACAATGTTTTTCATTTCGTCATTTGAGACTTTCTAGTCACGTCTTCATTGTTTAACACTTTTATCAAGTTACGACATACTGAGAAAACATTAAATATTGTCCTTTTAGAAAAATAGCATTTAACAAGTTTTATCTTTTAAGTGAATCTATCCTTATACAATGTTTTTTGTATATTTTTATACCGTAAAAGAGAAATAAGAAAGAAATAAGATGAAGAATAAAATTAAAAAATGTAATGAAAATACAAATTTTAAATATGTTTCTATAAACTTGAATGTAAAATACTGAACATTATTATATCTTTAATTTTGATATACTTTTATTTTCTAACTAGTGTAAAATATGTACATTATATCAGTTCTTTCATGTGTGTGTATTATATTGGTTCCACAATTAATCTAATATATATATATATATATATATATATATATATATATATATTGATGTGATAATTGAAAACATATTATATTGATTTGAACTAACGAATCTAATATCTTTAATTAAAAAAAAATCGTTGTCGAAAGTGATCATGCAAAGGATAACCATGTAAAGAAGAGAATGATGAACCACTAATGACCAACACTAACAAATCACCATTAGTGAACTACCAATGAACCATAGAGAACATCACACCCCAATTACAAAGCACCATGGTTAACTAGGAAACTTCCTGAAATACCATAGGAACCAACCACGCACATTTGATAGAGTAGTTACATCATGATTATCCTTCATTTGCCAAGAAAAAACAATTACAAAAAGAACTTTCTAAAAAAAACAAACTAAGCATGAGAAAATGAGGGGAAAACCATTAGCTTCTTGCATCAGTTACTATGTAGTAGTCTAGAAAAGAAAAAGAAGTTTGCTTAAGCATGATGTGATAATGATAAGACAATAACAATGACGAGTGTTCTAGAAAAGATGAGAAATAATGGAGACATAAAAAGAACCAAATTCTAAAAAAAAAAAGAGTTTTATACTTTATAATAAAAAAACATATTAAATCAAATGTTTCTTTTAACTGATATTTATAACTAATTTAATGTGATGTTCTAATATTTCTATTTTTCACTAGTATAAATTTAAAAAATAAATTGATATAATATCAATATTTTTATGTTAAGCAATATTTCAAATTAATATTTAAGTTATTTGATAAGTTTATATTTATATATCAATTTATAACATTCACACGTAAAAAAAATATAATGTTTTATTGAAAAAATTATATTAATTTACTTTTTAAAGTTTAAAAATCAAAATGAGTTTCAATTTTCAAACTACCATTTTTTCTTTTAAACAGTAATGATACTGTACTGAATGATTTTTGAAACTGATGTTGTGTTCACTCGAGAGGGTGAACTCTGTTCACTCATTTAGAAGCGAAAAATTGAAGTGAATCACGCATTTATTTGCAGCAATCTGCGTAGATAAATTTTAGATGAATTGTTAGATTGACACTTTTTTTAATAAATCGTTGAAGAGAGGAGATTTGGAGGATTAAATAAAAAAATCTCGTGTGTCCCTATATAAATATTAAATTACAGTGCAACCTTAGCTTTATATATTTGATTCTATTACAAAGTCTTCGTTATTCAAATGCTTTATACTATATCTGTAAGTTATTATATATTTTTTTTTGATAAAATTTCAATGTTTAATTATTTATTTACATTTTATAATAAACAAATTTCACTTATAATTTGTATGCGTAAAATCATATATTTTAGTAAATAACACGTATTCAAATAAAAAATTTTAGTAAATAATTTTTATCAACTTTTAGAATTAAATTAAATTTTATCATAATAGTTATTATTGGAACCACTAATTTTACTATATATTTTGTTTGAAAATAGTTTTTCACACATAATTTGTAGTCTATATAATGTTTTATATTATTAACTAAAACAATTTAATAATATTATTTTAAAATCATTATTATTTTTAATTTTTTACTCTTTATAAACATTTTTACAATTAAATATAACATTAATAATTACTTTTTTATATTATTTTAATAATTAGGAATATTTTGATAGTTTTTAATTTTTAACAATTAAACAAATTTTTTAAAACTGTCACATTAATTAAATGTTATATTATTTCTTACAAACTTTACCTTTAAATCTATTTTCAATTACCTCTAAATCCACACAAGTAAATATAATAAAATTTATCCTTAAATTTTCTTAAATCTATTCAATGACTCTCCCAATCATCCCAAGAAAGTAAATTGGTGACACTGCGCCATTTCTTGAATATTGAAACTAGGGTGAATTAGTTCACTTTAATTTTTCTGCACTGCTCTTTTACCCATCATATATATATATATATATATATATATATATATATATATATATATAAAACAGGTGGACATATATTTATATACATGAATTTATTACCATTTAATATATATTTAAAAGAATAGAATTGATAACTTTATAAGCCGTATGATGTGATAAAAAAAAAAGGTAATAAATGTATATAAAATAAAAATATATTTATATAATTTGTGATTGTAAAATATAGTGAGAAAGAGAGATGAAAAAGAAAGGTTTTGATAAAAGTGTAAAGAAAAAATGTGAAAAAATAATGATTATTAATGTCCTTTATTAGGATTTAATTGTCCTGGCCAAAACCTTATGTTGGTTCAGTGCTTCCAAGTCTCATCTGTTGAAAAGAAAAAAGGAAAAATAAGACTTAGTTTCTTAACATTGGAACACTTGGGTTTGTTCAAAAGGACAGACAGAGTACAATACAAGTGTGGAAAGGATAAGAATGAATTTTAAGAAAGTTAGTGCCGAAAATATTGCAGGTTTCATTAAGCATCTTAATCAACTACTCTACATAATGACAAACACACTAATCACTGATACACAAGAACGGCTTCAAGTTCCAATGTCACTTTCTGGATTTTTCTGCATATTTTTTGTCCAATTCATATTTGACCATCATTTTTCTAATGGAATTCATGAGACAAAAAATTTGTGAATTTACAATAAATTCATTAATATATAATACACATGTTATTTTTCCATGAATTTAAAGTATGTCAGTATAATATAAAATAAATAATGTATTATTATGTTGTTAAAAAAACTGTTTCAAAATATATATTTTTTAAATATATTCAATTCTAAAGACAAATTTATATTGATTAGTAATAATTGATTCATTAAATTTACAATTAAAAAAATATTCCTATATTAATTTATGTAAGGTTATGAGTTCAGAATAGTGCCAAAAAAGTTTTATGAGGTGCACTTATTTCTATTGTTTTATTAGTATTATTATCTTATATGAAAATATATCTTTATGTTTTATTGGTGCTGTATTTTGTAACAGTTTCTTAATAAAAATACAATTCATGTTTATCGAAAATCTTCACAAAGATTCAGATTAGTGTATCCTGAAATAAAATCCAGCTAAAAGGAGTTCAGTTAAGACATAAATTGAAGGGATGCATGTGCCTGATGTATAGGTTCTTCCATTTCATCATATCCCTATAATTATTTAATTCATGAAAATGTAGAAGTTAGGTCACAGCACATATATATATGTTTGATAGGCAAACAAAATTCTAGTTTGCGGACTGAAATAAGAGAAGTTAAAAAGCAAAAGAAAAAAAGAAAAATATTCTTTAACTAATTTAAATTTTTTATTTACTTTTTATTCTATTTTTTCTTAAAAAATTAAAAAATTTATATTTTTATAACCATTTTATCTTTATTTTATTTTTATGTGTGTAATAAGAAAAGTGAGTAGAACGAAAAGGTGAAGGAATCGGCCATGTATGGTGCATTAGTCAGAGAGATTTTCTGCCACTATGGAGAAAACCATCTATGAGTTGTTGCCATCAAAAAATTCTCTAAATGGATGGACTAAAACAAAATATGAACAAACGTGTGGGGACCAAAAGTTTCAACATGTGCTGCCACCTTCGATGGTTCTAATACGGGTCTAAAATTCCACTCTTTCGCACCACCTATCATCTGAAAACGCAAAAGCTTTTAGATTTTATATTACCTTTATCAACTTCCATGGCCTTTTTCTTTCCCAAAGCTTCTCACTTTTCTTTTCCATAAATGCTTCTCCTATCGTTTTACTACATCTGCCACAACTTCCACTAACCACACTTCTTTGACTTCTCTATTTAACCCATTATATTTATTCTTTTCTCTCTAACTATAATGAATGCCATAGTTAATGTCTTTTCTTTAGAGATGATATTTGACACCTATCTAGTTTTTACATTATTTGATTTTTTTTGTTTGTCAAATGAATATGTAATAATTAAATACAAATATATGTCAAATTAATGTAATTAATTGTGAGTTAATTTTTATTTTGTCTGTACTTAATCCAAACTCTTATAAGTACTGCCAAACCAAACCAACCACACCAACTATCACCACAGAAGCAACACACAGACATACCCTTCTTTCTCTTTCTCTTTCTCTTTCTCCCTTTTCCTTGCTCTCACTCAAAAACATGGATCCTGATCAGTTTCAGAAAAACAGCATGTACGTAGAAACCCCAGAAGCTTTTGGTGAAGGTGGCAAAAACTTCGACGATGATGGACGTGTCAAGAGAACCGGTACACACACATCGTCATATCTATAGCTAGATATAACTATCACAAAACCCGACACACACATATACGTATGACATACTCACAGTCATACGTAAAATATTCTATACCTCGTATCAGTATAAAATGTTTTTATACGACCATGTAATCATAAAATGACTTGTGTGATATCATTATTTTAAGTGTCAAAGTGTGGGGTTTTACTTTTTTGTTTCTGTCTGAGTTTTGCATTGGATTACGTGGAAACTAAGGTTTGATTCTGATTTTTTTGTGGTTCTGTTTGAAGGAACATGGATAACTGCGAGTGCTCATATCATAACCGCAGTGATAGGATCTGGAGTGTTGTCACTTGCATGGGCGATTGCACAATTGGGTTGGGTGGCCGGCCCTGCGGTTCTCTTCGCCTTCTCTTTCATCACATACTTCACATCAACTCTTCTTGCAGACTGTTATCGTACACCTGACCCTGTTCATGGCAAGAGAAACTACACCTATTCTGACGTTGTCAAATCCGTCTTAGGTAAAAAAATTCAAACTTTATGACATCCATGCAATCGATCCAATAGGGTAGTTGTCAGGTGTGTTTTTCTGAAATTAGATCTCCAATCCCAGTAACTTTACTAATTTACTTGATTTATTCACATCTGAACTCACAACTTTGAATGAATAAAGAAAACCGGTCATTAAATGTGAGTAGCACCGACCAGAAACTTTAACTTGTGGTATAATTTGTCGTTTACCGTTTTGGTAGGTGGGAGAAAATTCCAACTGTGTGGATTAGCTCAGTACATAAATCTGGTCGGTGTAACTATCGGATACACAATAACAGCTTCAATAAGTATGGTGTAAGTAAATACCGTATAAAGTATAGTATATTAATTAACATTATCCAAACTTTGGACTATGTGAGAAAAGATTATGTTTGTTTAACCAGGGCGGTGAAAAGATCAAACTGTTTTCACAAACATGGACACAATGAGAAGTGCTTCACGTCAAACAACCCTTTCATGATTATCTTTGCGTGCATCCAAATCGTGCTTAGTCAGATACCGAATTTCAGCAAGCTCTGGTGGCTGTCTATTGTTGCAGCAGTCATGTCTTTTGCTTATTCTTCCATTGGACTCGGCCTCTCTGTTGCCAAAGTTGCTGGTAAAGTAGCAATCGATCATAACTTGAACTGTAATTTGTTTGTAATAGGTAGTAGGATGCTAAAAAACAAAAACAAAATGAGTTACTTTACATTAGTTTGTTACAATGATCATGTTTGGTGAATGGTGAAGGTGGCGGAGATCCTGTACGGACAACCTTAACTGGGGTGCAAGTTGGTGTGGATGTTACAGGATCAGAGAAGGTGTGGAGGACCTTTCAAGCTATTGGTGACATTGCCTTTGCTTACGCTTATTCTAATGTTCTCATTGAGATACAGGTAACTATAACTCATATTCTCTTCTTATCAAACATATATATATATATATATATATATATATATATATATATATATTGCGTCTGGTTTTGCATGTATAAACCAGTGAGATTTAATCCATATTTGTAAATATAAGTAATCTTAACGAATAAATTATATATCTACTATATTTTTTTATACAAGTAGATCTATTAAATATAGAAAAGATTTTGGAAGTGGCAGTGTCTAAGCATAAATTTCCATGCTTCCTTATCAGTGTAGATAACTATAGTTCATTTGTTCTTAGCAGTCATGATTGAATGCATGCATAATTCAAGAAAAAACGTGAAAGTATGGCAGGGGTGACAAATGGCTTGGTTGGTATATTGACCACTTGGTCATTATCAATGATATCAATGAATAAAAAAACGTTTTGCTATTGACTAAAATCCCTTTTAATTAGAATTGATTAAGTCAGTGAATTAAATTAGAAAAATAGTTTATACTTATCGAAATAATTGGAGAAATGACAGATACACAAACTTATCTTTACATACTCGTGGCTTAAATAGTTGGATCCTACAGAGGTCTATTAAAACGGTTTTTTTAATCAATCAAGTCTAACATAAATTGAAATATGATACTTTCAAGATATATTATTTTATAAGAAGAAAAAATTAAGTATTTAATTCGTGGGTATTAAATAGACTTGTATGTTTATCATTGTTTATATAAATTAATAAACATTTTACATATGTGTATACTTAACTGCCGACATGTAACATTGGCACGTGTTTTGTCAAAACGATTCGTTACTTATCCATTAAAGTGGCAGAATCTATTCCAATCGAAACTAAATATTCTCAATCTTTTTGGATCTATTTTTTAGTGGAAAAGCACACCATATATGATATAATGAATGTCCTTTTAACCAAAAAGCCATTATTCTATCATGGGAGAGATGCCAAGTCAAATTATTTTATCTTCTCATGATGTTCGTTACTCGGCGTTTATTTGTTTGCATTTACCACTTTCCTGTAGTTAGTGCATCACTAAAAAAATCCTTTACACTGTTCATCAAAAAGTATTTGCTAAAAGAGAAATGAATTACACTGTAAAATCTAGAAAACTGTTGCCAGATTCATTTCAATAGGATTTCATCTATGTGAACATTACTTAGTTATAACTCTGGGAAATCACAATTGACAACTACCTTGATTTCATCTACAGTTATCATACGCTTGTTTTTCCATCCTATCTTCTTTTTCTTATCACATTATACATCCTATAAATCTATCATTTATATATTAAGTGTTCATCAACGTTTTCTGTGTATAAATATGTGCCAACAGTCCAAGAAGAATTATTATGATTTGTTTCTACCTATAATTAAGATGACATTTTGGTTTCACCCCATCAAATATGATTGCAGGATACGCTGAAATCGAGTCCTCCGGAGAACAAGGTCATGAAAAGATCAAGCTTGATTGGCATCATGACAACAACCTTGTTTTATGTACTATGTGGCTGCTTAGGTTATGCAGCATTTGGAAACGATGCACCAGGAAATTTCCTCACCGGGTTCGGCTTCTACGAGCCCTTTTGGCTCATAGACTTTGCTAACATCTGCATAGCCGTGCACTTGGTTGGAGCATATCAGGTAACAACTACAATCAAACACTACAAAGAGTTTTGGTACAGTACAGAAAACTACAAAGAGTCCAAATTCTTATTTTGTTGATGAATGGTGTTTCGTTTATGCCTTGTTTGTCAGGTTTTCTGTCAGCCAATATTTGGGTTCGTAGAGAACTGGAGTAAGGAAAGATGGCCCAACAGCCAATTTGTTAATGGGGAGCATACAGTGAAGTTGCCATTGTGTGGAAGCTACAGTGTGAACTTTTTCAGGGTGGTGTGGAGAACGACATATGTTGTCATCACTGCTGTCTTAGCTATGCTGTTTCCATTCTTCAATGACTTCCTAGGACTGATTGGTTCGGTGTCCTTCTGGCCATTAACCGTTTACTTCCCCATAGAGATGTACATTAAGCAGTCAAAGATGCAAAAGTTTTCCTTCACATGGACATGGCTCAAGATATTGAGCTGGCTTTGCTTGATTGTTTCCATTATTTCAGCTGTTGGCTCCATTCAAGGCCTCACTCAAGATCTCAAGAAATATCAGCCCTTTAAAGCCCAGCAATAGTTGTTTTCTGTAACTTTGTTTTAATAAGTTTATGCTTGTGAATGGGATAATGCATTGTTATCAAGTGCTTATAAACAATAGACATAACACCTATCTGCACTGCACTGTATAAATGTCAGGAATAATTTCAAAGTGTTCAAAGTCTACATTATCCTTTAATTCAGTAATCTACATACAGTACATCCATAATATATACCCACTTGATTCAGTGGAGTATGCACTAGGCTTGTATCTACATTAAACGTATGTAGTACAAATTCTGGAGTGAGGAGACTCGTATTCACTAACTGGTCAAGAAATCCTGTAATGGCACAAAAGTACAATGATGAAGTTGCACTGGAAAACTATCCCAAACCGTGATTCACGTGTCACTGGAAAACAATCTAATTAACCTTCTGATGGCAAGACCAATCCATGTGGAACCAAGCATGGTAACAAAGTGCATTCTCAACATTCATACTTGTATGTATGGAGCATAGGCCGGTTAACATTCATGGCTGTTTGGTCTATTCCTTACGACAACGATCAAACATATTAAAAGACTTAAATTATTGATGTTGGATTGTAACTAGATCAGCACTTAAATGAATGATTGATGTTAGATCGTAATTTAACCAATGTTTAAGTTATTGATATTGGATCGTAGTTGAACCAATTATAATTACCGGACCAATGGTTTGGACAAAGAAACAGTTAATAAATTAGTAACAGAATGATTAAATATATAAATAACTAATTATCAAATAGTAAAGTTGTTTATTGTTAATAGATCTAATTTAAAAATAAGTCTGTTTTAGTGGGTCAATGACAATATAAGATTCTTAAAATATTTATAAACAGAAAGTTAAGCCACAAAAATAAACAAGTTTTGATTGAGTTTATATACTTAATTTATAATTAAACTGATTAATTTATATAATCGGAATGATTAGAAGGAGAAGGCAAGGAAGATGACACAATAAAAAGATGTGTGTCTCGGTCTTACTCAATTATACACAGAAACAATACTCATATTCCATCTCAATCATTTCATAAACAGAAAATTCAATAAAACAAAATTTATTACGGTGTATTAATGTTACATGGTAACTTACTTTTAGGTGTGAGCGAAAAAATGGTGAAAAAGGTGGATTCAAGAAATAGATGAAGAGGTGTCAAAAAAAATTTAGAACCAGTTTAAGTCAGGTTGTGTGTAGAATGATTTAATTTTTAAAATATGGATAAAACTGAACTTGACTTACCTAATAGGTTAAACAAAATCGGATTACAAATAGGTTTACTCACAATTCATTCATAGCACAACATCTATCATTTTTAATATTTGTTTATTATAATTATTTATTATTCTTAATTATGTAAATTATGTAAATTGACAATTTAATAATATAATTTTTTATATTTTAATTTTCAATTACTATAAATAATAATGTTTGTTGAAATAACATTTTGGTTACTTTTTAATAAATAAGTAAAGTTAACTTGTAATAATTTAAATTGAATTGACTCAATTAAGTCAAATTGTAATGAAGTGTCATGCCGATTTACTTTGATACTCTATACAGGTGTGATACAGAAAATTGTCGTAAGATTGAATAAAATAAATTTTAATACGCTGCGTTAAGGTTTATATAATATTCCATCATATCTTTAGCCTTTTAAGATCAATGTATTATTACAAAACGGGTATGAAATTAAATACAGACATATCTTATAAAGAAACAAAATCAAACATTGAAATCCCTGGTAACTAGTGTTTTATAGCAAACGAGGAAGGAGAGACAAAAATATAGAATAAGCCAGCCCGCTCTCAGCACACTAAAATTATGGCAACTTCTGTAGATTTTAATTTGCACTCATGTAATAGTGAAATGAAGTATTTACCTTTATCTTCTTCCTCCATCGGCACTGCTTCTTCCATCTCCACCGGTGCTCGTCCTCCATCTCCGATCTTCATCCGCGTCCCTTCTTTCTCCACTTTCACCAATGTCCATTCCTCAACCTCCACTGACACACTTCTTTCTTCACTGACTCCTTTCTCCGCTCCCATCCCTCTCTTCCACCTCTTCACCTTTTATAAGAGAAAAATACATTCTCATTCTACAATCCAAAATACAAAATTTGTATTTTTTTAATCTAAATTTTATAATCCAAAATATACAATTCAAAATACAAGTTTTATTTTACAAATTATACAATTCAAATCAAAATACAATTTTTTAATTTATATTCTACATTATTCATTTCAAAATGTAATCATCATATTTCGAAATATAATTTTTGCATTCCAATTTTTACATTTCAAAATATCTCTGAATTATTCAGAAACTCAATGAAAATAGGGTAAAATTAGAATTGTAAAGCGTATAAAAGTGCATGAAAAAAAAGAACTGCATAAAATTATGGACTAGACTAAGTAATGCTGTCCTTCCCACCTAACTAGTCAAGAACCACAACCGATTGATTTTTATTAGGTTTACCATGTCTTCCTAAAAAGTCAAGATAGTGGTTTGCTAATGTTATTATTTTATTTGAACTCCTTGACATGAACAGAAATAGTTGTATTGAAATCAAATTTCAATTAAATTAGTAATATATTCAGATATCGTAACCAAATTTGATAATTTAAATTCATTTTTTAAAATAATAAATTCGAACTTTTTTTCCTTTTTGTAATTTTTCGGCAGACGTCAATTTGCTAGAAGTACTAGGATTTTTTTCATCCCACTGTTGGCAGGACAGTTTTGGGCGAGCTGATCAGAAAAATGTGTCTCCCTTTATTTACCAGCTAAAACACCAAAGAAATAAACAATTACAAGGAGAGAGATACAGCAAAAACAATCGACTTTGAGAAAACCTGATCCTTTTAGCAGGTTTCTACTACAGGAAGGCTGACGGTAACATAATTGTTTGTTTCTTAGATAAAACAACCTCAACATTAATTATTTTTTCAATTTCCCTTTCCCATTGCTTCAACTACATTTCCATTTCAGGATAGATGTAGGCAAGGAAAAAGGGAATGCCGATGTTAGAAGTCGATTTCATGCAAAAGAGGAGAAAGTTTCCATTCAAAGTCAACAATATATAATGTAAAAAACATAATAACATAAAGTTTTATTACATAATTAACAATATCAATTTATTACTAGTTACGTTTTTAATTATTATCATATAATACTTAATTACTAAACAATATATTAAAATAAAAATTATTGATAACAAAAATATTTACCTCTTTCCATTCATTTTCTCTATCTTTCAACTAATACAAACAGCTTCACTTTTACTTATTTTTACTCTTTTCTCTATCTCACTACTTCCCATTTTCTAATCCAAACAAGACATTAAACTCTTAAAAGATCATGGTAATAGTTGAGCTAGTGTCTTGTACAGCAGATCAAGTGATTGTAGAGAAGAGCAAATGATTGTATCTTTCTTTTGGCAGTGTGTCCAAATGCAGAGAAGCGACGGATAATTAGTATTCTTACATGTCCAAGATTAGGAGTAAAGCATACACCAATTTGCTTAAGCTAAATATACCAGTGACGTTGAAACCCCTTATCTTCATTCACTTCACCTAGGTTTTCTGTGAGATTTAGAAGGCTTGGAAATGGACATTATGAAATCTATTAAACATAGGTTGTAACTTCATAGTTGGAAAAATCAAACCAAATAAATGCACATAAAGCACAGAGGGGGGCATAGTCATATTTCTATAGGATAATATTTCACAAATTATACCACATGCCTACTAAAAATTAAGACAGGAAGAAAACTAAGCAGAAAAGCTCAATTACAACTTCCGGACTAAAGATACAAACTTAGTATATTACCCAAATAGAGACATCAACCAGACTCCCTCTCACTCATGACAAATGCTTGAATAAGACTTTGGGCTGCATGAGTTTGCTCAGGGGTTCCCGATATTATAATTTTAGTTTCCACAGCTCCGGGTTTTGGATCAGTTATAGTAATATTTGCATCAGAGATCTGTGTAGATCACATAGTAAATGTCAAAATTCGTAAGGAATTATATAATGATATCATCATAATCCCACCATCCAACATATTATGTTCTAGATTAAGGAGTTAACAATACTTTCATTGTTCATTTTTACTGCTGTCATGTTGTATTGGGTTAGAGATTAGGATGCACTTCTTTAACTTGAATGTTCAATTTCTCTCATTTTAAATAATTAAAGCATTTAGTGTATCAAAAATGTAAATCCTCCAAAGGACCAAGGTCCCTTAATTTTAAAATAGATGGACATAATTGCTAGAAACACCTAGAGCGGCCAAAATCACTCAGTTCAAACTAAAAACAACAAAAAAGTCTTGTATCAAAAAGTGATTTCCGCTACGTGACAACACACAACAAACTTAAGGGACCAAAAATTAAAGTTCCTTGAGCACAGTAAACACAGACGTATACAATAAAGTACTGGTGCAGGTGTGGTCGCATGTATGGCCAAACAGCTTATTTAAATTGTAAAGCACTAAAATCATCTAACAACCAAATACAACAAAACTTATCCCACTAGGTCTAACCATCAGATAAAATCTACAGAATTAACATCCATAATTATCAGATGCAAAGGGTTCACCTGAAGTATTTGTTTCAGGCATTCACCGTCTTCCCCATATATTACAGGCACCAGTGCTCGAGGAACAACAACTTCAACAGTGGTACTTGTGATAATTGGTTGGCTACCCCTGCAAGGGGTAAATAACCTCAGTATTGAGAGATACAGAGAATAGAAGACAAATTGAAAATTCAGAAGAAATAATAAGGAAAACAAGCTTATTGACAGTGATTCTTATAGACAAACCCTGCAAATCCTGAAATTCTTCTAGGAGGACCTCCTGGAAAGTCTGGCAAGCCAATGCGTGAGCCACCTTCAAGTACCCCCTAGAAATAAAAAAAAAAAAAAAAAAACAACACACGTAAACATATCAGTGCATAAATGAGAGAATCTAAGACATTATGGCTTCTCAGTTCTCACAAATCCAAGCTAAAGAGTGGCATGTCATTACTTCTGAAGGTTCCACTTGGGAGATACAGACCAGCTAATTTGGCCTGGACAACTGGATATTAGTCCAAAGTCCAGTCCTCTACTCTTCTATTGACTGGTATTTATCTGAACAAAGCTTATATCAGCCTCAGGCTGTAGCCTGCCAAAAGGCCCCAGAATTAAAAATAAAATGCGTGCTAGATATTGATCTATGTTGCAACTTTGTTTGTATCTCTTTAGTAATTATGCAAGTCACAACTGAAAGAAAATATTTTGTACAATAAGCACCTTTAAACAGTTCAGAAATAAAAAGTAAGCATGCCTTCAGTTGAAAAAAAAATATCAAATATATTACAATTACATACAATCATAAATATTCATTTTGATTGTAAGATCATTCCTCCCACCCTCCCTTATCCATTTCAATTTTTTATTTTAACTACACCAACTTCAACATGTAGCCCAAGTGTTTGATGGTAATTTAAATGACATACAGATACAGTTGCGTTTAAACCAAAAATGATACAAAAAGTAACTAGAGTCCAATACCTGAGGACCCCAAGGCTTCCTTTCAGATATGTGAGGAGGAATGCCTGGTCTGTGTATGTTATTCAAAAATGGAGGACGGTCATCAAGAGGAAAACCCGCATAAGGTGGAGGACCAAGGTCAGAATACATCCCAGGAGGTGACAGTCCCCGTCTTCCTAAATAAGGTGGGAAATGAGGAAGTTGATCGACAAATGGAGAATTTGAAGGATAATTGACAGATGGATGTGAATCACGGAAGAAATGATGCTTTAATCTAGTAGTTATTTGCATAAGAGCATCATGCACTGCCTCAATTTCTCCGTTTACCTGTCAGAAAATATACAGGAAAAACATTAAATAGCACTAGAAGGTAAAACCTGTCTAAACTAACCAAAACTGACCACCAAGCATATGTGGTGCCAATTAATGAAATTAACTACACTACCATGTAATCAACAAGTTAATCTGACTCCTCATTTTGAAAACTAGAGGAATTCACAGTATGACCATATCCACTCTAGTTTTCCCAAATAAATCTCAAACATTCTATTCTGTTATAAAATTACGAATCCAAGGAGTGTTAGAATCGCTGCAGCGGAATTATTAGCGTGGTAATAAACCAAGAGGGGGGGTGAATTGGTTATATCCTTTAATTGTGCCTTTTTAATATTTTTCTCTTAATTTCTTACTAAGCAGATAATTAAATGTAAATAAGAGAGTAAGGGAAAGAGAAAAATTGCACAGGTATTTTATCCTGGTTCAGATCACTAGGATCCTACGTCCAGTCGCTTATCTCAAACAAGATAAACCTTTTTCACTATCACAAAACAATTACAAATATTAGTCACACAGAAAAATAATTTGTAACAGTTTAGAAATTACCACCTCTCTTGAAACCACAAGAGATGAACTTACACCTCCTTTGAATCTTCACAAAGGATGATCACCTCCTTCGAATGCTTCACGAAGGATGATTCTCTTCCAAACACTTCCTCAGACACACCAAGGATGATCAAGCTATTCCTCCGTCACCGCAGTACCACTTCAGGACTTTGCAGACAAGAGTTTCCTTAGCTTCAGCAAATTCACAGAGTTCTCAAAAGAGTTCAGAGTACTAGAGCACAAGGGAAGAGTTCTTTTTGAGAGAAATAGTGAGCCAATTTATAGACTCAGCCTAATACTCTTCCATTCTACGAAAACTGGCCATCTAACGTATTTAATCGATTAACATAAGTATTAATCGATTAAAATGAGTACAACGGCTAGTTTTTCAAATCTGAAAACCCCAACGGTCAGTGTTAATCGATTATTCTCAGGACTAATCGATTAGCTAATCGATTATTATACACTTTAATCGATTATTCCAGTGGCACTTGGGCTTTCAAGGCCAGCCTCGGTTTTAATCGATTAAAACTAGGTTTAATCGATTAAAACAGAATGTTGACGAATCTCAACAACATTTAAATGTAAATTACAATAATCAGTCATAATACATTTGTGAGCACTACTTTATCAACTTAGATTATTACAAAAGCTTTATAAAAATACATCAATCCTTAATTTGTCTTGACTTGTGCAACTCTGTTCATCATCAAAACTTCATACGTGATTTTTGCCAACATTCTCCCCCTTTTTGATGATGATCAAAAAATTCCTCTGAGTTCAAAGCTTTTTAATAATCTGAAATAGTCACAACTCATAAGAAGAGAGATTAATAGAAAATAATAGTTATAAGCTTTATAAGCTAGTTTTCTCCCCCTTTTTTTGATCAGAAGAAAAAAAACTGCGTGCTCCCCCTAAATAAAAAGAGATAAGGCATATCGAAAAATAAAATAAACAACACTTTTTATTGAGGATGCACATAATCATAACACCAAACAAACAAGACAAGCAAATAATTCCTAGAATTCATCACTTTCACTAAAGAGATGTTGCTCTAAACCTGAAACCCTAGTGTCTAAATTTCTGAGATGAGTACAAATTTCTGCATGGCGAATGTTTTGGATGTTCATCATCTCAGTTTGAAGACGAGTCATCTCAGTCATTTGTCTAGAGAGACTTTCTAGACTATATTCCTCATGGACTTGAGATGGGCCAGCAACATTTGTGGGATCAGACATTGGAATATCTTCAGCTTCATCTTCATTGCCCTCAATAGCATCCTCAGGATGTATGTAAGATTGTCCCTGTTTGATAAAACCCATTTGTCTTAGGGAATTATCTCCAACCTTATGACCAGGGAGGACAGTCTCATGGTTTTCATTGGTGATATCCACTCCTTTGTACTCACAGATTTGGGAAACTAGGAGAGGATATGGAAGAGGGGCTACATCTAACCTCTTGGCTTTGTACATGATTGTCTTAATCAAATGAGGCCAATTGAGAGGAATGCTCTGAAGAATACCGTACATGATGATTAGATCAGTCTCAGAGCATTGGGCATGGTTGGATCCTCTGGGGCACAAAATCCAGACAATGAGGTAGTGCAGGAGACGTTCTTCCATCTTGAGTCCACCTGCAAGGAAAAGACGCGCATTGTGCAGACGAGGATTGCGGAGAAAGGATTGGTAGACCACAATCTTGTTGAACTGTGCAAAGTCATCTGGGATAGTCTGAGAATGCTCTAATACAGGGACCTTTGCAACATTAATCCAAATGTCATTGTCCAAGACAATGTCTACTCCTTTTACTCTTGTTTGGAACACCCCATCCCGGATCTTTAAATTGAAATAGAAGGTGCGAACGAGATCCGGATAATACCTTCCACGGAGTTCCATAAGGTGTTGAACTCCTTGTTCAATGATGAGATTTGGGAAGGAAAAGTTGTAAGATATATACCATGATAGATCAATGAACTTCTGTTTGATCAGCTTCCTTTCCTTCCAGAAACGTGAGAAAGACAGTTGGTCCGCTTCATCGGAGAGCCACCCTTCTACCGTAGCATCTCTTGTTTGAACTGGATTCTCTGACACAGCACTGGTTCTTCGTCTCCTCCTTCTTGAAGATTCAGCCATTGAAAATAGTGGAAAGGCAAGGATTTGGGTGAAAGAAGAGAGAAAGTAGAAGGAATAGGCTTAAGGTGGGTGCAAGTAAGGAGAATGGGGACCAAGGGGTGTATATATAGGCTTAGGCCGTTTATGGCCGTTGGCAACGGCTGGATTGCGAAAGAATTGTTTAAAAAATTTCCTGGAGCGTATTTAATCGATTAAAGGAAGTTTTAATCGATTATGTAATCGATTAATACTTGGATTAATCGATTAATCCAGTCGCAAATCTAGAGGCAGCGTTTTTAATCGATTTATAAGCAGATTAAATGCGTTAAACAGCGAAAAATGCCAGATTAATTCTAAATATGCCTATTTTACTATGTCTAATATTCCAAGATCTCTCCTAAGCTCAAAAAATCTATCCTTAGGCAAAGGTTTGGTGAAAATGTCTGCTAATTGATGCTTAGAATCTATAAACTCCATTTCACAATCACCTTTTTGGACATGGTCTCTAATAAAATGATGCCTAATTTCTATATGCTTGGTTCTAGAATGCATGATGGGATTTTTGGTGAGTTTTATGGCACTGGTGTTATCACACTTAAGCGGAATATGATCCAAATGAATACCGTAGTC
Source organism: Vigna reflexopilosa (assembly GCA_027742785.1). Classification (NCBI taxonomy): domain Eukaryota; kingdom Viridiplantae; phylum Streptophyta; class Magnoliopsida; order Fabales; family Fabaceae; genus Vigna; species Vigna reflexopilosa. The sequence goes on along the minus strand of CM050918.1, from coordinate 7,725,989 downwards.
TACTAATTGCTGTTTCATCCATAAGATCTGTGCACAACAACTACCCGCAGCAATATATTCAGCTTCAGTGGTTGACAAGGCTACACAGGCTTGTTTTTTAGAGTGCCAAGAGACTAAGGAGCTACCGAAAAAGTGACAGGTGCCACTGGTGCTTTTCCTATCTATTTTACAGCCTCCATAATCAGCATCAGAAAATCCTACAAGACTAGGTTCAGCGCCTGAAGGATACCATAACCCAAAGGATGTTGTCCCCTTAAGATATTTAAAGATACGTTTTACAGCAGTGAGATGAGACTCCCTAGGGCTTGACTGAAACCTAGCACACACACATACACTTTGCATGATGTCAGGTCTACTAGCAGTGAGATATAATAAAGAGCCAATCATACCTCTGTATTTGGTCTGGATTACCTCTTTACCTGTCTCATCTTTGTCTAAGTAGCAGGATGTCCCCATGGGGGTTGATGCTTCTTTGACGTTGTCCATCTCAAACTTTTTAAGAATTTCCCTGCAATACTTGGTTTGAGATATAAAGGTTCCTTCCTCCATTTGTTTGATTTGAAGTCCGAGGAAGAAGGTAAGTTCTCCCATCATTGACATCTCAAATTCTCCCTGCATGGACTTAGCAAAATTCTCGCAGAGAGATGCATTAGATGAACCAAAAATAATGTCATCTACATATACTTGAACAAGTAGAAAATGTTTTCCATTCTTTTTAATAAATAAAGTTGAATCAATTTTTCCTCTGTTAAAATTATTTTCTACTAGAAAATTGCTCAGACGTTCATACCAAGATCTAGGTGCCTGTTTTAAACCATATAGTGCTTTCTTTAATTTGTAGATGTGATTTGGGTTTTTAAAATCTTCAAAACCAGGTGGTTGTTCAACAAATACATCTTCTTTGATATAACCGTTTAGAAAAGCACTTTTAACATCCATTTGAAATAATTTAAATTTCATCATAGATGCATAAGCAAGAAGTAGGCGTATTGCTTCTAACCTGGCAACTGGAGCGTATGTCTCATCATAATCTATACCTTCTTCTTGACTATATCCTTTTGCGACAAGCCTAGCTTTATTCTTGGTTATGTTTCCTTCTTCATCCAGTTTGTTTCTGAACACCCATTTAGTTCCAATTACTTGATGAGTGTCTTTTCTGGGAATTAATTCCCATACTTGATTTCTTTCAAACTGGTTGAGTTCTTCTTGCATTGCGATACACCATTTTTCATCTTGAAGGGCTTCTTTAACGTTCTTTGGTTCAATCTGTGACACAAAAGCAACATTCATACAATAATTTGCAGTATTACTTCTTGTGTTTACCCCTTGTGTGATATCGCCAATTATGTTGTCCAAAGATAATCCTCTAGGTTGTTGCCATATTTTATTTAAATCTTTATCTTGAGGATCGTCATCATTCTTTTCTTCATTTGTCTCCTTTGATGAATTTTCACTTGTTCCTGCATCAAATTCTTCTGACTCAAGAGGTTTTGCCTCAAGGTCCACAATTTCATCAAAAGTAACATGTATGGATTCTTCTATTGTAAGCAGATTTCTATTAAAGACTCTATATGCTTTGCTAGTTAAAGAATATCCAAGAAAAATTCCTTCATCAGCTTTTGAATCAAATTTTCCCAAATTCTGTTTTCCATTGTTCAAAACATAGCATTTGCAACCAAAGATTTTCAAATGGGAAACATTTGGTTTTCTATTTTTAAAGAGTTCATAAGGTGTACGTTTTAAAATAGGTCGGATTAACATTCTGTTTAAGACATAGCAAGCAGTACTTACAGCATCAGCCCAAAATTGTTTAGGAACATTATTTTCATTTAACATAGTACGAGCAAGTTCCTCTAATGATCTATTCTTTCTTTCTACTACTCCATTCTGTTGGGGAGTTCTAGGCGAAGAAAAGTTATGAGAAATACCATGTTCTTCACAAAAATTTTCAAATAGTTCATTTTGAAATTCACCACCATGGTCACTTCTAATAGCTTTTATTCTTAAATCCTTTTCATTTTGAATTAAAATAGCAAACTTTTTAAATTCTTTAAAAGCTTCACTCTTAAGAGTGAGAAACAGAGTCCAAGTATATCTTGAAAAATCATCAACAATAACTAAAGCATAATAGTTTCCACCAAAACTTTTTATCCTTGAAGGACCAAATAAATCCAAATGTAAGAGTTCTAACGGTTTTAAAGTTGAAACAATATTTTTTGAATGAAAGGAATTTTTAACTTGTTTTCCCTTTTGACATGCATCACATAATTTATCTTTTACAAATTTTAATTTTGGTAAACCAATTACTAGTTCTCTAGATACTAGTTTGTTAAGTTGTTGCATATGTATATGAGCAGCACGCCTGTGCCACAACCATGGGTTTTCCTCTTTAACAACTAAACATGAGATATTTTTGTTTAATACGTTTTCTAAATCAATTAGATAGATATTATTATATCTAACTCCTTTTAAAGCAATTTCAGAAGAATCATTCTGAAAAATAGTGCAAGAATTCTTCTCAAAAGTTACCTTGAATCCTTTGTCGCACAGTTGACTGATGCTAATTAAGTTATGCCTCAGTCCTTCTACATATAGAACGTCTTTGATCATCAAGGTGTCTTTGCTTCCTATATCCCCTTTTCCAAGAATTCTTCCTTTGTTGTTGTCACCATAGGTAACAAAGCCTTGTTCCTTTTCTTTAAAGTTTGTAAATTTTGTTATGTCTCCTGTCATGTGTTTTGAGCAACCACTATCAAGACACCACATGACTTTTCTTGATTTTTGTACTACCTGCAAAAGAAAGGAACAAACAAGCTATTTTAGGTACCCAACTTCTTTGTATGGGTCCTTTTGGGTTAGATTCAAATTATTTAGCAACCCAAACATATCTACCACTTGGAACACCATAATGCTTAATTTTACATTTATTTGAAGTATGACCCTTTTTCATACAATAAAAGCATGATGCAACGTTTGTGTTCCCATGAGATGTTCCTTTTTCTACCCATATTCTACGGGTTCTAATATTTTGTATAATTTTAGGAACATACTCATTTTTAACAACCTTATTTTCATTATTTTTGCTACATTCTCCTAAGGTTGTTTGTTCAGAAAAATATTTGAATTGTATGCAAGACTCACATTCATGATTAGCAACATATTTTTCTTTTTCATAATATAGCACTTTACTTTTCAAGTTCCTGATTTCTTCTGCTTGATATAAAAATTTATTTTTCAAATTTCTGTTTTCTTCAGATGAATTTGAAAATTCAGTTTTCAAAGCATCATTTAATTTATTGAGATTTTCAGAAGTAAACTTCAAATTTTTATTTTCTTCAAGAAGGTTGTCAAATTCATATTTTAAATTTTTAAAATCCTTTTTCAGCTTTTTATGAGAAATATTTAGTTTTTCAGATTCAATCAACAATGCAGCATATGTTTCATGCAATTCATCTTCATCAACCTGACTATTATTATCAGAATAATGTGAGCTACTTACTTGGCTGACATTGTCATCATCTGCCATTAAACAGATGTTGGCTTCTTCATCTGAGTCGCTTGAATCTGAAATGGTCTCATTATCGTCTTCCCATGCAATGTATGCTTTCTTTTTCTTGAAGAATCTTTTCTCCTTTTTGTCTTCACCTTTCTTTAGATTTGGACAGTCTGCCTTTAGATGCCCCTTTTCTCCACAGCTGTAGCATCGGTAATTTGAGGAAGATGCTTGATTATCTTTCTTCTCGTACCTAAACCTTCCTTTACCTTTAGACTTCATAAATTTGTTTAATCTTTTGATCACGAGGCTTAAGTTTTCCTCATCGTCTGAGTCTTCATCTTCCGATTTACCTTTGCTTCTATCAACCTCTGATTTTAACGCCAAACTCTTCTTGTTGGTTTTGGCTTTAGCTTCTTCTTCATCAAGTCTTCCAAGATCTAATTCATGTTCCCTCAACTTTCCAAATAACGCTGCCATAGTCATGGTGTTGAGGTTTTGTGACTCCGAGATTGCAGTCACCTTAGGTTGCCACGACCTGTCTAAAGACTTCAAAATTTTAATGTTTAATTCATCAGTATCGAATGACTTACCCAGTCCAATGAGATGATTGACAATGTTGGTGAAGCGTTTTTGAACGTCAGAAATTGTTTCTCCTTGCTTCATCCTGAACATTTCATACTCTTGAATCAGGGAATTCTTTCTTGCCCTCTTTACGTCATCTGTTCCTTCATGTGTCACTCTGAGCACATCCCACATTTCTTGAGCAGTTTTGCAGACAGAAACCCTATAGAACTCATCAACAGTCAATGCTGATGCAATAATATTCCGAGCTTTAACGTCATTCTGAAATCTTTTCTTTTCTTCAATGGTCCATTGACCACGAGGCTTTGGTTCCTGTATATTGTTAGTAGGAACAGAAGCACCAGACGCAATAACATCCCAAATTTCACAATCAATAGATTCAATAAATATTTGCATCCTTACCTTCCAGAATGCATAGTTCTCACCTGTGAATAGTGGGGGTCTATTGATTGATGCACCCTCTGCAAAGGTTTGATGTGATCCTGCCATTTGAATGACTATCAAAGCAAGCTCTGATACCAATTGTTAGAATCGCTGCAGCGGAATTATTAGCGTGGTAATAAACCAAGAGGGGGGGTGAATTGGTTATATCCTTTAATTGTGCCTTTTTAATATTTTTCTCTTAATTTCTTACTAAGCAGATAATTAAATGTAAATAAGAGAGTAAGGGAAAGAGAAAAATTGCACAGGTATTTTATCCTGGTTCAGATCACTAGGATCCTACGTCCAGTCGCTTATCTCAAACAAGATAAACCTTTTTCACTATCACAAAACAATTACAAATATTAGTCACACAGAAAAATAATTTGTAACAGTTTAGAAATTACCACCTCTCTTGAAACCACAAGAGATGAACTTACACCTCCTTTGAATCTTCACAAAGGATGATCACCTCCTTCGAATGCTTCACGAAGGATGATTCTCTTCCAAACACTTCCTCAGACACACCAAGGATGATCAAGCTATTCCTCCGTCACCGCAGTACCACTTCAGGACTTTGCAGACAAGAGTTTCCTTAGCTTCAGCAAATTCACAGAGTTCTCAAAAGAGTTCAGAGTACTAGAGCACAAGGGAAGAGTTCTTTTTTGAGAGAAATAGTGAGCCAATTTATAGACTCAGCCTAATACTCTTCCATTCTACGAAAACTGGCCATCTAACGTATTTAATCGATTAACATAAGTATTAATCGATTAAAATGAGTACAACGGCTAGTTTTTCAAATCTGAAAACCCCAACGGTCAGTGTTAATCGATTATTCTCAGGACTAATCGATTAGCTAATCGATTATTATACACTTTAATCGATTATTCCAGTGGCACTTGGGCTTTCAAGGCCAGCCTCGGTTTTAATCGATTAAAACTAGGTTTAATCGATTAAAACAGAATGTTGACGAATCTCAACAACATTTAAATGTAAATTACAATAATCAGTCATAATACATTTGTGAGCACTACTTTATCAACTTAGATTATTACAAAAGCTTTATAAAAATACATCAATCCTTAATTTGTCTTGACTTGTGCAACTCTGTTCATCATCAAAACTTCATACGTGATTTTTGCCAACAAGGAGGAGGAGTTTGATTTAAGCTTTAAGTAATTACAAGATATAATTTGCACCTGAATTACTTCTTCATCTTCTGAAGCACACTTTGGAACCTTATCCTTTCCTAATATACGGATATGGGCCCCTGATTTCTTCCTCATTTCAGTTATGATGGAACCACCCTTGCCAAGGAGACAACCTATTTGATTGGAAGAAACAAGAAACCTTGCTAACATTGTATGTTCTTTGGCATCAGGCATAGGCTTGGCTATTCTAGTTTGCACTCGAAATACAGCTTCTTGCACAGGGGATACTCTATCATCTGGGTGCTGCAAATATTAATCTAACTTAAGTGAAAAACAAACATGGCTCCGTAACAATAGCCAAGATGAGAAAATGGAAGCTTGAACCATACCGCTGGACCAGATATAACAATAACACAATCCTCTGAATCTGGAGGACTTTCTACAATCTTGATTTCACTTACTGTCTCTTGCTGAAGTGTCTTTATGATTGTTCCACCTTTACCAATTACATTTCCTGCCCTTTCCACAGGACACAATAAACGAAAAGTAAGCATTTCCTGCATAGGTCTCGTGCGACCGTGAATGGCAGCTTCATGAAACTTGGACATCAATGGAGGGGCAGAATGAAAAATAGAAATATCGTGGGCAGCACCAAAAGGTTGACCACCAAAAGAACGGCTGTGAGGTGCAAATTGTCCAGATGAATGAGAAGACCCGTTAAAATTAGCGGACAATTCATGATCTCGTGGTGGATTTTCCAATAGTTGATGAGAAACAGATTGAAGAGCTTTCCTGACAACATCTACTCCTCCTGAGATCTACATCATAGCATACATATAAAAAATACTGTCGGAACAGGTAACTCGCACGAACAGGTCCTACAATGAGTAATCATAACAAGCAAGCACCAACATGGAAGTTATAGAACCCCTTTTCTGCACATCAGCCTCATTATGTACCACTCAAAATGCATACATGCAAGTATCAACCAAATTAATTTCAGGGTTCAGAAAGTTAACTAAATAACATTTGACAAAGCAAACATTCCAGCCAGAAATTTTCTACTTCAAATAAAACTACCTATACTACTATGATTTAATTAAATAAACCTGAACCGAAAAGGGATAATGGAACACAAACATCTACCTGAACTATCTCATCAGAACCTGATGCACACGCTGGAAGTTTGTCTTTAGGAAGGATTCGAATATGTGCACCACTTTCAGCTGCCATTCTCTTAATCACACTACCACCCTTTCCCAGAAGGCATCCAACTTGAGTAGTAAGAATAAGTAACCTAAAAACAAGGGTAGAAGATTTATTACTTTCTTCATCCCCTTCACTCATCTCCTCTACTCCCTCAACCATTCTCTCAAAAACTAATGATATTGCCTTCCGAATGGCGGAATTCCCCTTTTCACTGGGAGAATCTTGAACGAGAACCGAACTTTTATCTTCTTTTTCTTCATTATCATCACCATCACCACCATCCCTCTCCTCCTCGTCCCCTTTCCCCTCGATTCCAGCATCATCATTGTTAACCTCCCTTACCTGCTCTGCATGAACTTCTTCAGCTTCTTTATCAGAACCTGAGATAGTGATAACCCTTTCATCACACCCAGGTATAGCTTCCTCAATCTTAACCTTCACACCACTTTCTTGGCGAATTTGTGAAATGATGGCACCACCTTTTCCAATAACACTGCCAATTCTTGAAACGGGACAGAGCAAACGGAACACCGCACTCCCTGGAGAAATATCCAACGAAGAAAAACCACCGGAAGATTTTTGGCGTTTCCCTTTCCCGTTAGGCTCTACATTTGGCCTCTTAGAAGACGCCATTGGAACTGACACAAGTCCAAAACAATGACAACACTATTCTACATCAGTTTAATGCAATAATACAAGCATGTTTCTACAAATAACAAAGTGTTTATAACATATCCTGCGAAATCATTCAATCATAGGAGTCTGTGAGGTTATAGAGTTAACATAAGCAAATAATAGATGAAGAAGAACAAGAAAAATTACAGTGTCGATCTACGTATGTCCCACACCTTCCAAAACCCCGCGGAAACAAAAGAGCGACGTCGTCGATGATGAACGGCGGAGAACGACGGAAATGTGTCGCCAAAAATTCTCCCTCTGCCTCTGCACTGTGACCTAAGCAATCAGTGAACTCGTGCAAAGGTAAAAGTGCGAACGGGCCTCTTCTAGTCGAAGAGCCCAAGATCACTAATTGGGCCCCCACTTTTGGTTGTTAGATTTGGCCCAACTGGTTTTTGAATTTTATTTGTTTGGTTTTGTGAGGATATAAACAAAGGGTTTATTGGTTTCATCGGAAATTAAGCATCAAATCCGGAGTATTTGTGGAAGCTAAGTTTATATATATATTTGTAATTTTTCATTACATGAAATCTTAATAAATAGGTTTAAAATCTATTTAATCTTATTACCTGACTTTTTAACAGTAACTGATATTTTGAAACTGTCATTATTTTATTTTGTCTTCTTTTTTTCTTTTTTTTACACGTTAATATTAAAATTCTTATTACTTATTTCTAATCTCTTCTCCTTACAATTTAAAAAAATTAAAATTAAATTCGGATCCATAATTATAATTGAAATAGACATAAATTAAGAGAAGATAATATAAATATTATATATTTTTCTTACTTTTTGAACAAAATAATAAATAAATATGTTATTTTCCAAGCTGATTTTATAGTAATAGGTTAGATTTAAAGTTTAATTCTTCTAAATATATTAAATTCATTTGAAATTTACTTTAATAAAATCTGTTATTTGTTAAATATGTTGTGTTATTATTATAAAAAGATTTGTTATTTTGATCTATCGTATTATCTGTTATAAAATCATCATTATTTTAATTTCACATCAATTAAATATAAAAAAATTTAAAATACATAAATAAATACAAACTCTTCTTATAAGTTAATTTTATAAAATTAAATTGATTTAATTCTCACAACTTCTACCATGTGCTTAACTGTCATTTATGGAATTTTTGTATATATTGTTACAAACACTCTTAAAAGGTGAGATTTCAAATCTAGAATGAGAGCAAGTAGATATTTATGTGCAACCTTCTGATCAGAAATGACAGCGAATGCATCTGTTTAAGAAGTGACTTATCGAGATACGACAGGGGACATCTTTGAAACCAAAACAAAACATGATTTTGTTTCTTTCTTCTACCTTTAATTGTTTAATTGCATTTGGCATCTCACTTAAATGTTGAAGCGTTTATAAAAGTCCTGTTCTATAGAGATGGTTGAAATTCATGATTCATGATGTGCAGCCGTTGGATCAGAAATCATCCGTTTTTCACAGCTGGTTCATTTCATTATTGTTTCGATTATACATGCGGGTTGAGATTATTTGTTACTAAGTCTTTTATATATATATATATATATATATATATATATATATATATATATATATATATATATATATATATATTTTGGGGGTTCCTCTTTCTTATGATGAGTATGTTTGGTTAAACTCAGAGAATAATTGTATAGGATATTTCCATGTAGTAAAAATTTCTTAAATTCAATAGTTAATATGTGATTAATGTAATTATTTATATTTTCACCTCAAATTAATATTTATATATTTTATAATAAATTTTAGACACGACTTAATTACGATTCGATCGATATTAATTATATTTTATTATAAATTAACCTCCATCAAGCTTAATGATTATTTAAAGATAATTGTTTGATCTGATACAATTGTTAGGTCTCTCAAATAATCATTGTAATATTCATAATTGTATTGATAATATGTCCAAGATTAATTAAACAAATATAAGGTACAATTATATTTTAGATAAAAAAAAATGCACAGTTAAAAATTAAGATAAGTTAATCCAGACAATCAAACATAGTTGATCAAGTTGACTATTTTAGAATCAACCACCACAAATCAAAAATTGAAATGACTCAAGGTCAAACTAATTCAATTTAGACTAAAAAATATAATCAAATGTGTTTTAAAATGAAAATTAAACTGTTTTATCTAAACAAGAAAATTAAAATATAAGATATTTTAATTACTCAATACAAATAAATTATTTAAAAACAAAAAAAATATATAAATAATTTAAATACTATATAGTACAATCAAGTTTATGTAATAAAGTTCAAACATGTAAAGAAAATAAAAATACTGAATAGTACAATCAAGTTTATGTAATAAAGTAAGCAACTGTTGGTGGATAATGGCATGTGAGAGAGGGCACTAAACATGAAACACGATCGAATATGAAATTGTAGTATTTTGAAGATGCTGCAGCCACTCAAACTTGGTGGTTCTGAGTGCATTGCACCGAATTAACGAAAAAGTCAGAATTAAAAGGCAATTATATATGTAGTAGATAGTACTTGCAACAGTTGCAGTTGACTTGTGATATAGTAGTGTTCTGAGCTGAGCATGAATATTCTTCGCCCTAATCCTTTCTTTTCTACTGTGAAGAGATAATCATAAAAGAATAGAACAAATAAGGTGACCCAATAGCACTCATGCCCACTACTATATCTAATCAATTCATTTTCTCATTCATTCCTATTTTACTCCAAAGAGTTCAAACTTCCAACCACCATTTTTCCACTTTTTGTTTTTTCTTTGTAAGGTGAAACTTCGTAAGATCAAAGTGTACCTAAACCTTTTGGTTTATCCTAAAACTAGTCAAGCATGAGGCTTTTAAAAAATTAAGATCACTTTAGCAATTTCTCATTGGGTTAAAACAAGTTGAGAGTAATATATTTAATGACATGTCAGGTCTAGTTAGGAAGCTTTATACTATATTATAAAGTTTCTTTTTTGTAATGAATATAAGTTAAAGTTTTGAAAATTCTATAGACTCGTTTTGAAAGTTTTTTAGTGCTGGAAGATTTTCTTTTTTGTAAACAAAATATCTCTGGTCAAAGAAAGTTAATTATTTTAATTAGTCAAATTGTTTTAATTTAGATTTGTTAAGTGTGAATTAACTATTTGGGTTGATTCAGTATTTCTGCATCTTCTGATGGGAAAAATTTGATATCATAATAATATTAGAGATGTTAGAATTCGTATTCTTGGATTGTACAACCACTATGCATATCTTGTATTATTTACCATCATACTTATAGCATGACTAGCAAATAAAAGCATTTTAGTTCATTTACTGTATTGTAAAAAGTTAAAGTGGAAAAAAAATACACTTATAGTGTATTGAATATAAATTATTGTTATGCACAGCTATAGATTCTTTTTAAAAAAACTCTATCATGAGTCATTTAATTCTCACATAAAAACACACATACAACCAAATTCTTATAAATTTCAATTTATCCCAATACATGTCATTAAGTCAAACTACTGAAGTTATGCATTTGTAATAATAAAAATATTATTCTACCGAGCTAAGAAACACAAGGTTAGTCTCTATCACGATCATAAAAACCTTAAGGTTATCCTTATGACAGGACCTTCTATCACTTTCACCACCTAATCATTCTTTTATACATTAGTATGATGAGTATGAATAATTAGTAGAGTTCAAGATGACTACACAAAATGAAAAAGTACTCACTCCCAATGAACACCTTAGTGAAACACATATTCAATGGGATTTCCTCCTTAAAAATGCCCTACAATTTCTCCATTAATACTTTTGTTCCACTTTACAAACCAAATACATCATTAAGAAAACAAATAACTTCAAAGATGCACCCAACGCTAGCTATCTAGGGGCTTGACACCCAGCGATCCACATTGGCGTTCAGAGAGAAAAATCCCTGCAACATATCTAGATGAAATTAAAGATTTGCGTCCAACGACACAGGGTAACACCCAGCAATACAAGTCAATGAACTCAATGACTTTAGTTTTGTCAGGATAAACTCACTCAACAAAAATCAAGTTAGAAGGACACTGTCAAAGTGTAACCCAACGACACAATTTGTCGCCCAATAATTTGGAGTGAAAATACTTCCAAAATATTTCATTTAATTAGTTTAATCTTATAAGATATGTTTGCTCTAAATTTATTGAAAAGCATAAAATAAATTTTGATCTAAAGTAAAACAAATTCAACCTACAAATTCCAATAAATTATGACGTGTGTGGTTATCCAGTATACCTTTTGAAAAGCATTATAAGAAAGGTAGCATAAAAAAATTAGCACATACAATTATTTTAATCTCAGTGGCTCACAGGAAACAGAAGCGAACAAAATTTGGAATGTGAAATTTGCTTTTTCTTTAATTAGTGAATTAGTGTTTGCATAAAGAACGACAAAGTTCTTTCATGCCTTGTTGATTTACCTTGATTTGGAAGGACTTATACTTAAACTTTACGCACATGAACAACAACTCATACTTTTCATGCATCTAGCTGCCCACTTTTCCACTTTCTCAATATTTCATTTGTTAAGCCTCTTAGTAATTATTGATTATATGTCCTATTATGTTAAACGTGCTTATCCACATATCCCAACGTTAAAGCACAATAAATACACATAGATTATCACTTTTCTTAAAATATTTTTCATATATAAAACTATATCACTTTACTTTAACATATTTTTCTATTCATGCATACAACTAGTATGGAATTATGTTTTGGACATCATATTTTAATAAATTTTTTTATAATTTTTTGACAACAGATTATATATCACTATTTTATTGATTTGTATATTTAAAACGGATAAATCACAAACTGTCATAATTATAAAATATTATCAATAAAAATTGTTAAAAATACATTTTTCTTATGTTTTGAAGACTTCCCACCAACTAAATATAACTCATCTCAAAATATATCACCAAACCAATTTTAAAGATATATATATATATATATATATAACATTACGTATCGATTAAAAACAATATCTTACAATTTTAGAATTAAAAAATAGTAGAATTAAATATGTTTTTTTTATCAAAGAATTTAACGTAAAATTACAATTCGTAATTGTAAAACTTTAATTTTTAATCTTTAAACATTGAAAATAAATGAGTATAATTTTTATAACTTAATTATATTAATATTTTTTAGTATCAAAAGTGTTAAATATTAGTTAAAAAATATGTTTAATATAAAAAAAATAATATAATTGGACTAAAATATTATATTTATTAATTTTCAAAGTTTTGAATTTTAATTTTATGTTAAAATTTTATTGACTAAAAAATATTTAACTCAAAATAATATTTTAACTTTTTTATGTAAAATAGTTGATTGGTGTAAAATATTATCCACATAAAACGAATATGTATATATGTATATAGACTTCAAATATATTTATTATAATCAATCAATCACGTGTCGTGATCCACGTGATTTGGTAATTAAATATTCAAATTTAATGTTTGATTCCCTTTACTATTACTTTTTGTTTTAGTATAAGAGGTTAATCTTCTATGAATTTGAATTTAAATATCACGAAAATATCAAAATATTCTATACCAAATATTGAAGGTTAGTAAGGTTTAATGTCAAAAAAAGTAGTTAATAAATTTCATTGGATGTTTCAGAATAAATTTGTTAGTCTTTGAATGTTTTATGTTTTATTTTTCTTACAATTTTATTAAAAAAAAATTAAATTATTTTCAATATATCATAATAATTCTTATTTATTCTTTTGACACCAATACGAGAGGACCAAATCGCAATTTTAAATTAATCAAACATCTCCCAAGACCAGATTCGCTCAACAAATCTTTGTACCATATGTCCCAGTTTTTCTCTCTATTTTTAATTTATTTCTATATTGTAATACGTAGTTTGTAGTTTAAAATATTTGTCTAGGATCTGCCAACTGTACAAAATTACAAAATCCCAATACACTCGTCTCTGTTATGTGTTTTCGGATAGACACGTTAAATAAAAAAAATATAACAAACATTGAAAAAATGCATATGCTAATTTTTATATATAAATTATTAATTGGTAAATATGAGTATTTATCCTTTATATTATAAAATAATTACCTTTTTAATATTTAAGTTATGTTCGTCGAGTCTCGTGTTTTAGATGGCCGTAGTCCTTGAGCTTGAGCTTTGAGAACAGATTCTTCTCATAAAATAACATTTTTCTTATGATTTTTTGGCAGCTTTATGCAATTGCCAATCACTTTTATTCGTTAAATTAATAAATAATAATGTCACAACTTAGGTTATTTTTTATTCGTTTACGACAAAAATTTGAATGTGGGGTCATTTTTGTACGACCGTGATGGACATTGAAAAACACTATAACTTTGTCTGTGTCCATAAATAAAATAAAAAAAGAAAAAAAATCTCTTTTTGTTTTATTTTTATAAAATGCACTTAGTTCCAAACTGTGTGCTATCAAAAATTTATTAAAAAAAATCTATTGTAGTGGTACCATTATTTTCGTAATTGACAATAATGTTTGTGTAATACTTTCCAAGTCGTTGTGGAAGATTGGGTTTCATTTAAAGATAAATTTTAAAAGGAATAAATAATATAAATTTTATTAGTATAGTGTATATGTTTTTATGTAATTCATAATTTTATCTTTTTTTTTTCTGAACTTTGTTTAAGTTTAAAAAGAGTTTGACTGTCAGGGTGCTTCCTAATTGCAATGGTAAGAAGGCATAATATAAGAAATAAAGTAAACTAATTATAGTGCTCGTTTTAATAATGATTTTTCTTTCTTTTATCTCAGTGTTTTGAAAAGGAAAACTTATCTTGAACTATATTGAATTTCACTTAAATATGAAAAATATTAATATCGAGTTGAGTATCACTTAAATAGTAATATAATTAATGATTATTATTTTTACTTTACATTATTGATTAAGTGATAATATGAATGCTTAAATGAGAATATGGATATTCAAGAAATAAATAAAGTCGTTTTCATTTTTTTTATAGCAAACGGTCTAATTAAAACTAATTAGAGATAATTGATTAAGTTCTCAATATAAAAATGACAATTCTATAATGTTTAAAGTTTCTCTTTCATTTATTTAAACAGCTATGCTGTCTTGACTCACTTTTTTTTAAAAAAAAAAAAATCAATATTTTTCAAAAATATTGAAAATATAGAAAGTTTTTAAACAAAGAAGAAGTTTCCTGAGTTTCAACTTTCAATTTTCTAATTTTTTTTGTCATAAACTTATGCATGAATAAAAATCTGTTCATTGATTGTTGAATGAATTTGTCCTAGTTTTATCAATAGATCGTTCTTTACATATTTTGAGACAATTACTTCAAAACATTTTATTCCATGCAAATAATTTTAAACCCTTAAAAAATCTCTTCACTATCTTCTTAATCACATATAATGCATTTCTTACTAAGTTATTCTTGCGTTTTGTTGACGTGATTTGATGCATGAACAGATAAATTCAAAGAAGAATACACAATTTAACTAACTTTCTGAAATCAACTAATTTTGGTGCAGAACATTCCGTTACGGATAAATATATGCTTATGCTGGTGCTTTATTTGGATAAAGAATAATGGAATATCTTGTATGAGAATGAAAAAACGGCTACTCTCCCATTATATATATATATATATATATATATATATATATATATATATATATATATATATATATATATTAGGCTTAAACCTTTCATTGGTCTTCATATTTGTGTGCAAATCTCAGTTTGATCCTCAAGTTTTCAACTGTCTCAATTGGGTCATAATTTTTGTAAAAATGCACACATTTTACCCTAACCGTTAAGTTGTCTCAAATGGCGTTAATTGATGCTGGGATGAATTTTTTATTTTAGGCTTAATCCCTTCCTTGGTCCTTATGTTTGTGTGAAAATCTCAGTTCGGTCCTCAAGTTTGAACTGTCTCAATTGGGTCATAATTTTTTATAATTTTTGAACTGTCGACAACGGCGACATTTTTTAGTTTGAGAGGGAGAAAAGATGTAAGTCGGGGGTTTGAGGGTGGAGGAATGAGTGAACTGTGATCAGTGATTGGAAGGAAAAAGAAAGGTTAAAATACCTTTTTAATCCCCAAGTTGGGGTCGGAATTTTCATATTGTCCCTGCTTTCAAAAATGAAGCTATTTGGTCCCCATGTTTTCAATTTTGAGTACAATCGGTCCCTTCCGTTAAGTAGATGCTAATAGCGTTAAGTGTTAAGTGACTGTGTCTGTTATGTGGCAAAAAATGTGGTCGTGGCAATAAGGTGGCAGCATATGTGGTGTTTTAAATTTGGGAAAATAACATAAATGATTTTTTTTTAATTAGGGCAAATAAAACAAAGTTAGTTATTTTGCATTTGGGGAAAAAAATTAAAGTGGAACCAATTTCGTTTCTGAAGACACAATTTTGCAATTGACGTTGTGATTGAGTGTGTGGAAGGTACGAGGTGCTGGAAGCATTGACGTTGAAGAAGAAATTTGGTTGTCGTTCTCGAAGGGGATTTCTGAGCGAAAAGGTTCGAGACATTGGTCTTCGACGTTGAGGTGCTCTTTCTTTGTTCAAAGCGAAAAAGTTGAAGGTGATGTTTTCTTTCGACCTTTTTGATGTAGTTGCTTTCCCCCATGGAACTTGTCTTGGTGTCCCCTTTGTAAGTTGTGATGTGGTCCCTTTAACTGTGTTGTTGTACCTTTTATTCTGTTGTGGTCCCAAATTACTTGTTTAGTGTTGATTTTTTTGTTCTATGTAGTGGTTTTGGTTCGAAATTAGTGCGTACTGTTTGTTGTCTTTTGTAAGGTTGAACCTGTGGTTGTTATTTAAGCTCTATTTCATGCTTGTTTATTATTTAATTTGTTGTAGGTGAACTAGTTATTGCATGTCATAAAGTCTAACTTTTGTACGCCTACACGTGTTAGTAACGTGTCATATTTACAATTAAGATGCATCTTAAAACTGTGATAGTTCTCATACTATATGCATGTGTCTGACACTCAGTTTTATATAGGCTTATAAATAGTTGATAAGTAAAGATAATGGAAAACCTTGGTGTTGAGGTGGTGTTTCACCATGGGGGAAAGTTTGTGAATGATGGGTCATTCGGATACCGTGGAGGGGACACAAGTACCTTGATGATAGACATAGACAGGTGGAGTTATTTTGAAATTTTGGCCATACTTAAGGAGATGGGATATAGAAATGTTAAGGAATTGTGGTATTCCGTGGGTGGTCATGTTTTAGAGGATAGGATGGAATTGTTAAGTGATGACAAGGGAGCAATGCATGTGGTGAACATTGCATTATTGAATGGTAAAGCTCATGTGTTTGTGGTTCACAAGGTGTCTGAACCTGATTATCTTCTGCAATTGGAATATAATGTTGGTGAAGGTGGTGAGGATGGTAATGTTGGTCAAGGTGAAGGTAAAGTTATAGAAGAGGTTGAAGGTAATGTTATAGAAGAGGATGAAGATGCTGAAGTTCGAGAATACGGAAATGGTAATGGTACTGAAACTGCTGAATGTGGAGATGATGTTCAACATGTTGGTGTTGAAGGGGATGTGCAGGCTGCTGTAGTTACTGGTGAAGGGGATGTACAGGCTGCTGTAGTTAGTGGTGAAGGGGATGTGCAGGCTGCTGTAGTTAGTGGTGAAGGGGATGTGCAGGCTGCTGTAGTTAGTGGTGAAGGGGATGTCCATGATGATGTAGGTGGTGCTGAAGAAGATGTCCATGATGATGTAGGTGGTGCTGAAGAAGATGTCCATGATGATGTAGGTGGTGCTGAAGAAGATGTCCATGATGATGTAGGTGGTGCTGAAGAAGATGTCCATGATGATGTAGGTGGTGCTGAAGAAGATGTCCATGATGATGTAGGTGGTGCTGAAGAAGATGTTCATGATGATGTAGGTGGTGCTGAAGAAGATGTCCATGATTATGTAGGTGGTGCTGAAGAAGATGTTCATGATGATGTAGGTGGTGCTGAAGAAGATGTTCATGATGATGTAGGTGGTGCTGAAGAAGATTTCCATGATGATGTAGGTGTTGGTGAACAAAATGTTCAGGAGGAGGTTGAAGTGAGTAGTTGGATAGGGTCTGATGAAGAAGCCTTTGTTAGTGAAGATGATTTGGTGGATGTTGTTGTCCATGCAGATGAAGAACTTCAAAACCAAGACCACGAAGGTAGTCTTTTTGTTGAAATGGGAACAGGAAGTGGAAGTACCTCAAAGTTCCATAAACATGCTAGGGGCTTATCTGATACTGAGTGGGAATCTGATAGTTGTGGCAGTATTTATGCAAGTGATGAGTCAGATGAAGAAACAACCCGAGATGGACATTTTGGGATCTTCTCAGAGCATGTTAATATGAAAGAATACAAATGGCAACTAGGAACATACTTCCCTGATAAAATAGATTTCATTGATGCAATTAGAACTTATGGAATACATAATGGTAGGAAGTTGAAGATTTTTAAAAACGATAAGAGAAGGATATGTGTTAAGTGTTGTGGATTACAAGGCAAATGTCCATGGTACGCATACTGTGCCTATAGGAGTAGCCAAAGTACATGGCAACTAAGAAAGATCATAGATAGACATACATGTAGTAGGGAATTCAACATTGGTCTAGTTACCTCCAAATGGCTAAGTGGTAAATTAGAGAAGAGCATGAAAGCAAACCCAGATATAAATCTGAAAAATATGCACACTAAGTTTTGTCAAAAATGGAACATTGGTGTGTCTAGGTCTACAACAACGAAGGCAAAAGCAATGGCAACAGCCAACATTGAGGGTTGTTTCAAACAACAATATGAAAGGTTGTATGACTATGCACATGAAATACTTAGATCAAACCCTGGCTCAACAGTGAAAGTGAAAGTAGATGAAGTTGGTGATAATGTTATATTCAATAGAATATATGTTTGTTTAAAAGTATGTAAGGACAACTTTGTCTCATGCCGGCCTATTATACATTTGGATGGTTGTTTTTTAAAAGGCAAGTATGGAGGTGAGCTTTTAACAGCTGTGGCAAGAGATGGTAACGATCAGATGTGTCCATTAGCATATGTTGTGGTTGAAGTAGAAAACAAGGAAACATGGACTTGGTTTTTAGAATTGTTAATTGATGACCTTGGAGGTGGGGCATCATGTTCAAGGTGTACCTTTGTGTCAGATCAACAGAAAGTAAGTAAATGTCTACCTTCTTTAATTCCTTTCTTCAACAACCTATATAGAGACTCATACTTACCTTCATTAATATCATAGGGACTTAAGCTAGCTTTACAACAACTATTGCCTGATGTGGACCAACGTTTTTGTGTAAGGCACATTTATGCCAATTTTAGGAAAAAATATCCAGGCATTAACCTTAGACAACTACTTTGGAAGGCAGCAACAACTACAAACCCCCAAGCATGGGAATCAATCATGAGACAAATGAAGGATGTCAACGAAGACGCCTTTAAACACTTGATAGTTATTCCACCAAGGAAATAAATCTCAATTCCTTATTTTCTTTCATATTATTTGAATCTTTCTTTCTTGTCCACATAGTTAACTTTGACTTCTTCTAGATTTTGCTCTAGGTCCAGATTTTCAGCAAGACCTGCATGTGACACACTTGTTAATAACATATGTGAAGGTTTTAATAGCGTTATTTTAGAGGCAAGGGAAAAACCAATAATAACAATGTTGGAGGAGATTCGTAGCTACCTAATGAAGAGGTGGGCATCCAATAGACAGAAGATAACTAAGTTTCATGGTCCCATTTGTCCTAAAATTCAGAAAAGACTACAAAAGGAGCTAGACAAGACACAATATTGGATACCTAAGTAAGTAAGAATGAGTTAATAATGAGATACTCACTTTGTACAAAATTTTTACTCATATTTTTATGTTTTGGCAGTTGGTCTGGGCTGCAAGTATTTGAGATCCGCCATACTTCCAACCTTGCTGAAAAGGTTGTGGTTGATGTACAGAAAAGAGATTGTAGCTGCAGGAAGTGGACTGTCTCAGGGATCCCTTGCTGCCATGCACTCACAACCATGAGGTTTTTAGACATCACTCCAGAAGACTACTTGCCAAATTGGTTTAGAACGTCCACTTATGAGGAAACTTACATTCCAATGATATTTCCTCTCAATGGCCCTGAGCTATGGGAAAGGACACAATATCCTGATATTTTACCACCTCCAAATAGGGTGTTGCCGGGTAGGCCAAGGAAAAAAAGAAGACTGGAAAGCTGGGAGCAAAAAAGAGATGATACACAACTTGGACAAGCTGGAATCCCAAAGAAATGTAGCATTTGTAGACAAGTAGGGCATAGAAGACCAAATTTCCCTCAAGCAAGTCAACAACAACACCCAGCATCTACACCAGACCCCACTCAAGCAACTGAACAACATATAGCAGACTCCACTCAAGCAACTCAACAACCTATACCAGACTCCACTCAACCAAGTCAAGCAACTGAACAACCTACTCAAGAAAGTCACATTACTGAATATCACACTACCAGACCAGTGTAGTTAACACATTTCTGTTCAAGATTTTTGTGTTGTTTTTTGGAGATGAAATTTAAACTTTTTCTAGTTAATATGTCATGAGCTTTGTACTCAATTTGTTGAACACATAACTTTTCGTTGTCTTTTGTTAAGTAGTTAATCTGGATATGAGATTTGGACTCAATGACAGCTCATGTTTTGTATAATTTGTCATGTATTTGGATATGTATTTTGGCACTCAATGACAGTTTTGGATAAACTGATGGAGTTTTGGATATAATTGTCATTGTCATATTGCTTTATTTGGATATATTAAAGTTTTTACTGATATTGTTAAAGGCATGTTGCCTTGTGTCATATTTTTGCCTTGTCTCATACCAATAACAGCTTCTTCATTAAACAACAACTTCTTCATTACAACCACATTGTTCAAAAATACAGAAAAATTCTTCAACATAACAACCCCAACAACACCTTTTACAATTTTAAAACAAAAGACAGACAACGATGATGTTAACAATCCCCATCAGACATACAAACCCCAATAACACCTTCTCCCTTTTCTGATAAAGCAACACTGACTTTTCCAAACTACTGATCTTTCTCCTTTGCCATGCAATTGTAGTATCCCTTTCATCTATATATTCTTCAGTTCGCCATTTGAAGAAATTACATCCTCTCACTTCTTCGTTTCTACTCCGTTGTTCCAAAGAACAAACCAAAACCATGTCAGGATACACCAAACTAATGTACCCAAAAATTTAAACAACACCAAAATAACAAACCTTGTAATTAGGGCAGCCCCAAAAATGTCTGCCCTCATTCTTCACAGTTTTTGCGACTCTTAAAACAGCTACCTCTCCACAATAGCATACATGGTTTCCAACCATTGCTCCTCTTGATGAAGCACTACGAGAGCTCCCCCATGACCAAGAAGAAGACTGATTCATTGACATTGCTTCCAGTAAGGAGACGATAATGCTTCGTCCACACCTACAAAAAAAACCCAATCCCAAATAGCCAAGTTAGGGCACCCACCTGACAAAGACCCAACTTCATAAAATATAGCAGGAACTTGAGGCAAGGTACCTCCTTCTGCCAACCTCCTTCCAGCTCACCTCAGCCAAATCTGCTTCACATCACCTTCTTCAGCTCACCTTCTTAAGTTCAGGTTCCACACAAATATATTACGGCAATTCGGTTTTTAAATTTTTTTTAAGCCTAAGATGATATTTTCACATCTGTCATTGTTAAAAAAAATTTCCCCATGTCATATAACTCATGTTGCCACATAAGTAAACACTTAACGCTGTTAGCATCTACTTAACGGAAGGGACCGATTGCACTCAAAATTGAAAACATGGGGACCAAATAGCTTCATTTTTGAAAGCAGGGACAATATGAAAATTCCGACCCCAACTTGGGGACTAAAAAGGTATTTTAACCAAAAAGAAAGACCAGGATTTAATGATTTTAAAACATAAAAAAAAAATTACAGCTTAGTTCAAAGTTAACGCCGTCTCAATACACTTAACAGTTGGCGTAAAATGTTGTAAAATGTTTGCATTTCATAAGGACTTGAGAAAAAACTTGAGGACCGAACTGAGATTTTCACACAAACATAAGGACCAAGGGAGGGATTAAGCCTAAAATAAAAAATTCATCCCAGCATCAATTAACGCTGTAAAATGTGTGCATTTTTACAAAAATTATGACTCAATTGAGACAGTTCAAAACTTGAGAACCAAACTGAGATTTGCACACAAAATATGAGAACCAATTGTGGGTTTAAACCTATATATTATTGCAATTCTGATTTTTTTAAATCGCAGTGATATGTTTGGATTTTGAAGTAAAATATTTTCATTATTTTATTTGAATGAACGAATTTTACTTTGGTTATAACCTAATTTATCGTTTTTTTTATTTTGATTTTTAAATAATCGAGGTGAAAATATGCACAAAAATGTTTAAAATTTTTGTTTTTTTAATTATTTTATCTGAGTGAAGTGATTTGATTTAATTTTTATTATAACTTAAATATAAAGTGTTGTTTATTGTTATTCTTAATAAATTTTTTACAAATATCTTCTTTCACTGTTATGGGTTATGGTTCTCTATGTTAACGTATTCTTTTTATGTTTAATGTATTCTTTTTATGTTTAATGTATTAAGCACGTTTACTTGTTGTAAGAATAATTGATTTATTTTGAGTGTGATAAAATTTAATGTGTAGTTTCTATGATGGATATGTGATATTTTATGTAGATTTAACAGGAAGAAAAAATATATATTAAAAAAACACCTATATTAATCTTTATTTATAATCATATTCGGTTCTAAAATAACCAAGTCTAATAATTATAAATATTATTTAATTTTAATTATATAAGAATTAATACCATATATTTTTAAAATTAAATAATTTTTTAAATCATAAAGAATTTATGTTTTGATTACTATTTGAACCAAAACTTAATCTATACTTTTTTTATATTTTTTTATTGTTTATTTATGGTTTGATGTATGTTTTAGTTATAGACGAACCAAAGTATAATAAGAATTTTAATTCTTTGGTTTTACTATATACTAATAATCATGTTTTGTGTATATTTTTCTGATTATAATTGAGCTTCTTTTTTTTCACTTGTACGAGTTTATTTTCTTATCTATTGTTATTATTATTTGTAGTGTAACATTTTTTATATAATCCATTAGTTAAAAATTTGTACAATGGCAATTTGTAATTGAATAGTAATATGAAAAACTTCTGCACTATAAAAATATTCTGACAGTTGAAATTCCAGTGTGCTTAGTGCTATCTATGCTCATTGATTCCTTGAAAGGAGTATGCATTATTTATTTATTCCAGTCTTCTACAGTGAAGAAACACATATATTAGTATTATTTATATCAATTTTTATTCGTTTTAAGTATTTTAATTGATCACTATTTGATAACACAAACATTTTATTATATAGTTTTGAATGAAAATAATGTGTTTTTTATGATTAAAATACATTAAAAGTTTTAGTAACGATGTTTAGTTCGATACTACAATGTTTATGGTGACTTAATGCAAATACATGACTCAAAAAAAATGGTGTAATATATGTATGCATGAATTAGTCAAAATGAATATATATGGAGAGAATAAGTGAACATACATAATGTTATATAGTATCTTAATACTTGAAATAATATTGTGATTAATTATGGTAAGAAAAAGTAAGATATAAGTATTAATAAAAATAATAATAATTTGCTTTTCCATTTTAAAGTGATAATCTTCCTTCCAAATCCCTTGTACTCTACGATTAATTATCTAATCCTTCTTTATTTAAGTTTTGAATTTCCTTATGTCATCATATAATATATGGTAGGCGATGAGTTCATTGTGTAAAACAATGGCATAATACATGTTTTTAGATTAAGTGGATATAATATCATTTTAATTATGTCATCAAGTTTTATTTTTCACTTGTTTTTCTAATTTCTAAATTTTTTTATATTTTAAATATATTGTTATATTGACCTAAAATTGTTATTAACATGCCATAATTAAAAACATAGCACGTCACTATTAAGTAATGACATTAATAACACAACACATCAATATATACGCTGTTATGTATTTGGTTATTGACTGTACATGCAATAAAAAGACAAATGTTATTTAATATAATTAAAATCCACAATAAATAAATATTTTAAGTATATAATCACACCATATTTAAAACTCAAAATTATTTTAAAATAGCAAATGAGATCGTTTCTGTTTGAAATTAATTTGCTCCTCTTGTTGTCTCTACTCGATTACGTGTACCGTTTACGAATATTAAAAGTTATAAACTAAAGTTAATATAAAATGTTACAAATAGAAAAAAAAATCAAAGGTTGAATATATTAGGACCAAATTGAAAAGGATCACAAATTAGGAAAATAATTTATTTTGATATTTAAAATTATTCTATTATATTTAATAGTCTCGTATTATTTAAAAATAAAAGTGAAACATAGATTAAATACTTTTATTTTTTTACTATTTAAAACATATAAAATCGTGATAAAGTTTTAAACTAAATAATATCTTAAATAATATAATAATTAATTTTAATAGTGTCATTTGAGAGACGACATAAATATTTTACGGGTACCAATCATAAATGATACGTAAACTTATAAATATAGATATGACTTTAATCTTTATTTCATAATACGTGAATGTAAACTGGTTACACCACCTATGATCTCAATTGGAAAATGCAATAGAATAATATAAAAGAAAAACTTACGTATATTTTATTTTCTAACTAACTATATATATATATATATATATATTTTAATAATATGCAATACATTAAATAAGACATATAAGAATGAGATACAACTTTAAATTAGAGATAACAACGTAATTAAGCTGTATGAACGGACTCATCTATCTAGTTCAGGTAAGTCTGTGTTGCGTAACTTATCTGGTCAAAGTACGTAAGACCAATTTCTCTAATTCCGTTACTTATATATATTTTTTAAAAATCTTTTTGGTATTTATAATGATTTGTCTTTTGTTAGATGTAGGTTTTGTTGCAATATAAATATTATTAACGCTAAATTTTGCGGATTGGGTAGCAAAATACAAACAGCATATCACATATCGGTCCTGATTAAGCTTTCATTTGTTTTGTTAGCTATTAAAATACTATTTTACAACACTATAAAATCTTATTAAACACGTTGTTTTATTCATTTATTTATCAAGTGCTTTAAAATAAATAAAAAATGTATAACTTTACTTTATGTGATTGATTTTTAAAGTGGTCGGTGCATGGGAAAGTGGGAATGCTTATATATTTAACGAACCACATTTTTAATATTTCGAATCAATGTTAAATTGAAAATATATAAAACTAAGAATTAAATAAAATTGTAAAGCGAAGTCTTTGAAACAAGTTGTCTTGTTGTTTTTCAAAATTAAAAACAAAAATCAGAGTTATTTAAAATTCTCGAGACTAAGAAGATAATTAAACTATTAAATTAGAAGAAAGGAGAGAGAAATTAATATATATATATATATATATATATATATATATATATAAACTAGGGATAAAGTGCAACATAAATTCTCACTCACTCGTAACCGGAAGCAACAATGAATCCAAACAGCGCAGCGTGATTCTAACGCGTGGAATGATGGAAATTGAATTCATCATCGTGAGTACTATCTTCAGTTTTCTACAGCTCAGCATAACACAAGGCAATCTCTCTATAAATACCCCTTCTGCGGTCCCTCTTCTTTCCATTCACTCCCACTCTTTCGTTACCTTCGTTTCATTCATTTCCTCTTGAATTCCAAATCTCTCTTCTTCTCCACCAACCATTTCCCCCTTTTTTTCGCTTCCCTCCTCTCTTCCAACCACTCCAACAAATACCGATTTCGCTTCTCTCTCTCTCTCTCTCTCTCTCTCTTTCTCTCCTTCCTTCTCTTCGAAATTAAGCTTAGATAGGGTTAGGTTTTCGGTGAAAATATGAGGTTGAGGGAGAACGACGACGGTGGTGAGAAAGAGGAAGTGGTGGAGAATGATGTCATCCTGGCCCAAAATCAATGGTGTCCGGTGGTCAATGCGGGGTTTTCGTCGCCCAAGAGACTGGTTGTGGTTGGTTATGCTCTTACTACTAAAAAGATTAAGAGCTTTTTACAGCCTAAGCTTGAAGGTTTAGCTAGGTAAACAGAAAGCCAAAACGGTTAATTCATTCATCGTCGTGTCTTGTTGCGATTTAATTGTTTGCGTTTAAAAAAAAGCGAATTATTAACTCGAATAAATCGTTTCTTCCTCGGATAACTGCCTTTATGTGAGTTCAAACGAGAGAATTCTTCGTGAAAGGTTATTTTCAATTTTCAATTAACGAGGTTCTTCCAACGCGCGTCGTTTTCGTTAGGCTGGCGAGAAAGCGAACCGAAAAATATGTGATCCTTGGAGAATCTGTTGCAAATGGGAAGATATTTTGCTAATTTTTGTTGTTTTTACGGAAACTACATCAATCGTTGTTCTTTCTGAAAAACTTGTCTGAGAGCCTCCTCTCAAATTCTGAATACATGGATCGTACTTGTACCTTTTTCGTTTTCTTGTGTCAATCCTGTTTTGTGGTTCAATAATGTTTTCCTTTTACCTTCAAAACATGACCGTGTTGTGGTACTCGGCTTGTTACTGATTTCAATTTGTACGGACTTTCGTGCAGGAACAAGGGAATACTATTCGTGGCTATTGACCATGATAGGCCCCTTTCAGATCAAGGTCCTTTTGATATTGTCTTGCATAAGGTTATGATTTCCTCCTGTGAATTTCCTCGTTGTCTTTCTCAAATTATTTCTATACTGCTTGTTATCCACTGGTAACTCATAAAAGATTCAATGTATTTATGTCAATGCTCGAATGATACCTGTTCGGTTTAACTGTGGCTGATTTTTCCATTTTGTTTCTTGGAAAATGCAGTTATCAGGGAAAGAGTGGCGCCAGGTTCTTGAGGTTTGTCCCCACCCACCGGCCACCCCCTTTTCAGCGCGTGTTTTTGCTCTTTTTCTGTTGTGCTAATTAATCCAATCATAATAGTTATGCTTGCTTCTTGTGTTGTTTCTTTATACATTTGATGCTAACTGGGATGTAAAAAGAAAACGATGAAAGGCTGGTCAACGACTAGCTTTTTTAACTTGCTGTCTGGCATAATTTGCAGAGTCATTCTTCCCATCTCTCATTATGAATCATGAACCAGTAGTTGAGGTCGAGGCCTCAAGGTTCCTGCAAGTGAGGGTGTCGCTACTTTCATGGACATCTAGCTGTTTTTGTCAGGTTTTACATAGCAAATAAATTTCAACAGATTTTTCCTTTTTGAATCCGTTTAACTAGGTTCCGTTTTTTGTGGATTCTTTAAGATGGACTTCTAGTTGGCTAAAAGAGAGAAAGTAAATTATTAGTTCCGTTCTTAATTTCTTATATTGCAATTCTCGGCACTGCTGTGTTAGTATTTTCTATGCTTCTAAACGGGATTTAGGAGTCATAATGACCTAAATTTGAAGGTTAACGGCTCTAAGATTTCTGTAAGGGGACTTAAATTGTGCTGTCTGTCTCATTAACAGTAATTGCAGCCCGGCCTATAATAATGCTTGTTGGTTGTACTGTACATAAGCGTGTGTCTGACAATCTCTCCCGTAAACTCCAAAATATTGTCCGCGAGTCTACAAGTAATTGTACGAATTTATAGCAAGTCTTGAATCTGATTAAAAAAAACTACAATCTTATACTTTACACTGTAATAATAGCTGCTCTTCATATTTTAAGATGGAACTTTCAGATAATACCTAAAATATTGGAAAGTACTATATAACCGACTGATAAATGAAAGAGTTTTGCATTTTCTTTTCAAATTTACTGATTAGTCGCATTTAGATATCATATCATTTTACTGAAGCCTGACTTTCTGGATGTTATTTTTCTATTTTTGTACAATATCATCAATGTTGAAAATTCCACCCATAGTTTTCTGAGTATTTGGGAAACTGACTTACATGTACTCTCCTCCTGTAATCTTTTATATGATATATAGTGGGTAAGATGTCAAATAAACCCAGTCTCTGTTTTTATTTCCTTGAACACAAATTTATTGTATGAGCTGTTGCATTCCTACAATATTCATACTTCTTACGATGTCTTCTATATTTAATGTATAATTTTTAAATTTTTATAATAAAATTATATGATGAAGTTATTGTTCATGCTTTAAAAGTATAAACATTTTTCGTTCTGAGAGGAGGTAATTTCTTTATGCTTTGGACATGTGTGAAGTGTAGATGCTCAACGTCACAGAAATAAAGTGATCTCTAGAAATGAAAGAGAACAAAATAATAGTCTGGTAGTGTCTTTAAGGAAAGATGTGAATGCAAGTTCTTTGTGCCTTAGTAAAGAATTCTTGCAGAAATTGAGGCAGATTATTGTGTAGTCTTCTACCTAATTTGTTGAATTTGCTATTTCGTGATTATCGTTAAGCTTACACATTTCTATTAATGAGACTTGAATGAAGATTCCCTATATGTTCTCTGAATTGAATAGTCTTGGACATTGCATTCCAGAGTTTGTTGTAGTGTATTCTGAGGGGAACATTAGCGTTCCTTGTTTATTGTGAGGAGAAACTGTGAACTGAACTAAGGTTTCTTTTTGAATGAACACATATTCTTAAGGAGAAAAATAATGTTGAACTGCTGTTTGGCTATTTAATTCACAGCCTATTCTACGTATTTATTTTTACAAAATGTATAGCACTGGTGTCCTCAAGATGTTTTCCATTCTACGTATATGTTTTTCTTAGTTTTTATACTTCTGGATATATTTCAGGATTATAGGCAGTCACATCCTGAGGTTACAGTTTTGGACCCTCCAGATGCCATACAACATTTACGCAACCGTCAGTATATGCTTCAGGCTGTAGCAGATATGAACCTTTGTGATTCATATGGTATTTTTTTTTGTCTCCACCTTGATTATGAATTGTGGCTATATGGAATTACTATTCAGTGATGCTTTATGTTCAGCCATGTTGAGTTATTAGTAGGTATTGAGTTTTCCAATATCATCATGCAGGCATCGTGGGTGTTCCCCGGCAATTAGTTATCAAGAGAGAGGCATGCGCTATTCCAGAGTTGGTCAACCAAGCTGGCTTGACTTTACCCCTTGGTATGTATATGTTGGTTTTTCAACTACTTTTAGATGCTGCAGTTATGCGATTTCTCAGAGCATGGACGCATGGACATTTATTGTTACGAGGGTTGTGTTTTTGAGGCAAAGTCATTAGAACTTATGAAAATAGGCATGGTAATCCCATCTATTTTTGTGTCTGATCCTAGTACTTAATTTTGTATTCCTTAATTTGAACTTTCCTTCTTATGTTTGCAACTTCAAAATCATTTTAGTTGCAAAGCCACTAGTTGCCGATGGAAGTGCAAAGTCACATGAATTATCCCTTGCTTATGAGAAGTTTTCCCTTCAAAAACTTGAACCTCCTCTTGTTCTTCAGGAATTTGTCAATCATGGTAAGCAATTTTTATATGTTGTATCTATTTTTTACCCTTAAATGTTCAATTACAAATCATTATGAGAAAGTGAACGAGAAATGCTACTTCATTGTTTGTGTAGGGGGTGTTCTCTTCAAGGTTTATATAGTTGGTGATGCTATAAAGGTAGTAAGGCGGTTTTCATTACCTGATGTTAGCAAGTGGGAACTCTCCAAAGATGCTGGGATATATAATTTTCCAAGGGTTTCGTGTGCTGCAGCTTCTGCAGATGATGCAGATCTGGATCCTACTGTCGCTGGTAATTATCATGTCTTGTATAAAAACTTTCTATAGAGCTTTACTTTTTAAAAACAAACAGGTCTTCACAATTCTCCCTCCTCTGTAAGGGAAAAAACCAGGCCTTGTCTTATTCATTCGCAAACGTAAGAGAAACCACTTTCTGGTTGGTTCTCGTCTGTTGATAATGTCCCTTCTTTAAAAACATTTTTGGTTTGGTGTGATAATTCTCTCTATAATTTTATGGCTATCTATTTCAAACAAAATTCTATTTCATAATCTGTTTGACTATAATAAAACTTTTGTCCGGCCTATAATATGGGTTGGGTGGCGATCCAAAGTCAATTAGAAATATCAGCACATTTACATGTGCGTGGATGAAGGAAGTGTTTGTTTTACGGGTGTAGTCATCCAGAGCTAAAAAGATACAATATACGCTCGTGCATATTGAAAGTCTTAACGACTAAACTGTATTTTAGTCTTCTGATTTTGTCATTTTCTCTCCTTGCAGAGCTTCCTCCAAGGCCATTACTAGAGAAACTCGCTAAGGAACTTCGATGGCGATTGGTAATTTGCCCATTCTTTTATTTGAAGGTTTCTTGCCTATACAAGGACTATAATAATGTTTTTTTGTCATTGTTCTTATTCTAGGGTCTTCGTCTATTCAACCTGGATATTATCCGTGAATATGGAACAAGAGATCACTTTTACGTCATCGACATAAATTACTTCCCTGGTAAGAGCATATATATACGTTCGATCTTACTGTTTACTTTATCTGAGAGATGACAAACACGATTTTCTGATTTTTTCAATGTTCCTTGTTATGTCCATGAAATCATAACCCATTAACAGATTATACCTAAATGAGATTTGACCTAGTAATAGAAAAAGTGTTGAAAAGAAAAAATGCCAAAAAAGAGGTCATGTACAATAAATTTTTTATATTTCTTTTTATGTTCATTTTGAATCATTATTCCTTATCGTGTATCTGTACTGCTTTCTTACGAAATAGCTAGTCTTAAACTACGTGAGAATACGTGCGTTTCCTTTGAAATTATTCAGCGTTTAAATACTTGGTGTTGCAGGATATGGCAAAATGCCTGAGTATGAACACATATTTACTGATTTCCTGTTGAGCCTGGAGCAAGGGAAGTACAAGAAAAGATCAGGCTAAAATAAATCCTTTAGCCCTTTGATTTATGTCCTCTCACAACGTAAGCACGTTCGTCTATCGAGTCAGTTTGAAGCTCAGGCTTATGGCTGTAGGAAAGTATCTTAGAATATTAATAATTTTTGCAGTTTTGCTGTGCCATGGAAGTTCAGGGGAAAATAACTATGAAGAAATGTGTTTGGGAACATGGACCTGTACAGAACAACTTCTGGTAAACTTGTTCTTCCCTTCTAAAGTAAGGAATGTTGTGGCTTGATGAGCGAAGGGATGAATTTGACGGGACCTCAGTGGATGTTGATATGACCATGTTTGGATAAGTTGACGGATTTCAAATGTGCTGACCGTTCTTTGCTGTATATATAAGGCCTAAAAATACTTTACAGTAGGGAATCTAGACCAAATTGTAGTTCAAGTACACATCTTTTTTTCATCTTCAAAATTAATGCATCTTGTTCTTCCTTTTCGGTTAAACTTAATTTTAGATTTAATAATAATAAATGTGTAATAATTTTTTATTTGAACTTGAATTTATATGTCTCAGATAAAATGATTTTCACCTTTAATAGTTTGACTTATCACCATGTTTATCATTAAATTTTATTAAAATATTTTTATTCAGTTTTCTCTTTACATTTTAAACTAAACTTAACTTTTATCAAACATTACAAAAAATTTCTAATTTAATTTTTAAGCTTCCATAATTTTTTAAATATATTATGATTTTTATAAACCATTTATTTCTATTATTTTGATTTAATGAATTAAGAATTAATATTTATATCAATTTTCAATTTTATATAGTTTAAAGTAAAATTATTTGGTTTAAAATTTGAAATTAAAAAACACACATCGCAACATGACAGCTAGGCCCACCTACCAGAACTGCACCCTATTTTTGTTAAGCTTAAATATTTCTCTCCTCCGCATTAGATAGTGCCGCGGTAATTATAAATAACAAAATATAAATATAACTTATTCGAAAAACTTAAATTATCCTCCTCTAATGATTTTAACTTCTTTTCCTTTTTGTTTCACTCTATGCTCTCTTCAATTTTTGAAATATTTAGTTATTGATTGTTAATTTTTCATTATACTCTTCCAGTTAGTGTTAGTATTTATAATTTTTATCTTATATGAAAACTTGAAATGAATATTTGAATTTCATCACAAAAGTATTGAAGTTTTAAATGCTCCATTATTGAAAGATATTAAAAAAACACTAACAAAATAAATTAATACTTCATTGAGTTTTAAGTCGTATTATATAAAAATATTATAACTTCTTCCAAATATATAAATGATTTTAAAAACAATTACACCTAAAATATCATTAACAATTGAATATTAGTTTCTACTATCCAAAATGCTCATTCTTCCTGCACTCTCATAATTTCATCCGGCACTCCCATAACCCAAGGTAAATGACTGAAGTGCCCTTAAATTAAGAATTAGTAAAAATAAAAAATAAGAAAATACTTTCCCCTTTTCCCTTGACATAGCCGCCGCAGTGATCTCTGCACCTCCAGACAATCTCCACCTCCATAACCTCCATACACAATTTTTTGTCCTCCATATCTCCATTGCCGCCGCACCACCGGACCTATCCGCCGCACCACCGGACCTATCCGCCGCATCACTGCACCTCTGTAGCTTGAAGACCCTGTTGGTTCGTCCGTGCATCCCTGAGGGTGAGAGGTAAGTACAGTTACTGTATTTGGCATTAGTGGTTGTTGGCTGGGGTGGGTGTGTTCGTCGGAAACCATGTCCTCTGATGCGATTTTTATTCGGATTGTACAGTCCTGCAATCATTACGGATCCCGAAGATTACCGGAAATCCGACACGTATAAATGCATCTTGCAGACGTATGAAAACGACGAAATAGTAACCATGGAACTAACACCACCTGTGTGCAAGATGAACTTCCAGCAATAAATGCTACGGTTTGAAAACCCTAAATTATTCTTATTATAAGGAGGAGTAATTTTTCAATTTTTCAAAAGTATAGGAGTGCGGAAAGAAAATATGGGTGTGGGAAGAAAGAGCCACCGAAAAATGTATTTTAAAAGCTGGAG
This sequence comes from Vigna reflexopilosa, assembly GCA_027742785.1. NCBI lineage: Eukaryota > Viridiplantae > Streptophyta > Magnoliopsida > Fabales > Fabaceae > Vigna > Vigna reflexopilosa. Next base: position 7,693,337 of record CM050918.1, on the reverse strand, counting down.
AAGAAAGCTGGGCCAGTGATAGAAAGCCTAATGGAAAACTGAGGTGTGCATGGAATCAAAGTTTATTTCGACCAAATTTCAGATTCAAAATAAAATTTCCCCTAATATATTACACATACTAAAGCCCGATTTTCATGATAATAATTATATTATTATATAAGTAAGCATGCATATTTATATTAAAATATATTTAATTCTTAATTTATGTTACAGCTTTTGATATCTTGTTTTTTTAATGATATACTTGATTTAGAATGTATTTGTGCGACTTTATAAAATAAACCAAGTGAAAATTTCCCCTTTTACCATGAGAAAAATACTCTCTCGTAAACAATACATTTAATTTGGACTGACAAAAAAAAAATAATCTTCTCTAAAATATCGGGTATACTTTAAAGGATATTTACGAATAAAAAAAATTGTTTAAAGGATATTAACAAGAGCACTTTGCTTTCTAAACTCTACTCATTTTTTTTAGAGAAATCAAACAAGAAATAACTACGGCTGTGGCAAGATTCTTTTTAACTTACATTAAATATCAAACTTTTATTTCCTTCATGCCATGATTTGAAGATATAAGATCATAACCCTTCGCAATCCCCCTTTATTGCCGTCCCTACTACACCTGTATCCTTTCTTAATTTTTGTCTTAGTGTATTTTTGGTTAAATTAAATATATGAAATTACTAACCTTTGGATTAAAAAAATAAATTAAAGTAACTTTACCTTAGTCATGGTTATGTATCCGTGTTTAACTTAATCCTAACATTAAACTTATGGCAGTAATTTATTCCCCTTCGTATTAGCTTTGACAGATAAATCATAAAATAGTTCATTAAAGATCCTACAAAATTACGCAAACAAATGCACAGACTTTCAAACTTTTGTATGAGGTGAGACATCTAATACCATCATTTAAAAGTGGGAAATAATTATGTTTATAACTTCCACAAAAACGTATATAAATAAATTGTTATTAGCAGTAGTATAAGTAAATAAAAATCCACTAAATTTGGTAATATATACCATACAACACTTAAGACAAATAGATTACCATACCATATAAATGTATAAAATACAATATAGCAACAATGTAAAAGCAGTTTAAATTTAAAATAATGTTAGAATCTTTAATTTACAATATATCTTGTAAATAATATTTTCTCCAAGCACAATACATTCAATCACTTGAGACACATGATGAGCAAAGACTCGTGTTTAGAAAGCCCACACGAGAGATAGATCAAACTTCTGAGAAAACTGATGGGTCATAAGAAAGATGGAAAGAAGGGTACAAGCAAGAGGAAAGGGAAATTGACATTCGAATAAAGGAAAGAGAGTGAAGATAGTTCCGAGTTCTCAAGTAGAGGAGGAGGAAATGGTAAAAGTCAAGGAAAATAGATCAACTATTACAACTGTGTCGGGTCATTTTGCTTCTGAGTGTTGGCATGCAAAAGGGAAATAGACCAAGACCAAGACCAGTGAGCAAAAGACAAATGTGGCTCGAGATGATGATTCTGATTAGGATCCAGTATTGTTGGTGGTGATTGATCTTCCTATTTTGGTATTTAAATACTGGTTGTTAAAACTATAAGACGGAGTATAGAGAGGGGCTGAGTGAATTTGACGTTAGCAAAAGAGTTAAGATCAGAATTGCATACATTAGCACTCTGTTAGCAGAAGGAATGGAAAATACTGTGATTAAGAGAAAGAATGGGAAAGCAGCACATATACAAATGATAAACTGATTCTTTAGACCCACTTGCAAAGAATACTACTTCTTAAGTCAACATAAAAACAGCCGAAGTATGCTGTCTGAGTGTCTGAATTTGTAAAACTGAGAAATGAAATACGAATTGTTTCCTTTTGAGAACTTGGATTAAGGGAGAGTATTCTGGTTAACACAATTGTGTGGTAATTAACAGCTTTGTTCTGTTCTGTTTCTGCAGTAACTACTTTCCATTACAAATATTTACACAGAACCTTGGTTAGACTGTAGATTCAAGTATTTCTCTAACTGCCTTGAGTCTCAGACTAACTTAATAAATTAGTTTTGAGTTGAAGCTGTTCGATATTGGCCCACTTATTCCTCTTTCTTTAATTTCTCTAGTATGTATACATGCGACAGCATAGCTAAGTGGAGAAAAGAAATAAGGGAGAGAGAAAATGTGAAAAAGAAAACTGTAAGAAGAAAAGTAGTGCAGAAAGAACATTTGTCTACAAGAATTCATAAATATAAAGGTAAAGGAAGTTGCAAAGTGTTCCTATGTCTAGTTTTAGGCTAAAAGTTGACGTATACTAAACACATTCAGAAAACCTAACCATTAGTTCGCAAACTAATCGAATTCTCTATAAAGCGTGCTCACCGTACTTAAGAAAGTGAATTCATCCAAAACAAATGCACAGATGAAAAATTTCATTTGAGAATTAAACACGAAATATAAGATAAAATGTTTAAAGAGTAGCGAGTATGAGGCTTGAAGAAAACAGAGAAAGAAAGAAACATGAAAACGACGACGCAGTACCGAGTGAGTGGCTAGGCAGAAGGAGGCGGAGGAGCAGCGGGAGTAGAAGAAGCGTCAGCGGGAATAACGAGAGTCCAATCCGGAGGAAGAGAAGGCATAGGATCGTACACAGTTGGCTTGCGGTTTATATCCCATGGCTGCGTCTTCCGTGGCCGAGTCTTCATGTGATGCGCCGTCGCTTTCTTCTTCGGCCGAGACGAACACACTATCGTCAATCCTCCGTCACTTCTCTTTCCAATTCCTAGTGCTTGTGGTGGCGCCACCATCACTCCACACCCGAACATGCTCGACAACGACGACATCCTTCTCTCTTCTCTCTTCTCTCTTTTCTCTTATGTTGTTTCTCAAACACTCATCTCTTACCGGTTTATCCTTCTCAGATATTTGTCCAAAACTTCCCAATTTACCCTTCGGATTTTGGGTTCGGAGGTACAAGGCCCAAAGGTTATTTGCTTTTTCCCTCTTCGACAGTTTCTTCCTCCATCAATTAAATTTTTCCTTACACTACATTATTCTGGAAAATTTTGAAGGGTGTAAAAAGAAAATTTATAGGGTGCAGAAAGAAACATCCTCCCTCTTCAAGCACGTTATTGGTATAATTTTTTCTTTCTTTCGATGCTAAGTCTGTCGACATACATAATTAGGATTAGTCACTATAATTATCTATTTTAGAGATTTTTTAAATAATTAAACAAAGATTAATTTTCCCTTGTCCGTTAATTCAGTAGCTTAGCTGTTGTTATCAACAATGTTTAAAAGGACGCAAACAAAATCCATTTAATAGGGAAGATAACGACAAAAACACGAAGACGCTCCTTTGTTACCACTGAAATCCAAATTCGGACTTAGGTGTGAGCAATTTCTTGTGGCAATACACAAATACGTATACTTGTAAACCTTTCCTTTGCCTAGTGGAGACAAGCATTCCGGCGGTGTAGGCTAATCAAGTTTTACTATTTTAAATTTTATTGTCCCTTGCAGGACCGAAAGGTGAATCTAAAATTTCACTAATTTAATGTCCTATCCTACTTGTCATGTCATCTAATTTTTCATCCATATTTACATAGTGTTTTATTTTCTCATTTTTATCCAATGTGGGACTCGGACTCGCACTTGTATTCCCAACAATCTCTCCCTCAAGGGTGAGTCTCTTCTACATTGGTACCACTGGTGGGTCTATCAAAGAGGAGGTTCACCGGGAAGATACAAACACCAATGAAATATAAGTCCAACCATATAAATGATTGACATCACTCTCTACCCAAAATCTTAAGACAATGGGTTAACGGGTCTTTGATCTTTATATAGTGTTCCATTTTCTCATTTTTATCCAATGTGAGACTTGAACTTGCAATTGCATTCCCAACACATTAATCCTTAAACAGTGGTCATAATTCAAGCAACAAGAACCCTCGCGGTAACCATATTAAATGTGGATGATCATGGATATTAAATGTGAAAATAACTATATTTCTCTCATCAATTTAATCGTTTAAATACTAAATTAATAGTTATAAATCAAATATACTCTTTGTTGCTTAGTTTAATTATCATCAGAAATTTAAAAGTTTATAAATACACATTAATTTTAAAAGAAGTATACATTTAATACTCTTTATTATTATTATTATTATTTTATTTTTTTTTACTTAAGTGAATACGTCTATTTCATTTGTATTTTCATTTTATATTGGACAATGAATCATTGTCAGTCTTCAAAGTGTCTACACTAGTTCATAAAGTTGATCTTATTTCTTCTACCACTTGTTTTCAGTAAAAATATGTAACTACCATTCAAACATTTCCAACTACCAATGAGACATACATAAAATTGGTTTGGGCATTTCATCTTTTATCTATGAAGTAAACATGTATCCATATCGTGATACCTAACAATAATAACATTTATGTTTCATATTCATCTTCATTGGATAATGGTTATGTTTATACTTAAACTTTATTGTTTTAATTATTGACCAAATGGCTTATTTTACAAGAAATAAAAAGCACAACAAAGTAAACATTACATTATTAAGGATTTATTGTTGAAATGATACACATTTTAAATACTTAGATTGAACACTTTAAATTGAAATAGAAAATATCTTTATGTGAAAAAATAAATAATTAATAAAAATATTAATCATAAAAATATTCAAAACAAAAATATCAAATAATCAAATGTGTATGAGAAAAAAAAATGAATTGATTAAATTGATGTTTTGTGAAATTCGTTTGTATGAATCATACAAAAAAAAACAAAATCGTATAATCAAGGTTGTGACGAAAATAGATATTTCTTAGATATATAGGTTACCTTTATGAATGTTGAAGTGGAACAATAATTAAGAGAGGATGAAAAAGTGTGTAGCATAAGAAATAAATAAATGTTTTTTAAATGAGACAGGACCAAAGACAATGAATATCTTACCTAATAAACAATTAGCATTTTAGTAATTTAAAACGGAACAAGTATGAGAATGAAAATAAACATAGGAATAGATGAAGACCAAACAAATATGTAGATAATCGATCATCCTCATACTCAATTTAAAAAACTAGGTATTACACATATCCAGTCAATAAAATGATTCTTTGTTAAAATTGTGACAAGTTAGACAATACCTACAAAAAGGGTTTATTTGTCAATCATATTACTAATTAACTTTGAAGTTGTATTTTAATTACAAAAGTACACAAGCAAGCTTATTTATTATGGGATTTCTTTTTAAGACATGACAAAAGATTATAATCGTTAGGAAAAATCAAAGTGTTTAAATGCAATAAACTAAATTATAAGTCGAATTCACGTCAATTAACGCACAACTCTTAAAAAAGGATAAAGGAAATAGAACATCAAATTCTTCGTTAAGTAAAGCTCTATTCATTCATGGAATATTTCATGTACACATTGTCTTTGATAATACAAGCCTTAACATGATATGTTTTATCATGTCATTAGCATATACATTAAAGAAAGTAAAAAACTTTTAAATAAAATCTCTTTGTATATACGTCACAAGCCCATGCTACTTTTATGAGAATTATTTGCCTTTTGAATATTAGTTGTGTTGCTTGCACCCTTGTGAAAACCATATGGTGGATATCTCAACTTAAAGAGTGAGAGAGCTACCACCAAATTCACAACGAATAAGAAAATACATTTCTTTCACATAGTTACATCTTAAAAATAAAATATTGTTACAAATCTCTAAAATGTCTCATTTTTCATGCAATAACCTCCTTACTTTTACGATAGTTACTTTTAATGAATAAATGAGAAAATGAATAAGACTAAGACATGGAGTTTGGAAAACATATTTCTATTCTCATTGGGATTTCTCTTAGCAATTTTGTCCATGATTATGGTATTGTGAGAAATTGTGCCTTTAGTCCCTTTCATAGTGTCCATTTTCTATTTGGCCTTATCTGCATCAATCTATTATTCACAAACGATCTTCCAACTAATTATCTTGTTATCTACACTATCATCTTTGTTAGATATTGTGTGTTTATGTTAATTAGGGAAACGTAATCTCTATATATTTATTAGGAAAATATAGTTCATATGCTTATTATTTTATTTTTACATATTCATTTGTATTCGGGCTTAGCCCACATTCTTATTATTATAAATACATTACCCTATGTGTATGCAAAGACACACAAGAGAGATTTCTCCTAATCTTCTCTACTATTTCATAATCTTTAGTATAAATAACCTTTAAGATATGTATTTGAACTCACAAAATCACAAATAGAAAAAAAATAATAATTCATTAAAAATATGATAAGCAAGTAAACTTCTTCACATTCAACTTTCTTCTTATAAGTGACGCGATTTTTTTTCTATTATTCTTTTCTTTGTACCTCCATTAGGAGAGAAAATTAAGAAAGAACCTAATATAAAATCGGAGACCAATTGAAGTTGATTCATTGATTGTTTCCGATAACCAATCTTTCTCGGATACGTTTATCCTTTGAATAAGGAATTAAAAACTACTTATGCTAAGAGTTTGTGGCTTATTATTATTAGTATGTAAATCACAAATTCTAACAACTCATAAATTTGTCACTTATTTCTGTACACTTTATCTTAATTCAAACAACTTAACCTTTTACTTTCTTTCTCTTTTTACTTGCCTTTTAAATTTTTTTCTTAAGGTCCTTTTGCTTTCAAGGTATTTAGTATTTGAGAGAGGATAAATGAGAATTACATCTTTCTTTTATGAATTTTGTAGATAAATGAAAGAGAATATTTATGAGAGAGATGTGATATTTTATCTCTCCTAGTGAAGTGACTCGAGAGAATGTCATTACCAAATTTTTCGTGACTTTTTTGAAAATTTAACATTTTTTATATATATAACTAATAATCATAATAACAAAAATATAAATAATTAAAATAATTTAATAATAATAATAATGAAATATAAAGTATTTAAAAATAACATTAATGAAGAAAATAATACAACATTAAATTAATATTAAATATTAATATAAGTTATATGACAAAAATAATTAATTAATTAATAATAGTACTGATTTCTTATAATTTAATATTTAATTAAAATTATTTTTAACCAATTTTATTTTAAATTAATTACACTTATTATTTTTTTGGAAAAATCATCCAAAATTTATTTTAAATTAATTTTAACTAATCACATCTCATTTTCTATCAATTTTAACCACAGAGACAAATGTGTCACTTAATCTATTAATATATATTTTTTATTCACAATCTTTCATAAAGTTTATTTTCAACTATCTTTATTTTCATTTTTAAATTTCTTGAAAAGAGTTTATCTTTTATTTCCTTCAAATTCATTTAGTGATTCTCTCTCATTTTTTTTAAGTCTAAGTTAAAAAAAAAAAAGAGCCTAATTTTACTTTTGCACTAACAACTTTATCAACTATATTTTGCAAGTTAACTAAATTATCCATATCACTCATCCGTCTCATAAATGTTTTGCACATCTTGTGCGGAATATCTTTATCTTAATCTAGGGCTTTTTATTTGCCATGTTTAAGATGCATATACCATGTCTCATGCTTTATATATAATATTTTACAAGTTAATCTATGCAATGCTTTCGACACATCACTATGAGACCATGACAATCACTTCACTTTCTATATTCGTAAGGGTGGAATCAGATTTTTTTTTTTTCTTTTTAATGGAGTTCACTATTTCAAACGTGCACAAAGAGCTATTAGACTAAATCAACAACAACACTTGAAAATATAACAAGATAGTAGAATAGCTAATTAAACCTAAAATGTGAAATCCTAATTCTTAAAACCTATTTGAAAATTCTAAAAAAAAACAGAAGGTATTTTTAAATAAAAGAAAAAGTAAAATTTGCAAGGATATAGGATTCTTTAACAGTAGCGTGGAGTGTGGGAGGCATAATGTAGAGGAAGTCGACGTGTGGTGTGGCAGGTGCGCCTCAAGCTAGGCAGTAGGCAACAAGAGGAAATAAGAAAGTGAAGGGCAATTGAGGAATTAAAAAATAGATAAAAAAAAAAATAGTATAATAATGGATAGATCCAATGGGCAGTGACCGGTAAGAACAACAATAGATACCGTCAACATGGGTTCCCCAGCCACTAGAGTCACGACACCCTGTACCCAGCTGTATCCCACCCTCCTTCTTTTTCTCAAGTCCTTTATGTCACCTCCCCTCAACAACTAACTCATTTCACCACACTACACTACACTACACACAAAACAACTCTTCTCCCTTTTCTGTTATTGCCCCAAACATACCTTCCCTCCATTCCTCATGAACAACACTCTCACTAATTTCATCTTTCTTCCACCACCACCACCCCCACCACCACTACGTTCTCATTAGCATTACCCTTTTTTATTCTCACCAACCCTAATTTCTCCCCATGGATCCTTGCCCTTTCGTCAGGCTCACCGTCGGCAACCTCGCCCTCAAAATCCCCGTTGCTTCCAAACCCGCGCGCTCTGTCGTTCACCCTTCTTCTTCCCCCTGTTTCTGCAAAATCAAGCTCAAGAGCTTCCCTCTACAGTCCGCCGTTGTTCCCTTCATCCCTCCCGAGAACAACCTCCCCGACTCCCACGTCCACCCCATCGCTGCAACCTTCCACCTCAGCAAGTCTGATCTCGACAGGCTTGCTGGAAAATCCATCTTCGCCGGCAAGCTCTGCCTCAAAATCTCGATCTATACCGGCCGCAGAGGTACCACCTGTGGCGTCAACTCCGGGAGACTCCTCGGCAGAGTGTCCGTGCCTTTGGATCTCTCGGGAACGGTAGCCAAGACCACCGTGTTCCACAATGGCTGGATTAGGATAGGGAAAGACGCCAAAGGCTCTTCTGCGCAGTTCCATTTGAATGTAAAAGCCGAACCCGACCCCAGATTCGTCTTCCAGTTCGATGGCGAACCTGAATGCAGTCCCCAAGTTTTTCAGATCCAGGGCAACATCTCACAACCGGTTTTCACCTGCAAGTTCAGTTTCAGAAACACCGGCGACCGAAATCACCGTTCCAGGTTAGTTTTCTTCACTTCCACGCCATTACTTTAGCCTAGAATTTTGTAGCGTTTAAATTATGCCAGTTGCTACTGTTAGGTAATCCACTGTATGCTGGCAAGGAAAATTGAAAACCCAAGTTCAATTGAACATACTGTTACCTCTAGGAATTTCAATGTGATTGCTTCTGAAATACACAAATTTTGGTTGGATAGTTCGTTTAGGATTGGTTTAGTTTAAGAGTCAATTTTAAGGATTTCGATTTCCATGAGTGCAACGGTTTTAGTAATGTGAGTGTGTGGGAATGCTGTGTGTGCAGTGTGTTAACAATGGGGTTATTATTCTCTTTCGTTCAGGTCGTTACAGTCAGAGCCCGGGGGTTCTAGAAGCTGGTTGAGTTCGTTCGGAAGTGAGCGCGAGCGTCCGGGTAAGGAGCGCAAGGGATGGTCCATTACGGTTCACGACCTTTCCGGTTCGCCGGTTGCGGCAGCTTCCATGGTCACGCCTTTCGTTGCTTCGCCCGGTTCGGACCGGGTCAGCTGCTCCAATCCCGGTTCGTGGCTCATTCTTCGCCCCAGCGACGGTACTTGGAAGCCCTGGGGGAGACTCGAGGCGTGGCGTGAGCGCGGCGGCTCCGACGGCCTCGGCTACCGCTTCGAGCTCATACCGGACACCAACGGCGGCATGAGCGCCGCGGGCATAGTGCTTGCGGAGTCCACGCTGAGCACCTACAAAGGAGGAAAGTTTGTCATTGATATGGGTTGTCGCAGCGGAGGAAACAACGGCGGATCGAACGGCCGCGCCACGCCGGGGAGTGCAACATCGCCGGCGTGCAGCCCGAGGAGCAGCGGGGACTATGGGTACGGCCTCTGGCCATACTGTATGTATAGAGGTTTTGTGATGTCAGCGAGCGTGGAGGGCGAGGGGAGATGCAGCAAGCCTAAGGTGGAGGTTAGCGTGCCGCACGTGAACTGCGCGGAGGATGCGGCGGCGTTTGTAGCGCTAGCCGCCGCCGTGGATCTGAGCGTTGATGCCTGCAGGCTTTTCTCTCAACGGCTTAGGAAGGAGTTGTGCCAGCAGGTGGAATTGGTTGGGTGATTCCGGCGTTTTTCTTTGTCGTTTGGTGTTTTGCCCCTTTCCGTTTTTTAAATTTTTTAGTGGGATTGTTCATTTTGAGTGAGGCATTTTACTACTAACAAACAATTTACAGGCTGTACAGAGGGATGAGAGTAAGGAAGTATTAGAGTGGGCTCAGTGTATTCACGTGTGGCTTTTCATTGATTTTCTGTCTTTCTTTTTAAACAATTATGGGAAATCAAGAAAAAGCTTTTTTTTTCTTAATCTTATTTTTTAGCAGAACTTGTTTACGTTGTATTATTTTCTTCTATTTTAAGCTGTAAATGCCAGTCTCTGAAAATACTGCTTTGCCGACTCTTAACTAAAATAGATACCTGACAACTCATAAATTAAGTCCGTTCATACTTTACTTCTTTGCCAGGTTCTTTAGATTTGTTTTCATAATTCTGTTTATTTTTCATCTGCAAGGTTAAATATTATTTATAAACACTATTTTTTGTATTTTTTTCAGAGATAAAATAAATAGATGGAGTGGATGAAATGAGTAAATGCCCAAGTCAATTAATAATTTGGTAATTAGTAAAATGTAACTGATTGTTATTTTGATAATTATTCTTTTCAAATTCTTATGTTTTGTATGTCATTTTAGGTATTCTTTTATGTTTAGCCAGATTTCTTATTATAAAACTTGAGAAAATGTCATTTGTTTTCAGCAATGTCTTTGTCTATTACGGTTCGTAGAAGTTTGTAATTATGGCAATTTTCGGGTAAAATTGGGATTTCGATAACTTTAAATTCGATTAAAATTACGTCTTTTTTATATTTATTATAGGTTTATATTGCACCCTATCTAATACATGAAAAAAAAGTATATTTTTAATGTAAATTTTCAGATATTCATTGTAGGAGAGACAACCGAAATATTTTTTAAAGAATACTAATTGTAATTTTATATATTATTTTTTATTTTAATCTTGCTTTAGCACTAATTCTCTTATAAATTATAAGTTTAGACTACTTTAGATTAATATTATATATCACTTGACGTAAACATAAGAAGAATAATAAAAACAAGAAAAAGTAAATAAAAATAATCCGAAAAACATGTAGATATTTTTCTCTGCATATTACTTCCAAGTGGAATAAAAAAAGACAAAAACAGTGAATAAGATTGATAACATAAACCAGATTGATTTTCTTGATTCACTGTCACTTCCTAATAATATGGATTGTTTCGGTCAGATAATTAATTATTATGTTTATAAAGGGTTTAAATAAAATTAAATAGCATAATAAAGAATAAAATTTTGTATTTGGAAAACATTTGAAGTTTGATTGAAGATATTAAAAGTTGATTTAATTGTTAATTATTTGAGGAAAGGGTAGGAAAAGTTATTTGAATAGAAGAATTTTGCATAATTGATAAGTTATAGAATCTGTTAAGTGAAGAGGTGTAGGCAGGGAATGAATTTGAATGAAAGGTGTTATTAGATGGAGTGAGTGGTGGGGGGAATTTAAAATTTGTTAGAAGGCGAAATTAAGTAATGTGGATGATAGCTGTAACGCAGGGGCGCAGAGCGTGCAGGCTGAAATTCAGATGCGGGCGTGCTTTAAGGGAGGTAATAATAATAATAATTATTATTATTATAATAATATTAGTAGGCACATAATCATATGACTTATTCAGATTATTAACACTAATCTTCTCTCTTCACCGGCCAACAAAGCACGTAAGCGTTACGCAAATTCTATTAATGGATTTCAAAATAAATAATGGTGAAAGTGTGTGTGAGTTTGGTGGTGGCGCAGTGACGTGTAGTTGTGTGGAGTGGTCCAATAGAGTGTTGATTTTCTGGTGTGTTATTAGGGGGGACGGGACCAGCATGAATTTTGAGTAGATAGTTATAACGAAAGCTAAAAAGGGATGGTTTATGTGGAAAAAGAGAAGAAGCACTGTTGTTAATAAAAGAAAGGGTAGGTTGTGGTGGGTGTGTACTGGTAATAGTTATTAGTGATCACAGTGTCTGAATAATGAAGTTGCAGAGCAGAAATTAAGATTCTGTGTCTGTGTTTTGGCAGTGCATGGTTGGTAACAGGATAATGATTGTTTTACAATATTAAAATATTATTTACGTGTGATTAGTTTATAATAATGTTTATAATTATTATTATTAATTATAAAATAATTTTAAATATAAATAATGTTTAAATATTATATAAATATAATTAGGTTGAGCGTGCTCTGAAGAAGACTTGGAAGCTAAGGCAGGTGTAGGGTGTGGTTTGAGTTATTTTGGTCCCCACAACTGCTCTGTCATGTAACAGCCTTTTATTGGAAACTGAAGAGGAATTTCGACTAATGCTTAAACAACTTCACACAACACACTCACATCAACAATGCACCCTCGTGTCTCTTCTCGCCTACATCCATCGTCTCCATCCTGTCTAAATTTTTTAATAAACAATCAATTTTGTTGCAAGTATATTTTAATATCGCTTTAAATTTAATTTGATTTTATAAAATTAATTTATGTTCATCGTATTAATCTCTAACTATCTATCATAATTTAATTCTAAAACTGATGATTCTTAAGGTAACTTTTTTTTATCTACCATTTTAAGTTGAGTTTTTCGGAGTAAAGTTTCTTTTGACTAAGCTTTTCTGAATTGATTTCTTTTAAATGATCATTTGTGATTAATTTCTTAGATATGTGACTGACTACTCTAATCGAATATTGCGATTAATCACTTACAGAATTGTAAGATTGATCATGATAATGAAAAGTCAACTTGTTAATACTAATTAAATTATGATTGAATCGTGATTTTGTAAGTAAAAAAGTTAAAGTATATATCAATTCCTATAAACAAAACTTTAAGATATTAATTTTTATATACATGCATATAACATCGAAATACAAGTATTATGAGAGCAAATTTTGGACGACATTATAAATCGACCAATTAATGACTCAATATCTATCCAACCACAAAACACGTCAACATCCAAAGACACACTAATAAATAAGTCAAAAATCAATAATACTTAATAAAGACCAATTATAAAACTAACCCAAAACTTCACAAATATATATATTATAAATTCATCTTATTTTTAATTAATTTAAAATTTTCTAACATACATTTTTTTTTGGAAAGCAATTTTCTATTTTCACGTAATTCTGCTTTCAATCTCTCCATTATGATTATTCTTTCGTCTTTTTAATAAACTCCGATTACTAGAGATTATTAGTTTCTTACGTTTACCAGAAAAACAAAATTGCTTATACTATTCTTTGTTTGAGGTGGTCCATTTTGAATTATGAATAAATTTTCTTCAGTGTTTTTGATTCCCCCACTAAATCTGCCATGTTACTTGTTTCTTGGCTACATCGCCTACCTTTATAAGTTGCCAAAATTCCGCAGTTAGTGACACTTTATTTCCTGTTAATTAATAATGATATTAATCCACATAATTTAACTTTCTACCATTGAATGTGAGAAGTGGTTAAACTACTCCACTTGCTTATTATTGTTGAAATTCGGTATCTTATTTAAGGCTTGTTCATTTGAGCGCATTTGAAGAAAAGTAATTAAATGTATTTGAGATGATTTAAAGGTAATTTTTTTGTTGTTTATTTGAGTAAATTTTGAGATAAATGAGAGTGAATTTGAAAGTAAATTTATGTGACAGATTAAAAAAATTTACTTTCAAATTGATTTTCACTTACTTCCAAATCTATTCAAATAAACAACAACAAAAATTATCTTTGAATTCTCTCAAACCTTCTCAAATCTACTCAAGTGAACAAGACCCAAACCTTCTCAAATCTACTCAAGTGAACAAGACCTAAAAAGTTAATTTTTAACTTGCCGTTAAAATACCTAAGTAAAAAAATATATGTATATATTTTTTAAATTATGCTAATAATGATAACTTTTCTATATAAGCTTCATTTTCTAATTCGAAGCATATATCTGGAAAAGGAATCCAATATTCTATCGTGATAATTAAGGACACAAGACAAAGTCAAAAGAAAATAAGGAATCCAATATTCTACATGAACCCACCTGCATTGTCCTTATAACATTCCAACAACCCCAATGGAAGCAAGTGAAAGAACATCAAGTATAATATGTTTTTTTTTTCTAAGGAAAAAAATAATTTTTGTACTTGTTCGTATTCTAATATATGATTGATTTAACATGTAATTACGAAGCCTGTTATCCTAAATAAGATTATTAAAAGAAGCAGTTTCAAAAGGAATTTTATATTTTACAAAAAGCTTATTATATTAATACTATCATTCTGCGAAGAGTTATCCAATGTACTCATTAATTAAATTAGATTAACCAAACTTTTTTCTTTTCTCAATTTGGGATTTCTTTTTCCGGTTATTTGACTTAGATAAATGAGTCATGGGTGAGATTTAACAACTGTATTTATTATTATTATTATTATTTTCTCTCAAATATAACATTATGAAAACAATTTTTAAAAATATCATTATGGATAAGGATGACCTTTCTTCAAGTCGTGGTCATGGTTGTTGTAAGTGTGTCCAGCTCACAAACTCAGAATGTTCCGATAAAATCCAGGTTTGTCAAAGCATATAATAATTTTACACCGGAAAAAAAAACAAGAAAATAATACTTTTATGGATAAGTTCTTCTACAAATTGTTATTGCGAAATAAAACAAGAAGTATTGGGTATAAACAAAGTTCCACATAAAAAAAAATATGAATTTATATACAAATAAGATACTTTTATTAATAAGAAACTTTTTGGAAAAATACCAAAAACAAATTCGTGAGAATTTTGTGAATGTAAAACCCTCCCTACAAGAAGATATATCAATCATGATTAATTGGAACATACAGTAATTCATATTTAACAATAATATATAATTTCACCTTCTACTTTTACACAAATTACAATTATTTTAAAATTACTATTGAAATAATTGATTTTTTTATTTCTGATTAGGAATGAATTTAAGTTTAATTCTAAGATTTATATTTATTTATATATTTACATATATTATGAATTATCTGTATCTACGTAAGACTAACATTTATTTGATTAATACATTTTAAAATTTTGATCAAGTACATTTTTGAGAAGAAAAAAATTTATGATTAGGACGGTGTATGTCACATTAGATTCTTTTTAATAATTACTTCTATTGAAAAAAAAATAAAATTTGCCCCATCTCACATTTTCAAGCTTATTGTGATTATTTTTCCTCATAAATGTTTTAGTCCCACCTTTATCTCACCTACTTAATAGTTGTTATCATAGTTTAAAAAAATCTGAATAAACTCCTCTTATATATTTTTCTAATTCGACATATATGTTTTTTTTTTCAGTACATTTAACCATAATCATGTTTTATTACTGTATAATTAAAATTCAAACAAAATCCTAAATTAATTAAAATAAAAAAATAAACAAATTTATATATACATAAAATATCTTTATTAGTAAAAGACTTTTTAGTCTTATTCACCTAAAACAAACAATAACGACTTTAATTTCTTATCTGATGTTATAATGATAAAAAATATTTATATAAATCATATATGATTAGTTTGAATAACAAAAATAAAAACTAATTTGACATGTTTTTGAAAAGTAAAGTAGTATTCGATACATTTAAATCATACATGACTAAATTTTGTTTAAAAAATTTATATGACTCATTTTCCTAATATAATTATTATCGTTAATGAATAAATTAAAAGTCGAAATTTAATAATCAGGTCTTACTATGGAATAAATTGCATAGAACTATGTGCAAGTTTTAATGTTATTTATTTTTTCTATAAAAATATAAAATCTTAATATTTTTAAGGGCAGAATTGAACAGTAATTAAAACTGTGGTTTGCGTATTCACAACCACGTTTAGGTTGCAAGTTTTTGGGTTAGGGTTACTTGAGACGGCATCGTTTTGGGGAAGCGAAGTTGAAGTGACAGAGGAGACTGTAGAGGCGCAGTGAGAGTTCAGCGAAGAGAATGAAGGCGTTGGGATGGTGGCTGATAGCGGTGGGCACGCTTCGATTGGCTTCGGTTTGGTTCGGTTTCTTCGACATTTGGGCTCTTCGACTCGCCGTCTTCTCCAACACCACAAGTAACTAACTCTCTTCTCTTTCCTCATCTTACTCCAACACACAAAGTTGCTTTCGCATTTCGTTACACAGATTTAGGTCATTGATTCATTCACTCGCATCAATCAGTTGTAGTAATAAGTAGATCTTCACTCGTTTCAATGGTAGATACTGTCGGTTGAGTGTGTAGTGAGTTCTGCTACTTCATTTGCGTACTCGCCGTTTCAGCGTCTGCAACGGTGCTTGTGTCATTACATTTAATGAGTTTTCTGAGGGAGACAATCGAAGCGTTAGATCCAATGTATGGCATTGAGATCTTCTAGATCCCAATGCTCCGGATATTGTTATTCATCTTTTCTAGCTTACACAAGGAAATGTCGTTGTTCCCCCTTTTGCGTTTCACAAGCTATCAGAATGTTTCCAGAATAGGCTCTACATCGGTTGCATTTTCATTTCTGGAATTCCTTTTTTCCATGGTAACTATGTGTATGCATCACGCAACCTCTTCAATTTTTTCTTTTTTGAAAAATATGAACTACTTTTTGGCAATGTAGGAGGCGTTATTGTTTTTTATATTACTAGTTTACTTGAAGAAATTGCCTGGTTTAACTGTTGTTTTACTGCGCATTATGCATTTGATTTCTACTTTTTAAAAATTGGGTTAGTTTTCCAAGAAGGTAGCTGACAACTAGTTGGGGATTGTGCAAGGCACACATAAGTGTGTAAATTGAGCGAGAGGTTCTTAATGAAAAGAGAGGAAGATGAAACATTCCGTTCTGAATTATAATTTTGATATTTAGCTTTATTTAGCTGGTCGCATTTAGTTCTTACAATTTTGTGACAATATATTTTCATCTAATAATTAACTGGGTTGTACCAAAAGTATGATATATTATTAAAAATGGCTTATATTACAAAAGTATGGTGTATTATTAAAAATTGGCCCTTGTCTATCAATGTAAAGGATGGTTTTAGAATTTTGGAATGGATGAAGGAAGCAATTCAACAAGATTTTTTATTGTTTTAAAATTCTGAGGTAGTTCGTAGAGTTTTAAAATTCTTTGACCCATGAAATGCTGTTATCGTCTTGTCCTCTGCATCTCATGTTCTTGCACAACTTTTTTGAGCCCTGGTTTTAACCAGCCAGAGTCAGCTTTTAAACATCACGAATCTTGACAATGTGGTTTTGAAATTTGTTCACATAATCTTCCCGAGGCTATACATATCCTTTCCTGAATAATAAGTTGTTCCCAATTTGCTCAAACAAAGTAATTGAATCTTTCGAATCTAAAGAGTGTGTTTGGATTACCATTTAGGATTCACGTTTTTTACCCCATTTAGGATACTCGTGATGTAGAAGTAAGTGTGTTTGTTATGGCGTTTGGGATCTTAAATTCACATTATAAATGTAAAAAATGTAAACTACTCAAAGTAGTCTTTGTTTATAGATCCACATTGGACTTGATCCCACATTAAACCAAACATCCAATACGTATATATTGCTTCAAGTTGGATTCATACCTAGCACAAAAAAGCTCATAAAAAATGCTGTGAATCCTTTTATCTGCGTTAACCCTCTCCCATGGAGCATGTTTATCACATGAATTCCCAATTAATCAAAATAAACTAGGCCCGAATTTTTACGTTTGGTTGAGTTTTTACTGTAAGTAATGCCCTCGACTGTATGAACAGGCTTTGTTTTCACCTTTTTGAAATTATATGATAAAGCTTTGTTGCACATGTGATGAAAATATATATTATAATTTTAAACATAATCATAATGTGAATTTCAAACTTATAGACTAGTTTATTCATTATTGTAGTGACTGAAGTTCATGGGCGCACATTTGGAACTTGGACATTGTTGACCTGCACCCTGTGCTATATTTGCGCATTCAACCTTGAAAATAAGCCTCTCTACCTGGCTACTTTCTTGTCATTCATCTATGCATTGGGACATTTCTTGACAGAATACCTAATTTATCGCACAATGGAGATTAAGAATCTAACTACTGTTGGCATATTTGCAGGTATGGAACTTTTTTTCTCGTGCCCTATCAAATTGACACGGCTACATTATTTGTCTTGAATATTAATCAAAATTGTATTTATTAATTGTTTTTTCATCTGCAGATTATTTTTATATAATCACGCGTTCCGTGTTTAATTATCGATGTCGAGAATTTTTAGGCTTTCTTTTTACATCTTTATACTTAATATGCTTGACTATTTCAGTTGTCTTTTCGTTGGGTGCATTATTTGCTACTCTCTTTCTGCTCTCCCCTAGTCAAAATATTTAAAAGTAAGGAAAAGAATCTCGTACCCCATTATATGTCCTCTAACCTTTCGGTTCATTATTATTCTGAAACGACCTTGGTTTGACTTATTATTCCTCCTATGTTGGCATTATTTACGGATGAAATACATTATAACATCTTAGTTTATTAACAGGAACATCGATAGTATGGATGCTGTTGCAATGGAATTCTCACTCGAAAGTCCACTTGAAACACTCTTAGCAAGCAAAAAGAGATGGGGGTAAAAGTGCAATAGTACGATTGGTGGTATTCGACGGTGTAAAATACAAGAGACACGCAGCTTTAGATATCTCTTCCGTTTTTTAGATTTTATTTATTGACATTTCATGTTAATACGGACAAGTTCGGCCACCCATTGCGGTTTACGAAGTCATGAATGCGGTGCTTACCTTGTTAACCTATTCATAAAATGCAAATCATTATTGCCTTTGCTCCGTTTTGCACTAGTCGATTTTAAGAAATGAGAACCCTGGTGTCTAGAATTTTGAAGATGACCTTTTGCAGAAGGGATTGCGTCAGTAATTAGAAGCATGACAAATTTGCGATCGAAACTATATATCTGGATATTAGTACAAGGTATTTTGCCTTGACTCATTGTTCAAAGCTCATACGCAAAGAATCTGAGACCATTATATATAATTTAAAAACAATAATTATCAATTGTCGTATCTGAAATGATTTTACCAAATTGCCGAGATTTATTTCGTTCTGTCTAGGCTGTCTCAAGCCCTACAACGTGTGTCACATGAAATAAAGTTGGGTAGAATTGTCTTTAGGAATTACCGTAAGTAGTAAGTTAGTATCAGAATTATTGGGCGAAATTGTGCCAAATTCTTTAAAACAATGTCAAAAGATGCTACTAATAGACATGGTTCAAAGAAGGAAAAAGATGGAAGATGCAAAAATAAAAATATTTTTTAATTATTAGAATATATTTATTTTATTAGATTTATAATTTTTACACTAGGGATATTTTTACTATATATAATAACTAGATGATAATATAAAAATTTTCCTACTGCTATACGTAGGTAAATCACACTTACCTGATCTCGGTTTCTTATTATTATTATTCAAATAAATACTGACAAGAAATACAAATTCTAGTTAGTAGGTTGATTAATCACATGCCTCTTCAATAACTGTAAAATAAATATTAGCAATGTATTGTTTTGAAATTTGTCGCTTTAATATTTCAATAATCCCAGTTCTATTAATATTGAATATGACTGAAGAATGGTGTTAAAACTGAAGTATCAGCATGTACTACTATCATTTCCTCTCTTGTGATGAAGTAGTGCCACAGCTATGTACAGTGTTATTTTCGAAAAGAAACTATCACTCATTATATCTGAATTTGTCTAGGACAAAACTAACAAGCTCTGCCATATCCATAGATAAATCCAATACAGAGGGGAAGGGATTGTGAGCCCACAGCTTTTGTACCCTTAGCCATTTTTGTTGTTATGTATCACGAGGGCATTCAATCTTGAAGGAAATGGACCATCTGATACTACAGATAAAAACATTGGGTCCAGCCTGACTTACAAAAATGTCGGCAACTCCTTTTGCAAGCGAACCAAACTAGCTCAAAAATGGAGGACCAAAAACAAGATCAGATCAAATCCATATGAAGCAATTCGTTACTACAACTAGTTTTTTTCTGTGTGTGGAACATGTAAACTTTGACTTTATGTGGTTTATTTGAACTATAATACTGACTGGGCACAAGGCATAATATGACTCAAGACTCACAATAGCAGAAAGTATGAATAAATTGTTTACAGTCTGAAAAAGAAAAACAGCGTACAAGACATTATTTTAAAGCAGATACTTGTTTGGTTTGTTGTGTCTCAGAAAGGATCTGCTTATTCAGCTTGTTATTGAGTTCATTTCTACAGTTGTTATTGATAACTTGATACAATGCTTTTCTCCAATATCTCCTCATTCAAATTCTAAGTGACTTTTATTTTCCCTCTCATGCAGCTGTCCCATTTCAAAGGAAAAAAAGTTTCTAAGAACACCCATGTTCAATCGTGGCATACTATAGGTTGCACTATCAAAATCATTCCTTAAGTAACGAATCTTTGATCCAGCACCAAAATCAAGCACATCATTTATTCCTTTTGAGGCTATGACATTTGGAAATGAATCAGTGCTGTGGCCAATGACTTTGCTTGAGTCCATGATTTTCTTCTCCTTCTGCTTTTCTGTGTCAGTCCCTTTTGAATTCCCCACCTGTTCCTCTTTTACTTTTCTCAAACCTCCAAATTCAAATTCAGAACCTAAACTTTTTGTCATCCTCATGACAACCCTAGATGCTCCAGTCTCTTTGTTATATTTCTCACTTTTTGATTGTGTATCATTTTCACCTTCGTCATGACCTTCATCCTCTAATAAGCTCATATCTTCCATCTGTTTTCCCATGTCTTCACCATCTTCATCTTCATTTTGCTCTTCCTTCTCTTTGTCTTGTTCATCAATAAGGTCTTCTACTTCCTCCGATTCTTCCTCTTCAGTTCTTTCTCCATCATGTCCAACAATGCTATCATCCCTTTCAAGTTCGTTTTCTTCAGTATCCTCCAATTCGAACAGTTTATCATTTGACCGTGGTTGCAACCCTTTTCTTCCAAGCCTTTTAGTTTCAGAACCAACCTTCAGAGTCTCAAATGTTTTTGCAGAGGTTTCCTCGTACGGCATCTTTTCATGTGAGTGCTGTTTGAGTTGGTGAAGCAACCATATGCCAACAACAATCAAAGTAAATGTTTTAAAACCTTGTTTTACCTTGAAGCCTTTTGTCCTCGGATTTCTATTGGATACTTGCTTCAACATGATTTACTTATGAAACATCAGGTATTTGCAGAATCTGTACAAGGCAGCATTCGTGTGACTAAAATAGCATACCAGAAAAAAATAAAATAAAAAAGTCAAGCAAGAATAAGCCAAAGTCTCCAACAGAGTAAACAGAGAAGCCCTAACTGTAGAGAAACGTTTGAGCATTCTGCATCATAGAGAAACAATATTGTCATATTGAGGCCTTGTAAAGCAACTGAAGGCAAATTGATTAGTAAGTTTCTATCTCGACATGACAGTAAATCAGTGATAGTCTTCTTTCACCATTTTTTTTTTCTGCATAATCAACTTTGTTAAGTCAAATCAGTACTCCACTACTCACCCACAATAAAAATCTACTAAATTTTGAAATTCCAAAACAAGTATTCTAAAATCCAAACTATATAATTGGGAGATGTTCTCCCATTATCTCTTTTTTCTAACGTTGAACCTCTCTTTCAATTCCTCTCTCTATTTTGTCCCTTGCACTCTAATAGTTGTCTGTCTGAATAGCTTTGTTTACTTGCAGAGTTTTGAAAATAGAAATCACATCCAAAGTAGTGGACTCTGATATATACAAATAATGAACAAGTTCACTACACATGAAAGTTTCTTAATTCAACCAACAGTATACACAGTTCAAGTCCAACCTTTGTGGTCAAGTTGTAATGTATAATATTCATTAAAGAAAAAGAAACAGAATGATTAAAGAGAGAGTTAATACACATGCCTAGAGGAAAAGTGAGTGCTACAAGAAATGATGTTTGAAGTTGAGTGCAACTTGCAAGTAATTAAAGCTGGTAGAAACTAGGAATAGTAATAAGTAAATAGAGGAAAGAAGATGAAGGGTATGTGATACCAGTGTGAAAGAGCAAGACAGTGAGAAAAATGAAGCATATCCATATCTCTGCAATCTCTCTGACTGTGTTTGATGAAAGTTCACAATGAGAGAGAAAAAGAAGACGACGAACCCTCGTGAATAACATATGGTGGTCACGGGCTAGACTAGCCATGCGTGACGCACGTGCATGTTTTCCTGTGTGGCGGAAAGGGCATGCGCAGTGACATCCTTTGTCGAAGGTAAGAAGAAGAGTATTTATTATAGGTATTGGAGGTTGGTAAAATGATTTTTCATTTTTAATGTCAGGGTATACTCTATTATTAGTCTTTTTCTTGCATTTTAATTGAAGTTAGTTTCCCCGTTTGACTCTTTTTTATAGTAAAGCCAGTGTTGTAGTGTGTGGGTTCAATTATAAATGGTCTTATAAGATAAATGGTCTTCTAAGATACTGTAATTATTGTAAATTTTTGTTTTTTACAAATTTAATTATAATCGGAAAATATACCACAAAGTTTTTCAATAAAAATCACTCTTAACATAATTAATTATTTTATTATTAGATTGAAAAACAAATAAACAAACTGAGAAAATGTTAGAGTTGAGAAAAATGAAAAAGAAAACATTAAAAGGAATAAAAAAAGGTGAATAAAAGTTTGAAGATTTTTTTTTGTTTTAATAATTAAAATTATTAAAATATATCAACTGAAAAATCAAGTATACATAAATTAACCTCTGTATATATATCATTTGCGTATAATATTGCCTAATATGCATATAACAGCAGTGATCTTTTTTTTATGTTTGGAATAAATAACAATTATAATAAATATTTTAAAATTAAACATGGTTAATTAGATATATTTAGTAAATATTATTAAAATGTACTGAAAAATAAATATACACAAGTTAACAAATCTCGTATATATATATAGTTTGCGTATAAAATTGTCTAATATACAGTGATTTTTTTTTTAAGTCTGAAATAAATAAATAGTAATTATAATAAATATTCTAAAGTTAGCTATAGATAATTTTTCTATCTTCAGTTTTTTTATTTTACTCATTTATTTTTTAGTCATATATCTATAATAATTGTGATAGTAAATAATTATTTATAAATATCTGTATATCAGTGTTTACTACGAAATCATTCTTTTAGTAAATTATTAATTGATAAAATAGTTTAATGGTAACACAAATTAATTAATAAAATAATACGTCGTCTCTCTTATTCTGAAGATGACAAGTTGTAATCAATTATGGACAGATTTGATAATTTTCAAGATAGTCTGGATTGTGAGCCAAAGATTTACCAAATTTAAACAAAATTAACTAATTTTTTTAAAATTACTAAGTTTAATTTATTAGATTTATATTAATAAATCTTACTTTATATTCAAATTTTATTTCAATTTACTATTAATATAGATAATTTTTATTTATTATGTCAAATTTAATATATGTTTTTGTTAACAATAATTTAATATGTATTTGAAATTTATTCTTACAAATTCCTTTTATATATTTTATTTTTATTTTTACAATTTTAAATTTTTTATCTATTACATTCTCAGTTTCATTTTAATATAATTTTTACTAATTAAATTTAAATTATATTAAATTTTTATATAAAAAAGATAATTTAGTAATCATCTATTTTTATTAATTAAAATATTTTTTTTAATTTACCACATTTATTATATCATTAACAAATTATCATAAATTTTATGTTTAAATCTCTTAATAAAAACAATACTACAATATATTTCTATCCCTTCAAATCAATTTATTCACTATTTCTCACATCTCATCCTGGATCAAAACACTACCTGATAATGTTAAAAACACTATCACTTACTTTTCTTAAAGAAAAAATTAATTAATTTTAGTTGAATTTAGTTATAATAATTCATAACCAAAGGATATATTTTGTTTCTAATAAATATAGTTTCTAATAATTATTTATATGCTTAAAAAAGCATCAATGATAAAATTGGGATATCTATTTATTAATATTTTTATGTACAATCATTTATAACATTTCTTCTACAATTTTTATACTTTATGGATTTTTTGTTTTACATATTTATCAGTTTTTCTTTCTCTTTATTTCTCTCATTTCAACTTTTTCCGTATTAAAACAAACAAACAAGACAAACATAAACATAAACATAAACATATAGACAAGCAAATACAAACATATATATTCATAAAAAAACAAAAAATCTCTAAAATAACTAAGGAATAAAAAAGGAGTATATCTTAATACATTTATTGCGTACATTAGGTTTCCAACCTACCATTTTGCATTTGGGGCGACATCTATTCGACATATATGGATACCATTAAGAGTATAGTTACATGTACATTCATGGGTATCTTGTATATATACAAATGTAGAACCTAAATGAAAGTTTTTATTAAGTAATGAACTAGATTTACATATTCCACAATAAAATTATTTGTAAGATGAACAAAAAACATAAGTCAAACATTTAAAACTATTACTAATATATTTATAATTTATTTCAAAAAATTGATTTGAGGTTTAAAAAAATTAAAAGGAAAACCAATGAAGTTTTTCGTTTTAAATATAAGCAGTGATTCCAAATCAAATAAATAAGTATATTGGGTTACAATTTTGTTTTCTTTCAAATTTTGATCTGTGACCAGTTTTTCTCAATTTTAGTTTTAAACTTTTTAAAATAAGTTTAATCTAATATTTAATTTTCACATGTTAATTAAATTATTAATTAATAATGTATGAGATTTAAGATCAAATTGTATTAAGAAAAAATAAAAATGTATGTATAATTATAGATTAAACAAAAAATTAAATTTATATATTAAACAAAAAATTAAATTTGTCAAATACTAGGAGTGAAAAAAATTAACGGAAGTACGTGATTCTGAATTAAAAAACACAAAGAGGGTTAAAATGTTAATTTACAATTACATTATCACATATTTTTTAGAACATATAAATATATAATACTTTCCTTTTTATTTTAACAAAACATTATTACCCATATAAACATATTCAAATCCTTTTTTACATGTAGTTTTTATTTCTTAATTCTCACAAGAAAATAAGAAGAAAGAGGAAAAAACAAAACATTGAATTGATACGGGAGATATATTAAAAAGAAGAAAAGAGTAAAGAAATTTATTTATAAAAGTCATCTGACACAACAATTGATGAAGGCATGTGAGTACACCAGTACAACAACTAATTGGGTTGATTTATCTTTTTATTTATTTATTTAATCTTATATTTTTATTTCTTTTCAAGCAAATAAAAATAATAATTCCTTATACCTTTCACTGTGTTTCTCTTTCATTGAGACCTACACATATTTTACATACACTACTTCTGCTATGTCAGTGTCCAAATTACACTTTTTCTAATTTTTATTTAATGTTTTTATTTAATCGTTGTATCTTTATGCTTCAATTAATCAAATTATTTATTAATGAAACTGCAAAACAAATATATGTTAGGCTTAAGGTTCTATTAACGGACACACTTCAACATAATTTGTGTTAGGATTTAACAGAGTTATGTCATGTATTCGTTTGTTTTATCCATGGTTTTAGCATACTCTAAGTAGTGACAGTAATGTCGACACAAGAGAATGTGTTATAAATCATGATAAATTTTGATTCCATGATACAATGTTTTTTTGTTTTGTATGAATTTTGAATTGAGGAGCTAGTGATGACAGATGAATAAAAGATGGTGAATGGTCATAGAAGGTACAGTGCAAGCAGCGAATAATACTCTCATTAAATACCACGCTTCAGTGTCTGCAACAAAAGAGATAACCAAACTCATGAATCAATGCAACTCACTCACAAAAATTCACTCAATGTTTATCATACATCAATGTTGTCTTCCCATTAACAACATCACAGCACCTTCTTCAATTCAATGGACCAAATGCCACTTTCATTCAACACTTAATTAATGCACCATACACACACACACAACACAACCCTGCACTGCAGAAGGTGTCACAATTTCATTTCATCACTGAAATATTTGTGTCAGCTAAACTAAAACAGAAAGGGAAAAAAAATACTACTACTATGCTAATAAGTGAGATCCCTAGGTTGGCAGATTTATGGATGTGTGTTATGTATTGATTAATGGCTTTTATCACTTCGAGGTGGGTGGCATTAGCTCACCCTCTCTGAATTCTGATGCTGAAAATATCTTAATCTTGTAGCATACGAAAACAAGACCCTCTGACACACTACTTCTCTTCCCCTTTCATCTTCTTATCTAGTTTTTGCAATGGATCTACCAACCTCACCATGCATTTTCTCTTATTAGCTCATTTTTCTATTCTATGGCAGCATAAAAGGAAAGTATATACTTGCAGGGAGAAGATATACCCAGAGGTTTATACCAAATGCTGGTATTGTCTGAGTAGAAAAAGTAAACCCTTAGTTACAAAAGCTTTTCATTGTAAGCAGAAATAAAAACAAGTAGATAATGATAAAAAAAACAAGGAAAAAGAGTGGTTTAAGCAAAAGGAGGACAGAAATATGGACTATAATTGCCAAATATCTACAATATACAAGGTGCGGAAGCATGAAGAGGAATTGGTATGTAAATAATTGAAATCATACACATTTTGAATTGTTGATTTGATTCCCAAGCAAATATGTATGTAAGTTCCCCCTTTAGGTCATGGATTGAAAAGGTAATCCCCACACTTGCATTTCCAACTCATTGGTTTGTAATTTGAAAGGTCATCACCTCTTGATGAGTAAGAAACAAGCGTGGTTGCTTTTGCTGGTGAATAATGACTTCTATGAGTTTGAATTTGAGGTGCAACAGGTACTTGAACTGCTTCACAGTGCTCACAAGTACTGCATCTTCTTTCACACTTGGGAGGCCTAGAACCTATCTGAGATTTTTCCATCATCATCGGTTCCGGCTTTTTCATGTCCTTCTGCACATATTCAAGTACTCAATACCAGTGCCTCAAGTTAATAAATACCAACAGATTGGAACATATAAAGTAGAAGAATTCAGTGATGATATTGTACCTGAGCAGGTTCTATAAGACTGGAAGAAACTGCTCTTGCTGCATGCATATATACAGTAAGCAAAGTTAATCGGATAAAAAGAGAAAGAAGAAGAAAGAATATAGAAGCGGGACAACCTTTGGCCGTGAATAGAATAGCAAAGAGAATGAGGCATAGGAGGGTTTGTCTATAGTTGTGGCAGGAGACACAGACTTGAGTTAACCCCATCTTCTCATCAGGGGAAAGAGACTGCAGAAGAAAAGGATTCAGTAAATTGTTTTGAGTGTAACTAAATACTACTAACAGCTTGATTGAGGAAAAATGATGGTGGAAAAGAACAGTGTGACATAGAGAGAGAGTGTGAGAGAAAGGAGGGATATGTGGCAGAAGAGAAGGCAGTGCAGCTGAAATTCTGAAAAAGGTATCCCAAACGTGGGTCAGATATTGAATGCCACCCTTATTATACAAAACCGATCACTCACTCTCACCTCTTTTATTACCCTTATTATTTCCCCATCAATTCATAAACACTCACTGCAAAAGGTGTATTATAGATCTTGGACTCTGTGAGAAGGAAAGGGTGTAAGCAAAGGAAGGACCTCACCACTCCAACACACACACGGTGCCTCGTTCAATGAGCCTCAAAAATCCAACCTCTGTCATATGGGGACAAATTCTCGAACTGAGAGCACCATTTAGACTTCGATTAATGGCCATGCCATTCTCACACACCAAACTTTCAATACCAAAATACAAGACACAAACATTAACAAAAAAAACACAACCAACTTCATTCACAACCTCGGAATAGGTGTGTCAACACTTCATACTTTGGTCTTTCTTTACTTCTCAAGTTGGAAAAAATGAAACATGCTCAGCCCTGTTTTGTCCTTGAACATTTATTTCCTTCTGCTGTAATGCCAAGTTGTAGCCATTCTATTTGCCAGATGATTCATTTTAACTTAACCACCAAAGTCAATAAAAACTCACCTTTACATTACTTTAGCTTATCTCTTCTTCTCATTTTGTATTCTTCTCTATTCATTTTTAATACTTGTTCTAAGGTATATTGCAAAAATAGCATTGATCTTGCGTGTTTATACATATACAGGATTTGCTACGCTTGTTCCTCGAAAGAGTACACGAAACATTAATGCATCTCCTTCCATTATTCCTCCCATCATTATAAATTACTGTTACGCAAAGCTGATGGAGTGGTGGGCCAGTTGGGCTTATTCATCACTGCTGAATTCAACAGTTGCGTACTTTTCTAATAAAGATCATAGTTCATTCAAATAAAATTTAAGAAAATTGATTTTGAAATAATTTTCGCAGAAACAGTAATTACACTACAGCAAGCAATATTTTGAGAGTACTGTATTTGAAAGAGTATAACTTTTTAACTTTATTTTGGGTGTTCTTATTCCAAATGACTTCATATACATTGCAGTCAAAGTAGAATGGGCACAAGAACATTGTAGGGTGCAACTATAAGCCCCATTCTGTTCTTTATCAATGAATTTTTCACATTCTTGTGTTCTCTAAACCTTCTTGGTCTGTATTCTTTTCAACTTCAGTGGCAAAAAAGTGATGAAGCCCTCTCCATCTGACAAAAAAAATGGCATTGCCTTATCCGTTAGAATCTGGAAATACGGGAAACTATATCTGAAAACTGTCAACCATATGTTGAATCACGTCTGCTCCATCGGAATTGATGCAGTAAGTATTCACCTGATATAGAACAAATTTCAACCATACAGAGTGCATTGTCAATACTTAAAACAAGGTGTAATATAGCAGAATATCATCACTATGATTTTCAGAACATAAAATGTGAAACATTGAAGACCCCATTATGGTCCTGCCTGGTGTTAAGATTAGAAAAGGATTATTGTTCCTACATTATGTGTTTCAAGAAGCAGAAACTTGCCTGAATGGTGCTATGTGCCAGATATTTCTGCCTACTGCCACTGAAGCTGACATCAATTCTGTCCCAGCTCATTGCTGTCAAGCTTCTGATCATTTCCTCTGCAAGGGTTGTTAATTTGTACACAATATAAAGCATCATATCTTTATGTTCAATCCGATTTGGCAGAAGCATGTAACTAAATTTCAGAAGCAACATTCAGGATTTGTTCTCCAGTTTCTTAACCATACCAGGAAATTCTACGTGAAGGATACAAGTGCTCGTACAAAAACTATTGAGTAAAGGAAAACAATTATGCATTCACGTGTCTATGGTCTCTACGTGATTCATATTCAAGTTTTAGATTGTCATATTTAGATTACTGATGACAGGCATGATCTTGAACTACTTACAAATTTATTAAAAATTACATCGCAGAGTGCCACAGTTATAATAAGTAGTGCTTTTTTAGGTCATGCAAACACACCTTTTTTCTTTGAAATTACCTACTTTATACTAACCTCATCGTGGTGAATATCATATAAAGATCTGATTCGCTTGTTAAAAATGTTTCTCACATCTAACTGCCCCTTCAGAAGGGAAGACAATTAGTGACTCCACCAAATACCATACTATAAGACGAATTATTAGCTTTAAACAAATTCAATACGTCTCTTTAAACTAATCTTCAAATGACAGCAACTTTGATTTTATTTTTTCATTTTCTCTTTCATGGGTCATCACAAAACTCCAAACACCAGCCAACTCGGACCACAACAGATAAGAAATTGCCATGTTTATCATAGTAGTTATACATGCCAAAAATATTTAGACATCAGCAGATTATACAAATACAGAATAAACCTCATCAGTTGAAAAACTTGAAAGTGAAATACCTTCTGAATCAAGTTTACTGGATTCAGCAGGAACTTCCTCAGCGACACAACTAGATTTTGCTGTCTCTACATTTACAACATGAGGGTACTTTTCATGTCTTGAAAGATGCCGGCGCTGAACAAAACAACACGTCAGACAAAGACACGATTTGGATATATTATATTAAATCAATATATTATATTGCAGAATCTTGATGATTACCTTAGGGAGTTCCTTTCTACGTCTGATAGATGATGTACTCCATCCAACTAGCTCTATTTAAAGAGTCAAGTTGTTCGTGTAAATAATTTGTGGAGTTAAACATTAATTCACGTCAATTTAATAGTACTTGTGGGTATTTTGATTTCTGAATCAGACAAAATTATATTGAGTGATTGGCATCAAAATCAAGAACTAAATTGACAGATTAAGACTTCATATTCATCTGGGCTTATGACTAAAAGACAAGGATACGGTCATAACGAACATTTGCATAGGCAACTCGGCGTTTGAAGGAGCGTAAAGCAGACCTATAAAGAAAGAGCTGTAGAATGTTATTTGTTATTGGCTCAGAGAAAAAAATCAAACAAACAGAACCATAAATTCTTACAAGAATTTAATGTCTTCGGAGTCACGAACCATCTGGAGAAGAAGAGGGGGTTTCCCATTGTCACTATCTGTTAAAAATAGATGTTTTCCCGTTTTACCAAAAACCCCAGCAACACGAGACACTGCTTTCTCCAGAGAGTAAAATCCACAGAACATAGGAACCTGAAGCATACATAAGTCCAAAAACTATGTCATTGTCTTCACATAAAGTCATTATCAACTCATACTAAGCCACTTCTGTGTATAACACGGTCTTCTATTTATTGTTTTTACTCCCTTAGTTTTATAAATAGTTATAGAATTTACTTTACAGAAAAACATTTCTCATCACAGGCAATAAAGCATTCAAATTGCAAATTTTGCTCCATAAAGTCATAGGCTAAAGCTACCAAGAATGACCTGTTTATGACCTCTAGAACCAAGGTGTGGCGTTGCAGATGTAATGAAATTTATGGGCTCTAGTCCTGCAATTTTTCCTTCATATTTTCTATCATGACATTCTTGATCTGAAACATGGCTTTCACAATGTCCATTCCCCACAGAAAGTTCAACAGATATGTCTCTCCCATAAAGCCGGGCTATTGCATATCTTGCTATCAAGCCTCCTAAAGAGTGACCTACAAATGAAATTTTCTGAACACTTGGGTGACGTTTTATAACTGATATAACCTGAGAAATCAGAAGAAAACAAATATCTTTTATCTTTCTGGGTTTGTTGCCAGAGAGTTGAAGTCAATTGAACGCCATAAGGGCTAAACTAATTAGCTGCGTGTGGAATAAATGATTACAAAGATCAAACAACTGAATCTCAAAGCCATAACACACCTCCTCGGCTAGTCTATCTCCCATTACATCAACCCCATCAAAGGTCAACATCGAAGAATTGCGTTCACTGCCTGCGTTGCACAATTATTATGCATTTCCATTAAACAGACTCAATGCTACCACACATCAGAAAGATGATTTTGCTTAAACAGACAAAGGAGGCAAACAGAATTGTGTTTCTGCGAACTTACAATGTACAACAGCATCTTCTGGAAACCTTTTCAGAAGCTGCTTTGCGGCAAATTTCCAATTCTGAGCGCTGCATCAAATAGATCACACAAACAACCTCTGGTACATACATGAGGCAAATCATAAATAGTGTAGACAAGGTTCAAACTTAAAAGTAACAGTAATTAGGCAAACCTGCCAACGAGACCATTGACCATTATGATCAAGTGGGTGGGGGTGGGACGCTGGCCAGACTCATCAACAACCTCGATATCAAAACCTCCCCCTGAAACATCATGTTCTATTCTGAAACAACCAAACCTCGGAAAAAAAGAACTCTTTTTGCTCTTCTTCTTCTTCTTGGTCCCTCCACGGACACCCTCTTGCTTTATTTCTTCAAGCTGGGGTGCTGCTTCTGAATCCATGGAAATCACGGTGATCGGTATGAAAAGGCCAAAAGACAAAAACTTTGAAAAGGTGAGTATATTGGGTTGATTTGTATGCGTGGAAAGGGAAGGTAGTAGAGTCCCTTCCTATATACTTGAAAGGAATACAGTGCTTGAATGGGAAAGGGAACTCCAACGCGAAGCTGCTTCAACGACTTTCAGCTTCAGCTTCTTGACTCTGACCCTCTCATTCTTATACCATGCTTCCACTATTTAATTTTCTATGTACTACGATGCACCAACCACATTTCACATTTTTCTTTCAATTATTTCCTTTGATTCATCCGAATCTTGTCCACCTTATTCTTATAGGCTACCTAAGATTTGGTCAATCATCCAACGGTTATGCACTAATCAAGATCATATAAACTTCAGACATGGGTCGTTTAAGGTTTTGTTGATTAGTAGTAATTACCCCTAAAGTCTAAGCAGCTAGAAATTTCTTCCCTTTTTCCATCTTCTTTCTAGAAAGCTATGATTAGGGTACTCCATCTAGAAAGAAACACTTTTACACACAAGTGGCCACATATTTATTCAAATAATAAGAAGAATCGAAGAGAAAAAAAATTAATCATTTTCATAAAACATTTTACCAGCAAAATTATTTTCTGCAGAAGCTGCAATGGTAAGTTAGGGGGAAAATATTTTATTTTTATATTCTAAAGATGTATTTAATTTAAAATAAACTTACCATAAAACCAGATGGGATAAAATAAAATTACAGCTTTTTAAAAATGGGTTATATGAGTATATTATAAAACTGTAAATAACAGTTATGTCAAATCGACTCCATTCATTTAATAGCATAAAGATGATTGTATATTATTATGGAGAATGACTTATTATGTTTGAGATTTGGTCAAACTAATTTAAAGATTATTGGCTAGGTTGATAATTAGTAATGGATGAATGTAATTAAGGAGAAAGTAAATGTATGAGAGAAAGTAGAGCAACTTAACTACAAAAAGTTGAAGAGACTTGATAAAGTTGATGCTGAGTGCAAGGACTAATACAGTGCATATACAGATGACATAAAAATTTAGTTGTAAACTATACGAGGATGTTGTTTTGTTTCTATAAGTTTCTTATTTAGGTATACTTTTAATTATTTAAGTTAACGAGGTTTTTATTTTGACTTTTCTTTAAAAAAAAGGTTTTATCTTTTTACATTTTAAATAATTTTTTTAAACTATTATAAAATATACCAAGTTTGTTTCAGTCTTATAAAACCTTTTTCTTGGATTTTTTTTAACATTTAAAATCACTTAAAAACGATAATTTTTTAATTTCTAATAAACTGTAAAGTTAAGAATTACTTTTACAAAATTAAAAGAGAAGAACATGGTGTAAGACTATAAAAATAGCTAAGAGAAAAACATATCTTAAGTGAAGGTTAAATATTTTATTATTAAAATATCGAGCTTATAAATATAATAATTAGTTATTCAAGTTTTACTTTAAAAAAAATAAAATCATGTTATTTGTCCTTAATTTTTAAGAAAATTTTAAATTATTATTATTTTTAATTCCGTTTCTATTTTGAAATTTTTGATGCAATTTGTACTAACAATTACTGATTAATTTGTGATTTTTAAATTTAAAAAAATAAAATAAAATGTGTCTTACTCACATTGTATCACTGATAGTGTTTATTACTGTCAAGTGTCACACCTACATGTTACCTTAGTTTCATATTGATTTATGTATTTTTATTTTATATCAATTCAATCTTAATTTTTTTTAACAAATGATGCAATTTTATTTATACCACAAAATTAATTTTTTATAAATATTATACAAATATTTTTATTAAAATTGAAATTTTTATTAAATATTTATAATAAATTTAAATTATTTATATTTATATTTTATATTAAATTTTATTTAAAATTGTTTTTAAATTATAAATTTATTCATTTTAAATTGTTAAAAAATTATTTAAAAATCTTAGATACCCTATATACGTATTCAAACAATTATTAATGAAATAACTAACACTTCTAATATTAGGATTGTTATCTCAACTTTATAATATTACTCAGGCTGTGTTCGGATGGAAAGATTTGGAGGAGATGATTTGAATGGATTTGAATAGATTTGAGGGTAATTTTTTTATTGTTTTTTTGAATGGATTTGTGGGTAATTAAAAGTGAATTTGAGAGTAAAGTTTGTGAGAATTAGTGTGAGATTTGATTGATGTGATAAATTTAAAAAATTTGTTTAATTGGTAGAAATTAAAGATTACTAAAATATCCCTAGTTATTAAAGTAATATAAAATGTTATTTGTTAATGTTATATTTAAAAATATTTATAAAGAAAGAATTTAAAAATAACTATTAAAAATAATTTTTAAGAATTAAAGAAATTATAATTTAAAAAAATAAATAATTATAATTAAACAAAATATATATATATATATATATATATATATATATATATATATTAAATAAACCACATTCATGCAATACGCGCTCACAAGTCTCCATTCAACCTTTTTCAGTTTTTTTTTTCTACTGCCAATGTCTCTTGGTTGTCAGATAAACGAAGAAAATTTCAATAAGCTCATACAATGTACGCGTTTGGAACCGGATACGCAAGTCTGTATCCGAATATGCCTTCTTTGCAGATTATTTCAAAACCTGTAACCGGATACGCTCTTCAATGAAACCGAACGCATGAAGATTTCTTCAACCCGCTGCTTTAGTGGAAGGGGTATATACGACTTTTCAATCTAAATCATCATAAATCTGTCTTCGCAAATCAATACAAACGAACAACGTTACAATCTCAAATCCATCTGTATTAATCTTTGTAAACAGTATCATGACTCCATGCGAACAGAGGCTTAATCTTGTATTGAGGTTTTGGTACAAATCTATTGAATATATTTAAATAATTATATTTCATTTAACTTGAACTTATGCATTATATATATATATATAGTCATGTGTAAGGAACTCTCGACACATAAAAAACACTTTTTTCATTAAAAAAATTTTAGTTTCTGAATTTTTAATATAAAATTAAAATTTATCTATAATAAAAAAATTTATATATTTTTTTTATAAATTTTAAATTTAAATAAATATAATCATCTTAATCTGTTTGATCTTTATGTGGGTTAAACGTTTTTCAAATTAACATTTAAATTGTTTATCATGACGCATTTTTATTTTAATATTAATTTTAACAAAATCAAATTTTTTTTATATAATTAAATTAAAAAAATATATTCATTAATTTTTAAAATTTGTGAATCAAAATATATCAAAATTTCATACATTTCAAAATTAAGATATTAAAAACATGTTTTTTTTTAAGATAAGATGCATTTATTAAAAAAACTTTAATCATTCGTCGTTATGAAACGGATCCTACTTTGAAATATAGATTCCGTGTGATCAGGACAAAATTTTCAATGGATTTACCAAATATTTTAAGAATATATCAAATTTTTTATAGTAAAACTTTACATTCTAGATAGATATTATTTTGTAAATTTAGAATTTTGTAGCTATAAAAAATAACATTTTATAGAATTTTGTAGAAACCCACAAATTTCATATGTTGGAGTAAGTTTGCTAATTTTGTAAGAATAGTTAAAAAATAAACCCCTTCTTTTGAACCCCAAATTCCATATTTTGGAATTATCTTCTAATAGTATTATTTTTTTCATATATATAAATGTGCATACTATTATTGTGCTGTGATTTTTTTCCGTAGAAATAACATAGCATGTATGTTGTGTGAGATTTTTCAAACTAAATTTAAAATTTATGAATTTAATAAAACTCTTATATATACTTTCATAATTTTGAATGTTTTGTCTTATATATAAGGTATAAAATGGACAAATTATAAAATTTAAAGATAGTTATAACCATGGAAGTGCGAACCCCCCACTAAAATAGCTAACCTTCTATATGAAACACCTTAAAAATTAATCTATTAATTATTATATTATAAACTCATTAAAGAACCAGGATTTTATGAATATTTTATTTATTTATATATATATATATATATACATATAAATAAAGTATAAAATGAATAAATTAAAAAATTTAAATAGAGTTATTATTATATAAGTTGGATGTGAACCTCTCACTAAAATAACTAACCTGCAACACCTTAAAAATTAATATATTAATTATATTATAAACTCATCAAAGAACCACTGATTTTACCAATATAAAATACATCTTAAACTTACAGAAAATTATAAAATTACAAAATATAATTCAAAATAAACAAATATCTATTTTTATCTAAACGTTCATTTTACAAATATTGTATCTATATATGATCGTATATAAAATAGGTCACACCACAACAATATATAAGCCTAAGCTATTAAAACAATTTTTTATTTTTGAAAAAAAAAATATATAATATAATATGATATATTTTAATTAACCTTTTGTATGCGACACTTTAAAGAGGTTCTTTAGTTATTTTTTGCTCAATTGAATCTGTATTTATGGAAAATTAATGTAATTAGACATTATACAAAAAATTCTGCAATTAAATTGGTTAAAGAAGTTAAATGTTAGCTGACAAGGCTTATTGAAAGTAGAGTATTTCTTTCTGCACCTCACCCTATACTTTCCTATTTTTCTATTATTCCAACTATGTCTTTGTCAGAATCACAAATGAAGAGCAACTTTTAACCGCAGTGGTTGAGAGGACACCGACGCTAGGTTGGATTGGATGCACTTATGGGTTGCATGAGACGAAGGTTGAGGCGTAGTGATTGAGAACACATCGACGGAAAGAGCAGTTGCAAAGATTGTCGCACTTACACACTTGAAGTGCCTCGCCACTAGAAATACGATATTCGCAGTTAAAAACGCTATTCATATCGTACCGCAATTGAAAGCGCGGTTCATATCGTACAGCAATTGGAACTGCGATTGTTGCACTTGCGGCACATTTTGACTTACGGTGAAGAGATCTTCTATTGCTTTTTGTTTTTGCTTTGATTTACTATATTTAATTGTTTTTTTTAATTTGATTTTTATTTTATTTTTTATAGTAGTTTATTTAAATATTTAATATTTTGAGATTAATATTTTTAGATTCAAAAAATTAACAAACAAATTTAAATTTGGAAATTAAAAAAATTTAATTACATTAAAAATAATATTTAAATAAATATCAAATATAAAAAAATACAAATTAAAAGAATTAACTGTAAAATATTAAATATTTAAATAAATAAATAACAGCTTTTATAATTACATCATATAATGTACTTGTCTTCTGAACGAGTACATGCCGAATGGAAGCTTGGAAGATTGCTTGTTCAGCAGAGGAAGAGGAAGCTCGCATCTTCCTATTCCATGGCAGCAAGGTTCTAAATTGCCGCAGAGACAACAACATTGGGGATATTTTTCTGCAATTGGTGACGACTATGGGTTTGACTCATCATGTTTCCAAAGAGTACCAGCATCAGCAGGAAGATCCATAAGCCATTTCTCTCCTGCTTCTCGAACGCAGTTTCGCCCTAGCAGCTCCCCCAACCGCAAATCGAACTGCGGACAACATACCTGCACCCCCATAAACCAACCGCAGATCCACCTACGGTTGCCAGAACTCGAAGATCGAACTGCGGTGGCACCATATCCGCACTTCCTACTGCGGCGCCCGTTAACCGCACTTCCACTTGCGGTTTGGCCAGTACACCAACCGCAGATCCACCTGCGGTGGCCAGCGCTCGCAAATCCAACTACGGTGGCACCAATCCGCACTTCATTATGCGGCGGTCGTTAATCGAAAAATCATTTGCGGTTTACCTAGCCCCTTCCATACTTCCCAAACCCAGACCACAACAGATCCAAACATGGAAGATCCACACAGATCAAGCAAAATAAGAAAACTACCACAATTTCTATCATTTCTCCCATAGAATCAACCACAAATAAAAAAAATTACTAACCTGGATTTTGATGTAGGAGAAGAAAAAAGTGGCAACCACCGGCACCACATAGAGGGAGGACGAGAGCACATAGAGGAGAAACAAGAAGAGGGGAGGGGTGTAGGGTTTCAGGTGAGATGCGGAAGTGTTACGAAGGAAATGGTGTAGGGTCTGAACTGCGGTTATGACTGGATGGGTCAATGTTTTGAAAACCAAAATATTCTCTATGATCTCTGACCACCACCTAGACTAGACATAGGGACACAGTTGGAAATAAAAGAAAATTAGGAGGTGCAGGACGAAGTTGGTGAGGTGCAAGGAGAATACTTCTTGAGAGTATGTGACAAAGTCAGATTGTAAGTTAGGTAGATTTTATTGTTTTTAAAATAACAAAAAATAAAAAGTTTATTCTTCCATCTAGAACCAGAAAGCTTCCTCTTTCTCCATTAAAGGTGACAATCACTTAAAGAGAACTACCACCTCGTGTCGTCACATCACCACTCGTCAGATTCGTGAAAACAATTTCAATGGCATAAACAACTTTGCTTCTCTACAACATCCAAATCTGCAACCACGACAAGAACCATCGCGCCTTCATTGTCTTCCTTACCGAAAATGTGAGTTCGACAACGTCTCACACATCCACACCTACCAAAACATACCTAAGTTCGTTTAACTACAGATTAATGAACAATTTATGAGTCTCATAACAACAACCCCAAAATGCAGAAGTCAAATTGCGGAAGCCACCGTGAGTTTCCAAATTGTGCCGCCATGGGAACCACCTGCAAAAATTTATGAAAGTAACATCTCTTAGTCCACCATAGGTCTCGCATCATAACCATCACAATCCCTAATTTCACTCAATTAATTCCCAATTTGGATTATAGAACATGTGAACCCTAATTTCATGAAATGAAAAATCCCTACAAAAAATCCCAATTTGATTTAAATCATATTTTACTAATTTTTTAATGTTTAAAATATCAAAAGACGAAAAGAAAAAAGAAATGAAAAAAGAACGGGTAAAGAGTTAAGTTAAAGATGTGTTTTTAGGCCTTGAAGTCACTCCTGGGATTAGCTTGATTTAGGCTAAGAAATCATTTTGTTTGTAGCATATTATGATAAACCTAAACTCTTCTCATTAACTTATTTGAAATTTTTAAAATTCTTCTTAAAACTCAAGTTGAGTGCATAAGTCGCTTACCCTTTAGGAATCTTGTCTTAAGTCAATGATCTTAGTTTTGATCCCAAGGAAAAATCTAGAATCTTCAACTTACATTTATAATCATTGAATCAATTTAACAACAAAAGTCCAATTATATAAATTCTTCACAAATAAAGACCTAATTGTAAGAAAAAGTAATTAAATAATCTATTTGAGAAAAGTTACCAAAATAATAACAACTATATAACCAAATCTTAATTATATACAAGGACAGGGATTTTATTAATATTATATATATATATATATATATAATGCAACAAAAATAACAAAAAGTAATAATAATGATAATAATAACAATAATGACAGTAATAACTAAGATTTAGTAGAGCTTATGTCTAGTAATGGAACATGAGCCATTAGTTGCCTTAAATCCTAAATCTTAATGTGTGTTAGCTTTTTAAGTGTTTAAGAGATTGATTCTTAGCGAGAAAACTTATGCTCTTTAACTTAATGGATTAGGACTTGAGTGTTTCAGTGAGTTAACATTGGTGTTTAATGGATAAAAGATTATTTTGTGAGTACATGAGAGTGAAGCCAGTGAATTCTACACTTGACAATGTCATTCCATACCACTTATGACATTTCCCCTCTTATGACATTTCCCCTCTTATAAGTGTCTCCAACTATCAAAGTCCACCTTTTATTTCTCTGCCAATTTCTCTTATTGCACATAATCTTATATTCTATAGTTTATGAGTTATTAATTGTACAATCATTTTGTATAATACGAGTCTCTTGGAAAATGATACTTGGTATTACCATTTTATATCACTTAAGTGATTCGGTATGCTTGCCGATGATCATTACCAAGATGTTGAGTTGAGCTCCCCTTACCAACTTCTGGGTTATCATCCTTTACGAGTTGTGGTCTTGCCGAGTTGTAAAGTTTTTAGATTAAGCTCAAACATTGTTGGTGTAGCTTGCTTAGCTTAATTGTCATCAGTCCATGTTGGAAAAGCTCAGTCACTACTTGCTTAGCTCAAAAGAGCTCGGTAATCATTACTCGTTTATTCTCGAAAGAGTTCGGACATCACTCTCTTATTCTCGAAAGATCCCACACATCATTAACTTAGCTCAAAAGAGCTCATACATCATAAAAAAAAAGAGTTTGTATGCTCCCCCTTTCAACAAAGTCTTGTTTAAAGACTCATATAACAAAACTTTTGGCTTGCCCGACGAGGAATGAAATCAAAGCTCTCTACATTTAAAAAAATTGAATTTCACTTAACAAAAAACGACTTGCCTAATGATTGACAAATACACCCAAGTGAGATTTTAAATGTTCACTCTCACATTTAAAAAATCAACATCACCACAATTCTTTGCACCAAAATAAATAAGAATATAACACCATTTTTACAATTATATCATCTAACATTGTTGGAAGTCCTACATCGACTAGAGATAATGCCAATTTATAATATACAAGTGAGGTGCGAACCTCACCTTACAAGCCGATTTTGTGGGGTTGAGTTAGGCTTTAAAAACCCACTTCTAATATGGTATTAGAGCCATTATTAGAGCCTATCCTAGCGAGTTCTAAGTGGGCATTTATGTTTCCACCCGTTGTCGGGCCGCTATTGGACCACCCAATTTCTACTATCATGCACGAGATGTCTATACCTCGGCGTGAAGGGGGGTGTTGGAAGTCCCACATCGACTAGAGATAAGACCAATTTATAATATATAAGTGAGGTGCAAACCTCACCTTACAAACCGGTTTTGTGGGGTTGAGTTAGGCTTAAACCTACTTCCTAATAAATTTTTTGCTCAAATTTCTATTGAATTCACTAACCTTTTGACGTTTAACGCTGAGACATTTACATTTTATATCATTTTAACGTCTAATTATAGGGCATTCAACGTGATACATAAATACATTTTCACCTTCGCACCAAGCATTATCGAAAAATTTACCCAATAGGACGTCGAACTTCTCAATATTCAACGTCCTATAACAAATTGAAGTCGAATTACAATTCTAAATGACGCCTAATAATTGTATTTATTTATAAAAATGTCACCAGTCATTTTTAATGTTGACTATTCAGTGATTGAAAGTTGAACGCGTGTAATGTTATACGTTGTTTTTACACTAGTGTTTGCTCTCTATATAACAATTTTTTGGATATTTTTATGAAACAAAGAAATATGTTAAAAATATTGTCATTTTGTTCACGGTGTTTTTGAAGATAAAACAATTTCTATATCTCATGTTTCCAATTTTGTATAATTCAAAGAGAATTTTTTTATCCAAACTTAGGTAAATCACTTTTTTTTTCTCAACTAGAAATACTTAGAAGAAAAACACTTTACAATTTCTAAAGTTCTTGAAACAACTCTCTCAAAGGAGAATGTTATTATAATCATGTGAGTTGTTTAAAATTTAGTTTTGTTTCTTCTATTTTAAAAATCAAACCATTACTTTATTTGTGTTATCTTGAATCATAACAATTGAAGAAGCAAAACATAAATGTATATGAAGAAGAAAAGAAACTAACGAAAGAAGTTAAAATATTTGGTTGGTTTTGACATTTGTTCGAAAATATCAAATAAGTTTTCATATTTTGATTGATCCTATTTTTGAAAATGTGTAATAATTAGGTTATTTTTCTTAGTATTATATTAACTATGTTAAATGTGTTACAGGTAAGTTTGTGTTTTTTTTTTAATTTATTTTTGTTATGTGTTAAATATTTTATAAATTTCAATTTAATTTATATATTTATTATTTTGATTTAATTTTAGTTTTATTTTTTTTAAAATTCAGTAATTTTGTCTTTTTTTTTTTATAAATTGAGATCAAGTTTAATTTTTGAATATAATTTTTGTAATGATATTTTTATTAAATATTTTTAAAAATATTAAATTTATATTTTCCATTAAGTTTTATTCAAGTTTTGTTTTAAAATTTTAAATATATGTATTTTAAATTATTTTAAAATTTAACATTTGATTTATACCATTTCTATTTTTAATTCAACTCTGATATTTTTATAGAAATTATTGATATATAATATTATACCGATCTCTGAAACATAAATTTATAAATTCATATATAATTATTTGAAATATAAATTCAAATAAAAAACAATATTAAAATTTTATGTCATAAAATATCAATATAAATACATTTAAATTTTTTTAAATAACGTTTAACGTAAAATATAAATTTAATTAAATTTAATGTAATTAAAAATATCTAATAAAAATATAAATTTTAATAAAATATTAATATAATATTAATATAAAAATTAAATGTGATCCAATTTTTAAAAGAATAACATTGCTCAAATTTTTAAAAAATTAGAATTAAATTGAATTAAAATAAGAAATACAGAATTTACATTGAAATTTTAAATAATAACTTAACGCATGACACAATCATTTATGACAAAAAAAATTTATAAAGAAAGTTTAAAAATAAAAATTAAAAAAAAATTATAAATTTACACATATTTAAGGTTATCAGTAGAATAAACTTAATTGATAAATATTTTTAAAAATAAGAACCTAATTAATATCAATAAAAAATATAAAGACTTCTTTAATGTTTTTAAATAAATATGAGGATCGAGTGATATTTTAACAAAAAAAAAATCACAAACTTGAAAGTGTAATGGTCAATACAATATGAATAACTTATTAAAAGATGAATAATGGAAATAGGAACATTGTACTCACAATGTTAAAATAAGTTATTAAGAGTGCTAAACATGTATATAAAGAAAAACATGACGTAACACTTTTTTTATATCAAATGACACACTACTAATTTGAGTAAGTTGAAACAACTGAGTATAAATTATTTAACAATTCCAGTAAACCCTTATTTTAAAATTTTCGAAAGTGAGTTTGTTCTATAAGATATACGCTTACACACAAATTAATATTAACATAAAATTATTTCTACTAAAATTTATTATAAAAAAAACTGATCCAAACAAATCTAAATAAATAAATTTATTTTTAAAGTGTTTTAATACAAGTATTTTTGTGTAGCATTGTAATTGGAGAGAAAACATTGTAAGAGAAATAATGGAGTAGCTGGCTGAACAAGCTTCTTACACAGTGTCTTACTACATGCAAATAGATACAAGCGTGTATGGTTTTATTTTTCAGGGACGAATAGTAATAATAATTTTTAAGCAAAGCAAAAGCCAAAACCCCTGCAAAAACTATCCCACACTTACACCGCCTCCACCTTCAATCACGGTGGCGCCGTCGCTTTCCCTCTCTCGTCCCGGCGTTTTACCACGCGCGCGTACCCTTCACGCAAGCAGCAACCTACCCTTCTTGTCGCTTTTCACTTGCACATTCCACATGGGTTTCGTCCGTTAATTATTTTCATTAATTAGGGGTGTGTCTCTGACGCTCCTTTAAATCGGCGTGAGGTTCGGTGAAACGAGATAACATCCCCAACGCTAGCCTCCAAACTAATCACAAAGTCATGTCCAATAAGATTCGCCCACGTGCGACAAAGTAAAGATCGAGAGTGAAAACCAGCGGGGTTCACATGAACCTCACCGCATCGTGACACCCCCTTCTCCTTTACCACCAGAATTAAATAAAGCTGCCTCTTCCCCATCGTGCTTCTTCTCTCCAATTCGCATTCGATCTTTCTTCTCCCCGCGCGTCTCCGAGAGATTTCTAGGGTTTTTTTGTCAGTGAGATTGAATTGAATTTCCGCACGCAGAGAGAGAGAGAGAGAGAGAGAGACCTAGGGTTTTTTAATATTGATATTTTTCTATTGGTGGTGACTGGGATGGGTCATTGCATTGGTTTCTGAATCAAATTTCACTTTGCAAATCCGAATCTCAGTTCCTTCAATGTGATGACTCCTGACGCCGCCGGTGAATGGCTCGATTTCGTTTCCGGCGCCTCCGATTCCTCGCCATCTTCGTTGTCGTCGTCGCCGTCTTCGCGAGTGACGAATCGGAGTCGGAGCGTGAACTTTCGGTGACTGATTTCGATTGGAACCTCTTCCATCAGGACTACTCGCCGCCCGCTCCGCCGCCTCCGCCACCGCATCCACCATC
The DNA here is from genome assembly GCA_027742785.1 of Vigna reflexopilosa. Taxonomy (NCBI): domain Eukaryota; kingdom Viridiplantae; phylum Streptophyta; class Magnoliopsida; order Fabales; family Fabaceae; genus Vigna; species Vigna reflexopilosa. The sequence goes on along the minus strand of CM050918.1, from coordinate 7,649,078 downwards.
GGTGTCATGTGTGGACGATCTCGGCGGAGTCGGGACTCTGGACACGACTTGCAAGATCGTGAACGACGTGAACCTCACCCGCGACGTGTACATAGCAGGGAAGGGCAATTTTAACATCCTCCCTGGGGTGAGGTTCCACTGCGAGATTCCCGGGTGCATGGTAACGGTTAACGTCACTGGTAATTTTAGTTTAGGTAGCAACTCGTCGATTGTGACCGGGGCTTTTGAGTTGGAGGCTGAAAATGGTGGTTTTGGGAATATGTCTGTTGTGAACACGACGGGTATGGCGGGACAGCCTCCGCCGCAGACGAGCGGCACTCCGCAGGGGGTTGAGGGCGGTGGTGGGGGTCACGGCGGGAGGGGTGCTAGCTGTCTTGTCGACATGACGAAGCTTCCGGAGGACGTCTGGGGAGGGGACGCGTATTCGTGGGCCTCGCTGCAGAACCCTTACAGTTTTGGGAGCCGTGGGGGTTCGACGACCAATGAGAGGGACTATGGTGGGTTGGGAGGGGGGCTTGTAAGGTTGACTCTTCATCAAATTGTTGAGATGAATGCAAGTGTTTTGGCTGATGGGGGTGATGGAGGGACAAAGGGCGGAGGTGGCTCTGGAGGCAGCATTTACATCAAGGCTTACAGAATGTAATATTTTTTTTTGTCTTTTTTCCCCCTCGTTTGGTTAACATAAGGATATATTTATGTTCTCTGGTTATACTTGGGACATGAGTGATATGACAAGTTACTATATTTGTTTCTCTGGAATCTTCTATCTGAGGTTCTTTGTAAACAACTGTTTATATGTTTCTGTGTTGCTGCATTTGAGATGTGGTTGTCTAAGTCTAATATCACCATCACAATTATTTTGACGGTATGTGTTCAAATTACCATCTTTGTAAGACTAATACAGAAGCTTAATACCAAAGTCAGCTGTTGAATGTAAATTTCTAAAATATGAAATTTACAGTAGAAGGATATTTTCTCCATAATCCCTTATATTCCTTGACGTGTACAGCCACATGCCAACAAAGGAATGTTAATAATTGGTTTCGTGCTTGATTGTAATTGAAATGTGATGTTGTGAATCTAGTTTTTATGCTGTTCCATTGATATGCTTTTTTTCTTTCTGGAAATGAGCAGGACTGGCAATGGGATTATAAGTGCTTGTGGAGGTAATGGTTTTGCTGGTGGTGGAGGTGGCAGGGTTTCAGTTGATGTGTTCAGCAGGCATGATGAGCCCAAAATATATGTGCATGGTGAGGATTTTTAGTTTGTGCATTGGGTAACTGTTTCCAAATATACTCTGCAGAAATCCTTCCCTGCAAATTGAGTGCTCATAAATGCTTAAACTCGTATAATAAATAAATTAATAAATAAATAAATATATATGGTAACATTAATATAGGGATCACTTTGTTGCATGCCACTCTCTGTCATTGATTTGTTAATGGGCATGAGGAAAATGTTTAAGAAATCAACGCTAACATTTTTCAGCATTTTGAAATAATAATTAGGTTGCTCTCTAGAATTAAGTATCACTCGAGTTGGAAAATATGATTTGATGATCTACTGTTTATCAACCTGGAACCTACTTTTTGGCCAACTCTGGTAGGTGGGGTAAGTGATCGTTAATTAATTAAATACCCTTGGCCTAAAGTCAGTTGCTTGAAATTCTATTATGACTTTTTTGTTGTGTTAAACTTGTTGGGACTCCAAACTTATCATTAGTTACACTGACTGAACTGCACGATTGATTTCTTATTTCAGGTGGTAGGAGCCTTGGCTGTCCCGAAAATGCAGGTGCTGCTGGGACTCTCTATGACGCAGTCCCTCGAAGTCTTATAGTTGAAAACTATAACATGACAACCGATACAGAGACTCTTCTCTTGGAGTTTCCAAATCAACCCCTTTGGACTAATGTTTATGTTCGATATAAGGCCAGGGCAACAGTTCCATTGCTTTGGAGTCGCGTACAGGTTTGTCAAATGAAGATCCATAAATTAATTGGATAATCCCGATGTCAATATTCTGTTAATAAACTCTTTCTTCTCTTGTTTGCTGACACCAGACATTCTCTCCTCCCTTTTGTTTTGCTTGTATCCTCAATTTTTTACATCTATTTAAAAGTTCATTAGTAAACTCAAGATGAGCATATGCAGTCACTTTTGAGTACTTCTAATAAAACTTAATATCTGATTAAGCCAGGAACTTTTCTGAAAAGGTAATTTACTGTTGTTCTACTTCTGATCGAAACGATTTGACCAGCCATACACCTGAAAATTTCTGACATCACCTCTTTCATCCTATGTGCTGAATGATGCATATGTCTTAGAATTTTATATTGTCCTGATTATTCTTGCTAAAGTTGACTCCCTCAAAGAACTCAAGTGCTGAAAAACATCTGGATATTTTTAGTTAACAACTTAAGCAATACGAGTAACTCCCACTGATGATATTGTTGAAGATTAAAGCATTGAAGAACCATAGACATTCACTTCTCGGTTCGGCTTTCATATGCCTTTAATCCATTTGCTTGATATATATTTTGCTTATATTGGCATGTTCAGTTAATTGTTGGTCATTTAAATCCATATTGGTTGTTCCCCTTGATCTTGACTTGTATTTTTTCTATAGCTCAGGAGTTTTCTTGATGCTAATATGAATTGTATATATAATCTTCTAAATTCTAATGTATTTAGGGGGAGGGGCAATGCCTTTATTACTTTTTATAAAAAGGTTTTCTATTTATATTTGCTTTTGTTTCTAATGAATTCTTTTATAAAATGCTAAGTTTCCTCCTGGTCATCCCTTCATATTGTGATCCTTGTGCCCTTTTAATTTCAATCTGTTTTGAAAAACAAAATGTTTGGTATGTGAAGGACATCTGTGCAACTGTCTTTTTCTTTTTATTCATTATATAGGTGCAAGGGCAAATAAGTATCTTGCAGGGTGGGGTGTTGAGCTTTGGTCTACGCCACTATGCTACATCAGAGTTTGAGTTATTAGCTGAAGAACTGTTGATGAGTGATTCTGTAATGAAGGTAGTTGGAATGAATTTTAATTTTGCAGATATTGTTTATTGGGACATGTTGACATCTAATTCCTGTACATATGTTGCATCTTTTACCTGTGCTGTAGAACTAGTAAATATAATGAGCATATCATATATAGGCTGAACTGATTTTTTATTTTTCCAGTAGTCAATGTTACAATGTCATTTGCTGATGTTTTTACACGTAAAATTTTATGAAAAAGGTTTATGGAGCTCTACGCATGTCTGTAAAAATGTTCTTGATGTGGAACTCAAAAATGCTCATAGATGGTGGAGAAGATGTGACTGTGGAAACTTCTTTACTTGAGGCCAGTAATTTGATTGTTCTCAGGGTATTTAACCACTCCTCGAATGAATAATATTATTGCATGTATGATCTTCATAATTTGACTCATTGGGTTTCATTAACAGGGGGCTTCTGTGATACATTCCAATGCAAACCTTGGAGTTCATGGACAGGGTCTGCTTAATTTATCAGGACCAGGAGATTGGATTGAAGCACAGCGTTTGGTTTTATCCCTATTTTATAGTATTCATGTAAGGCATTGTTTATTTTCACCACCAATCTATGTAATTTTATAGCCTCCTAAACACTTGATTCCCCCCATTTGATTTATCTTTATTTATGAATTAGGAGGTCTCATTTCTTTTTCATTAGACTAGTTTTTTTTTAACTAATCTTTTCAAATTATTTTGTTACACGTTTCTTATTCTTTTTTACTTTTACCGGCTAAAATTTTAGGGCTTTTTCTATTTTTATTGTTTTATTTAGAAAACATTTTAAGCATATCCTAACCATTTCCAATTGTTAAATATTTTTTGATTATTAGTAGTAGAATAAAATGACATGAAATTTTTTTCCTTTGGGACTAAAACATAATTCGCTTGAACAGAAAAATGATGATATATACCTTCAGTTAACATTTACCAGACAAACCTTAACAATGAGGTGAAAATCAAAGAGATGGTATGGAGACAATCCTATTATGTCCATATAAAGTCGATCAGAATCCCCAAATTTTTACCTTCGCCTACCAAATATCCCAAAGCAATGCATATAAAACTTGTTACTAAAAATAAGGTGAATAAAGAAACTGTCTGAGGAAATATCATAATGACAAGTGAGCATTAATAGCATCTCTCTTTACACCATGTCAAGATCTTGGGCTTTATTTGGGGTGCAATGGACTGCTTTTTGTTCCTTGTGTCATTCTTTTGGTGGCTCAGTTGCACTCTTCTGATGCTTTGGTTCTCCCACCACTTCGGTCTGATTCTTGTTAATTTCATCTTTTTAAATGAAACCTTTGTGGTAACTTGGTTGGACATTAATCAATGATGATAATACTGTTTGTGCTTATGTTTTGGTTGAGCATTATTTGGTCTTAGCTCTACAACTTGACTTTATTTTTTACATCTTTTATAGGTTGGGCCTGGATCTGTCTTGCGTGGTCCATTGGAGAATGCAACAACTGATGATGTGTACGTTTGGAAGTTGTCAAAATATTGTTAGGTGATTTCTCATTCAGCACATTTTGATTGTAGTTCTGCTAAATTTCCATACCTTTATGGTTGACAGTACTCCAAAGCTTTACTGTGACAATAAAGATTGCCCCTACGAATTACTTCACCCCCCTGAAGATTGCAATGTGAACTCTTCCCTGTCTTTCACACTTCAGGTACTTTATGAAGTATTGATTGTGTAATAATAGATTTGGTTGTGCTAATATATATCCACAGTTGAAACTTGAAAATTCTGTATGTTGCCTTTCTAGATCTGCAGAGTCGAGGATATCCTTGTTGAAGGCCTTATAGAAGGTTCTGTTGTTCATTTCCACAGGGCCCGGACCATAAGTGTTGAATCTTCTGGAAGAATATCTGCCTCTGGAATGGGTATGCTTATTTGTTGTGTGTGGTGGTTGTCACTTTCGGATTCAAGTAGTTGGATTTCCTATAGTGATTGTGTCAAAAAAATTGCAGGCTGTACTGGTGGTTTGGGCCATGGAAATATTCTAAATAATGGTATTGGCAGTGGTGGTGGGCATGGCGGTAATGGTGGGGATGCATGGTATAATGATAATCACGTTGAAGGTGGCAGTTCATATGGGGATGCAAACCTGCCCTGTGAACTTGGCAGTGGAAGTGGAAGTGGCAACTCTACTTATATCACAGCTGGAGGTGGTATCATAAGTAAGCCAAAGTTTATGTTTGGGCTAATTAATGTTTCTTTATGAATAATGGAATATGTTGATTGCCGCTAAATTTCTTCTTTAATTCGTATTCTTCTGTTGTGTTATGTGTTAAGCAGTTGTTGGATCATTGGAACATCCTTTGTCGAGTTTGTCCATTCAAGGTTCTGTAAAAGCTGATGGAGAGAATTTTGATTCGGTAGTCAGAAATGAAGGTTTTGCAGGATTTGACAATTTTACTGGAGGTCCTGGGGGTGGATCTGGTGGCACTATACTATTGTTTCTTCATACACTTGCCATTGGGCAATCAGCTGAGCTTTCTAGTATGGGGGGATATAGCAGTTCTAATGGAAGTGGTGGTGGGGGTGGTGGAAGGATTCATTTTCATTGGTCTGACATTCCCACTGGTGATGTTTATCAGCCAATTGCTATTGTGAAAGGTGGCATTCAGACCAGGTATTTCTATTTCAAGTTTTTGCTGCAACTCTTCAATATTATTTTTATTCTGATTTCGTTAATATTTTTAGCTTGTAGTCTTTTTTTTCCCAGTTTGCATAGCTGAATTTTAACCAAAAATAAGTTGTCACCAGTGTCTGATGTTATCTTTGCTATTTGTTGAATGGATGCTTGTTTTGTTCCATTTTTTTTTTAATTTATATCTATCTATTGTTTCTCTGGAGTATATTTTAATAGTTCTTTTTCCCTATCATCTTGGTACGGGCTTCTTAGATAGGCACTAATGCAGAAGATAATATAGTGAGAAGCCAGTTAACCATTTATTTTGTTTCTCTATTTGAAAATGAAGTACGATTAATGATATAAGTCCATTTGGAACAAGATAAGGCATCTTCAAGATCCGGAAAAGAAAAATTTTAAAACAAAAAGCAAAAATCTGTAAAGGAAACTTGGGAAGCCAATACTTTTGCATATAAGAGATGGATGCTACTTGAAACAGCCTTGGGAAGAACTCATGAGAGAGGATAAGAACATAACCCTTTCCCAGTTATTTAAGGGCTGTAAAACACGGTTAAAGATTTGTGCACCCTGCTGCACCTGATAATAGCCAATTATCACTTTTGGCATTCTACTCTTTTCAGTCGAACCCTTTAAATTGGACTGTAAAAGACTGCTCTAGCATAGGACACTTCCAGTGATCATTACTTTCAGATCCTGAAATGTTTGAGGTCTGTCGATCTGTAGCAAACTTTTCCTGTTAATCCTTTTTGGCCAATGTATTTCTTTTTTTTTTTTTGGTGTGAGGGTTATAATTAGAAGATGTTTTATTATTATTATTTTTTTTAATTTTATTGTTTGCTTTGGTGTTTTAGAGTTTTTAACTTTTAGCTTGTATGTTTCAATTTCAAGAATTTAATTGGAATAGACTGATAATGTGAAGATTTCTTACAATCATTCAACCGTGAATTGTGATGCATGATTACATTGTTTACTTTTGTGATAATTGATTTGAAAGTCATATCTAGTGTGATTTCTTATATAATGGCTTTCTAAAAATCTTTAAAATAAATCCATTTTGATCCCCAAATAATTTTAGGTTGTATGTGCTAATGGTAATGATTCATCTCATTAGGACACGTGACATGCTTCTCTTGGGATTGGAGGGGAACTATGTTCAGCTCCAGTGGCTGATTGTGTTAAAATGTAAATCTAAAATCTGATAACGGCTTTAACTGTCATTTGACAGTCTTCATAATCGTGTATATATACTGGTTCTAAACCTAATGAGAAATACATCATTCTCCATCACTGCATTACTTTACACTCTTTCTCTCGCGCTCTCTCTCTTTCCTTTTGTGTCCAAGCTATCAGATTGGAGTCCCTAACTTAAGAAAACTTCAAATTATTCTCTTTTTTTGTTTTAATTTATCAACTTTTGTTCCATTGAAGTTTTTATATTTTGTCTCTATTTCATTTCAGTTTCTGCCTTTGCCTTTGGTTTGTGTTATAATGGAAATTTAAAAACAATTAATCTTATCTTGATTTTGATAGGGGAGGAAAGGGTGAGGGTCAGGGTGGATGTGGAGCTAATGGGACAATAACTGGGAAGGATTGCCCTAAAGGGTTGTACGGTACCTTTTGTGAGGTATAATTTCTTTCCACATGTCCTCAATTGTTACATTTCCCATATTTGTGTGCTCTAGCTGGCCTTTTGATCATGGGATTTTCCATATATATTGGATGTGACCAATTCTACATTTCTGTATGCTGGTAGTTTGAGTAAATCTGTTACTTTTAATGTTAGATGTATGTGGAGGGCCAAGAGTTTTATCATAATGGTTGTCATCATCATCACCATTTAGGTTATGCATTATTATTTTTCCAGCCTCAATATGGTGGTTGGCTAATTAGCCTGGCATGTTGATTAAATTTCTGATAGTGATGTACCGGCATTATCTGAGGATAATTTTACTTCAAACCTTTGTGGGAATTATACTTGAAAGGATATTGTTAATGTGCCATGTTATAGTAGACATAAAAGCAAGTATCTAATGGATAAACGTGTATGAAGGATCAGTGGGTGACACTTGTTGCTGCTGTGTTGTATGATATTTATACTGTAGCTTCAATATGATGGTGCTGGGTTGACAAGGAGTCTGGTGTTTTGAGTATATTTCTGGCAATGATATACTGATAAATCTAAAGGGAAGCTCACCTTTATTAGTTAGGCCAGTTATGACTATTAATGAAAATATGTCAAGTTTCTGATTATATATTCATGTCACCCCCAAAAATATGCTGATGTTTTTGATATTTTTGTTCTTAGTTTGACTTAAGGACCTATACTTTATTGATTCTTAGTTGTGTAACTTAGTTCTTACAACAATGGTATGGTAATTTTATTCTATACTGTCATGTTATTGCATGGTCTTTTTATTTTGTTGAAAAAAATTTCCGTGAAGTTTTTTCATTTACAAAGCTTTAGCATTGCATAAGACTTCTACAATTTGTTACTTCTTGCAATTTTTTCATTTGCAGTTTTTTAAGGCTTTGTGGGCTGACATATTGTCTTTTCTTTTCTCAATCTTTTTACTGTGGCAAAAAATATTGTATATTTTTTACTATTTCTAGCTGAGTGCTGCTTTGAAGCTTTACATAAATTAGTGTTGGTGTTGAAAGGATTCTGTGTAATATACAAAGCCTAGACACTTGAAATGTTCTAATAATAAACTCTAATAACATATTGGTAGTTGAAAGTGCTGGATTTGACAGCAGATTTTCATGTAAAGATGTCAACCTTAGTTTTAGCTTCTATTCACCTTAGTCGCCAGTGTCCATTTTAGTTACAGTCAAACTGTGGCTACTAGTGTTTGAATAATGAAAACAGTTTTTGTTGCAATGTCATAGTTGCAAGCTTTTGGTTCATCATGTTTTGGCTGAGCTTATTCTGTGTTGTCTGCATCAAAATTGATGAGGCTACATGGGTGCTGGTTCCAGCTTCTTATGAACCTAGACTGACCACTGCTTTGGAATTACTGCACTAGAGTAGGGTTACTCAACATAATAGAAGCTTTGTTTACCCTTTTTTATCTCATGTTCTATTTCTACTTGCTTTCCGTTTTTGATGACTTAACTGATGCTTGTACTTCTAAAGTTTCTACTCATAGGCTTTTATATTTCTTGCTTGCCTCCAGGAATGTCCCGCTGGGACTTACAAAAACACTACTGGATCTGATGAATCACTTTGTCTCCATTGTCCTGTTAATGACCTTCCTCATCGTGCTGTTTATATTCCAGTCCGAGGTAGATGTTATTATTTAATGGATGATTACACAGCAGACATTCAAGGGATTTTATTCTTATTTAGTTTGAAGTATTTGTTGTCGAAGTTGAATGATTTATGTACTGTCTTTCATTATTGTCTCTTTATTCTTGGTGGTAAATGATATAATGTGAGCTCCTTTCTTCTTAGTATATCTCTAAAGAATACCCATTTCATTTTAATCTCTGGTGCATCAATGCGTAATTTGCCATCTTGTCCTTTTGTCCAGGTGGTATTACTGAAACCCCTTGCCCATACCAATGTGTTTCGGACAGATATCATATGCCGGACTGCTATACTGCTCTTGAAGAGTTAATTTACACATTTGGTGGGCCTTGGCTATTTGGTCTATTTCTTACGGGTCTCTTGATCTTGTTGGCACTGGTGCTCAGTGTTGCAAGAATGAAATTTGTTGGGGTTGATGAATTACCTGGCCCAGCACCCACCCAACATGGTTCTCAAATAGATCACTCCTTTCCTTTCCTTGAGTCACTAAATGAGGTTTTTCTCAAACCATGTGGTTCCTTTTTAGTTACCATATTATGACATTTGTGAATTTAAAATTACGTGCCCCTTAACAGTATCTATTTTGATTTTATTTTCAAGATTTTTTATTATTGGCATGATGACAACAATGTGTTGCATAGGTGTTGGAGACAAATAGAGTTGAGGAGTCCCAGAGTCATGTTCACAGAATGTACTTTATGGGGCCTAATACTTTCAGTGAACCCTGGCATCTGCCACATACGGCGTCAGAGCAAATAATGGATGTTGTGTAAGCAAACATTTTCTGTTTGATCACTATACATCCCATGGTTAATTTTGAGGATTTCAGCTTCTTTATTTGTAAACTGTTTTTTGATTATGATATTGAGATTGAGATCTTCCAACACTTGACATGGCAGTTATGAGAGTGAATTCAATACATTTGTGGATGCGATTAATGCTATAGCTGCTTATCAATGGTGGGAGGGAGCAATATATAGTGTTCTTTCTGTTCTTGCTTATCCGCTTGCATGGTCCTGGCAACAGTGGCGCAGAAGATTGAAGTTGCAACGATTACGTGAGTTTGTTCGATCAGAGTACGATCATGCTTGTCTTCGTTCTTGCCGATCACGAGCCCTCTATGAAGGGATCAAGGTTTGGACTTGTTCATATATCTGTTGAGCTTGTGAAGAGTGAAATAGTGGATATTTTATTGATTTGCTACTGAGTTGTGTTGGTTTAGGTGCATCTCTTGATCTTGTTCGAAGTTACCTTCATTTGATCCAATGTAACTGTTGAGTTTGTTGAATATGTATAACTGGATACGTGCTGACTGATCAGTTTGTTTTTGTTTTTATTTCAGACTTTGTTAGTTGTATTTATGTTGTTAATAATCAGCAGCGACATGTCATCAGATGTCAGTTTATTGTATTACTGTTGATTATATTATTATCACTTATTTTTCATAGATAGACAGGTTACATGATAACATCATTAATTCAAAACTATTTGGCATGTTGATAGCTAGTGGGAGATAAAAATTTCTTGATATTTTTTCTTTCCTGCCTGATGTCAGGGTAATGTATGTTGTAATTTTGAACGGAAGAGTTGTTTCTTTTTATTTTAAGATAGCTTACCTCACTCTAGGTTTTGTCATACTTCTTCGTTCTACTGTCTGGGCTATTTAGATCAACCAATTAAGAATTTCAACTTTTCATTTATTGAAATCACAGCTGTTTCAAGTATTTAATGCTGTTTCACAGTGTTAACTGACCCATAAAGTAATATAGGTAAATGCAACTACTGACTTCATGCTGGCATATGTGGACTTCTTTCTTGGTGGGGATGAAAAGAGGATAGACCTTCCTCCTCGATTACATGAAAGGTTCCCAATGTCATTACCTTTTGGAGGTGATGGAAGTTATATGGTTCCATTCTCCCTTCACAATGATAATATCCTTACCAGCCTAATGAGTCAGGTTTGTTTATTTGTTTTGGGAACTCTGTGTTATGCACAGATGCACTTAAGACACATGCCTTACTTTTTGTTCCATTCTAACGAATTTAATTACATGCATACCTTTAATGATGTTTGCAGTCAGTACAACCTACAACCTGGTATAGATTGGTCGCTGGGCTGAATGCACAACTACGGTTGGTTCGCCGAGGACGGCTAAGAGTAACATTTCGACCTGTCGTCAGATGGCTTGAGACTCATGCCAATCCTGCATTGAGTGTCCATGGTGTGCGTGTTGACCTTGCCTGGTTTCAGGCTACAAGTAGTGGTTATTGCCACTATGGGCTTATGGTATATGCTCTTGAGAATGGTCAAGCCACTGGAGGAAGTGCCGATGGAGCTTTAAGAACTGGGGAAAGAGCAAGGTAATCTTTTATACATATTTTAGTGGAATGTGGTATGATTTTGATGGTATTATACTTGATACTCTGTGTTTGTTTATTAATTTTTGGTCTCTAGGGTCCAGAGTGTTAAAAAGGAACATCCTTTTGGGTTTGCCAGAAGCAGAGCTCATTTAGGCCCTGGTGGAAGAACTGAGGACAATTATATAAGGCGACAAATGCATGGAACTGCTTTAGATGTAAACAATTTGCAGATGCTTGACGAGAAGAGAGATATCTTTTATCTTCTCTCTTTCATACTTAAGAATACAAAACCTGTTGGACATCAGGTATTTCTAGTATTGATTGTTTTCTGGTTTGCTAGACAAAATTGCTAATTTTTGGCTGACTAATCTGATTACTGATTTCTTTCTTTTTGCTCCTGTTGACTGCAGGACCTTGTTGGTTTAGTAATCTCAATGTTGCTTCTAGGAGATTTTAGTTTAGTATTACTTACTCTGCTTCAGCTGTATTCAATTTCTTTGGTGGATGTCTTCTTTGTGTTGTTTATATTACCTTTCGGCGTTCTTCTCCCATTTCCTGTCGGAATTAATGCTCTCTTTAGTCATGGGCCAAGGCGTTCTGCAGGCCTTGCACGTCTTTATGCTCTGTGGAATCTTACATCCTTCATAAATGTTGTGAGTAAATCGAATTTCAGCTGGTTGGGGGATATTTGATCCTTCAATCTATTGTTTATTTGTGGGGCCAACAAACCTTTCCTTTTTTTTCACTGGTTTTAATTGGGATCTTGTGTTATTTGGAACTAGGTTGTTGCATTTCTTTGTGGATATATACACTACAACTCTCAATCGTCTTCCAGTAAAAAACACCCGAGCATTCAGCCATGGAGTATCACGTAAGTGTCTGGTTTAACTTTGGTTAAGAGGCTGCTTATTTGGGAAAATCTTACTCTGTCTGGGGATGCCTGCATGCAGGGATGAAAGTGAATGGTGGATTTTCCCAGCTGGATTGGTTTTGTGTAAATTGTTCCAGTCTCAACTCATTAATTGGCATGTTGCCAATCTGGAAATTCAAGACCGGTCCTTGTATAGTAACGATTTTGAGCTGTTCTGGCAGTCATGATGGTATGTTCACAGCATATAATTCAACATTAACTTTTTACCCCCATTTCCCTCCTCCTCTCTCGATCGATCCATCACATGTTCTCAGTTCGGTAATATAGGATAGATCAAAGATTGATTGACATAGAGATGGTAGTATTTTAGATAAACTCGAGGTGGGAGAAACAGAACTACAGAAATCCAAAGTAGAAGTTGTAGAGGCATTCATTACTGTAACATCTAATGTTCAATAGTTCTTTTTAAAAAAAAAAAAATTAAATCATTTTCACCTTCATTCTTCCTACTGTGTAAATATCAAGTAACTAAGCACATTTATGTTGTAGTCGTGGACTACTTTTTTTTAAGTTCAATTGGCCAACGGCATCAAATTGATTAGAATCGGCAAATAATCTGGGGTTCTTAGGGATAAGAATTATTGTTGAAGCGCGTTATATTTTCCTCACCCTCTAAAACCCTTGTATTTATTTATTTTTTGGAATCAAGTTAGTAAATGTTTCATGAAATAGTTACCTTGTTGCCATCAGACTTCTTAAAATCCTATTCTAAAATTTTCTTGACAGTAACAGCATGTGTTCGATCACTTTGAAATTATTACAGAAGGTACTTGGCTGCTTTTTAGATTTGTGATGGTTATTTGGCTACAAATTACTTCTCTGAATTAGTATATTTTATTCAATTTTGATTCTCAGTTTCCAATGAAGTTTCTAAACATTTAAACGGTTATATTATTTATTTCGTCTCTATATTTATGTGCTTTATTTAATTTAGTTCTTATATTATTAGAAATTTTATTCAGTTCGTCAATTAAGTGATGCAGTCTTTATTTTTTTTAAATGATTGTCATAATCCTTGTACATGGTTCCGGCAAATTAAATTTAGAAAATAGAAGGTTTAATACCTATCTTGGACTTTGAAAGTTGTGTTCAAATTAATCCTTGTTTTCTCAAAAATTCACAAGCTTTCCATATTTTGTAAAAAATGGTTCAAATTTATTCTTTACAGAGTTGCTCTCTTGGTTCATATCCTAAAATGAATTCGGGTGTAAATTTAAAAAATAAAACTTAATTACGTGGATTAGTATAGGTAAAGTGCTGGAGGCCAACCCTAAATGCTCATGCGTCGTTCTCCTCCACCCTCTGGAAGCTTCCCTAGGCAGTCCCTTCAGCTCTGACCCTCTCTCTCCCAACCCCAACCCTCTCATCATTATCATTAGCGACCCCAACAGCCTCCACAAAGACAACTTTATTGCGCCCTTCGCGAGGCCTGCCACGGCCTCCATTTTGTTGTCACCGCCACATCGCGCCCTCGTCGCCCCACCGAAGTCGACGGTAAGGACTACCTTTTCGTCTTGAAGGAGGAGTTTCTTGGGATGGTGGAGCGGGAGGAGTTGCTCCAGTACACCCTCGTTCTTAGGGTCAATATTCAGGGCGCTGCCACGCGAGAGAGGGGATGAAGCTTTTAAAGAATTTTGATTATGATGTGGTGAATGCGAAGGGGAAGTTGGAGAATGTAGTGAAGTTGATGAAGTCTATTATTAATGCCGAGAAAGCTAGGGTTTTGCACTTAGATAGAGGGCTGAGGGTAAATGAATCTCTGAAAAGTTTTCCTTTATTGATTTCATAAATTGTTCACTGTGGAAGATTGTTCACTGTGGAAGATTGTTCGCTGTGGAAGATTGGTCATTGGTGTTTTGTTCCCTTTCTGCAACCTCAATCTTAAAATGTTCATTCTTTCATAAACTGGTTTGGACTTAAACTAAAAGATGCATTAACATGTAATCATCGATTCCACTATGCAGTTTGTGCTTAGAACTGAATAATAATATGGTATAATCCCAATTGCAAAACTTCACTGTCTCCAATTTTTCTCATCAAAACTCCATTGCCTTTTTTTGCCAGAGTTCAATTTGTACCTTCATCGAGCCACAAATCACGAACTGATTTTAACCTAAAGTAATGAAGGAGAAGTTGGGATAGAGGCTGCAGTGTGGTTCGATATTAAGTATGATTGGTTAATGGTGATGAGGGTTACAGTGATGGCAAAAGAAGGAGAATTGTGATGAAGTTTTTAGTTTTGAGTGGAAAGGAGGCTGTCACGTGTCAGTCTCTCATTGATTGAGCTTGAACACGTCATTCAGTTTTAGTCAGAAAAATAATTCTATCGTTAACATTATTAACGCTGTATGAAAAAAATATCAATTTGAATTTTTTTTTTACAAAACACGGAACATTTATGAATTTTTGAAAAAAAATATCAATTTGAATAAATCTAATAAACTGAGAGATCTATTAAATCAAAATAAAATAAAACATGCTTTAAAAGTCCGAAAAAAGTGATACGTAGTTAGTTTTGAATATAATTGTTTTGATTAAATGGTTTGATTATTTATTTTCTTGTATTTATACAATTTATTCAACTGGATGACTCCATAATTTATTATCTTTCTGTCGAATTGCTAGACTTCTGTTTTGTATCAAACGCATATGCATAATGAATTTGTTTGCGTCAATCTAAAAAACCCAAATTGATGTGAACTTAAAGATGAAGGCATTAGATTGGAATTTCTAATAATGAAAAGACTAAATTAAAGAAATCGTTCAAAGACCACCAAAATGAATAAATCGACTACTCTGGATGATCACGGAATATAACTTGTAGCTAATTTGTCGAATGGGTGTTTAAGAATATAACTTGAGTTAACATTTCAGGACTTCCATTCCGGAATGTCCCAAAAAAAATTGAAGAAACATAACGGAGAGCGAATGAACTTACCTTTACCGTTGACGGTACACTTTAGAGCAAATGGTTTCCGGATTCCACACCTATCCTAGCGTTTCCAACTTTTTTCACGAAATATGTACCATTTTTTTTATTTTTATTTAATAAACAAATACATAAAAGTCTTAAAATAAAAGTATTTATGCTATAAAGAAGTAAAAAAGATTATATAAAAATTAATAAAAGATATAATTAATATTACATCATTAAATAGCAAAATTATTCGTATGATTTTGTTTTTTTATCTTATACATAGTTATTATTTAATTATTGTGGACCCTCCAAATTATTTTTTCAAGCTCGGCCACTTTTCGGAGCATTGGAGGTTTTGCTTAACAAGTATTTGGTAAAAATCGTTTAATTTTATTTAAGGTTTACTTATTGTAATAAATAGATATCCAACCACATTTGAAATAACAAATATCTTTTGTTTGCTAACTGTTGCTTCCATTCCTTTTTATTTGTCTCAATTCCAAAATCTTAATTGTTCCCTTTAATTTATCCTTTTAGAATTTAGAAAATCATCATCATTATTATTATTTAGTATATACCCTTATTGAGTAAGAAAGAAGAAAAATATTATAGGAATCGCTATTGTAGTTTTTTATTCTGTAAAACACATTAATTAGTTTGCATTTTCGTTGTGGTTTAAATTGAATCGATGCAGATGTCAAGTTCTGTTCAAATATTTCTTACAGATAATTGGCTCGACATCTTTTTGAGTGACGAAACTACGAGAAAATATATAGAACATAGCGTTGTTCACTTTAATACTTTATTTAAACGTAAACCCTAATTTAATCAGTTAGTGATTGGTCAGTATAATGTCTGCACAAATTTAAAACATTGAAAATAATATCTTTACACCATTTGAGAATAAAATAAAATTAAAATTTTGTAGCTCCTGGTTTTAGAAATTACAGAAAATATATACATTAATGTTAAATTGTGTTAAAATTCATCATCTCTCACGTTAAAGGCAGAGGCACTATCTACAGCCATCATGCGATGAAAAAAATGTGAGCGCTAAAAGGTCTTAGCAAATAAAACCTTATTTACATTTTTTATCACTAAAATGGGATTTACAAGTTGGAAATACATACGATTGAAGCGGGTGCATTGATAAAATTGGTGGGACGAGTAAGAAGTCAATCTCCCTCTGCATCTCCTTCATGTGCTATCAAATTGCTTCTTTCTGCGTCGTTAGTGGTGCATTGATGCAACTGGGGAGAAGCAAAGAGATTCCTCTGAATGTCATCGGAGGAATGTGAATTCACAACATTAGTGGTATTGCCGCTAGGCACTGTTGCCACATGCGGAGAATCAAAGTCAATGCCTCCGCCAGAAATTGGTCCGTTTTTACCGCTACCTATAACCAGCAAGCATTGTTAGACATAACTCTTTCTTTCAAAATAAAACCTATTCGGAGGGAAATATAACCTGAAAGATTAGGGGCAGGAGATGTGTTTGATAACGCAGGTGACGTTCCACTTCCTCTTTTCATCTTTGACTGCAAAGCAAAACTTGCCGTAATTAATGTGGATTAACGATCAGCTTATAAAAGGAAGAAACATCACTCACTCAATTTTAACTAGGTAATAAATTGTACAAATGTTGCAATTGTCATGTAGAGTAGTAATCTTAACTTGTAGTTCGCAATTCAATTGTAATGTGATGATTTGAATGTCGGTAGGGTGTTTACCATACATACCTTCGAAATTTCTTCACAATGCTTCACAACAATTGAGATACTTGCACATCGTCCATGCGATAAAACATAGGCCCACAAGAGAAGCTTCCTTGGTATGCTCAGATCAAGTGCATCAATCCCAGCTGTACTTGGGTTGAATGATATATGTGTAATTAATTGTGATGGAATCAAATAAAAGTTGAGTCCGGAGGTAAGCACTACTGAAGAACTCTCCCGATAAAAATTATAGCATGCTCTGAGCAAAGTGTTTGCAGTTTCCAAATTCTCATCAGAAGCTTTGTTAATGATGATATTTTTTATTTTTCCTAAAATGGAGCTCCATCTTGTTTCAATCTTTTCCAAAGGAGCTGGTTCTTGAAAAACTGTACTCCATAATTCATTTGGTTGCAAATCAATGCAGAGCAACTGGCTATTATCCATGCCACTTTCCGTCAAACTATGGACCTGAATCCCATTTGAGAATCCACATGATAATGGAGTTATTTGTGCCAAATTATATATAAGAGATCGGCACCAAGCGACAGAAGCATGCCTGCCAATTTCTGCAGAATTACTGTCAGAGAACTTTGGATTCTTAGAACGCTTCCGAATCTTCTCATTTATTGCTTCAAGAGTTTCCAGTTTTGCATTTTTCTCCAATAATACAATATAGTCATGAAGATGTCTGCAAAGATTTGAGAATCTAAATTAGTTAATACAATTGAAAAACAGATAGCAAACATATTGTACTTCAATCGGAAGAAGCTCAGTGAACATAATTTGTTCAAAAAGTCATTTAAATCTTATTACCCATATATGATACTCTCTGACATATCCGAGCCTTCAATTTCAGTCAAGCTGCATATCTCTGGCCATAGGCTCCCTTGTTCCATGAACAATGCAAACATTCTCTCCAGCACATTGTCATAACTGGTCACTGAACCAGAGGCAGCAGTCTGAGAATGGCAGATAGTTGAAATCAGAGCCTTTAGATATCTACCGATAGCCACTGGTATAAGATCTTCAATGCATAATGAAAACTGCACTTGTGGTAGAAATGAAAGACAAACAAAAAATGTTACAATACAATCAAACTAGAGAACCAGATAGGCAAAAATGGAAAAGAAATGAAGCAGGTCATAGTTGATGGGTGACTAATAATATATAATATTAAAGGATTCTAGACAAAATAGAAATGTTTACTAGGCAAGGAAAGTGGTGATGCACAGAACACAAAAATAAAACAGAAATAGTTAAGCCTTCAAGGCTGCTTAAGAAACAGATTTTAAGGGTCTAGGAGAGTCCGAAGCAAATAAAATGAATAATTCGTGAAATTCATTCTATTATTTTTGACGAATACCTACTAGCTATAATTGGCAACAAGAACTTTCATGTTTTTATAGACGTAAAACTGATCCACCTAGGTTTAGAAAGGTTAATATAAAAGAAATGAAAATTGAAAAGAGAAAGGAGGACTAGGAATCCACCCGAGTCAAAGTACAAAACAGAAAACAAGGAAAATAAATCAAAGTCCTGGATTAGAATTTTTCCCCCCTTGATAAATCAGATGCCAGATTCTTCAAATTCAGGACCAGCTTTTGCTCTGGTCGTGAAGGGGTTTCCTTGACTTGTGCTCATATAAACTGTAAATCTATCTCTTTAGCAGTAAATTCTTATCACCTAATTTAACTAAACCAATCTTAGTAATACTATCTTAAAGGCAACAAGCTAAATCATCAAACAATTTGCATTAATCAAGTGCGAGAAACAGCTATAATAAAAGTTCTTCCATGGGAACAAATAAAGCATAAACTGTAGCAGTTATTATATACTGACGTCTAACTTAAGCAGTAAATCAGGACTCTAGAATTTACCCGTTTATCTGCCCGAAGAGCAGCATACGATCGTTCAAGAATACATCTATCTCCAGTTTCCTCCAATAGTTTGAGATAAAACAGCAAATACTTCCTAATGCAAGTAATAAATTTTCGAGAACTTTCTGGTAAGTTAACCTCAAGGGCCTTTTTGTTCCCAGCAGAACCTGGTGTCTTACGCCTGATATTAAATGCAAAATAGGTTAGTCCTAGGTTGGGGACTTATTGCTATTTCCTTCCTCCTACAGAGCATGGATAACAAATCCATTAAATGTACAATATTTTGATAAGGAATTCCTCCAGTTACACAAGGCAGTTTGGGCAAAATTTATTTTCATTGAGACAGAAAGAAAAGGTTCCAAGTGATTTGTAAGGACACTAATTAACATTACCAAAGTATTAGCCAAGCATCCTTCGAAATGGCCAAATCAATTGTTAGTGACGAAATGCCATTTCATTTATCAAATTAACAAAAACTTAAAAATAAAAGGATAATAACAATCATACCTTCCTTTTTTCACCATGCTATCAATTTCCCACATATTTATTGTAAACGATGAGCGTGAAGATTTGAAGCAGAAAGATAGATGATCCTTTGCCCTCTCTATATCACCACTTCCACCTCTTTTGTATAGCCCTTGTGCCAGCATGTATCTGGCCTTATGAAAATGTTTGAGATCCCCCTCCACACACATTTCAAGAGCAGAAAGGCAATCATTGTAAAGCATAGACCATACAGTATCCAATTTGAGCAACTCTTCATGGTTTGTTTCCATACCACTAAGAATACTTGTGACAGCTTCTTTTACAGATTGATTAAAGGAGTTTGCTGATAGAACCTGCTTAAGAACAAACAATAGAAAAAAAAAATATAGATCAAGTGCCCAAATTACCCAGTCAATTAAAGAATTGAAGGTTAACATTTGAATTAAATTAGCTACAACTGTAAAGGACAGAAAAAAAGCATGATAGTTAAAAATGCAATCAGAATAAATGAACAATGCCAAAGACAAATAAATAAACCAAAATAGAGTTCAGTGATCAGAAAAGGGAGGGAAAACCTTCAAAATCTCAAAATTCTGCTTTCCATGCTTAAATAATAATTTCAAGCGTGAGGCATGCATCCTATAGACAGGATCAACCGCTGAGGTGTTCAAACCAATAGCTTTATTGTAATATGATATCGCAATTTCATGTGAATATCCAAGTTTTTCGCTGAGTTTACCCAAGTAAAAGGCATGCAACCAATCTTGCCTGCGCAAAGAATCAAGTAGTTTATAAATATCACTTTAAACCTAGAGAAGTGCAGAAAATAACAATATACAAAGAAAAAGGATATACTTAAGTGTGAAGGCTTTCTTAAAATGTTTCATTGAATTCTCACAAAATGTCATCCACGCTGCATCCTTTAAGGGCAAAACAGATCTCTGATCATAAAATGGGACTACATTTTGAAGACTGTCATAGTATACCAACGCCAATAACTCATGTATCTCACACTGGAAATACAACAAAAGCAATAAAAAGTTAAGTATATAAAAAAACAATAGTATTACCATCAAGATAATGATATCACAAAGATTCTTAAAGAACGTGTATGCATTCAAGTAAATGTTTTAAGCATATATAGTTACAAATCCATAACATTAAACCTAAACATCAAAGCACCATATAGCTTTTTACTGCACATTTTAATTAGTCTCAAAAAAATATTGTCAGACATTTACCGCAACCAAGTAGCTAGCCTAAACAAAGAATGTCAGTCTCAATGCAGATAACATTTGCAGGTATAAACACAGACTTTCAAGTTAAATTCCCACTCTGATGGAATTCAACTAAGTTAAACAACCAGATATTGTAAATAAAGGGAAATTTTAAAAGCAGTAAATATATAAATAGAGGTAAACCTGTTGAGCAGATGTCTTTGCCAAAGCTAAACTCATCAGTAGGCAAC
This sequence comes from Vigna reflexopilosa, assembly GCA_027742785.1. Taxonomy (NCBI): domain Eukaryota; kingdom Viridiplantae; phylum Streptophyta; class Magnoliopsida; order Fabales; family Fabaceae; genus Vigna; species Vigna reflexopilosa. The sequence continues at coordinate 7,628,308 of CM050918.1, read as the reverse complement.
GTCTACTCCTCCTTCTACTTGTTTCCACTCTCTCGGACAAAGTAGCATTCTTCCTCCAGCCAACTACATTAACATGCTTGCTACCATCATTTAGCAACAAATCTACTTCCTGGCTCCGTGCAACAAAGGAACATTTATAAAACTATATAGGGCAGCGTACTTAGAGATTAAGACAACAATGTTTATTAGTAAATTCAGAGTAATCAGGGTTTTAATAAGCCAAATAACATTTCTAACTCACCTCATCATAAATATTTCCAAGTCTCTGCCAGCTTTCAAAGCGCAGAGGATTGTAAATGAGATCATATTTGAAGAGCTTTGCATTTTGTTGAACAAATTCTTCCCCTTCCTTGGTCAGAACAAATCCAGGCCACTTATCTGTTGCACTCATTTCCTCAGACAGAGCCAAGAAATAATACAAGTTACAGTAGACCTCCAAATATGGCTCAGACCTGAAAGTCAAATGCACTTCAAGATAACCTTAAGATGCTAAAAAACAATGAATATCACGGATATATTGTAGCCATTAAATTTAAATCAGAATGTTATAAAATAAATTAATAAAGAAGCACGTACAATACTGTAGAATGTATACCTTCTCAACAATGTTCCATTATACTGAACAATGCCACCCACATCAGGAAACATTCTCTCCTTAATAGAATCAAGAAATCCATCAGATCCAGCCTCCTCTGAGAGCTTTTCCTCACATAGATTAGGATCATCTAGGAACTTATCTATAGGGTTTCCTTCCAAGAGGTCCTCAGGTGGATGCAGAAAGTGCTTCCTGATAGCTCTTAAAACTCTACGAAGTTTGACCAGTCCCGTCCTCTAACACATAATTTTTTAGAAAAAAACAAAATCACAAATGAAATTTTATGTACAATATTCCATGGACATGTTGTACTACAAGTTATGGATAGAGAAAACTCACAGAGGATGACTTTGCATATGGAAGAACATACTTGAAAACATCAGCACATTGTTCTTTAGTTTGATAATCTCCTCGGCTTGTGTTTTTGTGCATGACTAGATCATCCTCATACGAAGAATCAGATCTTAGATGTAATCCATATAAACAGAAAAAGCACTGATCTAAGGCACAGTCAATTTTAGACTCAAGTTCCTCCCGTTCATCTTCAGAAAGTTCATTTCCACATTCAATCGATTGATTGCTTGAATTTTCAACCATAATTAACTTACTGTCAGTGCCAGCACCTCCATGATTTTCACACTCTACTTCCTTGCTGTCTTTATCATGAATTCTGCATGAGAATATATCTTTGGATATTACTCCTTCAGAAACATCCTTTTTAACTGAATTAATTTCATCAATTTTGGTCCAGTCCATCTGGACGCCTAATGTGTCTGATTTTGATTCTTCCAGAGACACATTGACAAGACTGTTTTTCGACACTTCTTCACATTGCATAGATTCTTTATGGCTAAAGCTAGATTTAAGCTTCATATCCAAGGCCAAAAGATGCTTTATTGCAAATCTAAGAAATGTTCCTTCTTCGCCTTTTCCACCTTCACCCAAACAGCAAAGCCCATATTCAGCAAGCAGGTCATGTGTTGCAACAATTAAATCAACCTGAGTTAAGAATGCAGAAAAGAATAGTAGAAGTTTTCAATTAAAAAAATCAATCACTAAAACAACCAAATCACTTAAAAGTACAACTATTGGAAGAATAAGATAGCAAACTTGAGTTTTGATGGGTGTGGTTGGGCTAAGATGCTGGAGTTTGCAGAAAACAACAACTGCATCAACAAAACATCTGCTTTCAGCCTGATCTGAAAGTTCTTCTGTTGAGGCTTTATTGAAGACCAGTATGCTGGCAACATAGCTCATGATTAACAACAGCAGAGATTGCATTTGAGAAATGCTACTTTTTGGAACAGAAAGGCCACCCTGCAAGTATAAGAACACATGCTTTCACAACAATAACATTTTATATTGAAATACTGACGAAACTAAAGATGCTATAAGTAACCAAGTTACACAGACCAGCATAAGCAATCACAAATTATATCCACTTTTAACTGTAAAAAATATTGAGAGGAAAGTACCAACAAGAAAAACGAGCTATATTTCAAAACAGAGATAGAAAATAATGACATAGCAAGAAAGAATATCAAAGAATGCTGCAGAGGCAACAAGGTCTCTAGAGGCTAATTCCCTTGAAACAACCGTGAGTGATTTCAAGTGGCAATCTGGTTCTTTAAAAATTGAGCTTTCTACTCAACCCAATACATAATTGGATAGAAAAAATTGCACACCAAGCCTTAGTCTTTGAATAGCTTTAAAACGAATCATAGAATTGTTTCAGCGTGAAATGTTCTTAAGATTGACACAGCATGCCAAACGAGTTATTCTTAAGGAAAAGAGTCCATATGAGGATAACTAATCAAGAAAAAGGCATTAATATTACTGATAGAGAGTACCACACTACTTCTGTACAGAACAAGCTCACAAGTTTCACTTTGAAGAACAAAGTTTAAAAAATTAGTTTCTGTATCAACTAAACCAGATCAAAAATAAAAAATTTGTCAGTTTGAAAATAACAATAAAGAATTCAATTCTTATCAGCCCCATACACATTCAGTGAAAAATAATATCATAATTTGTATAACTGATAATCATGAAGGCTAAGCTATGCTTGAAAAGGCCTTCCTAGATCAAAAGGATTCCAGTAAAATGTATACAGATCAAAGATATCACTATCTTTTAGTGCAATCAATGAAACAGTAAGGAAGAAAACAAGATAACACGAGAATGAAGTTCCAATTAAAATACAATTATTTTGGTTCCTTTCTTTTTTTCTGCCTGGCAGAAAAAAAAAGAGTTTCAGTGGGTTCTTAAAATACTACACTCAAAAACATAGGAAAGTAAAATCAGGAAAAAAAAAGCCAAAACAACTAATCAAATAGATAGAGCCCATCAAGTTCCTGTATTTCTGAGAAATCTGAGCCAAAAATATCCACAAGCAAACAGAACAAGTAATGAGGATGTGACTTTTTCAATTATAATACAACAGAAAATTAGTTTATCAAGTTGATGGCACAATGACCTTTATTCAAGAAGGAGTAATTAATACTATTCTAGATGCTCATTACTAGGCTAATAATAGATAACTATTAGGTAAGTTCTAATTGTCTCATGTGTGTTTCAGGAAGGAGAACGACATATAGTTCCTGAACTTCTTGGATGAACAGGAAAGTATTTTTTTATTAATATGCGCTCTAACACCACAGAATCCAAAACTACTGAAATGGTATTTGCTTACAGAATCTCCACGTTGATCAATAATTTTCTTTACTTGTGAGATACAGTCAGAAAGTGCCTTCACTTCATCCACAACCCAGTGACAACAGTGCTTACTAGGACTTTCCCTTGAATCAATATCAAAATTAGGAGATGCATTTAAATGAGGTGCTGGATCAGAGGATTTGAATGATTTAATACATGTACTTAAACCCATCTTTGTCATAAGTATTTTCAGCTTCCTATAATGACAATTGAAATACATCTCCACATCCATTGGCTTTGTCTTTTGGCATGCTTCCATTAGAACATCTACAGCCATGAGCTCGGTGGAAGTTATCTTTTCATCCTTTTTATCTGCCATGGATAAAGGGAATGAATCAGGGTAGACATCTCGCATGCAGAATAGAAGTGGAGAAAGCAGGGATACACACTCCAAATACTTTTCATGCTCCATCATCTTGATGACAGAATTCTCCATCAAGAAATTGACCTTCAATATATTAATTTCATCAAGAACTCTATCAAAGTTTAGTTCTTTTACAGCCTTGCAATGTGGACGGGAGACTGAACAGAGGGAATCTTCCACATTTTCTCTCTTGGCCAAAAGTGACAAAGCAATACAGAACTCTTCACAAGCTTTTGCCATGTTGCCATCAACAATAGACAATCTCCCACTTAGCCAGAAAAATCGAGCCCAAAGGGAACTCTTTTTCATCAAAAGTGAGCTGTCTAAATTTAAATTGCTTGTCATTGAGGTATCTATTGTTTTTACACTGGTCTCCTGGATACTATCAATCAAAAAACAACCTTCATTCAAGGCATTAGTAAAGTGAAAAGGGTAATCTAAAGCTACTGATTCTATGATCTTACAAAGATGGTAAGATGTCTCAGAAATAAATTCTGACTGATTAGAACCAATGGGAGAGCATGATCCAAAATCATAATACAACTCAGCAAGGAAAACATTACATTCAGCAGTTCTCTCTTTTCCCCAATGCCTAGTCAACTTTTCCAACTCCAGAAATTTGACAAAAGCATCCTGATATGTGAGACCTTGTTTTGCAACCTCTTCTAAAAGCAAGTGCCCCATATGATAAGCACCATAATTGTTTGAGGTCTCTCTTACAAATGCAGAAACATTATAATATTCAGAATTTCCTAAACAAGGTAGAGTTGTGGTCTCTCTATCAATTGTATTTTGACCCTCCAATCCACCTGCAATAAATGGCTCTAGATATTGAATGACAACCTTAGTAGGGTCCTTGCCATAAGAAGAATCAGATTCTTCTTTCCCTGGTTTACGACTTCGGAGCCTTTCAAGTCGAGAACTTCTCCTTTCATGTGGCTGTTCTTCTTGAGTGTTTGCTTCTTTCTCTTTAAAAGCACTTGACTGTTCTATGTTACCATCACCAAAAACACTATTATCACCATTGGACCCTTTCATTTCCACAGTGTTCAAAACAGCTTCTGAGCTATGTGGTAAGATTATGCTTAGCTTAATATCAGGAGAAGTTAACACCTTTTCAGGATCTATCTCACTTTGAGGTGATAAGATTTCCAGGAGTGCATCAGCAAGAGCCACCCAGGAAACTTCTGTCAGGTGAAGTTCTTTATTCCGTTTAAGCTTTTTGAATGCAACATCCTCGTCTGCATTGTCATTAGAAGTTTTTCTCTTGTCAGGAAATTTGAGTCGCACATGTTTAGGTTCCAATTTGTCTATGCCTCTTGGAGCAAATGGTAAAATTTCTGATTCTTCAATGGTACTTTTAACATACAAAGCACGAGCATGTGATGGCCAGTGCCTCAAAATCAATTCAGCAACAGAAAGGCAAGCAACCTCATCACCAATTGCAATAAGAACTTCCAGAAGCTTCTCCATGCAATTCCCTGTAGACACAGTAGGGATTACATGAGCATAAATACATAATATATGAGTATTTTGCATAGCTGGCATAGAATCAATATTGAAATGAAGGTATTTTGAAAAAAACTTTCAAAAGGTGAACTTTATTGTTTAAAGTGATTTAGAAAAACAAAACTAGTCTTGTGTGGATAAGGAAGAGCATTGTTACAGTAGATTACAAATTCAGGTCCCAATGCTCATATGGGAAACAGGTAGATGTGTTTTGAAAATTACTTTTGAAAGAGGAGCTCAACAACAAACTCAAATCTTAAATTAGCATTTAAATACTATGAATGACAACATATTTGTAAAACTACTAGCCTGAGTACATCAAAATCAATCCTTTCTGAAAGACCATTCACTCAGTCATAATCAACAAAATATAATTTCTGACAGAATGGCAGTTCACACTGCTCAAGATATAATTTTACTTTTGTAACAAAAATTGAAAAATGCCAAAAGTAATTCTCCAGTCCAAAGTAATTTGCACAGCGCTGAAGTCATTCCTCACTTTTATTTCCATGCTCATACACACATGAAGTGATTGATAAACAGTTCGTTCAAAGACACCCAACTCTTATACATGAAGGGTAAAGATAACCAAAAGAGGTAAAAGAAAAAATGAATTTCACATCCAAGAAAAACTAAGAAGCACTCCATTAGAGAGCCATTAGAAAAAAAAAAATACTTGTTAAGATCTAAGGTGCTTACAGTTATTAGGGCTACACAACAGGCCTTGCTCAAATGCCCAACGTGAAATACTCAGCGAGCCCATTGAGCATGATAATGTACCAAGCTGGTTCCAAACAACAGAATCTTTAGAATCGATCTCCACAGCTTGAAGATAACAGCGTAAAGCATTCTCATAAAATGTGGAGCCTTGCTTAAGAAATACAACAGCAAGGTTTTTCAATGCCAAAAATCTGTAGAAGCATTTGTAAGTACTATGAAACACTCATAAAGAGATAAACATTAAAGCAAAATACCAAATACTCAATACATTCAAGGAACTTTCATATCCAACAGGTCAAGAGATCAAAAACTTGTTACAAAACCTAATTTATCCCCTACCGAAAGCACTCAACAATGCTAGCTGATATTGACTGGACCCAGTCTAGACTCAGAAGCACTGAAAGCAAAGGGACATCTTATGCAGATAGAAGAATGCATAAATGCAACAAGTACGAGAAAAACTACATAGGTTTTACTTACATGATACCAAATAACAAACTAAGATCAATTTTGTTTAACTAAGATTTGCACCCAGAAGGATAGCTTTAAAACTAACTCACCATTGATGTGCTTCACGAAAATTAAAATATTGACAGAATTGTCTTGGTATGAGAACCAAGCGCCCTAAAACTTAAGGAGAAAGGACTTTATTGCAACATATTCATGTGAAATGTTACCTTAGTGGACTAGAATTTGAAAGGGAGAAATTCTTGCATGAGCACGGTATCAATCAAAGGCTCAGCAAAAATATTAAAATAAGTAAATAACTAGAGCAAACAAGCACAAATTTTAACACAGACTTCCTAGTTATTTTAAATAATACCGGGTTTTAAATTGATCATGCCTTTAGGTACTAAGCTCGTCAATAATTGATCAATTAAAGAAACAACCATGAGCAAACAATGAGGACAGAACAGTGGATATCTTGATAGATAAAATGTAGTATAGCACAGATCAAAACCTGAGTTGCAATAGATGACCATCACTGGCAGTGCTATTCACCTGATAAAAGGAAACACATCAAACCACCAATCTAAAATGATTGAACAAATTATGCATGACACAAGAAACAAAACCTGAGCATTAGCAATAAGAGGGTCTTTAAGAACAGACTCCAAGAGCTCGCGAGACTTCTCGTACTCTTTTGCTTGTAACTTGAGAAGCCCGTCATGATAAGTTTGAGAAAGATGAAATTCCTGAAAAAAGAAATGGAATCAATAACGGTAATGCCAAACTTGAATTTGTATTAAAAAAATAAAAAATTAGCAGCACATATAAGAATAACAAAGCTATTTAAGAGTTCCAAGAATCTAATCTTTATAGCGTAAGCAAAGCTCTCAGAAGCGCTTAACATTTTCAATTATGCTCAAACAGGAATACGGAGAGAAAGAAACGTACCTGGGCTTCTTTCGTCGGAGCTAGTGGCTCCCACTTAGTTTTGGAGTCAGTGTCATTGATAGCTGTAATTGAGAACTGAAAAGGCAAAACCAAAGCCATTTATCAGAATGAATAATTCAACGAGTAACGACGATGAGACGAAGATTCGTAGAACAAAAAATTAGTATCGTACCATATTCGGACTTCACAACGGTATTGTTACCCCGTAGATTCGGCAATTTAGGGTTCCAATCTCATTCGGATTTTGGCTTCAAAACGTTTCAGTTGCGAAGAGCTTTATTTTGACAAGCACTTAAGCTATAGCAAGCGAACGCGCCCTGAGAACGCCCTTTAACCATTTAACAAACGACGTCGTACTAGAGGCTTCTCTGCTATCTTTAACTTTGAGCATACAACTGGAACAAAGCGTCTCTTTTCTCCACCGCACTGTGGTTCAGTTTCCGACGTTGCAATTGCATTAGTTGAAGGAACGTTTGTTTCAGCAATAACGTATGCATCACTTTATTTTTATTTTGTCTTTAGAAAAAAAATGTTCCTTAATTTTTTTTAATTAAATTTTGAGAATACAATAAATTTATATATTTTAATTAGAAAATCATTATATTAAGTTTTTAGAAGACTTTCTTAAATATTTTATTATCTTAATTTGTTATTATGTTTTTTTTTTTTTGCAAATTGATCAATAAATTAAATTATAAAATGAAGAAATTAATTGATAAATTTGAAAAAAAAAAGATAACTTCCTTTATGATAAAATTCAAATGATCAGATATTTAGACACAAATAAATTACAATGGACAAAAATAATATTCTCTGGTACAATGGTGTTGGACGCTTGGTTAAGCTTAGAATCATTTATACAATTCAACAAATTTCAATTCAAAACCAATACTACAAATTGAAAATATGAGAAAACCAAAAGACATACTTTTCTTTTTCTCCTTAGGAATAACTAGATTAATAGGAATAACTAATATGAAAATGGATTTGAAAACAAAAAAATAATAATATTAAATGTCTTGTTCATTTAATTGATGGATGATAAAATAATTATTTTAATAAATAAAATTGTAAAATGATCAAATTGTAAAATTAATTTTCAAAAATATTTTGGTATATGTTATTTAAATTTTTTTTAAACATATTTTAATTTTAATTAATTATTTATTTTAATATAAAATATATGTTAATGAAATATCATATATATTTATTAATTATTTGAATTGTTTATTTTATTATATTAAAATGTATATTTAATTATTATGTAGGGTTAAATATGTTTTTAGTCCTTGTACTATCAAGCGGTTTTGGTTTTAGTTCCTCTTTCAGAGTAAGGTACATTTTAGTTTTCCTTCTTAAGGAAACTTTGATTTTAATCCTCCAAAATTAACACCGTTAAAAATGAGCTCACGTGGCTAACGGAAAACTGACACCATCATTTTTCTTTTCTCACCTTTTATCCATTTCTCTCTCCTTCTTCTTTCTTCCATCTTCCACCAAACCTCCTCAACCTCTGCAAAAACATCATTTACAATGCAAGCCACCATAGATCCCCACCTCCGCCTTCGCTTCCGTCTCCTCCGCCTCCACCTCCACCTCCGACTTCGTCTCCACTTCTCATTCCAATCACGTCGACATGAACAGCCACCTCACTCTGATGCTTCATCTTTCTCCATCGTGGGCCAAATGCGGTTTCTAGAGGAGTGTTCGTGTCTTTAAGGAACTAATGGAATAATTACAAGTTTAGAATGATTTTGACAAACTTGCTAATCCCCAAGTCCTTCATAACCTCTTTAATTTTCTTCTTCTCCCCCTCACCACATACATAGGCTGAAATAAAGTAAGATGCAACAATGATTATTAAATTTTCCAAATTAATCTGTGCACGTGATCCTATGTATGCTACCTTATAACTGATAATATTTATGGTCATCAATTTATGGTCTGGCCCATGAACTTGTCCCAAGGGTTTTGCCCTCCCCCAACTCAGAAACAATAGGTGTCTGCCAACGATGCTCTCATTCTACACGAGTCAGCCTACCCAGCCTTCCAAAGACCTAGGATCTCCTGCGAAAATGGCAACCCAGGGAGGGGTTTGCCTCTGCTGCGCACCACCACGTCTTCGAACCAGCCACCGCGCCACCTCCTTCTACCAGTCTCGGCGTCGTCGACGACACCACGCCCCACCGGAGCCACCGCCGGTCGCGACGTCATCGCCCTTTCTCTCTCCTTCCGTGCACGGGACGAAGAAACACTCGTTGGAACGCGTTTTTCTTGATCCCAACGAGACCAGCCGCCGCCGGTGACCTTACGCCTCCTTCTCCCAACCGGTCGCTGCTCACCGCTCACCGCCAGGTTCTTCGCCGATCACGACGTCGAACTCCTTCTTCCCCTCCCCCTTTCACTCAACGAAAATCTCAAGAGACCTAGAGCATCTCTTCCCAATGGAAATACCGAATTCTTCCTCGAGTGTCGTCTCGATCTCAAACGTGTCAAGGGAAACATCTCTAAATTTTTTTGAAACGTTGATGCTGCAGTCACGGTTTCACCTTCAGCCACGCCCAACTGCTTCTTTACTATTTCGCAAACCTTGTCCACCGTTTTTGCTTTAGCAGTACACAAAATTTGAAGGCCAATTTGACGCGGCTGAAGGAAGGGAGACGAGACATGACGTAGGAGAAAATGGGGAAGGTTCCTAGGTGGGGATCCATGGTGACTTGTATTGTAAATGACGTTTTTTTGGAGAGGTTGAAGAGGTTGGGTTGGAAGATGGAAGAAAGACGAGGGAGAGAGAAGGAGAAAATGTCAGAAAAAAAAAATGGTGTCAGTTTTCCGTATGACACATCAGCAGATTTTTAACGAAGTTAGTTTTGGAGGACTAAAACCAAAGTTTCCTAAAGTTGGAGGACTAAATTGTACCTTACTTTGAAAGAGATACTAAAACCAAAATCGCCCCAAAATATAGGGACTAAAAACATATTTAACACTATTATTGCATCTTACTTTAAAAGTAAATAATAAAATTAATTAATTAAATATAATAAAAATATTAATAAAAAATTATTTTTCTCGAAGTTTGCATTTTTTTTCAACTTTCTTTTTCTTTGCATATGAAGTGAGAAAATAAAAAAAATACGTTATCTCAGTTTTTATTTATTTTTATCTTATTTTTCGTTATTTTTTTCATAAATCAGTCCTTCTCCTTCTGCCTAATTCATTTGAATTGTACCAACAATGAAATATCTTATGCCAAAATTTGGACCTAATTGCGAGCAAGTGTTCTTTTTAAATAAAATCGAAACGAATTTTGAGAAATTAATAACCATTACACTAAGGATAAAATATAATATTTAAGCATTTTCTTTAAGATGTAATTTTAAGTTATTTTAAAATACAGGTTTGATCTTTATTTTATAAATTTCATGATTTTGGCGTAATCGTTAATTTTTTATATTTGATTTTTTATTACATTTTAATTGATTTAATAACTTTTTTTGACGTCTTAAATAAATATGTTAAGTATGTATTTAGTTAAACTAAAATAAAAGAAATAAAAATATATGAAATTAAATATTCGATTAAAACTTGTGGTTCTTTTTTAAAATAGTGGGGCGTATGCCTCTAATTTAATGAAAGGAGCAAATTTTCATAATATTTATAATATATATATATATATATATATATATATATATAATCATTAAAAGTTTTAAGTTGTTTCCAGACTACACAATTTATAAGTTATTCTTTTTCTGAAAAAAAAATCTCCAAAAGTTGGAAAAAAACTTCTAAAATATTGTATAAATTATTTTTACTTTCGGATTGCATAATACAATTTTTTTTCGATTTCTATAATAAAAATATTTTCTTAAAAAAAATAATTTAACTAGCAACGGAAAATTTGTAAAGAAAAATCTTTGTTAGACACGTGGTTATATTAAACCAATTGTGTTGTTATTAATGTTTGAAAAAAATAGTTATTAAAAAATAAATTAAAATTTGTTTTATATACTTAATAACCTTACATTACTTCTTATGCATTGTAATATTTTTTTTTCTCATAAAAAAATATGTTTAATAGTAGGAAGGTATATTAATACCTATCATACACAATTCCCTTTATTTTAAAATTACACAAATATTTCAATAATAGAAATGCAAATTCTCATAATTATTTGAATGTTTCCTTTTTTGTCAGTTTTTAAAATAAAATAAAATATTTTTTTCATTTTAGCACAAGGAATAATTCATTTAAAAAATAAAATAACATGTTAAATTCTAAACTAAATCAATAGATAAATTGGTTAAAAAATAATTATTATAATATAACTTATCTAAGTACTCCATTCAAATTAATATCATAAAAATGTAGAAATAGAATCACTAAATGTATAGTTCAAAATAAAAATTTAACCAAATAAATTCATATAAAAAATTCAGTTAATATTTTACAAATAACAACAAAAAAATCACATTAAAAAAAATTAAAAAACAATATAAATACAATCTTTTATTCTATAATTTTACGAGTTATGCAAATAAAAAAGATTCATATATTTGTCAATATAAAGTCATAAAAACACATTAATTTCTTTTAATTATAATATATAAAAAAAACTTATTTAATAAAATAAGTAATATTTTTTATCAAAAATTATATAACAAAAGATACTTTTATTATAAATATAAAAAAAACATTTGGATTGAATGGAAATCAAAAGAAAAATATTAAATCGTTTCATATACATTTCAAAATTTGGGTTATTTTTCAAATTTATAATGTTTATAAAGAATAATAATAGTTTGATATGATTATATTTTAGGCTTAATCTCTCCTTTGTTCTTTATGTTTGTGTGAAAATCTCAGTTCGGTCCTCAAGTTTTGAACTGTCTTAATTAGGTCATAATTTTTGAACTGTCGACAACGGCGACATTTTTTAGTTTGAGAGGGAGAAAATGTGTGAGTCGGGGGGTTTGAGGGTTTGAGGGTGGAGGAATGAGTGAACTGTGATCAGTGATTGGAAGGAAAAACGTTGTCTCAATATACTTAACGATTGAGGTAAAATGTTGTAAAATGTTTGCATTTCATGGGGTTTGAGGGTGGAGGAATGAGTGAACTGTGATAAGTGATTGGAAGGAAAAACGCTGTCTCAATATACTTAACGATTGAGGTAAAATGTTGTAAAATGTTTGCATTTCATAAGGACTTGGGGAGTGAACTGTGATCAGTGATTGGAAGAAAAAACGCTGTCTCAATATACTTAACGATTGAGGTAAAATGTTGTAAAATATTTGCATTTCATAAGGACTTGGGGAAAAACTTGAGGACCGAACTGAGATTTTCACACAAACATAAGGACCAAGGGAGGGATTAAGCCTAAAATAAAAAATTCATCTCAGCATCAATTAACGCCGTTTGAGACAACTTAACGGTTAGGGTAAAATGTGTGCATTTTTACAAAAATTATGACCTAATTGAGACAGTTCAAAACTTGAGAGTCAAACTAAGATTTGTACACAAATATGAGGACCAATGGAGGGTTTAACCCTATATTATACTAAAATAAGACGTTGTGGTTCGAATAATAGTTTTATTCAATCAATTAAATTACGCTATTTTATAAATCAATGACATGACACTATCTGAAATGAATATATTTGATTTATCAAGGTATGAATATTCTTTTATAAAAGGGAACTTGCAAATTATATGAATAAAATTACTTTATTTACATTCTATTTATTTATATTCTAAAGAAAAGATTGTTTGTGAAAAGAATATTAGGAGTAAATAATCCATTTTCACATTCTCTTATTAACTATTATAATAATATTTTTTTACAAACTATTGTTTTGTTTGCTTCCAATTATGTATCTGAGAGGAAGTGGAGATATACAGGGAAATGAGGTATAATAATAATAATAATTATTATTATTATTATTATTATTATTATTATTAGTGTTGTTATTATTAGAAAGGCAAATAATAAAGAATAATTTTCATAAATGCACTCAGAGTCCATTCAAATCATTTCATTATGAAACATTTTTTCTTTAAATCCATAGAAATAAACACATGGATCACTCCCTCCTCCATCCTTACCAATTCTATTTTTTTTTTAAAACAAACAGTTTTTCATCTGTGAAAGAGTATTTTATTTTTCATTTGTTTCTCTTCGAAATTCAAAGTCTTTTTATATTCATTTGTTTCTCTTCGAAATTCAAAGTTTTCTCATAATAGTCAACAGCTAAACTCTTCAAAATCTCATTTGTTTCAACCAAATTCATAAAAAAACAAGATTATATTTGAATTGATGAAAAAAATTAATGTAAAATCAATTTAAAGTTGTTTTTCCCATTAAAAAAATAATATATTGTCAAATAATTTATAACTATGGTACATATGTCATTATTTTTTATTAATATTACCTTTTAAAATTTATAATTAAATTTAAATTGAATTAATTATTTATAATAAAATTGTTTATTTCTTATTTAAATTTACAAATATACTTTATTAAAATATAATAATATTATTTATTTTAATAATTATGATAAAAATTAAGTTTCCTATTTTTTATTATCATAATAAAAAATTAGAGACACATACATCTAAACACATATGTTTCACTGTTACATATAACAAAAATATTTATTATAACTTGAATATTTATCACATATCATTCTTTTCATATCATCATCAATTCATTTAAAATTATTATTTAATATATTTCTTAATAAAATAAAACATTTTTTTTACTTAGTTTTCTTATTCTAAAAACAAGTAATTTTTTGTATGCTTTAAGAAGAAAATTCCATCTATTTCTTAAATGAGTGATTTTTTAAAAAAATGTTTTATAACGTGGTACGGTAAAGAAAAAAAAATTAAAGTACATAACAAATTTAAAACAATCTTATAATTAAAAAATTTATAACAAATTTCATAAAAACATTATTTTTTTCGATTATTTAAAAGAACAGTAATCGTTTATTTATTTATGAAAAATATTTGTTTTTTTCTGGACATATAACGTGGTAGAAAGGACGCTCCTCTTCCTACGTAGAAAAAAAAAAGACAAAAAGGAAAGGAGATATTTGAAAAGCTTAGAAAGCGGGATTGAAACACGTGGCTTGGTATCCGTTATTCGACCGTTGTAGGAAGAAAGCTGTTGTCGTGCTGTGTGTTAATGCAAACACAATCCAACACAACACAGCACAGCCTCTGTGTCCATTAAAATCACTCTCTCAATTTCTCTCTCTCTCTCCATCATTCTTGCAATTGCGCTTCCATAATCATGGCCATCGCAACAGAGACTCAGCCTCAACAACACAAGGTCTCTCTTCTCTTCTCTCTCTCACGCACACAAATCTAGGGTTTTCGTCCCTCTAAATCAGACCATTTTTTTTATTATTTTGCTTTGCGGAATTAATCGGCAACAAGGTATCGTCGCAGTTCTGTTCTGATTCTGTGGTGTTTCGTTTTGTCAGGATTCTTTCGAGGTGTCGGGTTCAGCTGCGGAGAGGAGGTGGACGCTGAACGATTTCGAGGTTGGAAAGCCTCTTGGAAGGGGGAAATTCGGCCACGTCTATTTGGCAAGAGAGAAGAGTGTGAGTTTTATTTTGTTAGGGTTTCTGCTGTTGATATTGTATTCTTCTGATGATGACTCCTGATTATGCTAATTTCTATGGATTATTTCATTGGTTTTTCGTATTTTCTTTTGTTCTCTTAATTTCAAATTGAGGGTTTGAACGATTAGCTGTGTATAGGTGTAGCTACTCGAGTTTTTACTGTTGTTGGATTGTGACTACTTGTTGTTATAGTTTTTTGATGAGATGGGATGCAATATAAAGCATCTAAAATGACTCACGTAACACTGATAACAGGTTTTTTGGAATTGTTGGTTTAAGATCAGAGCTGTTACATTGCACACGAACCATTGACCATTGTATTTGTATGAGATGACTGTGATGTATTGTGCTAATTTGTACAGGATGTTTCTCTTTACTTTTTTGTTTTCAGAAGTTAATTTTAGTGTGAGACTGATATGTGGTTTTGGTACAGAGTAATCATATTGTTGCTTTGAAAGTACTCTTTAAGAGCCAATTGCAGCAATCCCAAGTTGTGCATCAACTTCGGCGAGAAGTTGAGATTCAGAGTCATCTCCGACATCCCCACATCTTGCGCCTCTATGGATACTTTTATGACCAGGTACGTTTGTTTTTTACTTTTTATGCTGATATTGTCGAAGAGGTTTAAAATGCTCTGCTATTAACATTTTATGTGAAATAACATAACTGCAGAAAAGAGTGTATTTGATTTTAGAGTATGCACCCAAAGGTGAACTTTACAAGGAATTGCAAAAATGCAAGTATTTCAGTGAAAGGCGTGCAGCTACTGTAAGTATATCAGCTATTGTTTTTTCCTCTCCCCTCGTGTACTGTTGTTTGTGTGATACAAAAGATTGACTCAAGTGTTTTCTTCCACATTAGTGTCTTAATGCATTAAGAAGCAAGTAAATACTGGAACATTTGACATAATATTTCACTTAGAGTGCGATTGCTTAGATACTTGGTTGGCAGTCTATTCTTCTGATATGGACAAAATGTTTATTTTGTGTTTGAGAGCAGTATGTTGCGTCATTGGCTCGGGCCCTAATATATTGCCATGGAAAACACGTAATCCACAGGGATATTAAACCAGAAAACCTTCTTGTTGGTGCACAGGTGATCTTCTAAACTCAGGCTGCTGTTTCTTATGTGGCTCTTTTTGTTGTCCTCGTTACTTATGTTAACATTTTTTTCATCTCAGGGTGAGCTAAAAATAGCGGACTTTGGGTGGTCAGTGCACACATTTAATCGCAGGCGGACAATGTGTGGCACACTGGATTACCTTCCTCCCGAGATGGGTATGCTTATGCCACATGAACACTGGACAAATATTTTTTTTGTTACTCTTTTCATTAATGGTGCTGCACTATATTTATTGTTTAATAATACTTTATGTTTCAACAGTGGAGAGTGTAGAACATGATGCGAGTGTGGATATATGGAGCCTTGGTGTGCTGTGTTATGAGTTTCTTTATGGGGTCCCTCCCTTTGAGGCTAAAGAACACTCGGATACTTACAGGAGGTAAAGCACCAATCAGTTGAATATAATTTAGCATCAGCATCATGCTCAGACTGTTTTTTTTTTTTTATTGTCCTAACTACTTTTTTATTATTATTCCCGCTGAGGGGACAAGATTTAACCAACTAGGTTGCTTTTGCTACTGAACCTACCGAGTTTCATGCTGCTGTCCACTTTGGTCTCTTTGTAAACATTAAATCAATTTAAATTGCAGTGCAAGTGGATCTTATGTTCCCTTTTGAAAACCTTATTTACAGGATAGTACATGTGGATCTTAAGTTCCCTCCTAAACCAATTGTATCCTCTGGTGCAAAGGATCTTATCAGTCAGGTTTGTTATCAATTCTCAATGTTTATATATTTGTTCAAACGTTTTTGCCTTAGTAACTCTTTCCTCTATTTTTTTTTTATTGACAGATGCTTGTCAAGGATTCCTCGCAACGGTTACCATTGCACAAACTCCTTGATCACCCTTGGATTGTTCAGAATGCAGAGCCTTCTGGTGTATATAGGGGCTAGTGAACCTTATCATTCTTTTTTGGTATTTTCTTAATCAGGAAAATCACCTAGATGAAAGAATCGAAGCTTGTCATTTGTTTGTAAAACCTATGATAAAGAATAACTCATCAATTGTTTCTCTTTTTATTGTTGTAACCCTAAATATATAAAGGTATCTTTTTCTATATATTAATTTTGATATTATAATATTGAATGATTGTAAAATAATTTTTTAATATATCATTAGCAATACATTTATTTCTAAATAAATAATAAATTAAAAATGTATACTTTTATAATTAATAATTAAAATAAAATTAAGTCTTTTACTTTATTTTTGTTTTAATCTTTACATAATTTAAAGTTAATATAATAATGACTTAAACGGTTTACATATTAGAATGGAGATACCTAAAAGTTTGAACTATCTTAGTTTACAATATTTTTTGTTATATTAATTATGACTATTTTTGTCAAATCAACCATAAAATAAAAACCGAGATAGAATAAATAAAAAATTTGAAACATTAAAAATTAACATTTTGTCATTTAAACACTCTACAATGACCATGTCAGCTCAAGAAAAAATCGTTATCACAACAAACGTAAGATTAAAGGGAAAAAAAGAATGAAAAAAGCGTTTGTTTATACCTCGTTCCAGTAAAAAGAAAGAAAGAGAACAACAAAAGGCAAATGAACTAGTCCCTTCAAGCCCCTGAGAATAATTCTGATCAATTCTTAATGTCCTAGGTTAAAAGCTCAACAAAATCTCCTTAGTATAACGATCAAGTAAAGCAAGACGTACCAACTTTCAAAACATGGAAAAGGACAAAAAGAACTGCTCCCAGTACTCCAGGCTTTTGGAGGTTGTAAGCATTGGGTAAAAATGATACATGTTACCAAATACACTTGTAGGTAAACAAATCTATATCTAATTTATCGTCTCGATACCATTATCTGCATGGTTTTCAGATTGTTGTTGATCTTTGAAATTGTCCCCTTCTAACAATTGACTGAAAGTGTTTTCTTTTTTCTCAGCTTCACCAATATCATTGCAACTGCTCCCTTCTAACAATTGACTCGGAGGTTGTTCTGCTTTCTTGGCTTCATCTAAATCTTTCGGGCTCAAAAAGCTTGGCTGGTTGGTGGAAGAAAGGAGTCTTGCCCACATTCTGTCAGTAATCACAACCTTGTTCTGCCTCTCAATGATTCTCTGGGATCAAAATTTGAACATAAATTCTCCGTTGTATAAAGAATTCTGAATATAAACCATCAATGTAAAATTGGAGAAGCAATAGAAAACAGCTAGCCATGTTCATATGTACACGGTGTGGCAAAACATATAACAAACTCTGTATATTTTAAATATCATTCTTCCGTCCCAATGATAGTAGCCAACTAGCGAAAATCTCTGGTTTTTTTCCTTGACCACAGGAATTTTCCATTGAAAAGAGTTCAGTTCAAGTCCGGCACACTCAAAAATAGAACTCAATCCAACCTCTTAAGCCAACCACCGCTTGATATTAAGCACCAGTAGAAAATTATTGTACCCAACCAAAAAAAAGAGGAAAACATTATGAAACAGTCCAAAATTTGGGTAAGGGTATGTAGTAACTCACATTGAATGGGATATAAGTATGTCTTCCATTGACCAGTCCAGATGTAAATCCGGTATACCCTGCCATTGCACCATGCACTGCACTCTGAGCAAGAAGTGTACAGTAGACATTATCTGATGCATTGCCTGGAATTGCTCGGATCATGTAGGTTGGATCTGGCACATACAACAACAAAGCCTTATTCCACTAAAGAATTAAATAGTTGCCAAATTCGAATTTTAAGAAACCTTTCAAATTCCAAATAAAAATGGAAGACTAAAGAACCTACAAAGAATTGGTCAAAAAAGAAGAAAATAATGTAAGAGAAACTGACCTATATATTTAAGATTGATGGCAATCTTATCCTTCCTTGCAAAGTGGTCCTGTTAGAAAATGACAAATGTTTTTTTAAAAGGGAAAGAAAGAGAATTGTACAGTTGATTTTTTTAATTAGAAAACCCTAAAACACTGACTTGTAAATGCACTACTTGATGCCGGGATGATGTCAGTCACCTACACGGACATCAGCTCAGAGTAGCTGAATAAACGCAACTAAATACTCGATAAGGCACTAATGAGGTATTAAGGCTATTGAATCAAGTTAATTTAGACTCACTCAGATAGAAGTCCATTAAAATATTATAAATAGGTTTCCATTTACGAGGTATACATTGTTTATTGATTGCTTATTTTTTATGTTTAAAATATGCTTTGCTGAATTAAGTTGCAAGTGTCTTTGTAGATACACCATCCCTCTCAATCAGAGAAGTGCGAAGGAGACATCCTGGCATGTCCTAAAACCTGAAGACGCAAGCAAAACAACGCACCAGAGAGCAAGTTGAAGCAGACATCTCAGTCCTTGCAAGAACAGTATATATATATACATCTACATGCACGTATGCCATCTGGCTATTGGCTGAGATAGAGAGGAGTATGATAAATGGTGAGCTTTTTACTGATATGCAATGATAAACAGTAGTCATAGTGCAGAGTAAACAAAATCATGAAAAACTCAACTCAATGTTTTGCCAAATGACGCATAAAAAATTTCAATCTACTTTTGTAGTTTTTAACAGTTCAAGAATCCAAAAATGTTTTTAGAGCTCAGCAAGGCAGAGATTAAATTATTATGGACGTCAATCTTAAGGGAGTGAAATACAGTCCATTAAGATTGAAATTAATCAAAAGAATATTGTTAGGTAACCACTTTACTAGTTAATTCAACATATCAGTAGTTAGCCTAAATAAGTTAGTTGAGTGGAGATAATTAGAAGCATCAAGGGATGTTTCCGATAGGTAAGACGAAGGAATACAGATGGAGGGGTATAATTAGAGAATGGGGAGATAACAGGATCTCTTGCATACCTTGAGTATTCCATTCATTGATTTTATATAATATAATTCTAATTCAGCTTCTATCAAATATAGTCCAACCAATTAATAGTAATTGGAAAGATCTCCCCAAGTAATTAATTACTCAGCGATAGTAGAATTATACTACAAAATTCCAAGGAAAAGGAATTATGTTTTAAAAACCATCTTATGTATAACAATACCTTGATCTTATGAGATATCCATAAACCAACATCTTGAAGTAGTTTATTTCCAGAAGCATCTTTCTGGTCCATGTCTTGCATGCTTTCAGTAAGAAGATCTTGTCCTGCTCCCTCCGCTATGACTATGACCATATGCCCATTTTCTTTCAGCCTTTTCTCAATAAATTCAAAAAGTCCACCCTTTCCTTCAAGGTAGAAGGGTGACTCTGGAATCAAGCAACAGTCCACATCTCTGCTAGCAAGAGTAGCATACATAGCAATAAAGCCTGCAGTCACAGTACCCATTAAAATACAGGAAAAGGAAAGCAAATAGATCCAGCTCCTTCAAACAGCTGGTCCACTTTAGAGGATAAAATGCAATTACACGTGTTGATTAAAAAATATACAGTTGAGGATTATGATAAAATCAAATATATGTATAAAAAGTTTCAAAGTTAGTAACAATGTCAATCTTTTTTTTTTCTTTATAATTAACAGTTATTAGTGCCTTTATCCTCTAAATTGCACTTCGCCCACTTTAGAGGAAGCAGCTCCAAAAAACACAAGTCTGACTGAGCCAATTGGGAAACCAACCAGGGCTTAAATAATCTGAATTAGATGCCTAAAACATAACAAACAAATGCAACGTAATCATACCACTATAACGTCCCATTAGCTTTACAACACCAATGCCATTCTCAATACTTTCAGCTTCAACATGTGCTGCATTGATGGCACGTTGAGCCTCCTCTACCGCAGTATCAAAACCAAAGGATTTGTCAATAACCTAAAGAAAAACAAGACAATTCCACATGAAGTTTTCTCAAACATAGATAACCAACACTTCAGATGCATATAATAGTAAAACTATAGTTCTAGAGAAACAAAATAACATAACATTTGGAACAAGCATACCGGGATGTCATTATCTATGGTTTTGGGAATTCCAGCAATTGCTACTTTCAGACCCCGCCGTCTAACTTCCTGTACAATACCAACATCTGTTCAGAATCCTTAATTCATATATTAAAAGATTGATTTCAGGTCAATCAGGACAGGCAGCTATAAATTTTATGCTACCAAATTTCTTTTAGTAAAATCACATGCTCTTAACAATCCCTTGAAACTACCATGAAACTTGACCTACAAGAAAAGACTGCATTATATTTGCAAACCAGCATAGTTTAAGGAGTTAAGACTCTATTTAATTTGCACTTAAGGTCCTGGGTCAACTTTGCCACTGAAACTACATCTACATAAGATATATACTATCATCATTGTGCTATTTATTGGAATAAAATGGAAAGGGCTCAAATATAAGAGCAGAAATATGCATAAATTACGAAAAATACAGTTCCCACCTTGGGCAAATAGAAGGGATGAATGTGAGACTTGTCAGTTGTACTACTTGGTGTTGAGATGATGACCGTCACCAACACCAACATCAGCTCAAATTAGGTGAATAAACACCATTACGCGACTAAATATTAAAAGAGGCACTAACTAATTAGTTATTAAGGCTAGTTGATTAAGTTAATATAGGTTCACCCAGGTAGAAGTCTATTAAAACATTATAAATAGATTCACGTTTATGTGGTATACATTGTAAATTGATTGCATAATTATTACAGTTTTAATATGTTTTGGTGACTCAAGGCGTTAGAGTGTCTTTGTTAGCACACCATCCTTCTTAGTCAGAGAAGTGTGAAGGAGACATCCTTACAAGCAAGCAACAGAAAGGGAAATCACTATGAACCTTTATGGAGCGCTTTGGCAAGGTGGTCTTTAACATACGAAACATCCCAAGGTAGCCTTATACCACATGATCACCATTCTAAGACTAGGCTCCTTTGCTGACAGTTTGCGGAACAAACCCACAGCCGATCTAGAAGAATTAAGACATCTAGTGGCTATGTTCATGTAGTTAGAAGAACTTAAAAGACTTTTGCAACAAGGTCCAAGTCAAGACAACACCATACGAAAAGAGCTTGAGGGGCCAATATATTGTGATAGCCAAAAAGATCTCAACCACTAAAGAAATGGAAATTTTCTTTCCTTCATTAGCCTCTCAACCACCTCTCGAGCCTAGGGCCAATGTACTACTTGGTGCTTATGTAGGTCACGACACCAACTTCAGCTTATATTAGTGGAATAAACACCATTAAGCAACAAAATATTCAATAAGGAACTAATCAGGTGTTTAGGCTATTGGATTGAATTAATCTAGCTCATCCAAGCAAAAGTCCATTCAAATATTATAAATAGGTTCACATTTCTTAAGTATACACTATTCATTGATTGCACATTTATTATGCTTTCAATATGATTTGCTGATTTGAGTATTGAAGTGTTTTTCTTTGTAGAAACATCATTTCTCTTAATTAGAGAAATGCAAAGGAGACAAGCCGACACAGTCTGAGACCCGAAAACACATGCAAGCAAGCAAGCACAAGAGAGCAAGTTGAAGAAGGCATCTTGGTCTTATATGGCTATTTCAGTCCTTGTAAGAACATCATTAATTATTAATAATCTATAATTTTTCATTCGAAATTATTTTATTTGTACTATCTTCTCTTAATGTCATCAGCAAATAGAGTGAACATAAGTAAGTTTATGAGATGTCAACTAAGATTGAAAAAGAAAATTAAACTTGGAATGCCTAATCATCCGCCTTCATTGAACAAAATCAAGAAAATCAACAAATAAACCAAATAAAGTACACAAATATGCCACTCATAATCTTAAAAAGGTATATATTAAACATATTTCTTTTTCAATGAAATGATATTCTTATTTTTCTTATCGTAGATAAAAAATAGAAACATTACATTTTTTAAAACTTTGAATTTCAATACCTACCTCATAAATCACAGTAGCTCCTCTCTGTGTACCATCTCCTCCAATAATATAAACCTGTAACAAGAATCAGAACAATGAAAACCCATGCAATGACAATAACCTACTCAGGTTTCAAGCACATCGATATAACTAAACTCTAAATTTGTAATTCCAGCATTCATCATCATTAGAAACTTCATTATAATACAGTTGACACATGGTAAACCTGATTAATTCCTCGATCCTGGATGCTGTCAACTATCTTGCTGGTATCATGCCCCCCTCGTGACGTCCCAAGAATTGTACCTCCACGCTTATGGATGTCATTGACCACCTTAGGTGTTAAAGTAACAGTGTTCTTGGAATAAAAACCTCTATAACCTCCCTGTATAAAGTATGGATACAATATAGTGGTGAAGACAATGGATCAACTAGTGTAACTGACGTTAAAAGACCAACAACAGGAAAATAAAATGTGAATAGTAAATTGTCTCCATGAAACCCAAAAGTTTGTTTAGTCAAGTATATGTGGGAAATTCTCAATAAACACATGCATTAGTTTGCCAGAACTTGCAAAAACAATGACATGCACATATCTCATGTAAACACTACATCACACTTCGTATTCAATATGCTGTCTTTTGACAATAAATACCAAAATGTAGGATTCCTTAAACTACCAGTTATTGAAAGGTTTCATAGCAGCTAGTCAGCTTACCATCGTTACTAATGTTTTATTCACATATGTTTATCATCATGGCAAGAAGTATTTAAGAAAAAAAGGCTCACGATTTGTTTCATAGCCATAGGTCATCAAGGTTCCAAACTAAACAAAAAAAAAAACAAGTTCCAAACTGGTTCACTAACAACAAAACAAAAATTCCCAAATCTAATGCAGTGAAGAAAAAACAACTATGAGAGAGAGAACTTGCTTGACACAAACATTAAAATGATAACAAAGACAACTAGACGTGTCGAAAAACATTTAATGACAGCTAGTTTGTATACACTTCCTGATAAACATTTATGGAAGAAGAAAATAGAATGAATTAAGGAGATAAGCTGAATCCAACTTCTTGCTGAGTTTAAATTAATTCATGAACCTTAACCTTTTTCAAAAGCCTTTTCTTTTAACTTCTCCATGAGCAATTATTAAATAAACAGAGTTTGGTATTTTTACCTAGAAAATGTTTAACAAAAGCTCTCATAAGCTGGAAGCTAAACCAAACTGAGATTTAATTCAAAAGTTGCAACTTAGACTACATTTAACTGTATTAAGAATGTCTCTAAAAGAGGAAAATAAGGAATAAAACCAAACCAAGTGTTTGTACGAAATCAGAGTCTGTTTGATTAATTGTCCAGTAAACTATCCATGCAATTTGATTTACAAGGATGAAATAAGATTTACAAACACAAAGAAGGGACAGAGAAGCACACCATAGCGGTATAAGCTTTCTTACCTAATGCAAATCACAGGATATACAATCCACAGCAACAGATAATATGAACACACAACAAAAGAGAATTTTGTCACTCACATCTATGCCAAGGACTTTGTTAACACCATACATGTAAGAAAGACCACAGACAATTTCCCTTATGACAGTGTTGAGGCCAGGGCAAAGTCCGCCGCAAGTGACAATGCATGCGTGCACATCATCCGATCTAAAGTATACCTATTAGATTAGGTGTCGGTGAGTTGAAACGGAATAGATTATTCATTCTCAAATATTCTTAATATATGCAAACAACCAAGTGAAATTACCTTTTGTCGAGGGCCTGCACGTCTAAAATGTATACCTCTTGGACCATCCTTGTGAACAACAACCTATCAAAAAGGCCAAATAAAAGCATAAACAACAATGCTTCTTGGTAATGTTGATGTACAATAAATAAATCCACGATGCCATTTATTTTCCATCTTCACCGTTGAAAAGAAAGAGGTTCAGTTCAGTGTTTCCGTTAATGATAATTGATCAAGTATCAGTAACCGATGTAAAGAGTTTCTTGTTCCGCCAACCGTCGAACTAAGCGATAAACATTAACTCAATCGCAAAGTCGATACTTAATAGGCCGGGCAACGCAAAAATAATACATAGCAGAAGTGTTTAAGATGGATGAAACGGAGAAATAAATGCACAAACAGGTCGCCGTCGCAAATAAAAACAGATAGAACCTTCTGAGGCACAGTGTCGTCCATATGCACGAAATACTGCCTGAACAGATGAAAAAAAAAATAGCGAATCAAGGTTTCGATCAGAATACATTCCATTCTCAAATCACAATCACAGCACGAAGCAAGGCGATTCACTTACTTAACAACCGAGTAAGCAGGATTGGACCGAAGCGGATTCGGATACGTCTGCAGAAAGCAAAAAAGCATTACACATACAAGCGGCGAGTTAATGCGTCAATGTGACGCAGTTCACAAAAGTAATCGAGTAAATCCTAGAGAGAGAGAGAGATACGGGAAGATTTAGAATGTAATCGGTGAAATGAGGAACGTCTTCGAGAATGTAACCAGCGTCGCCATGGACGATCTTCAACTGCGAATCGGAATCGCTGGACGCCATTGTTCTTCCCTACGGAATCTTCGTTATTTATCTGTTTTTTTTTTCAGATTTTGTTTCGGACTGTGGAGTGGGTGAACGACGAAGTAAAAAGAGGTGGAAAGAGTTGAAAAGAGAAAGAACACTGAACTTGGTTGTGCGCGGATTTGTTTAGTTTCAACGAGAATCTAAGTCCTGACAGGTCACAATGGATCTGAACCGTCCGTGTGTGCCATCATCGTGATCGTGGTGGAGATGGACGATCAAGATCGAATCTGATAGTAGTGAAGAGCTGAGAGTGCGCGAAAAGTGTTTCTGGAATCTAAAGACTCGGTTTTACCCAGATGCGGTGGTCGCAGAAAACTGGTGGCGCAGTTTTACCGGTTACTGTTCAATTTAAACAAAAATAAGTTGTACGACCTCTGTTTTGGACTTCTTTTTTACTTGTAGAGGCGGTATTTCTTGCTTTTGCAAGAGTGTGCTATAACAAGTTAATTAAACCTGTTTTTGAAATAAAAACTGGATTTGAAGAAATAAAAAAAGGAAAGAAGTAAAGACCAAGAAAGTGAAAAGTTATCCTGTTGGAAATAAGAAAAAGAGGATGAAAAATGTGATGAAAGTTTGTAATAAATATGACTGATGTAATAAAATAAACCTAATTAAATATTACTTTAAAAAGTGATTTTTAAATGATTCTATTTCAAAATAAAATCATTAAAATATGTAAATTATTAATTTAATTTAATATTTATATTTTTATATTTAATCATGTAATATGTTAAAATAAAGATGCATATTTTCATTGTAATTTATTTAATTCTAATTGAGTTTGAATATTTGATTATAAAATTATGTTTAATATAAATATTATATATATATATATATATATATATGTGTGTGTGTGTGTCTGATTTTATCTATTTGTTTTATCTTTAAATTGTTTTGCCTTAAAAATGAAAAATATTTACAACTTAATTAATTTTTTTACTATTTCAACTTAATTTTTTTTAGTCGTATTTATTTTTCTGTTATATGTCTTTGGATAGTTTTTTATACTTCTTTTCACGTTAAAAAACTTTCAAATTAAAAATATCATTTTTTTAAAAGAAAAAAGGTAACCTAAAAAAGTAAAACGAAACAACAATTATTTTAATTTTAAAAAATAAGTCGTTTAAAGGGTTAAAATGAAAAATAGGAATTATCTTTATATAATAGTATACATAGTATAAATATAGATATGCAGTCAAACATTAAAAATATTAAATAAAAATAACTATTTTTAAAATATTAATTTTATATTATTTTCTCATTTTTAATTTGTTTTTTATAATTTTTAATTACTTGACTATTTAATAAAATGAAATTTAAAAAAAAAATTACATTAATTTCTTAAAATAATATTATTTAAATTAATATATATTTATTGATGATATAAATTGTTTATAATGTCATATAAAGACTGTAAATAAAAGTACATATATATTTTTATGTTAAATTATAATATAAATATATTTATTATTAAATATTTTCTATATTTTTTAAATTAAATTATAATATAAATATTTTTATTATAGAACATTTGTCTCGGTATATAAAAATTAAATTGATATTATTTAATAAAAATTAACCTTAATCATGTGTATATAAAAATTTGTATAAAATTTTAAATAATTATATTTGTAACATCGTAAATTAAAAAATTATATTCAATGTCCACTTCAAAAATATAAAATATATATTTATAATAAAAAGGACATTTTTCTTAATATAATAAAAAAATTATATTGCTTTAACTCATATTTTATTATTTCATGGAAATATAAAGTTTAAGATTTTAATAAAATTTAAATAAAAAGTTAAAATTGACAAACTAATTATTTTGAAATATATTATTAGACTTACATTAATTATATATATAAGATATGAAAAATTAACATAAGAAATAAGTTAATTATTAAGAAAATGTATTTGATAATAAAACATGTATTGTTTTTTATTGAAGTAGTATGTGGTTATTTACGATATAAAACACTATAGTAACTAAATAACTAAAAGGTGAAAATATAATAAAAATATATATAGTGGTCACTTTGAGGTTAAGTCGTGTATAATACGAGGGGATGAGTTTTGAACCTTATACAAAGACTCCAAGTGTTTTTTTTTTACTGGAAATTTGATTACTCTTTGCGACATTTTGAGAATTTAAAGTGCATTTCTAACATGGTATCAGAGTTATGTTAAAGTTTATTTTAGCGATATTTTTTGTTTTATGGACATTTTTATTCCACCTGTTATCGGGCCGTTATTGGACTACTCAATCTCTACTATCACGCACAAGATGTCTATACCTCGTGAATGGGGTGTGTTGAAAGTCTCACATCGACTAAAGATAAGGCCAAATTATAATATATAAGTGAGGTGAAAATCTCACCTTACAAGCCAATTTTGTATGGTTGAGCTAGGCTTAAACTCACCTTCTAATATGGTATCAAAGTTATGGTTAAGAGCCTATCCTAGCGATATTTCTCGTTTCTTGTATATTTCTATTCCACCCGTTGTCGGGCCACTATGGACCACCCAATTTCTACTATCACGCACAAGATGTTTATATCTCGGCATGGAGGGGGTGTGTTGGAAGTCCCACATCGACTAAAGATAAGGTCAATTTATAATATATAAGAGGTACAAACCTCACCTCACAACCTTACAAACTGGTTCTGTAGGATTGAGTTAGGCTTAAAAACTCACTTTCTAATAAAAAATGTTTTTTTTACTGGGAATTTGAATACTCTTTGCGACATTTTGAGAATTTTTTTGGAAATTTAACGTAATGCTTATAATAATTGAATATTATATGTTTTACTTTGGGTTGCTATGATATGTGAACGAGAGTCAGGTTAATACTAATTTGCTACCTTAGTTTGCTTTGGCCTAGTTAATATTGGTATCATCATAGTTGTGAAAGAGTTGAAATTTTGTTTAACCTTATGTGATACTTGATTCATGTTCTGATTGATTATAGTGGCATGAGAATGTTTATGTTGTGGTATATACTGGGTAAAGTCTGATATGATGTTGATTTTGTTGCTTGCTTCCAAGTAGGGATTGATTCAATATGTTGTTGCCTCGTAGGTAGGATCTTTCGTGGTGTAGAATGAGAAATTTGAATTTCAGAGGTTGATACTCAAGGACAAGATGAAAGGAAAATATTTTTTTGACCATTAAATAGCTTTAGAGAGAGAGTCACAATGTTATACCCACCATAAAAGGGTGGTGGTGGTTATGTCTTTTGGTTATATTTTGTTAACATAGGGTTGTAACTTTTCTCTCTCGAAGGCATAAAAAGAAAGGTAGTCACCTTTCCTCTTGTAAGAGGGTAAAGAGGTGGATCTCATCTCTAAGAGGCGGTATAAGATATGAGTCTCTTCATCCATAGTGGGTGGTATAATTGATTGAGATTTGAGTGTTGTCATTTCCTCTGTTGAGAGAGTAGAAATAGATGAATGTTTCGTCCGTAGAGTTTCGACTTGTGTTGAGTATGGTGTCGATGTGAGTAGTATTATATTTTTTACCCATAAGTCTTCGAGAAATACGAGAGATAAGTCTAAAGTTGTGGTGGAGGACAACTCGAATGAGTCTGTTTTGGTGAACAAGAGTGATGTAGTGAAGAATAAAATGTGACATACATTTGTAAAGATAATGGGTATTGACACAAGTTGCCTTTGACTAATAGACTTGTGTAGAGTTATTAAGTATGAGGCCATGCATGATTTTGTCTTAGTCTCTGATTGTTAATATAAGAGTTATTTCTTTACTAATTAATTGCATGACCTTATTTCTATATGTTATTGTTGTTGGCTTATCCTTGTTGTCTGTGTTTGTTGCGATGATCATATAACATTTGTGTTATATGGAAGCAGATGTTGGTGAACATATTATAAAAGTGGGGTAGGAGCGACGAAAGGATGAGGTAGATAAAAGGAAAATGGGGAAATTTTATCAATTTCATTTTGAATAAGATTTACTTTGTGAGAATGTAATGTGAATTTAAAAGTTAAAGTCATCTAATGACTCTTTATTGTATTATTTGATATTTGTGAATTACCACAAATAAGTCAAGGTTTTAATCTATTTATTTAATTTATTTCGTTTTCGTGACACTTTAAATCAGAATGTTAGAATATGAGTATAGCAAAACACACTAGAAAAAGAAATACATTAGGTTTTTTCATACATTAATTGAAACTGTATAAAAAAAACATTTACAAATCATTTTATACATTAATTATATAAGTCTAAGAATACCCTCACCTGACAAATTAACAGGTACAATAAAAAATATTAAACAAGTTTGTTGACATTGATTACACAAATCATTACACGCATATTTTCATACCACCATCAACTGAGTATAATAAAAAAATATTAAACAAATATTCTACACATTAATTACACAAATATAGAATATCCAGTGAGTTTATATACACTAATAAAATAAAAATAACTAAATATATCACTTTACTAAAAAATAACTAAATATACCACTTTACTAAAAATTAACTTCAAAATAATACAGTTAACTCAATTTTAGAAATTATTAATTTAGTTATCTTGAGAATGATAGCTTTCTAAAAGAAATAATAAAATTAAATAATATATAACTAACTTTGACCTTTTTGTCATTGTGACACTCGCGCTTTGACGAGGACGGAGAGTGATCGCCGGTGCAAAAGACACAAACAACGGCTCCTGACAGGCTTTCAGTGGGAGGGACACATGAAAAAACCGAACATACACATAAATGAGAGGGATCTAGAGACTGTATACGTACGAGACTATATAGTTGAATGATAGCTTAAAATAATTGATTTGGTTACTCATATCAATAAAATGCATTTGTTTTTGGTTAACCTAACCCATAAAAACTTCATGATTAAGCGTGCTTAGTCTGAAATAATATATATTTTAACTTTTATTGAATTATTATTTGCTATTTTGGTTTAAAATTTACACAATTAAATGTATATTTTAAAATATTTGATCTTAAAGAAAAAAAGAAGGTAAGAAAGTAGACACAATCCATTATCTAATAAAGATGAAAATGAGAAGAAAAAAATTATACTAATTAAATATGAGAATGAGATAAAGACGACTTTCTACCCTACTCTATGATTTTAACAAATTATAATAAGAAATAAATTTTAGTGAAGCTTCGAAACAACATTCCAATAATCAATATTTCTTATTCAACAATCTAAACAAATTATATTTATTTAATTTATTATAACACTATTTTTTAGAAATAATATATTTTTTTTCAATAGACATTGATTATATTTTACGTGCTTTGATACTTTAATAATACATAGTTATAAAAACAGAAATACAATACACTTAAACAGGTTCATTCAAATTTAATTTAGTTAGCACGTTAGATTAAGAAAAATAGTTTGGAATTTGCAATGTGTGTATATAATATAATATATTTCACATGACTTAATTACATAAGTTATTTTATAATAAATTTATAATTACTTGATTGGTTTTTTATATCAACATATATGCGTCTTTCTAATATATAGTATTTAGCTTCAAAAGTTTTATGAGTGCTGTAAAAAATGCTTTTGAGGAGAAATATGCAAGAAAAGAAAGGATCTAGAAAGCAACAGGATGGATAAGAGATACAAAACTGAAAGTTCTAGTCCTGAAGAAGACAGAATTATTGTCTCTCTTCCAACAAAAATAAAAATCTGAAACTTTATTTGCCATTTGAGGCGAGAGATGAATTAAAAAAAAGAAAAAGAAAAAAAGTACAGGTGGAACGTTCCGAGTGGATACAACGACGTTAACACAACACGAGTCCGGTCCGCGTAATAAAAATCATTTTTTAAAGTTGCATTTGCGATTGCGCATCAACACCAAACGCTCCCTTAACCCACCCAACCCAAACCCCAAATCCGAAACCGTCCTATTCCACGTTCGAATCAGGGGCATCTCTGAACTGGAAAAATCAGATGCCAGCGATTTGAGCGATACACAGTGAAGAAGCTGCGTAGTGCGTTTCGCTCTTCCAAATGGCGGTTTCCGATAGTCCAAGCGGTGCCTCCACGCCGCCTCAACAGGAACAAGCCAACAAGTACGGTTTCACGAAGCCTCTCTCTCTCGCGGGTCCCACCGACGCTGATCTCAACCGTAACAACGAATTGGAGAGGGTAATTAGTTTGTGATTCGTCTCATCTTCGATTGTTTAGGGCCCCGCGC
The DNA here is from genome assembly GCA_027742785.1 of Vigna reflexopilosa. Classification (NCBI taxonomy): domain Eukaryota; kingdom Viridiplantae; phylum Streptophyta; class Magnoliopsida; order Fabales; family Fabaceae; genus Vigna; species Vigna reflexopilosa. The sequence goes on along the minus strand of CM050918.1, from coordinate 7,596,605 downwards.
CTTCGCATTCTCGCTTACGTGTGAAACCTAAACTTCAAATTTGTTTTCTTTTGCTTCAGTTCTTGCTCGATTCGGGGCTCTACGAGAGCAATGATGAGTCCGCCGCGAGGAAGGACGTTCTTCACCGCCTCGATCAGGTTAACTGTATCTTCGATCTCGTTTTTGTTGTTATTTGAGCGCGTTGATTACTGCGTTGGTGTTCTGTTTATTTGCCTGTTCAGTTTTTGTGAACAGTGTTGTGGAATTTGTTTCATGTTGAGGAACATAATTTGAATTGAAACCTTTATGCTTGTCTAGGGTTCACCAGGGCTTTCGGATGGTGCCCTTTCTTTTTTGTGATTGAGGTTTTTCACTGTCCTTTGGATTTGATTTTTTGTAATGACCAAGTTAGCTTGCAATGTAGATTGTGAAGAGCTGGGTGAAGCAGTTGACGCGCCAACGTGGCTATACAGATCAGATGGTTGAGGATGCAAACGCAGTTATTTTCACTTTTGGTTCTTACCGACTTGGGGTGCGTTTGACATTGTGAAAATATTCATGCTTGTTTGGATTGTGGGGGTTTACACCAGACGCTTGCTTTGTAGTAGTTTATATCTGATAATTTATCCAGAGAATGCTTGTCTTGTTTAGATTCACCATAGAAATTAGCAAGTTATGAGTTGTCAATAGAAGAAGGAAATTAAATCTTGAAGTAGAAAAAGATTTGAATGAGAATTAATTTAAGGAGCAGGAATGCATTTATTGTTATTAGGATTTGCGAATAGCTAAAAGTCCGAGAATGCTTAGTCTGGTGGATCCTTTATACTTAACTTTTTATAGCTGCTTAAAGAAAGAGATCCCTGATGATGTTAAACGTTTTCTGCTGAGATTATGTTAATGTACACGTTTAATTCTCCTGGACTCGGGAATGCTGTAGTTCCAAGCCTTTTGTTTGTAACAATATTAATATTTCAATAATTTGCAGGTTCATGGACCTGGAGTTGACATTGACACTTTGTGCATTGGTCCTTCTTATGTGAACCGAGAGGTGACACACTTCTGCTGGTTATTTCTCCTCAATTTAGTAAAATCCCTGACACTGGTTATATTTTAGCCAATTTCTCTCTTTTGCAGGAAGATTTCTTCATCATTTTGCATAACATTCTGGCTGAAATGGAAGAAGTTTCTGAACTTCAACCAGTTCCTGATGCACATGTTCCAGTAATGAAATTCAAATTCCAGGGAATATCTATAGATTTGCTGTATGCAAGTATATCACTTTTGGTTGTGCCAGAAGTAAGTTTGGTTATTCATTCATCAGGGTCTTTGTATATTCTGAGTGCACACTTTCGTGGGGGACAATTTTATTAAAACTGCATTCTCGTAGGTTGAGAATTTGAAGATTTCCCTCACTTAAGCACACTGTCCTTCACAAATCTTTTACAGTTTTAAACCAATCACGTGTCGTATATAAGTACTGCTATCTCTTTGTTGTTTATCTTTCTTTTGTGATTTTATCATGTTTGGTTTGGAGGTAGGACTTTTGTCTTTTTACCCACGTTCCATGGAGCACTATTGCAATTATTTAGGGGTAGATGTTTTTGTTGTTTTGACTTGAGAGGGAAGATATTAAATTAGTATGCTGATTATTGACCTTCATGTAACATGTTAGTTTTGCTGAATGCACATTTTTTTTGTTGATCTAAATTTACTTGTGGTTTATTGACTTTGATACATTATATTCGTTAGGTTGGCAAACTGTATTGTATTTATAACCTGTCACCATGTATCCATTTCCTGTTTCCTTTTTTGCATTCTAATTTTGTGTGTTTGGTTGGGTGGAAAGCAAATAGGAAGGAAAGAAAACACAGATAAACACAGAGAACATGTTTCTTTCCATTGTACTTTCTCAGTCTTCCACCATACAATCTAGTTTATATAAACGTGCCTTTAAATTTGATTCGGTTTTCTAACATACTTATCTACAGGACCTGGATATCTCTCATGGTTCAGTGCTGTATGATGTTGATGAACCAACTGTTCGAAGTCTTAATGGCTGCCGTGTGGCAGATCAAATTCTTAAACTTGTTCCAAATATTGAGGTTAATATATATGTTCTTTTGTTTGATTAAATGAGATATTATATTTAATGGTTATCTTATTAATTTGATAGTCCATTAACCCTTGATAATGATAGCACTTTCGAACTACACTGAGATGCTTGAAGTTTTGGGCTAAAAGACGTGGTGTTTATTCAAATGTAAGAGCTCCCCCTACATTCTTTGGTCGTATTTTATTTCAACACCAATCGTATTTTCTTTTATAATGATTTTAAATACTGTTTTTTGGTGTGCTTAGGTTACTGGATTCCTTGGTGGTGTAAATTGGGCTATTTTAGTTGCTCGAATATGCCAGCTTTACCCTAATGCAATCCCTAGTATGTTGGTTTCCCGGTTCTTCAGGGTCTATACACAGTGGCGATGGCCAAACCCTGTAATGCTATGCTCTATAGAAGAGAATGAACTGGGATTCCCTATATGGGATCCTCGTAGAAATCCCCGAGATAGATTTCACACTATGCCAATAATTACTCCTGCATACCCTTGCATGAATTCAAGTTACAATGTCTCAGCAAGTACTCTTCGTGTCATGATGGAACAGTTCCGCTATGGCAATAAGATTTGTGATGTAAGATAAGTCTATTATTTCTTGGTATATTTTATTTGTGATTGTCTTTATTTGATTGATACTTCTACTGTTAGGAAATTGACCTCAATAAAGCCCAGTGGAGCGCACTTTTTCAGCCTTATATCTTTTTTGAGGCGTACAAAAACTATTTACAAGTGGACATAGTTGCATCGGACACAGATGATTTGCTAGCGTGGAAGGGCTGGGTAGAATCTCGATTGAGGCTGCTTACCCTTAAGGTACAGTCTTGTCATAGTTTAGTACAAGACCTTCCTGTATTGGGTTTAATTAAATTCTGTTCTCCGTTGAAAAAAATTTAATCTCTAAACATTTCGTAAATTCTTTTCTCGGTAGTATAGGTTTGTCATGGTTTGATACGTACAAGCTTTCTTGAACCTGGGATCATTCAAGTTCTATTTTTTTATTCATTGAAAATATTTAATTGTTGAACATATATGTATATTCTTTCCTTCCCATGTATTAAACATTGACAATATGGTTTTCAATTATTTGAGTAGATAGAGCGAGATACAAATGGGATGCTGCAGTGCCATCCTTACCCACATGAGTATATAGACACCTCCAAGCCATGTGCACATTCTGCATTTTTCATGGGCTTGCAAAGGAAAGAGGGAGTAAGAGGTCAAGAGGGACAGCAATTTGATATACGTGGAACGGTTGATGAATTTAGACAAGAAATAAATATGTATATCTACTGGAAGCCTGGAATGGAAATTTTTGTTTCTCATGTTCGTCGAAAGCAACTTCCTGCATTTGTTTTTCCTGATGGTTACAAACGCACTAGAATGCCAAGACACATAAGCCATCCGACTGAAAAAACAGGTGATGATGCCACAAAGTGCTACTCTGGATCTGGGCCATCAGAAAGATGCACCAAGAGGAAAAGTTACCCTGAAATGATGGAAAAGAAGCCAGACAAACCAGATAAACGGGCATCTATTAGCCCACAGAGGTTAGAAAGTGTTTCTCCTGAAAGTTGTACTAGTAAATCAGGTGGTACAGCTCAAATGAGTATTGATAGTATGGAAGGGGTTTGGGTAGCTGGTTCAACAACCAAGTATGCTAACAGCAATTGTGAAATTAAGTCATCTGATGTGCTCCCAGGAAGTGGACTAAGCTCTGTCGTAGCTGACATGCAGATAAGTGAACCAGGCTTTGTTGACACCACACATGATATGTTGAAACCGAGGAGTGTAGAAGTTCCTAATGAGGTAAGCTGCTGAATCAGTGGTGGAACCTTTGGAAGTTGTTTGGTTCATGTGAACTTCCTTAATTAGACGTTGGTGATGCATTTCAGAATGGAGTTGTTGTTGGGGACAAAGCTCAGGATCTGGCTTTAGATTGCTTGGAAAGTGAAGAAACTGAATCAACTAACAATTTTTCAAACTGTAAAGCGGGTGTCATCGATATGGATCAGCAACTAGACAAAGCATGTAATTTCATCACAAGGGATGAATGCTCAGATTATGTACCAAATGCCAGCTCCCAGAACCTCAGTTGCGAGGTGAGTTATTTCGTTTGAGGACTTTTTGGATTAGGACTATTGTGGATGGCAGTGAAAAAACTGGAAGTCTGGGAGATAGTGAGTCAGGGATCTGTGCAGGGTGATGTTTGTGTGGCTGATCCAGATCAGTTCTGAAGAGAGTGGGTGTTTTCTTGGAAATAGAGTATTTCAAAATATCAGGGCTCAAGAATATAAGGTTTTGAATTTTCTAACCTATTTGTTTTCTCGGTAATAGAGGCCTGTCTAATCTTACAACGATACTATTCAGTTCACCTCATCCTTTGCTTCGTTCTTTCATGGAAGTTACCAAAAATTTATATTTCATGAGTTTTCAGAATAAGAAGTCTAATCTTGTTTTGTTTTTTGGTCTGATTTGATTCTTTTTTGTTTGATTTTAGCTTTGTTTGCATATTTATAGCCAAATTTAGAGTATGGCCTGCCCCTTCTCTCTTGCCATATTTTCGGGTCTTATTTCTATGAACAACTGTTTTAATGTTGTATATTTTCCTGTTTCTTTCAAGATAATTTGACTGTCAATTTCCATGGTAATTTAATTTCTTAGTTTTCTGACTGGTGAATGTGTGGTCGCAGGTCCTGCACCACTATACGTGCTATGTTTCCAGTAACTGTGCTTAAGAACCTAACTTGTTTTGTGTATAGAGAGACTCAGAGACCAGACCTTCCTATTGTTTCATTTAAATTTTTTGTTTAATACATTTTTCCCTAATTGTTATTATTCTTTCTATTTTCTATATTGTGTATAGCCAGATTTCAGACTCAGAAGTGTTGTAAATTTGAAGATGGGCTAGGTCAGAATCTCTGCGGAACTTTTGAAAAATATGTTTGTCAACTCTCTTAAGATTGTTTTTATACTGTGCTCTTTGCTTTTCGTTTTGTAGGTGGACGAGTTTGGACTGAATCCCATGATGTTTGAGAGGGTTAATGGCTGAAATTCCTGTCACGCTGCTACCCTGTGCATTGTTGGTGGCTGTTGCTGTGCTGAGATCCTGTGAGCGGGACTAAGGCTGTAATAGAACAGTGAAAAAAGATACAACAAATGATGGCAGTGAAAGAGATTGGGGTTTGGGGTATATGGCATTGCGATGATCGTTTGTGTACATAGATGAACAGCATGACGGAGACGCTTAAATTGTGGTCTCGTCCTGTTGTGTGAAACATGCGCTCATCCCATCTTCAGAGCTCTGAATTGTCTCATAAACCTTAACATATCTACTTGGATTTTAAAGGAGTGGGAACTTTGTATTTTGCTTATGACGTAGATGTGATCGATACGTTATGTAAAAAATGGCTACTTCGGCTAGGTTATTTAGAAGAGAAAGTGGTAAAACAAAAATATATTGGCGGCAGAATGGGGTAGTCTTCCTTGTTTATCCTTTCTTCGGAAGTTTCGGTGGGAGGTTCCTTCTGTTTATTGGGTTTCGTTGGTCTTTCAATTTAGTGAAACACTTTATCTTGTGAAAATAGTTTCTTTCATTAGTGCTCTTTCATGGCTTTCTTTTATGTTTTTGCTACTTAATTTGCTTGATATTCATTTTGCTTCGAGTGAAAAACCCAATGAAGCAGGATTATTCTGAATTTCGCGCTGATCACTTGAGACAATCGTATGTAAACCTGTTACGGGTAAACCTAGTTAACAAATTGTGGTGCTTACACGTTAATCACATCCAAAACTTCGCATTTTTCTTGGAATTCTTCTTTTGGTCGTATGTGTATCTCGTCTACCTTTTTGCATCACATTCATCGAATACGTTGTAGGTATGAAAAAAACTTACGCGGGAGTATACTATGTTTTTCAAAATAATACTCTTTTAATGAGAAAACGTTAGTAATTCACATTCGTGCATAATACTATCTTTACATGCCGTACCAACAGCTTGCTTAATTTTTGCTTACAATATTCTCTTGCAACTAGAAATGTACCTTGTATCACCAAGATGAGTTATTGGTTGCAGCATTACTCTCCTTGTAACTACAAACGTACCTTGTGTCACCAAGTAGAGGAGCGATATCAAACTCATTTCCCATTTTTCTACGTGTAGAACCTGAATGACAACACCGAAGTACTTGCAAAATCTCCTTCGTGGAAGGTCTGGTTGAGGGCAAGGAGCTTGTGCAAAGGAGGCCCAATTTGAAGACATTAGCCATCTCTTGCGCATAACGTGGTTCTTTGACATTCTCATCGAATGCATCAGTAAGGCTCTTGGCTTCATTAAAATGCTCCCACGCCCATTCAACTAAGCTGCATGCACGCTCGCCGCTTATATTAGGCTTCCTTCCCGTAACAAGCTCTAAGAGCACAACACCAAAGCTATAAACATCAACTTTCTCGTTAATCTTAGTTGAATAAGCATATTCTGCAACGCAAGTGAAGCACATTATCAGATCAGCTTACTTCAGTATCAATATAAAAAGTTCTGTAGATGGCAATTTAGCATCATTTACCTGGTGGAATGTAGCCAAAAGAGCCTGCTAGTGCAGACATGGTGTTTAGTTCACCGGGCTTTGCCAACATCTTGGCGAGCCCAAAATCTGCTATTTTAGCTCTGAACTCTGAGTCCAACAGTATATTGCTAGATTTGACGTCTCGGTGGATGACGGGGGGTGAGCATTCATGGTGCATGTAACACAGGCCTTGTGCAGCCCCAATGGCAATATTCAACCTCGTTGGCCAACTCAACCCAGGAGGCGATGTTTTTTCCTCTGCATGAAGCCAGTTGTCCAGGCTTTGATTTTCCATGTATTCATAAACAAGAAGTTTGGAGTTCTCACTTGCATAGCAGCACAAAAGCTTCACTATATTCGAGTGTCGAATGTTGCCCAGGATCTCAACCTCAGCCTGGAACTCTTTCTCCAACTTGTCATCCACATCCTCGCGATTCCAGATCCGCTTCACCGCAACATACTCACCTGGACGATTTGAAGCAATCCGGTAAACTTTCCCAAACCCTCCACTCCCTATGAGGTTATTGTCTGTCAAACTCGAGAGGAAGTTTATTTCCGTGAGATCAAGCTTCTGGAATGAAGTGAGCCTCCACGTTACAACCTTATTTTTATGCCCGCAGTGCTTTTTGCCCCATTGCGTTTTCAACATACAGAAGACCAAGGAAGCTATTGCCGCTAACACAACCGCAGTGGCAGCCAGAACCAGGGCCAGTGATTTCGAAGACGAATTGCTCGACTGTGGTGCCGCTGACGCGGTTTTGGTCAAGCAGTTGTCAAGGTGAACATTTGAATTGTAAGAACATAGATGAGGGTTGTTCAAGAAACTGTTTTCAAATGCGAGATTATTGAACTCATCAGGAATTTTCCCAGATAGCCGGTTGGAGGACAAGTTGAGGAAAACAAACCGCAACCTATCAAACTGAGGAGGTATTTCGCCTGATATGTCGTTTTGAGACAAGTCCAGGTAAGCCAGGCGGGGAAGAGCAGTAATAGCCGTGGGAATCTGGCCAGAAAGTTTGTTTCGTGATAGTGTCAAAGTGTTCAGTGATTGCCACGAAATAATCTCAGATGGAAGTGCACCCGAAAGTTGGTTACCATCCAGCATGAGAGCAGTAAGCTGTGAAAGTTGAGTCAATTCCCTTGGAATTTCACCCAAAAGCATGTTGTTTCTGGCATCAAGAAACATCAGATTTTTGGCTGAAGTAATCCCAACAGATATCCCACCCGAGAAGTTGTTGTTGGCGATCTCAATCCTCGTCATATTCCAAAACACTTGACTCGGAAGAGGCCCAGAAAAAGAGTTGTTGCTCAAAATCAAGGACGAAAGGTTATTCATAGTCCACAAACCCAAAGGAACCTCACCCGAAAACTTGTTATTATAAAGCTGAACCGTGGCTAGAGAAGGACAATTCCCAATCCACTCAGGCAAAACCCCACTAAAATTGTTGGAAAATGCAACCACACCAATAAGGGCACCACCTGCACATAAATGTTCCGGCAACCCACCACTGAGCTGGTTCTCAGAAACCTCAAACACTGTAAGCTTGGAATGCAAGCCTAGTTCTGGAGGCAGTGTTCCACTCAAGTTATTGCTGAAAACCCTGAAATAGATGAGACTAGGAATTTGGCTTAAACTTATGGGAATCTCACCGACCAAGTGATTTTCGTACAAGTGCAAGGTACTCAAGTTCTTTAACTTTCCAAACTCTGGGGGTATGGAACCCGTCAAATTATTCTTCGCGAAATCAAGCTCGATTAATTCCAAACACTGCATCGTAGCACTAGGAATCACACCCGACAATCTGTTACTGAACAGGTACAAGAACCTCAACTTCCTCAGCGAGAACAAATTCCTCGGAATGCTCCCTGATAACTTGTTCTTCCCCAAATCCAACCGTTCGAGGTTCGTGAACATATCCCCGAAATATTCTGGAATCTCTCCGATCAAGTTACACTGCGGCATATACATAGACCTCAAATTTTTTAATTTCCTAAACTCCAACGGGAACTCCCACGGCGCTAGTTTGAGATTATAAGCCAAACCCAAAAATTCGAGGTTCAACAAGTTTCCGATTTCCCTGGGGACAGTTCCCTCGAAGTTGTTTGCGGAAAGATACAGCGTTTGCAGTTCTGACAGGTTCCCAATCGCGGCCGGGATCTCTCCGGAGAAGGAGTTGGCGCTGAGGTCGAGGAAAGTGAGGGTTTTGAGGCGGTCCACGTCGGCGGGGATCGCTCCGGCGAGGTAGTTCTGAGACAGGTTGAGGTACCGGAGGTTGGAGCATTCGTACAAGGTTGTCGGAAACTCGCCCGAAATGGAGTTGTTGAAGAGGTTAAGCTCAAGTAGGTGTTTGAGGTTGCAGATTGTGGAAGGAAGGCTCTTAGTGGTGGTGATGCCTTTGCTGGAGAGGACTAGCTTCGTGACGGCGCCGCCGCTGCTGCATCCAATCTCCGTCCAATCGCACGGCGAAGACGGCGAAGGTTTCCATGATCGGAGCGACGGTGGGTCTCCCAGTTGACGTTTGAGAGTGAGTAGGATTGTTTGTTCAGTTTCTGAAATTACCCGAGAGGGTACAGCGACGCTGAATAACAGAAAGAAATGAAATGAAATAAAGAGGGGCACTTTGGACATTTCGCAGTTTCAGTTAGGGATTTTGCCGGGAAAATGTGATATCAAAATTCGAACATGAGGAGCTTGAGGTTTTGTTCTGTCTGTCTTTACTCTGTTATGTGTTTGATGTATTGCGATGTGTGTGATGAGTTTATTATATATTGAAAATAATCACGGGAAAAATAATATAAGCACTAGCAATGAACTTTAATTACACGGGCGATGCTGAAAATGATGGAAGCAAGACGAAAGTGATGTTTGGCTAGGTTAGAGTTTCGTTCAAACACGACTGATTAAGATATTGTGTGGCATTTCTTGGATTTTTTTCAGTGGATATCTTTGGTTAGTTAAAACTACACAATTGAAAGGACACGTCATCATTGTTTTTCTTTTCTCTTTTTTTTTTTCTTGTTTTGGTTCCATTTTCTACCATCAATGTTTATTCTCTGGCAAATTGATTTGGTTTAAATAGTTTCATTGGTTTCTTAAGCCTCTAAAGGGGAATTGGGCCACAAACGCATGGGTGAAGGAAAAGAGAAAGCTAGTCAACAGTGCTGAAGTGAATATCTTTATGTTACTATACTGAAGCACGCTACCTTCATACTTTCTACCTCAAACCACCATTTTTCTTTCCAATAATATGTATCCAATATGGGACAAAGGTAACCTAATATCATATAAACCAAAAATTGATTTTTTTTTTTAATTTTTAAATACCTTTTTGAAACTAATTTCAACCAAACATGCATTACCCTTTTACTCATATTGTATGGAGTATAGAAACAATTGGTACAAGAAGACCCATATACAAAGGAATCTAAGTTAATAAACACTTGCATACATAAGGAAATTTATATAACCTTTGTGAGATCAACAAACCCAAAAGCCTCAATTCCTAACTATATTCTCTTCGAAAGCACACCGAAATGCTTCAATTTTACCAAAAAGATTCACAATGCCTTTTAGAAAACCATTCTCCACAGCTGAAACATACATCTGTCAGCTATAGGGCCAGAACTGAATTAATTCCTTTCCAATTAGTATGATCACTTCCAAAATAAGGTTGCACAATATTTATGGGAAATAACTAATGACTATTATTTAATCTCCTTTCCATCCTAACACGCCACTGAGATTCCTGTATTTTGTATTTCACCCTTCAAAAGCTTTTTACACACAGCAGAATTTGACCAAAATGTAGATAACACAACATACACTACACCATTTGAGCACTTTCAAGTACTTTCATCAGAGTCTTGTAATGTAGTACACAGATTGTAGAATCATTAACTTTGCCAGATCATGTGTCTGTGATTTTTTTTTATATTTTTATTCAATGTATAACATAAATTCATTCTTAGATTCTTAATAATAATATTGTCATTTAACTTATATTCCTTGAGTTTTTACATTTGAACATTACAGCTTGTGATATTTACTGTGGCCTAAAGAAAACAGAAAAGAAGTTGGAAGTATTATTAAAAGTTTATGTTCAGTCATAGAAATAGTAAAAGTCAACGAGGGTTTGCATTTTAAATTTACTTCTCTTAGTAATAATAACTAGTAAGACTCTTTTAAGAAATTGATCTGATCTTACCATACCATGAATTACAAGTTGATATTTTCACAAATTGGTTTGGTATTACCAACAATGAACCAAACCCCACTTCATTATTTTTAGTTCTTAGAAGATGCTAAAATGCTTTATTTGGTTAGTTGCAACTTGTAACAGACCAGAATAACAAGTCTTTCACATTGGAGAAGGAAAATAAACCCAGGAATTGGCACAAGTTGTAGATATGTTTTCTTCAAGAGCAATGCACATAAGCACACGCAAGTTGTTTTAATGTATAGTGGAGAATAACTTATTTCCAAAAGTAGCTAAAGCAAAAGAAAGACCCACTGAACTTATATTGCACTTGTTCAGTCACTTCTATTACTCCTCTGCCACCTCAACTTATGCCATTTTCCACCCTCTTGCCCAGCATACATACGTTCATGAAAATCGTCCAAAAAAAAGTTGACCACACAAATAATTGGACTCTTCAATTCATTATGATTGATTGATTTTCATTAAACCTCGACAATCTCATACACTCTGGTCGATTTTCATTGAACCTTGATAATTTTTAATTAATAAGTGTAAATTAGACCTAAGATCAAATACAAATAACAAAAACTGACAATAAAATAAAAATTAACTTAAAATAAAATTTACTTAATTTATCTCTATCTTATATTAATAAAATAAAATAATACTCCTCCTAAATAAATGGAAAATCAAAACTATCTATTCTTATTTTATCTCTATCAAAATTAAATTAAATATTGCTTACTTCAAAACAAATAAAGTAAGATTTAAACAAAATTATTAATAAACTCATAAAATTTTAATTTTATATAAAAAAAAATGTACCTAAAATTTGACCTAATGTGTTTGGCTTTCCTTCGTATAAAACGTGATTTTGTTAACAAATGTTTATCTGTTGAATAAAATTGATTATGTTTTGTTCTGAGATAGGTTTTCTCTGTCTAAGATTGTATATTAAGAGCACTCAGAGTTCTTTGAATGTCAGCGTGCTCATGTATGTAAGTTACTTCACATTAATGATATGACAGTCTTACGAATTCAAACTTGGAATTGATAGTTTCACATTAAAAATGCCAGTGAGATAAATAATATATATAAAATAATCGTAAATTTATTATTAATTTTAGAATATAAGTGAACATAAATCTTATATTTAAAATTAATCAATTCAATACTAATTTTAATCAAAATCAAATTTTCGAAGAGTCATATAAACATTAGACATCACAAAATATGATGGTAATATACAATTGATTAAAAACAATTTCACCAGTGGATAACATATGAAAATTACTTGGAGCAGAGCAGGCAATTTATTCACTGATTATTTTATGAATAAAAGCAAGATTTTGAAAAGATTTCAGTGAAACTGACCCATACCATACTCTGGAACATGCTTTGCAATGTTAGTACAATGATAGACAATGGACGTATTTGAAAATTATTAGAGTTTGGCATGTCGTACATGTTTTAAACTTATGTTTTCTTGTATTCTGCAAAACCGTAAGATTATATAGTACACACATTCAAGTAAAAATGAGCTGTCATCTGTAGCATGTGTGAACTATGAAGCCAAGGGAAACAGCAAAACCAAATTTGTGTGCAGCAATCTCAAGATGTCATAGCAGTTCTCATATTGTATTGTTCTATGAAAAGCTTAATATTTTATAACCAACACAAAAAAGTTAACACTTCTCACAATCAAAATATTATTAAAATACGCTGATAGTATAAAGTATTTTATTGTATGCAATAAGTTTGCTAATTTTAAAATTAGATTGTGTAATTAAAAGGAAAATGTGATCATAGTTTTTTTCATAAATGGTTGTGCATTTCATACTTGTAACCAGCAATTTATAAATAAATAGGAAAATTGTATTGATCATTATCAGATTATTTAGCCACATTTTTACATTTATACTAAAATGATTTCTGACATTAATGTTTCACGACAATCAGACTCAGATAATTGTGAAGTTCATGACAATCAGCCTTCACACTTATCATCTCTCAATATAAAGAATTAACAAATGTAGATAAAATATGAATCAGAAGAGATAATTAAATAAATATAAAACGAAGACAATTTAATGTAACCAGGAGAGTTTTTTTACTAGTTGGAATAATGCTGTTCCCAAAGGGTAAGTTGAAATAATGCAGCTAATATATATATAATTCCACTTTATTCAGATAAATTATCTTTTTCTGCCTATCTCTAGCTATCTTCACACATCTCAAATGCAAGTCATTTGAACGTGCAAGCAAAGGCCCTATTGTTTATACATAAAAAGTTTGTATTTGTTTATGTTCTTGCAAATTCCACGAATGGATCCAACTGCAGCAGCAGCTGTAACTAGGAAGCACATAAGGCTCAATAATTGAAGCATAAACCACTTCAATGATTGTGTTTTGATCTGTTTCTGTGCAATGTGCATTTGTATAGGGAAGAAAACAATGAGAGGCCAGAACCCAATTGCTCCAAGCAAGCCAAGAAACTCATTGAAAAATGGCATGGCCATGGCAAGAACTGTGGCTATTATCACATATGCTGTCCTCCAAACAAGCCTAAAAAAGTTGACTTCACATGACAAGAACCCCATTTTGATTGGGTAGCCCTTGTTTATGAAATCTGACTGAGGCCAAGCCACATTAGCTCCCATCTCAACTACACGAAATAGTGGTTGAGCCATTACCTGTGTCACATAATGTTATATCTCACACTGCAGAATAGAGATTTTACACATACAGAGAGACAAGTTGAAAACTTGATAAATAAATAAATCAAAGGGTCGAACCTGATATGCTCCCACCATGTGGATTACAATGAAAACATTGCCAAGGGCAACCAACCAGAATGGCTCATAAAATCCAAAGCCAGTGAGGATGTTCCCAGGTGTGTCATTTCCGAAAGCAGCATACCCCAGTCCACCGCATAAGATGAAAAGTATTGTCATTACTATGATTCCTAACATATTGGCCCTTTTCATCTGTACGCTTTCTGGTGGATATGACTTCAATGTGTCCTAAATAATATATGCATGCATGTAAATCCATATATTAGCAAATCTAATGAAATCACTTCTTTCTATATAGTATTTTCTTAGTATAATTAGCTTACTTTAATAATGTGTTCTTGCTCACTTACCATTATATCATAAATAACTGTAGCAAAAGAGGAAGCAAGTGCAATGTTTCCCAAAGCACTGAAAACCTTCCAAACTTTTTCTCCTTCAGATAGGTCAGGTCCTATTTTTTTTCCAAATAAACTTGTTGGCTGTCCTTTACCTGTTCACAGCCCCAAATGTTTCCATCGTAAGTTGTTAGGACACTGCTATATTGAAAAACTATGACTATTCCGTACTAGGACTAATTTTTAGAAGAATTCTCTCTGCTGCCCATTCGCATAACCATTGTAATCATAGGATGATATGCTTCCTGGTAGTTCTTTTGGGTCGTGCAATGTTGGTTGGATCGCTATCATAAGCAGTTAAACTTACTCAATTGAAAGAATGTTAGTGGCATCATACAGAGAATCGTTGTATACAACACTCTTGTTTACAGGGGTGCAAACGTCAAATAAGCTAGCGGCATTCTTTGAAAATATATAGTATAAAAACTAAAACCTCGGAATTAATATAGGTGAGTGCTATAGTACCTTGGACCACCACTGCCAGAGAAAGCCCGCTTCCAATGAAAGCATAACCAAAAGAGGTAGCGGCAGCAACGGTTGAAATCCACGTTAACTTATGGAAATTTGGGGTTTGAGACAATAAAAGTTGCACGACCCCAAAACCAATCATATAGGGATTATTTGAAAACTTGCAATAAGCATCATGGCCTTCTCTGTGAAAGCAAATGGCTTTTTTTATTGCCCTGCATCAACCATAGCACTATCATTATGTGCACTCACCAACACAAATAGAATTAAGTAGTTGAAGAATGTGATAAAACAAAACAAAAACGTACACCATGCTTATAGAACTAGTTATACAGTAGCCCACTGTAACCCCAGCGAGCTTTGCATACAGAACCGATCCACAAAACAGGTGCATTGTTCCGCCTAATTCATCAAATGGCAACATGAAATTCATCAAACATTTAATGGGCAAGTGAAGAATTTATGCACATGAGTTGCTAAGGAGGTAGATTATGATACCTAGGTATGAATTGACGGCTTGCATGTAAGTGTAGTTTCTCTTGCCACTGATTGGGTCAGGAAATCTGTAGCAATCAGCTATGCAATGGTAAGTGTACATGGAAATGCATGCAAATGTGACCATAACACCTATCCCAGCAAGCCATCCAAGTTGGGCCATGGCCCATGCCAGAGCCAGCACTCCTGCTCCGACCACCACCGTCACTATGTGCGTCGTAGCAGTGAACACGTTCCCTGCAACCAACCATGTCAACCCACGTAAACTTTTTTTCAGTTTATTCTGGTGCAGGTGAAACAATGAAACAGTATCATTTATATTACTTGAAGAATGTATTTTCTTTTAAAAAATCAATACTTTAAGCGACATTCTCTAAGCTTGAACATTGGAAGAAACAATCAATAGATAAAATCACTGTCGACAAATTGTTGTCTAGTTGTTTATGCTCGAACTTTTTTTATTTGGATGAAAGTAACACTTATGACGAACTTTCCAACTTTGGGTCAAATCGAACGCGTGACTCCATTTTTCTTTCAGTTCACGTGTCTACAAAAAATAAACACTTAATTCCACTTTAAAAATATTAAATAATCCTTTAACATTATAAATGTCAAACACTTCACCCGTTTCAATATATAAACATAACTTAATCCACTTAATGTTTGTCTGACTAAAATGTTTCACTGGACAATCCAAAACACGAGAATTTGTTAAAAACGTTCAAACAAGTTGGTGAGCAAAACGAATGATAAACAAAGAATACCTGAAACACAACTTCATACTGGT
Source organism: Vigna reflexopilosa (assembly GCA_027742785.1). Lineage (NCBI taxonomy): Eukaryota > Viridiplantae > Streptophyta > Magnoliopsida > Fabales > Fabaceae > Vigna > Vigna reflexopilosa. The sequence continues at coordinate 7,580,811 of CM050918.1, read as the reverse complement.
ATACATGACTTAGAAGACTGTTCATTAAGAAAGTTATGACCTAAACTTCTGTCTTTCAAAAAAAATTTGTTTGTTCTTTTCACTCCAGGATGAATATTCTAAGAGACACCCATTTCAAAAGGAGAAGGGACGCGTGAAACTTTTGCAGGATAAGCAAGAGATACAGTAAAAATATCCCGTGAACATGGGACTTGTCGATTTCCCTGTGGAAATGGAGTGAATGACTTGGCAACACAGAAGAATACGCATCTTGATTGTATAGGGTGCGTTAAAAATGGCCAGAAGATTTTCTGGCATTTGCTGAAAGTGTGTCAGCATCTTTATCTTTACACTCTGTGATGTCTGAACTATAAAGGATGAAACTTTGCACATGGTTGGTAAGAAACTTGATCAGTTGCCTCTTTGGACCAGCTAGCCCAATAAAATAACACTCTATTCGTTCAACCAGTTTCTTAGATGTAAAATTCAATTCAACTCTCATATTACATAGTTAGTATATGTTTCATTTGTTCGGCGAATTCATTTATCGTGAACTTGAGCAGTGCTCTAAAGGGCATATCTGCATATACTTGCGTTACATTACACGTCAAAACAAAAAGAGGGTTGGTTGAGCGCAGAAGACAGCCCAAAATTTCAATATTCCAATTTTGCCGTCTTAATCATGAATTAAATAATTTTGCTTCCGGTTTTTTAATAAATCTCGGAGTGAAGATAAAAACGCAGACAGATATGCAGGTAATATAGCAGAAGATGAAATGTTCTGAGAAGGATAAATACATGAAAATAGGGAAATGAGAAATATGCGGAAGGAATACCGAGTCCTTATAAGAAGGAGAAAACTTAGTAAAAAAACTTGATAGATTCGAATAATCAGGGAGTTAGCAGAGAGATAGGAGAGGCTAACTGAAAAGAAAATTAACAACAAAAAAAAGTGTGGATTAAGATTTGATTAGATTCGAGAATTCCATTACACATCACTCTAATTTTTCTCAGTGTCACACTTAACAGTCTGTACACGTTCACTGTCAGAATCAATTCTACAAAAAGTGGCATTCTCTTACATGACAAGATTAGCTTCAATTTTAAGAATCTTACCCACTCATGCATGAACATGCGTTAAAGGAATATCTCAAATAGCGTGTACTGATACAAGTATATACATAAATGAAAATCTTCTGACATGCAAATCAGCCTTCAGAAACGTCCATGAAAAGGAGTTTTCTATATTTATGACAGAAAAAAGTTGTCATTAATGTTAAAAACGCGGTATCAATAGATCCAAACGTGAAACAGACGGTTTTTAATTGACGTTTTTGTCGTATTATAGAACATCTGTTTCAGATGGCATCCATTGACAACAGGAAGATGCGTTCAGTGCAACAGATTGAATGAAGGAAAAAAGAGAGAAGCAAAAGCAAAACACATATATATATATATATATATATACTAACCGGTTCTTTTGGCTCTTCCATCATCATCGAATCTCGAGGAGTCTCTCTCGGGAGCGTTTTTGGCTGCTTCAACGTCCATGGTTGGGCAGTGAAGAAAGCGAGAAAAAAAAAAGGTTGAGAAGTTAGAGCATGAAAGTGTAGAAGAGAAGAGAGAAGAGTGATGATTGAGATGAATTTGAGAAGAGGCAATGAGTTTATATAAGCGGTGTGATAGCAGAAACAAGTGTTGTATCTGTTAGCCAAATGGCTTTGCATGCGACATTGGTGCTTCCGTTTACTTGTCTCATTGTCTTAATCGCTGCACTCTTCTTCCTATTTTTATGCTCTCTTTTTATTTTTAATTCACCCTTTTCCAACACTACACATACTGCAATCATTTATTTTTTTTTTAAAAAACATGACTGTAATGAAACATGTCTTACGTGTACACATCCCGTGTTTTAATTCATCACGTTTATCACACCTCACGCAGTTTTTCTTTTTTTACTTTTTACTATTTCAGTTAACTTCAAATCTATTACTGGTGTTTATAATTAGAGCTCTATAAAAACGAATATAGAAATAATCAAAGATCCTTCAATCTTATTAGATCCATCATTATTGATATGCAAATCAGATACTTATACAATTCTAGATCCAACAAATACGAGACATCTTTTGAATCTTACCATAACTAAAAATAATCTTACTTAAATCTTACATTAACTAAAACTAATATAAAAAAAATCTATAAACTTATTACTTCATTGTTTTAGATAAGTAGTTAATTCACATACTCATTCAACAATACCTCTGCAAATTTAAGTCATTAGGTTATAATTGGACACTGATTCTAAATAAAAGAAAATTTTGTAACATAATTAAAATTGTAACAATTTGATCTTCATTATTCAATTTATGTGACTACATTAATTAACGAAATTTTCCATTACCGATAATTGGTTCACCATTTATAGTGCATGTATAATGCATGAACAGAGAAACATAATGGGAATGGACCAGCTACTCCTTATCACCTTACTCAATATCCCTCTTTTAATTAAGGTTTTTATAGAGGTATTTAGGAAAAACAAATTATATATATATATATATATATATATATATATATATAATTTAAACGAATTCACATAAAATATTCTTCTCATTTTAAATAATGAGATTTATTTTTTGTTGTGTGATATTTAACTCGTATTTATATATAAGACTAAAAAAATTATTTCCAATCTTATGCTCCAGAAAATATCATTTATAAAAAAATTAATTATTTGATACAAAATATTAGAATTAGATTTTTTTTTATTAATTATATTTGAGATTAAAATTATAAAATAATTTTTGAGAATTTTTGAAAAATATTTTTCACTCTCATTCTATATATAAAAAAGTTTTGATACAAAATTCATGATAAATAAAATAATTCTAGACACAATATAATAATGATAAATAAAGTAATTTTAGACACAATATAATGATATACATAAAATAGTTTTAAACACAATTATAATGATGATAATTAAAGATAATATAATGATATAAATAGGATAAATATTCTAATAATTATATAATAAAAAAATACAATTCTAACGGTGACTATGAAATGTTCCTGAGCTGCGTGAGTGGGAGAGAGATTCGAATAAAACAAAACGAATAAAAACTAAAAGGAGGAAAATTTGGTGTAGAGAGGAGAATTATCCAACATTTTAGTGTTGAAAACTTTTGTTTTTTTTTTGGGTACCGTGGAAAACCTTGATCTTAGTAAAAAAAGAAGCAAAAAGGTATAGTTGCAGTTAAATTACCTATTTATTAATGAAAAAACCAAATATATTTTCTTTTGTTTATTATCATGTATTTGACGAAAGTAAATGACCAATGGTAACAAAAATTACTTGTATTGGTTATTGATGATTTTGATAGTGTTATTGTTAGGGTTGACTGAGACTTTTTCTAGGAAGCATGATTTAGTGATTGACTAATTATGATTATTCAAAAGGTCTTGATATTTATGATATGGAAAATTATCAATGTTTGAGTCATAAAGACTTTGAAAAATGTATAATAGTTTAAATCCATAAAGAATAAATAATTTATTAACTGTTAGATGAATACAAAATTTGAGATGGGAGATTAAAAAAAAATTCAAGTATAAAATTATTTATAGAGTGTTACAGTTCTAGACAGTAAACTCTAGACATTTAATCACATTATTAAACATTAAATATATATTTTTAATGGTTTATAAATGACATAAAGTGTTCTAAATTTGAAATGAAATGAATCAAGTCACGATTAAATCATAAAGGTGAAATTATTATATTTTTGCATTTGTATTTTGAGTATATAAATAATCATTGATTTAGTAATAATCAAAATCAAAATCACAAGTTTCTGTCCAACAATTATCTTCATAATCAAAATCACAAGTTTACTTTTTAATAAGACTTTCCGTAAAAAAGAATCATTCCAAATAATATCAATTATGGTTTAATAAAGTGAAAAATTGTACTTTCCTAAATTTAACATAAATCAAAATAAAAATAAAAAGTTCTAAATAATTTCCCACCATAGTAGCTACAGGTATTTTAGTGCTTCAACTTAGATTTTTACTTGCCAACTCCAAAAAGAAAATGTTGAATTATTACAAAATTGCATAAAAATGATTACAGAAGCACTAACACTCATAGGTGAGGTCTTCGGACTAATTAATAATGTTGAAGATAAATTTGAGAAAGAATTTAACAGTGTAAACGACAAAAGTAAATGTTGAAAGAGTTTTAGTCTTTAAGTGAGATAATTTGATTTAACTTATATTAATGAAACTTTAAGTAGCCTTTTGAATATTGAAAGGACAATAACCTTTTTTGTGGTAAATATTAAAAGGCCAGATATTACTTTAAATAGAAAACTTTCTTAAATTTATAAAAGTCTAAATTTCACTTATTCTTTTGAGTTTTCTATATTCTTGGATCGATATTTTGTAAATGTTGACCTTTAAAAGCATATATTTAATTAAATGAACCGATAAATAATTCAATATTTAAAAGTGGCAACAAATAAATGATTTTAAGATGTGTTAATAATAATGACAATAAATAATAATACAAAGTATCATTATTATTAATAATACAATTAAATGAATAAATTAAATAGTACAAAAATTGCTTTAATTTAGATTCACAGTACCATTATTGTTACTAAATGCATGTAATTGAAACATTTTACTATTGGTTTGATTTAGGTTCACTAAAAAAATTTCAAAATCCAAATGAAACTAATCCAATTAAATAGTTCATGATCACTTTTCAATATAACTAAAAAATGTAGACATTATTAGGGAAAAAAATGAAACATCGACATCGTATATGGTTGTGGAACTGTGCTATATATAGAAATTATTTAAATACAAAAATAGAAGTATTTTTAAGAATTTTAATTGATTTTTTTTTATTTTGAATAGAAAATTGATTAAAAACAATACAAAAAAATCCATTTGTTTTATTAGCTCTCTTTTCATTCAACTAATTTATAATGCTATCTCACTATCACTTCCAATTCCAAAATACTATAAATTACTTTGGATCAGTGTTGAGTGGAAGATGTTGAAACATATATGGAGAACTTACTATGAACCACAGATTCTTTCAATGGTATGTGCTTTGATATCGACAATCATTAATCTGTGAGAGTTGAAACTATTGAGAGTGAAAGGAACAAAACTATACACTTTTGGTATATCTCAATATTTTCAAATATTTCATTTTCAAATATATATATATACACACTAATTATTCATAAGGAAAGCATAAGATTAATTAATTGGATTAGGCCTAATCTTGATTACACTAATTATTACTCTACAACTTCTTCAATCCATTTAACCAGATACTAATACTGGGACACCGTATTTGTTATCGATCCGACCATTGTTTTTTAACACAATGAAAAAAAAATCTAATATAACTTCTTATAATGTTGATCGATTTAATAATGTTACATCTGCATAATTTGCAACCCAATAATAACTGGTTCTATATGCCATTTTCTGTTTCTATATATTCATTCATATATCTTAAATGCGCATGATACAGGTGGTAATAATGCGCAATATAGCCTATTGTTTATACATGAAAAGTTTGTATTTTCTTATGTTCTTGCTAATTCCACGAATGGAACCAACTGCAGCGACTACTGAAACAAGGAAGCACAGAAAGCTCAATAGCTGGAGCACACACCATTTCAATGATAATCTTTTAATCTGTTTCTGTTCAATGTGCATCTGTATGGGGAAAAACACGATGAGAGGCCAAAACCCAATTGCTCCAAGAAGAGCTAGAAACTCATTGAAAAACGGCATGGCCATGGCTATAGTTGTTGCCACTGCCACGAATATTGTCCTCCAAATTAGCCTAAAAAGGTTGAAACTGAATGTCAAGGAGCCTATTTTTGTTGGGTATTCTTTGTTTATGAAATCTGAACGTGGCCACACCAAGTTAGCACCCGTCTCAATTATACGAAACAGTGGTTGAGCAAGCACCTGTTCCATTACGTAACATCAGACATCATGGTTTAAAATATACAAGTTGAAAACATTTATGTTTAGTTAGTTGTATGATTTAAGTTCACTATTTTTGCACCTTTCATACTCAAGAAATGTCACAGGAAGAGAAATGGAACCTGATATGCTCCCACCATGTGGGTTATAATGAACACATTGCCAAGAGCAACCAACCAGAATGGATCGTAAAATCCAAAGCCAGTGAGGATGTTTCCAGGAGTGTGATCCCCAAAAGCAGCATAGCCAAGGCCACCACATAGCAGAAAAAGTAGTGTCATTATGGTGATTCCTAACACATTGGCCTTTTTCATCTGTTTGCATTCGGGAGGATATGACTTCAAAGTGTCCTATATAATGCACAAATAATCAAATTATTATACCAGTCAAATCTATTTGTTTAACACTATAAAAAAATGCATTTTTACCATTATATCATACACAACAGTTGCATACGAGCAAGCGAGTGAAATGTTTCCCAAAGCACTGAAAACCCTCCAAATTTTATCTGCTTCTGATAGTCCTGGCCCTACTTTGTTTCCAAATATACGGCTTGGTTCTCCTTTACCTGTTCACACAAACAGACTTCGTTTAGATAATGTAGGTCAGGTTTGCACTAGGTTCTATCTCCTTTACTTTGTTAAGAATAATGAGATGGACTTTAAATCTAATTGTATAACTTGTTTGTAAAGTTTGTATCTTTATATATTATGTTATAAAATCCTCTTATTTATAGTAGATATGAAATCTTCATAATATGGTAGTAAAAGCCCAGAACAGAAATTGGTGCAAATATTGTGTTGGAAAGTTTTTGGATTGGTGAAAATCCTACCTGAGACCACGACTGCCAGAGAAAGCCCACTTCCAATGAATGCATAACCAAAAGAGGCAATTGCAGCAGCGGTTGAAAGATATGTTAGCTTGTGGAAATTTGGGATTTGAGACAACAAAATTTGCAACATCCCGAAACCAATCATATAGGGATTATTAGAAAACTTGCAATAAGCTTGGTGACCTCTTCTGTGAAAGCAAATAGCCTTTTTTATAGCCCTGCCAAATCAGAGGAATTCAGAGTCCCTCATGTCATTTGAGCGTGATTACAACTCTATACATAATGTGATAACGTACTTACACTAAACTAGTAGACGAAGTTATAGTGTAGCCAACAGTAAGCCCAGCAAGCTTCCCATACTGAATCAATCCACAAAACACATGCATTGTTCCACCTAATTATCAAGTTGAGATACGAAAATTAGAACATTCTGAAGGAGTGTTGAATTGAGTTTACTTACATAGATGAGTATATAGTACTTATATGATACCAAGATATGCATGGACTGCCTGCATGTAAGTGTAGTTCCTCTTGCCATTGATTGGGTCAGGATATCTGTAACAATCAGCTATCAGATTGTAAGTGTAAACGGAAATGCATGCAAATAAGATCATGGTGATTGTGCCGGGTATCCATCCTAATTGGGCCATGGCCCATGCCAGAGCCAGCACTCCTGCTCCTACCACTACCGTTATTATGTGCGTCGTTGTGGTGAACACGTTACCTGCAAGTAACTCCAAATCTTAGAGTTGAAGACGGTGAAAGTGAAACTATAATAGAATATAGTATAACATGAGCAAACTCAATCCAACATCTGAAACACCTATGAAAACAGAAAACAGAGTTGTTCTTCTCCTAAATCTTTGTTTTACAATTTTTTCTTTTCCAAAGGAGTTCTTTCAAAAGCAGAATCTCTTCAGAAACACAATAGGGAAATTAAAAGAGTTGTTCATCCGGCTTGAAACTCAGCCAGATAAGGATATGCTTATATGTATAAACAAGTAATCTGAATTGAAAAAAGAAAATAATATACGCACTGATGTAGATAATGGAACCAACCATACTAACCTGTTCTTTTGATTTTGCCATCATCATCCACTTCTGCACTCCTACTAACACTCTTACCAGCTTCAACTTCCATCAAAAGTTCCTTCCTTGCAACTCACAATCTTATAAAGGAATCTGATTTAAAAACACAGCACCCTAACATCAAGCATGAAAGTTAAAAAAAGATAATTCAAACCAAAAAATGTTCACTGTTTATATATATATATATATACCTGTTTGCTTCAAATCAGAATGCTCCGTTAACTTTCTGCACTAAATTAAAGAGTGTTTCTGTATGAAATAAGAGTGTTTCTCTGTTACTCGTTTTCTCTTATGTTAACAACTTGTACTGCTTAGAAACGCGCTTCCCTGCACCCTCATTCTTATTCTTTTCTTATTCATTATTTTTTGCATAGTAATAAGTGAAATCTGTAACTAGAATGCGACACGGCAAAAATCTTACACGTCTTGTCTATTTTCTGGTTCTGATATGATTTGTTTGTCATTCGAATTTATTTATTTTGGTTAAATTCGACCTCAAATTCATGCACCAAAATGATTTTCCACTATATGAAGTATATATTTTCTTAATAAAGATAAGAACTAACCATGATTCGGGAAAAGAATGACGTAAAAGAGGTAATTAAGGCGGCTTATCAATGGGTTCCAATTACATTTTTTATTTCTCATCTTGCTTTTAAAAGTAAGCTTTTTATACTTTCAGAACACTAGCAATCCTAGAATTCTCTTCTAAGCACAAAACATGAAGCAATAAAAGATTCCTAAAAGTTCCTTCTGGAACTAGCTGACTCATATTTTGTGGTATTAATATAACAAAAGAACACTGTTAATGTTCCTTTTGGGCCTAACAATAGAAGATGGGTCGAATCAATACTACCTTCTTTGAAAATAATCTTATTCCAAAGTTGTATGAAGATTGAAACTTTAATCTCAAAGAAGACTCCCCTTGGAGTGGATTCGGATTCATTGATCATGGCGTGAGAATTTTCATCACAATTGAAACAAAGTAATTTTGGTATAAATTAAACCATAAAAAGTGCTAAAAAAGCAACATTGGATTTTTCTCTTTTTCTTCTCACACTTCAAATGAAATGATGCTTTTAGGGAAATTTAGCTCAGTAGTGTAGTTATACTTAGGCATGAGTGTACGTGAGACATTACTGGTGGTCCAGTGAGGGGTCAGTTTGGGGCAATGTGCTCATAAATAAGTTAAAATTGGTCCCATTGAAACAATGCTGAATGCATATTTTTTACTTTTCGGTATGCTAATTGAGAAGAAAGTAAAAGGTTGGATTCACCTTCAATTAAATTGAATAAAATACTGAACACATTTTCTTACCTGCAACAGAGAGGTAAGTTAAACAGTAAGAGAAATGCGAGAACCTCAAATTCATTAGTAGAGACATTGACTAAGAGGTTTGAGTTAACTTGAACAGCTTAGAGGATAGGTTAGTAAATTCAAAATCCATTATCAATTTAAAATGTGTGTTTTTTTTAGTTTATTCAACATAAAAAAAACATAATTGTTATGTGTCACTTTTTTTAGTAGATAGTTCTGAGTGATGGCACATGTAATGTTAGCTATGCGTCATTTTCATAGGCAATACTATCATTAGTGTTAGTGTTGGCCTTGAAGTCTATGCTAATATCATTGATTTAGCATATGCACAGATAGACACCAATGTATAGTGTGCCTTTCTTTTTTCTCGTGAGGATCCAAGTTAGTCTCTATCTATTGGCCAACCTTAGTTATATTAACTAACAAAAATATGGATGCAACTGTGTAGGGAGATAAGAAGATTCAAAACACGAAGAATGGTTACATATATAGCAAAAGTGAGGAAAATCATTATGAGGAGAAGCTAAGGATGTTGGTGGAGCAATTTATGTGGTGACTATGAAACGTTTGTGGAGGGCACTGCACTAGTGGTGGTGGGAATGTTTCTGTCGTGATTATAACAACAATGAATATAACAACACACAGAGAGACAAAAACACAGTAATGTTGAGAATGAAAAGTCCAATAACAACAATGACTCTTCTGAAACTAAACGACCATATGTGTTTGCCAATTGTCCTACCACATCCAGCTTATGTGGATGATGCGCTATTTTTGTTTTAATTTTTTTTTCTATTGTTTCTTTTTCCTTTTATATATTATGGCACATGCAGGTACACATTATAAAACGAATAAGAAAAACATTTCATGAATGGTTATAGATTACGTACAAATATGTTAGTTTGGTTTGCATTGAGTTTTGAGAATGAGGCAACCTCTTGATAGTGTTTCCAACTTGTGACTAACATGGTGTACCTAAAGAGAGTCGAGAAAAAAAAAAGGAAATACAAATTTAAAAAGTGATAAAATAATCCATGATCAACATTGTTTAATTTTGTAAAATAAAATTGTAATTATATTTTTGTAAATTCAAATTAATATAATAAATATATTATAATTTTTAAAAATCTGTGTGTTCTACGAGTATAAATACTGATTTATCTCAGAAAAAATCAATCTCAATTAGGTTTATTAAAAGTTTTTTCATATTAACGGGGCATAAGAAGTGAAAAAGGAGAAGAAAATATATAAGTTTTTATTCATCTTTTCATTAAGTGTATAATGGACATTTGACCACCCCCATGGGGTGCAAGGGTAAAACATGGGGGAGTGCAAGAAGAAAGTGGCAATGATGGAAAATCCAACTAGGGTCCAAAGTTACAAACTCTTATTCTAGGATTTGTTATGCACACAAGTCTTCCACTTGGACATAATTTGGCAGTTGTTATGCAAAAATATTTTTCTCTATATTGATATTTTGTTAAAAATTTCATGCGTGGGTGCCAAAAATGGCTGTAGTTGATTCTCAACTAACCAAATAATAATAATAATAATTATAATAATAATAATATGTTAAATATGTTTTTATTACGTAAGTTTAGAGACCAAATTCAACTTTGTTTATATTCTAAAATTTAATATATTTTATTCTTTAAAATAAATGAGTATAATTTTTTTAACTTAAATGTATTGTGATATGTTAAAAGTGTTTAAAGATGAAATTTGTAAAAATTAAACGAGTCCAAGAGAAATTTATTCATTCCCAATAACAACTCAATAACCAACATTACTGTCTGAATATTAAAGAATATGTGGCCAATACATTGGCAATATCAGCAAAAGGAAAAAGATAAAGAAGCTAAATAGCATATATATACTAACCCTAACTAACTAGACACAAATTATGACATTATTCGATATGAGTACTTAACAATTTCAACAAATCAATCTTGACGTTCACACAATTTGAGACCTTTTTGTTGTTCATCTTCACTTAATTTCTCCTCTGAGTCGCCAGGGAGTGATACCACAACTTAGGGAATCTGCTTCCCGTATATAAGCTTGCCTTTCTTGTTGATTTTCACTAACGTGTCGTTGCTATGGAATGCCCAAATTTTCCCATTTTCTGTGAAGCATATGGGGAAAATAAGATCAAAAACATCTCCAAAATTGGAGGAGAAAACAAATGTTTTGATCCACTTGTTTGAATTCTTTCATAGACCATATTTCAATCAGCACAACTTGATTACATGTGAATTTATAAGTGTTTTTTCGATTCTACAGTGTACATTAAAATATTTCTGTTAAACTATAGTAGTTCAATTTTCAACTTCCTTCTCTCTTTACCTGTAAATTCCTTGCGAGGTAAAATATTTCTTTCAAACTAGTTGAGTGATAATAACTTCAAAGTAGTTCGATTTCCAACTTCCTTCTCTTTCTTCACCTGTAAATCCTATGTTTCGTTCGGTTTAATACAATCTTCGTTGAGTTCACAATTTTTTACAAAAAATACTCTGACACTTAAGTTAAAAAGAATTTTGTCACTCTAGTATTAAATATAAGAATTAGCTATCATAACTACTTCACATGAACTTTCTATTTGTACAAATTGTAATAGATTTTTATTTACTATAAGTTTACGATTCAATCACTTCTTAATCATGATTATTGTGTTGATTTGTGCTCGATAATTCAAACAATCAGATTTTTTTTATAAAATAATATGACTTTATTTGTTCCATTAATTATTCTATTGAATCGGTTTGATCACTCTATATCGAAATTAATTCAATCGATCTATATTGAACCTTGGCAGGCTAGTACTATACAAATGCCAAGATAAAGAAAATTAACTTGGTGGTGGAGAAACAAAATGGGAGAGCCAATATCAAAACAAAATGGTCTTGCATGGTTTCAAACAAAGAGATTATTAGGAGAAATTAGTAGATCTTTATCATCATAAATTATTAAGTGATTAAGAATATCATGATATCATTTTAGTCGATCTCTATAGTATATATTTAAGTTTTTCAACTTACATACTAACACTACTTAAAAATAATATACTTTTCAAAATCGATTAACAGGTACTACAAATAAGCACTGACACACCAACAGAACCCTTTTCCTCTGGAAATGGAACCAACAATAATCATAAAGAGTTGGATCGGAGGCCATAAGATAATTTTGATGAAGAATTAGCTCTACCAACCATGTAATATTGGAAATTATATGTAAAGAGAATTTCTGATAAATAGATATTATGTGTTATAAGGCTGAAAATGTTTATTTTGATAGATTGATAAGCCAACAATACAAAGATGTTTATAAATAATGAGAATATGGGTGGATCGTCTCCACAAAGATGTTTATTTTCCCATTGTACGAGTAGTTGAGGCTAACTCATACATATTAATTAGTAGTACAGTGATAAAACCGAGGGATTATAAACTTCTTATATTATGGAGTTTCTATGAGAAATGATACTGGACATCAAAATAAACTACACTTATTTGTTTGAGTTAAGGTAAAAGTTTGATTAGAACACCATAAAAATGTTTCATGTCTTCACAGACAACATGAGTCAGACTTGTTCTGGAAATATAATTTTCGTCATACAAAGATAATGTTTCATGAATTGTGTCAAATGATAATATGATAAACTATAAGGATATACCATTTTTTATATTAATAGATAAATATATGCTTATTATTAAATAATTTTACTGTTTTAAAACTAATGCATATCGTCAATGCATCATGATATTAGTATATAAATATATAACACTGATAATAAAAAATAGTTTTATTAGATAGATATTGGATGGAGAATATAAAAGAGAGAAATATAATATAAAGGTATATGTATATTATAATTTTTTTTATTCAGAGAAAATTGTGTGGTAATGGTGTAAAATGATGCATAAAATCATTATTGTTCTGCTACTGTACATAATACTCATGAGCACCAGCTACATACGAGTGTTGTTTAATCTGAGCAGCTTTCCTTCATTAACTGAATAGTAGCATAAAAGAGACAAGTCAAATAATTAAAGACTTATGCAGATAATGGAAAGAAATCTAATTATTAGTTAAGCGATTGCTTAGTTCATCAAATAATTATTAGTATAAATAGACGAATAACTAACAACAATTGATGACTATATATATATATATATATATATATATACGTGTGTCTGATAAAAGGGAATAGCATCACCAGAAAATGACACCAAAAGTGAATGATACCTGAAAGTAAGTCTGGAGCTTCTTCTTCAAAGTCGTATACTCTACATTGATCTGTTGGAAAGTCCTGAAGCATCTGAAAAGGGTATTCTTATTAAGGGGTAAAAGAAAATTGAAATTCAATTCACAATAATAATATAAATCTATATTATTTTAAGTTTATTTAAAAATTTATTTCAAATCTAAATTTATATTTTTTAATTTTAATAGTTCAATCTACTTAATTAAATTTGAATAAGCTATGAATTTAATATATTTTAGATTTTAAAAATCTAAAATTAAGGTGTGTCTAAGATGATTAAAGACCAAATCGAGTTAAATTAATTTGAATCTAAAATTGAGCATAACCGATTTAAGAAAGATCTAAGTCAAATCAATTTAAGTAGAAGTTAAAGATCAAGATAAGTCAATTCAGATTAAAGGTCGAGTTGAATTTATTCGAGTTAAAAAGTAAGTCATAATAACTTGTATATGAATGACTTAACTTAACCTAAGTCAAAGCCAACTTGGTTCAATATTCGGTCGGAATTGACTCAATTCGACATTCGATTGGGGTCAATTTGATTAGATATTCGACTAAGGTCGATTCAACTAGACCTTCAATATGATGTCTACTTGGCTAGACCTTTTATCCGAATCAATTAAGCTCAATCTTCATCATCATGAATTGATATGGTTCGATCTTAGACCCGGATAATCTTGATTCAATTGTTTTTGGCTTTGGTCAATATTATGGTAAAGTGATCCAATCTCAAGTTGAAGTGAATGAAGTGAGTTGACACAAGTCAATACCAAATCAAACTGAATTAGTGTATTCATGTAGTAGACCTAATAGTAAAATATATTGTATTTATCTTATTAGATTTAATCCGATTGTCAAAATAGATTCAATATAAATTTAATTCGATTTAAATTGGAACGAAAAATTTAATAATCTAATTAAAATAAATTTGAAGATTCAATATATTTAATTAAACTTTAAAAAATCTAATACATGATCATCCTTAATTTTATCCATAAAAGCAGCAATAATAAGATAAAACCAAAACATACAAGAGAAATAGTCGTAGCGGAAGCGAGGTAAATATGGGTTACCCCTCAAAGTTTTCTGCTGCGCAGTATTCACTGAATCTGCTACATTCAGTCTTCACCTTCTTTGCTCCAATGCTGCCAATGAAACTTGAAGGTTGTTTTTAATAGTTTAAAACATAGGATAGAAACAATGATGTTCCAATCCAAGACATGAATTAAGAAAAGTCTCCAAACTCAGACATGTAACACTTAATATATAGTTATAACCTTGATTTGAAACAATATCTGCATTAATGAAGGAAAAACTGAAATTATGTTCTTAAATTATAAGAATGAGAAGCATGAACTTCACCTTGAGCAACTACCCTTAAATTGATGCATGAAATCATCTAGCTTGGTGAAATTTGGAGGGTTACTCATCCTGAGTACAGTAGCAGTCATTACGCAGCAAGGAGAAGAAGAGAAAAATAATGTAAAAATTTCAGTGATTTCCACTCACAGTCCTCTTTCTATGTTGTAGATCAGTCTTACAGAATCACTATAGAAAAGGGTCACAATTTCTTCAACAAAATTGGGATTAACATCGTCTTGCAGTTCTTCTAACTGAATGAATTGCTCGTCAAGGAATCCCTGCAACAACATCAATTAATGTATAAATGTGCTGAGAAAATTTTAACTGATATATTGACTCATCAACCTAAAGATAAAAATAGTACAAATATAGTATTTTTTGTTTATTTAATACTTCAGTAGCCGATTTTGTGACACCTTTTACAGTGTGTATTCTGTAACAGTACGATAGTTAAATATAAATTTGAAAAAAATTTATATCATTATGTGTACCCATTTTCCTAGATATATACGAAAACTATTAAATGTTTCTTCTAGTCTTTCTATAATGAGAACCTTTTCATAGTTAACCTAATTTATATCTCGATTCTTTTAGCATAATATGTTCAAATTATCTGTTGTAATGATAGTAATTTATGATTAAATAAAATTGTAAAAACTCTTTATATTTTGAATGTATACTATATTTACGTAGTTTATATTATTTTTATTGACCCAGTACAGTGAGAAGAGAATTTAAATTACAGGCAAAAAATCCATAGGTATAATCTATGATTATGTCTTTTTCTTTAAAAAGTAATTTCAATTGTTAAGGGACACACAAACTGAATTACAAACTGATTTAATTTTCATATATTATTACTGTAACAGTATCAATCAATTAGAAGGGCATTTTAATACATATGCCAAATTACATTATTAGTTAGGTCTAATTAAATTCAGCATTTGAATATAATTTAAAAATTAAAACGATTTTTTCCTCAATCTAGATTTTGCCAATATCAATAAAAAAGGTGTGTCAGATATGAATAATTTTTTGTCAAAATTATAACACCTACTTTTATAGAATATACTGTAAATTGTTTCGTTAATTAGAGTGTAAAACTCACAAAAGATATTAGTTTAACCAAAAAGTGATTAACATTAATTTTAGTCTAAATTCTTAAAATAATACATTTAAAAATCACTTCTATCTAATCTAATGTGAAATTTACAATCACAGCTCAATTCTCAACCTAGCTAATAATAAAAAGTTTTATGAAAAAATAATTTGTTTAAAAAAATATAGTTGTTGACTTTGCATACCTAAAGAAGAAAAGAATAAAGATAGGATGATAAAAAGATACAATATTGTAGGTCAAGTCCATCAGGTTAGTCATTCAATCCTATAAAAAAGACAGAGTGAAACAATATTTTTAATTCGAGAGTTCGAACCAATCTGACTCGTCAAACCCGATAGCTTGACAAGTCAATCTTGTCAATTAATCGATTCTGATTTCATTAAAAAAAATTAAAATTTGTGTCATGACACTTCATATTAACTCATTCAGACAATCTGACCGATGTTTTATATAACTTGATTGAGGTATGATATATACAGTTTGGACTATAATCTATTTCAGTCCTTTTAACTCAAAATCATTAACTCCGTTTTCATGTAAAAATAAAAAAAATTCAATTCATTTTCATGTGATGTTAAACTTTTGATGACAAAAAAAGATTGACCAGCTCATCAACCTAAACAGTGAGTAGATTATAAAGTTGAGAGTGTTTTTAATTTGTAAGTCAGTCTAACTCAGTCTATTTTTAGTAGGTCAATGTCGTACTAGACTCGAGTTGACTCGATTTTGTCATTTAAATAAAGATAAAAGAAAGAATAATAAATTAATAAATATAGAAAAAACCTGATCAAAGAGTGAAGTTCGTATGAAAAGCCCTTGTTCTCTCAACTTAGTCTTATCCATGCTCCCTTTCTTGAAACAGATGAAAATTTCAACACAAAATCAAATCAAACCAAGAAAAAGAATGAGAGTCAAGAAAGATATAGATTTTCACTTGTTCCAATGGCTAACTACAACAATGTGGCAACTAATATTTATAGCAATGTGATGATTGGGAGGAAAAAAAATCAGAGAATATTATTTACTAATAATCTTTCCTTTCTTGAAAGCAACTACAAATTCATATGTTACCTCTAATAAATTGACCACTCTAAAGTAGATGACAAGATGCAATTAAAAGAAATATTACTCAATCAACATATCATCATTCTTTCTAAAACTTTACATGGATTTCCACTCCCACCCTAGAATAGAGCCTATAATTTAAATATACTATATTCATGCCATTAAAGTTTTAACTAAATATTAAAATTAATTGGATATTTTATTGGATGAGAGTATAAAATATCTTTATTCTTTTTCTCCAAAAGTACAATTATATATTTAGTCAACAAAAAAATATTATAATAAAAAAATAAATTTCAAATATTTTATAAATCACTCTTTTTTAAATTGTTAGAAAAATATTAGTACTTTTTTTTAATTGATGGATCTTAAAAAGTATGTGATTACTTAATGAATCATATTAGAGATGACTATGAATCTTTCATATAAGTTGGTATTCTAAAACTTCAAGAATAATTGTCATCACATGAGTATCTGTAAAAGAAGAAACCTAAAAGATATTCCTAGTATGTTATAGCATGAAAATAAATGCTACAAACAGTTTTATATGATCGTAAAAATCAGTAAAATATAAAACAATAGGAGAGTGATATAAGTGCAAAAAAGGAATCTTAGAACAGATTAAAAAAAAGTAAAGAAAGAATATAAAAAAGAAAGGATGAAAAAGGCCCACAATATCTTTTATCTGTCTTTATCAGAATATGTATAGGTCAATGACAACAACACTTTCGTTACTATTATCTCAAATATTAAACCCTGCATTTTCATCTTTACTTTAAACTTAAAAGCTAAAATAAGTAAAAATCAAAGTTTTTTTTTTAAAAATATGTAATTATCAACATTATCATCCTATCTTATACTAAAATATGTATTCTCTTCCATAAAATTTAAGTAAATAATAATATACTTTGTTTTCTAATTTTCATTAAATAACATTAGTTTCATTATAAAATATATAATAAAAATATCATTTATATTGTCAAACTTTTAAAAATATCATGTATGTACTTTATGTTGGAAATTTAAGTATTTGTCCATTGAAAAATTAAGAAAAAAAGAATCGATAAACTTGTTTTCGTAAGATTTTATTTTAGAATTTATGTCATTCTTTTATAATTTTTACCTCAGATCTTATTTTTGTTGGTTTTTCTTATAAAATTTTCTAAAACGATCCATCATTTCTATAATGATAAAACTTAATCTAGTTTATGAGAATCATCTTAAGGGTTTTGAATTTTCTTACCAACTTTATAACTTTATATAAGTATATTTGAAATATGTTTCATTTATATATAAGCTATTTACATAAGAAAACTGTAAGAAAACATGAATTTCATGACAAATTCCCTAAGAAATGTATGGAAAGGAAAGTTATATGCTGTATATTTATCTTAATAAATTAATTTTATAATTAATTATGGGACTACAAAATTAACTCTGAGGACTAGTATCTGATTATGGATATTTCTTGTTTATTATATTATAATAAATAAATAATGACTAAAAATAATATTGAAAACAATAAATTATTATTATTATTAATTAGTACAAACATTGTCTCAATTTCTATATTTTCACTCTTTTTTAAATTCAAATAATTTTATTTAACACATATAATGATATTCACTTGTTTATGAGACTTGACTCAAACTTTTTTCGTGTAAATAAATATATATTAACATATTTAAATATATTACTTCGATTTTTTAAAATTTTTGTGTTAGAATTAATCCTATTAAATAAAAAAAAATTACTAATTTATTTCTATACACAAAAAAAGATAAATATTCATTATTAAAATATATT
Organism: Vigna reflexopilosa; assembly: GCA_027742785.1. Taxonomy (NCBI): domain Eukaryota; kingdom Viridiplantae; phylum Streptophyta; class Magnoliopsida; order Fabales; family Fabaceae; genus Vigna; species Vigna reflexopilosa. Next base: position 7,561,952 of record CM050918.1, on the reverse strand, counting down.
TTTTACCAGAAAACAATTGTTAATAAATTTGAGATTTTTTTTCCCCACCAAAATTTGATACCAAATCCTTTATTTTTATAATACTGTCAAACAATTTTTTTTTCTATTTAACATCACGTCTAACTTTCTTAAATATACTGACA